>OU426980.1:70127327-71327327 GCA_911387785.2 Aelia acuminata | reverse complement strand
GCCTCCCCAGGTGGCGGATAGGGGGATTCTCGCCAGAAATGGCGGGAACCGGGATATATACCCGGGTTGGACCAAAACTAGACAAATCCAGACGCGACGGTTCCTAGAATAGGCTGCGTACTGGTCAGCGTCTGTTCCTCATGTTAGAGGCGGCTGTTTCTAAACCTGGCAGAAGGTATAAAATGCGAAGTTTGGAAGATGTTAAGGATGGAAGTTAGCAACTCTAAGTCTGTTACGGTGCAGCGGCCCGGAACCCCAGTACCGGCGCCGAGAGGGAATGAGAAAGCGGGTTCCCCGGCGTCGTCATCACATGACCGCAGTGCTACAATGGTGGAAGGCTTGGCCGTTGTAGCATCTAATACGACAAGACTTACTACTTCAGAGGTGATGCAGAACTTTGGGCGAAAGATAAACGAACTACTTTCTTTTATACGCACGAGGCACAACGTTCACGGTGAGATAAGGAGTTCCTGTTTCACAAGGTCAACGATATTGCCTAACATTAGTAGATCGCTTTAGCTCATGGCCAGAAGCAATACCCATTGAAGACATCACCACCAAAACCAAAGCTAAAGTGTTTGTTAGAGATTGGATTTCACGATATGGTGTGCCTACCAGCGTTACCACTGATAGAGGTCGGCAGTTCGAATCGAATCTGTTTCGGGAATTGAATACCTTACTCGGCACAAAGCACTTCAGAACAACAGCTTACCACCCACAATCAAACGGCAAAATTGAGAGATGGCACCGTTCCTTAAAGACCTCGTTAAAATGTCACAATTCCTCTAATTGGGTTGCCACGTTACCTCTTGTGTTGTTAGGCTTAAGGACTGTTGTCTCCGAAAATGGATATTCTGCAGCTGAACTTCTCTACGGTGTCAACATCCGTCTTCCCAGGGAATTTCTGGACTCCACCGAAAAAACCAGTAATGATAAGTCATCGTTTATTACGCACCTAAAACCACACCAGATACACGCACGCACGCACGCAAGCACGCACGAACGCACGCACACACGCACGCACACGCACACACACACACCCACGGTGGGAGTCTGTAACCCATACGTGGCGCGTCCCCAGGTGGCGGATAGGGGAAAGCTCACTAGATATAGTGGGTAGGAGGAAAATAAAATACCTCCCTCGGACCGAACAGACTAGGGGAAGGAACCCTGAGTAATAAACCAACCATGCAGAGTCAGGAGAAAGTTGTTAATCTTACGGTGCAGGGGGTCGGATCTCCAGTACCGGCGTCCAGGAATGCGGGTCCAGGGGCGTCGTCATCAAGCGACCGCAATGTTACCGTAGTGGATCACTTGGCTGCTGTAGCATCAAATGCCTCAAGTGAAGAAAAAAGAAGAGAAGTGTGGGCACTGCTTGGAGACGAAGTTTGTAAGCTCCACGATTTCGTCATGAAGCAGCGTAATGTCCACAATATCATTTAAGCTCATGTGTGTATGATCCGGATGTTTTACGAAAAAGTGTCTAGAATGGAGGGAGAAACATCAGTTCAGATGGTAACTGAAAACAGTTGTGGAACATAGACATCGCCTAACCTGCTTTTCCATGAAGAATCTGAACGAAGGACATCGCCTCCTCAACCAAAGACCAAAAAGAAGAAGAAGAAGAAAAAGAGGGAAAAAAGGCAAAGTTGCAGAATGGACAGGAAGAACTTCCAGTTCCAGCTGAAAATAATCCTACTAGTGATGGACCGGCAAATCAATGGCAGACGGTGAAAGCCAAAAGTAAAAAGAAGAAGGTGGTCATAGGGACGAAAAAAAAGCACGAGACCTGCTCGTTCTGATGCCTTGTTGGTTACCGCAAAGGAGGGATCATCATATGCAGATGTTAAAAAACAACCCGGAGCTTCAAGCGATAGGGGAAAACAACCAAAAAATACGGAAATCTCAAAAAGGAAGTCTCCTTTTGTTGTTAGACAAAAAGGTGCAGCACAGGACAGAAGAATCCCGTTCTACCATAGCAGAAAAAATGGCTGACAAAGCAGAGGTCACAAGCAAGATTGACTCTGTCGCTATTGAATTGAAGGATCTCGATGAATTGACTGTAGCTGATGAGGTACACAAAGCAATTCAAAATCAAATAAATGGGGCAGAAAATATCGAGATCTCTGTTGTGAAATCTCTTAGGAGGCCTACGGGGGCACGCAGACAGCCGTAGTTGTACTGCCCACGGACTTGGCCAGAAAAGTCCTTGAAAAGCGCACCATTCGTGTAGGATGGATTAACAGCCGAGTGAGGGAAAAGATTTCGCTTAAGAGATGTTTCCGATGCTTAGCATATGGTCACATTGCACGAAAGTGCAATGGTCCTGATCGCATGAGACTCTGTTTGCGATGCGGCGAAGACGGACATCCAGCCAAGGAATGTGCAGTAGAACGGCGCTGTCTTCTATGCCCTGAAGATAAAAACCGTAGGCACGCTACAGGTGGCTTTGGCTGCCCTGTTTATCAACAGGCAAAGAAAGAGGCAGTTAAACACGCAAGATGAGATTATTACAACTAAATCTGAACCATTGCGAAGCAGCCCAGGACCTTTTCTGGCAAACCATAAGTGAGAAGGGTACTGACGTTGCTGTATTGTGCCAACAGTATAAGAATATGGAAAGTTCTTGTTTCTGGAAGACGGACAAAACCGGAGAAGCAGCTATCTGGGTTAGGAAGGGCCATTATATTCAGGAAACCCAACAAAACTCAACAAATAACTTCGTTTGGATCAAGGTGAGTGATACCTACATCTGTAGCGTCTACGCACCTCCAAGCGCATCACAAGTTGAATTCGAAGAACTGCTTGATAGAATTGTACAGGAACTGCAAGGCTGTCATTCTCTTGTCATTGCAGGAGACTTTAACGCTTGGGCTACGGCATGGGGGAGCAAAGAGACCAATAAGAGAGGCGAATGTGTTCTCGACGTATTCGCTGCGCTCGACATTGTGCTCTTAAACACAGGCTCCACCCCTACATTCACTAGAAATGATCGCGCTTCGATTGTTGATCTGACGTGTGTTAGTCCATGCCTTGTTTCTGACAAAAAATGGCACGTAAGCGAACTCTATACTCACAGTGATCACCGGGCAATCTGTTTCGAAGTCGAAGTCCCTAGTACCAGGAGGAAAACATTCTAAACGAGACGATCAGTGTGAAACCATCGATCATTTGACCGAGAATCGTTTGTCATAATGATGGAGGAAAAACTCACATTACTCGGACCGGTAGAGGAAAGGGTCATACAACTAATGGAGCTTATCACTGACGCCTGTGATGCTTCAATGACCAAGACTCCGAGAACAACCCGACACATACCGGTGTATTGGTGGAATGAAGATATCGCCGCCCTCCGGAAGACTTGTCTCCGTACAAGAAGGCTAACCCAAAGAGCGAGAGGTCGCCCAACATATGAAGCTCTGAAACAGGAACATTGGGAGGCCAAAAGGTACCTAGTCAAGGCAATTAAAGAGGCGAAGCGTAAATACTGGAGGAAACTCTGCGAAGAAGTAGATGAGGACACGTGGGGAAGGCCATACAAAATAGTTATGGCAAGGCTGAAAAGCTCAAGCTTATCGCCACCAAGCTCTCCTGACCTATTAGAAAAAATAGTTTCAACGCTCTTCTCAACAAGACCAGAAGTAGTTTTCGATACAATACCGTATTTAGAAGGGGACCAAGTACCGGAAATCACGCAAGAAGAGCTTGAGATAGCTTGTTGTAAAGTAGGGGATAACAAAGCCCCAGAACCGGACAATGCTCCAAACTTTGCTCTAAAAACAGCCGTCAGAATCAGACCAGAACTCTTCCTTGACGTGTACAATTCTTGTCTCCGTGAAGGGATATATCCTGTTGATTGGAAGAAGCAGCAATTGGTACTCCTGCCGAAGGGTAAGGGGTCTCCTGATGACCCTACATCCTATCGTCCAATCTGCCTTCTAAACACTGCTGGTAAAATTCTGGAGAGAATTGTGTGTAATAGAATTACAGATCTTATTGAGGGAAGTCGAGGACTGTCTGAAAATGTGTATGGCTTTCGGAAAGGTAGGTCAACAGTCGATGCAATAGACTTCGTGATAAAGTCAGCCAGAGAAGCCACTGCAGGAAAAAAGTGGAGAAGGGGTGGAAAGAGGTATTGCGCCGTGATAACGCGAGACGTCAAGAATGCGTTTAACTCAGCAAGATGGGATTGCATCATGGAAGAGTTGCGTAAGAAAAAACTTCCACAATACCTCCTTAAAATTGTCACCAGTTATTTTTCAGACAGAATCCTCAGGTATGAAACAGATGCAGGACCAAGAACCTAGAAAATAACAGGAGGCGTTCCCCAAGGTTCTGTATTAGGACGGCTGTTATGGAATGTTATGTACGATGCCGTACTCAGACTTCCTATGCCAAAAGGAATTACCACGCTTGGATTCGCAGATGATCTTGCGATCATTGTTCGTGGAAAGCTTTTGGAAGAAATAGCGAACAAGGCCAACAGCGAAATATTTAATATTCGCCAGTGGCTCTCGTCCGTGGGCCTACAACTAGCTGATCACAAGACTGAGACTGTACTTATTACCAGCAGGAAAGTGAGGGAAAGGATCAATTTGACCGTTGGAGAGATTGACATCCTCTCAAAGCCCTCCATTAAATACCTAGGTGTGCGGATTGATGCCAGGATGCGGTTTGATGAACACCTGCAAGAAGTCAGCATGAAAGCAGTGAAAGTAGCGAACGCACTGGCTGGAATCATGCCAAATATTGGTGGGCCAGCGCAAAACCGGAGAAGGCTCCTTGTTAATGTTACCAACTTGGTGCTTTTGTATGCTGCTCCAGTTTGTTTACATGCCTTCCAAGCGAGGTCATACTCTCGTAAGGCGATTAGTGCGCATCGAAGAAATGCCTTACGCGTCGCAAGAGCATTTCGCACTGCGTCGTATAATGCCGTGTGCATCATCGCCGATATGACTCCGATAGACCTACTGGCCGAAGAGCGTGGCAGAATCTACCGCAGAAAACGGGAAGCGCCAGAAGCACACTGGCTAAGTAAAATAAAAGACGAGAGAAAGGAAACTCTTCGCAGATGGCAGAGGCGCTGGGACTCATCATCATCTGGAAGGTGGACAAACCACCTGATACCAGATATCGCATCGTGGGTGACCCGCACACATGGAAAGGTTGATTATTTCCTTACTCAACTGCTCTCTGGACATGGTTGCTTCAGGGCATATCTCTATCGGTTCAAGCTGGAACAAGGATCATCATGTACCACCTGTGCTCCATTAGATGAAACAGTGGAACATGCTTTCTTCGCCTGCAAGAAATTTACTGGGGAGAAGGGTGAATGAGACATGCTGCTGGGTAAAAGATCCACACCGGAAAATCTGGTGCAGCTCATGTTGACCAGTCAAGAAAACTGGAATGCTGTTTCAGATTATGCCGCGAGAGTCGGAGGAAAATTGAGAGCACAGGAGCGAGAGAGAAGGGGTCAAGTACCAGGAAGGGTACAGTAGAGAAGTAGGCGCCTAGCCATCCTGCCCACCGCGAAGTAATGCCTGCCAGCAGTTCCGCGGTGTGGCATCGCAAAGTATGTAGGAGGTTTTTTAGTGAGTAGGAATCTCACACTGTTGTGGGTTTAACCCCCACTTCGTCTAATAGAAGATTTTTCCCCTACAAAAAAACAAAAAAAAAAAAAAACACACACACACCTATTCAGGACCTTCAATCCAGTGTGTGTGTGTGTCTGTGTAGGTGTGTGTATGTGTGTCTGTGTGTCTGTCTGCGTCTGTGTCTGAGTCTTGTGTCTGTGTCTGTGTCTGACCGGGTATTAGATGTATGTATATGCCTGCGATACGACAGCCGAAATTTTATCAAAATAGGTGAAATGGAGGGGGTACTTTATTTAATAAACATTGTCTTACGTTCACGTGTTTTTTTTATTTACTCAAAAACGGCTGTAATGATTTTGATCAAATTCGTCATGTTTAATGAAAATTAGGTGTTCTTTAATATCACGTAAGCTTTATCATTAATAAAATGTTCTGAGGGGGCTTAAATGGTGAAGGGGCCTTTTTTTTTTCCTTTGTTTTGTTTATATAGAGAAATTAACTGTCTGTCGTTACGCCTAAATATAAGAAATGGCTAAATATGAAATATAAAAAAAAATCAAGAGGAGAAAAAAAGAAAAATATTCCTTCAACTCATAAAACACGTTTAATGACAGACCATTGTTCATAATTAAAGCCGTTCTGTTATTTAATGGAAATTATTTGTTTCATGGTAACTATAGTCGGGGACACGGAACTAGGCGGGTGGAAAAAACTGCGGTGTTGCCACATCTGCCTGCCTTCTTTCGGAAACTGCATGAAACTTGTATTTTTTATCTATTTTTAATTTTATATTAATTTAATCTATGTTTTTGGGTAACCACCTTGTTTTAAATAATTTATTTTTAAAAGAAATTTATTCTTTTTTCTTAAAAAAAAAAAAAAATAAAAATATTTTTAATTTGATTTGTCAGGATTTAAGGGTTAAAAAAGTAATTTTCTAATAAAAATCCCGTTTTAATTTTATTATAATACAATGTAATGTAATAATAAGTTTCCATGTTTTACATTTTAATTTTTTTTTTCTACAATCATGATTGTTATTAATCATCATCAGAGAATTCTTCGGAGTCCGATGCGGTTTCGTCAATTAAATTTATTAATATAGGTTCAATAATTTCATCCCTTACTATTTCTTTGTCCCAATCAGCTTTTTGAAGATTTTCTGCGTGCACTATACTTTTCAGCCAATCTTCAACACTCACATTGTTTATCGCTTCGCAGGTTAATTTCTTCACGTCGGCTAACTTAAAAGTTATATTTTTGTCGGCTACTTCTCTTTTAATTTGTGCCCATATCAATTCAATTGGGTTATATTGGCAGTGGTAAGGAGGCAATCTCAAAACCTCATGCCCTGCAGCTCTTGCCAATTCATCTATCTCGTAGATTTTATTGCTTTTAAATGGTGCAACTTTGGATAGAAATTCAACTTTTGTTGAATTAGCTTCAAAAGGTATGTTTTTTTTCCGTCAGCCATTCAATTAGTCCTTCTTCCGCCAATTAGTTGAAGGGCATTTTTGCAGTAATGCAGAATGATAGGGAGCATTATCTAAAATTAGAACGCAAGATTCTTCCAGTTTTGGTATGAGTTGCTCTGTAAACCACTCTTTAAAAGAAAAACTATTCATTTCATTATGGTAGTCAAAGGTTTTTCTTTTGGATTGAAATACCCATTTGCAGCCATTGAAAGATGTTCTTAGATGAGATAAAATCTATACTCACATAGATAAGATGTTTATTTTACATTATTTAAGTCGTCTCAAAATCCCCAGTAATATTTGTATGGGAATGAATTATCTTTTCGCGAAGAAGTCAAATTTCTAGGCCTAATACTAGATAAGAAACTCAGGTGGTTAAATCATATAAATACCTAAGAGATGAGACTTACAGGCGACTAAGAATAATAAAGGTACTAGCCAAAACCTCATGGGGAAGACCGAAAATCAATGATAACGTTGTACACCAGCCTCATTCGGTCGAAAATAGACTATGGAAGTATTGTGTATACATCAGCGAAGAACCGTCATCTTCACTTGTTGGATTCTGTCCATCACTCGGGCATAAGACTCACTACTGGAGCCTTCAGGACTAGTCCTGCAGTAAGCCTCTGCGCTGAGGCCTCAATCCCTCACTTGTGTTTAGGCGACAGGACTTAATGAATACATATCCAGCGTACAATCACATCTTCCACCCAGATAATGCCCATCTATTTGAAAATAAACCTACTAACCTGGCTCCCTTATCCATTCGGCAAAAACAAATAATCAGGAAATAAATTATGAAAGCATCAACTATACTACAGAAGAACCTCCCTGGAAAATTAAACCTATTAGTGTAGACCTCAGGTTGAAAAGGCTAATTAAAAACAGAAAAAATGAAAAAATCAGCATCGCAGACAAATATCCGGACTTTGAAATTCTTTATACGGATGGTTCGAAAAATAATGAAAATGTAGGCTTTGCGGAAGTTAAAGGAGACGTAGTGTAGAAGTACAAATTACCTTTATATGTTACAATTTATACAGCGGAACTACAAGCGATCGCTACAGCCCTACACGAAGCTATCAACAGCCGTTCTGATAAAATATTAATATGTTCTGACTATGTCGGCCCTGCAGAGTTTACAAAATCCCAATAAACCAAGGCAAACACTACAGAAACTTTACAACTACGTCAATATATTATGTGACCTTAACAAAACTGTAAAATTTCTTTGGGTCCCATCCCACAGAGGTATCCCTGGAAATAGAGCAGCAGATAAGTCCGCCAAAGAAGCAGCAAATTTGAACGGACCTCCACTGCAAATATATGAACCTCTCGACATTAGTAGTTGGTTAAAAAGAAGAGTCCTTAACAGTTGGTAGTCAACGTGGAATGAAGTACCACTTACCAATAAACTGAGATCTATCAAACCAACTACAAAAAAGTGGAGTAGTGCTTTCAGAGGCAATCGAAGAAAAGAAGTCGTGATAACAAGAATTAGAATTGGCCACATGAATATGACTCATGTGAACCTTATTACAAAAGAATCGCAACCTAAATGTAACTGTCAAATCCCTCTGACAATACAGCACATTATAGAAGAATGCCCTTCTGTCTCTCATCAATTAAATAAACTGAGAATTCCTCGTAATGCAGCCGAAGCTTTAAATGATTCATCGGAGGCAGTAGATGCCTTGTTAGAACTGACAAAATGTATAGGCGCTGTGACATATCGATTATTATAATTTTGTATTTTTAATTATATATATATATATATATATATATATATATATCAACGACTTTATTACAACACATAGGTAATATGTCGTAAACTGAAAGGCCTTGCCTCCACCTTTCTTGATCATAACAATCTTCCACGGTGAGCCCTCTGGCCGCCATTCCTTCTTCCAAGCCATCGATCCATCTTTTTTCCGGGCGTCCTCTTCTCCTCTTCTCTTCAGGAACATAGGTAAGGAGCCTTTTGGGCCATCGTTCTTGAGTCATTCTCATTACGTGGCCGTACCAGCCCAATTTCCTAGTCTCGATGGTATATAGGATGTTTCGCGTTTCTTGTATCCTTTCCCGTATTTGGAATGTGCTGAAATTTCGACAGCCTGCAGCTACGCCTCCAAAAATCCATCTCCATCGCCAAGAGTTTTTTGGCTGAGCTGCCAGTGATGGCCCATGTCTCCGACCCGTACAACACAACACTTCAACAAAGGAGTGAAACAGTCTCTTCTTCGTAGCCATCTGCACTTCCTTACTCCACAATACTGAGTTTATTGTGCTAATGACCTTCCTCCCTTTGGTTACCTTCTCTCTAATGTCCAGAGCGCAGCCAGTTTTGCTGGAAATCCACCTGCCCAGATATTTAAATTTTTCGTTAGGTGTCAATGACCAATTGTCCAAGGTGAGAGAAGGGCTGTTGGAGTTAAGCGCCAAATATTCAGTTTTTGTTCTACTGATTTCCAGTCCTCCATGACTGTATGCTTCTAGAAGTTTTCTCATCATAAATGAAGCATCCTCATCATCTCCAGCTATAATCACCTGGTCATCAGCGAATTGCAGGTTTTTTTTTTTTTTTTTTTTTTTTTTTGGGGACTTTAAGGCTTCCAGTAAAGCCCTATACTGCCCATACTAACACCCATGGCACTGGGTGATACTTCTCCTACGAAAGAAAAGCACCACCCAGGGCGGGACTCGAACCTGCAGCTCCGGCATGGGAGTACGGCGCTTTCCCGCACAGCCACACCGGGCCCCTCGAATTGCAGGTTATACAGGCACTCGTTTCCCACCATTATTCCCATCCCGCGACATTTCCTTTTCCACTCGCTCAGGATACTTTCAACATATATGTTGAATAAGGACAGGGAGAGAGAACAACCTTGTTTCAGACCTTTGGTATGAGCGAATTCTGATGTCAAGCCGCTTTTGAACTTCACTCTAGCCTTGGCGTTTCTATATATTCCCTTTATTGCTCTTATTAAATACCTGCTTGTACCAAAATTTTCCAGGGCACTCCAAAGCTTACCAAGGGGTACCGTGTCATAGGCTTTCTGTAAATCGACGAATACTAAAACAACTTCTCCATTGCATGTTTTTTTCTTTTCAAGAAGCTGAGTCAGGGTAAATATGTGATCTATGCAAGATCTACCTGTCCTAAATCCAGCTTGTTCTTCAGGTAGCACCTGTCTACATTCTGTATTTTTAATTATGTATTTTTAATTATAATTATAATTATGTATTTTTAATTAATATGTAATTAATTAAGTATTTTTAATTATGAAATGTAAATATTATTGTTAATTGAATCATACGTTGAATTCGATTGTTATGAAACTTGTTAGATGTGAAATAAACATGATTTATGAGGTTAAAGGTATTTATTCCTGAATCTAATATTGGCGCTGCTGGATAAATGGGCAACAGAAAACAGAAGAAGAAGGTCAGTAATGCAACCAGTCCGTACGGTAATATTCCTTGCGCGAGAATCAACATTCAGACACTGAAGATAACTCGGAAAGGTTATCATTAGCTGGCCGGAACCGTGGGTCTTCTAGACATTTACAGTTTGGGCCTTTCCTTCCTGAAGAAGAGGACTGGCAGTACTACAGGCAACGATTTGAAGTCGAACTTCGCATTCACAGCGTACTTGACGATAATGAGAGACGAGACATTCTTCTCTCTAAAGTGGGACCACAGCCGTTCAATGTAGTAGTAGACCACTTCAGGCCTGAACCAGTGAGTTCTTATACTTACATTGATATTATACCAATATTATTAGAAAAAAATAATATTGGAAAACATCGTGTCCAATTGACTACATTTACTCGCAGATTCCGTGAAGAGGGCGAGACAGTTACACAATACGTTAATACATTAAAAAGACTAACTTCTGGGTGTCAGTTTGGGGGCTCGCTCAGGGAGCGAATCCGTGATCAGGTTATAGTCGGAATTAATAACCCTAACTGGCAAAGGGAGTTATTTCGTCAGTTTCCGGGAGTTGATAGCAGTTTGGAAAATGTTATTGCACTGGATTCCACTTGTATGTATTTCCACTTGTTGAATCCACAACGCCGATTTTAAGGTGACAATAAATAAACACATTTATTATAAATACCCGCTTCCTAGATTTGAAGAACTCGTGGACAAGCTTCGTGGCGGTACTTATTACACCACATTAGATCTTCGCGATGCTTATCTTCAAATAACAGTGCAGGAAAGTTCACGCAAATATTTAATAATAGCCACACATAAAGGATACTTCTGCTACAAAAGACTTCCTTTTGGCATCGCATTTGCTCCAGCACTATTCCAGCGGACAATGGATCAGGTGCTAGATGGATTATCAGGCAAAGCTTGCTATCTGGACAATGTCATTGTCACGGGTGCGACAAAACAAGAACATCTTGCTCGACTAAACCAAGTCCTTACTTGTTTCGCCAAAGATGGAATCCGGTTGCAATCGACTAAATGCGATTGGTTCCGAAATTCAGTCGTCTACCTTGGCCATCGGATAGACAAATTCGGTATTCATCCAACAGACTCACACATTGAGAAGATTAAAGATATGCCCTCTCCGAAAAACCCAAAACAATTGAGGTCGTTCTTGGGTTCAATAAACTATTACCAGCGGTTTATCTCACAACTGCAGGATAAGTGTGCACCTTTACATAGGCTTTTGAAGAAGGGGTCTAAATGGAATCGGATCGAGAAAGATGAAAATCTATTAAATCGTCTTAAGAATACACTTATGTCTTTCGAAACATTAGTCCACTTTAATCCTGACTACCCGATTGTTGTTAGCTCTGATGCAAGCGATTACGGTATTGGGGCTACTCTTGCTCACATTATGCCCAAGGGATTTGAACGGCCAGTGGCTTTCACATCAAGAAATCTTAAACCAGCAGAAAGAAAGAACTCCGCTTTGGACAAAGAGGCTATAGCAATAGTGTTTACAGTCTCTAAATTTCATCACTATTTATTTGGACATAAATTCATTTTGAGGACTGACCACAAGCCCCTTGTACGAATATTCGGCGAGAATGACGTGATGAAGTTACCTAAGATAACTTCTGATCGCATCACAAGGTGTGCTCTCATACTATGTTCATACGAATACCAAATTCAATATGTAATGGGGAACAATAATGTTTCTGCAGATTTACTTTCCCGATTACCTGTACAGCAAGAACCTGATACAACTCCGGCTGATTACGGGCGGACACTTATGCATACCCGGATAGAGAACCTCCTACTCACCAAGAAGAAACTTGAGGCGGAAACTTGTAAAGATAAAACACTCCTTAAAGTTATAGCATTTTTTGAACAGGGCTGGCTGACTTACCACCATCAAGCAATGAGTTTAAAGTATACTTCAACAAACATGACGAGCTTTCTTACGAATCCCTCTGGAGAGGGAGAATCGTCATACCATCTACCCTAAGAGAGCACTGATTGAATTTACTCCATGAAGGCCATCCGGGAATTGTAGCTATGAAGTCGTTTGGACGTCTTCATGTATGGTGGCCAGGTATTGACTTGAACATAGAGAGGAAAGTGCGCAGTTGCAAGGCATGCCAGGAAAATAGATCATGTGATCCAAACATACCTCTCATCTCATGGTCAGTGCCACCCCAACCTTGGAGCCGACTTCACCTGGACTACGCCGGGCCATACGAAGGACACTCTTGGTTTGTACTGGTCAATTCAACATCAAAATGGTTAGAAGTTGTGCCAGTTTCACAAATGACCTCAAAGAAAACGATCCATATCCTTCAAGACATCTTTGCTCAATTTGGCTTACTACCACCTTTTTCCTCCAAACTGGATGAGCAATCTATTACCCAGATAATAGCCTAATCGCGACGCCAGGGTTCTACTGAATGTCCTCGCCAGTGAATGTCCTCAATAACGTGAGAAAGAAGGACAGCGGTCTGCCTATCATACGAGTAGCGGGGGGAGTGGATTGCTTGGTGGACACGGGGAGCACGAGCACCATCATGAGCCGGCGAGCGGCGGAGAAGCTGAATGCTGGAGAGAAGAAAACTAAACAGGTATGTGTATATAAACTTATCACCCTGGGGAGGCCCATGCGAGGTAGAGGGGGAGACGGTGATCGGGTCTGATAGATGGACACAGGGTGGGGGTAGGTTACTGGTACACATAGTAGCGAACATGCTGCGCGAATATGATGTTATCATAGGTTGTGACCTGTTGGAGAAAGTAGGAGCACGAATAAAGAATAAAAACGGGCAGTGGAATATTCGTATTGGGAACAAAGAATTAAGGTGCCGAGAAACTGTGAAAAGTAAAGGGGCGAGAGTGGTAGTAATTGACCGTGCGGAAGACTGGAGGGGGGCATTAACAAGCGGATTCCGCGATATTTTTTTTAAGGAGGGTGACGTGTTAGGGGCAATGGGGAAAACGGTTCATGAGATCACGCTAAAACACGAAAGGGTGACATATGTAAAGGAGAGGAGATACCCGCAGGCACTGAGGAAATATATCAGGAAGAACTGGAAGCGCTAAAAGCCCAGGGTATCATAGTGGACAGTACGTCCCCATATAATAGTCCCTTGTGGGCCGTGAGGAAAAAGGGTGCTCCCGGCGAGACACAAGAAAAATATAGAGTAGTCATTGACCATAGAAAACTAAACGAAAACACGATAGAGGAAAGATACCCCATCCCCAGGTTCGAGGATATCTTGGACAGATTGAGTGGTGCAACAATATTCAGCACGTTGGATCTGAAGGCGGGCTACCATCAGATCATGATGCATCCTAAGGATCAACATAACACGGCATTCACCTTCGAAAGGGGGCACTACGAGTTTACTCGCATGCCATTTGGGCTGAAGAACGCGCCGATAACTTTCCAACGTCTGATGGACGAATTCCTGAGGAGCATTGATGAGGGAATGTGTCAGGTATATATGGATGAACTCTTCGTCTTCAGCAGAACAGAAGAAGAACACATAGTTCATCTTAGAGACGTTTTTAAACGGATACGTCAGTTCGGATTAAAACTATCCCTAATGCGATATAGGGCGTTAGAAAGGGAACTATTGGGAATAATATGGGCCATTGACCACTTTAGACCATATGTGTTTGGGAGAAAATTCCGAGTACACACCGATCACAGACCCCTACAGTGGGTGGGAAAATTAAAAGAATCGTCCGCAAGAATAGCGAGATGGAAGGAATTCCTTGACCAATACAACATAGAAATAATATATAAACCAGGCAAGGAAAACAGTCTAAAAAAACAGGTAGTAGCGGATTGGCTATCTAGAGCCATCATGGTCAACGCCGTCGAAGAAGATAGAGGAGGATCATCACGAGATGTGCGGGACTTCCTGCGTGAATGGACTCCAGAGGGGGAAGGAGAACACAGTTCACCAGAGGATGATGGGGAAGAGGAGTCTCCGGCGGAAGAGAGTTTTGGAGAGGGAAGACCCGTGGAGATGGAGGATGTGGAAGATATAATCAATGACAAGCGACGTCAAATCATCTGGAAGACCAGAACCTCGGGACCTAAAAAGGTAGAATATGATAAGTATCGAAACTGCAACATCAAGATAATATGGTCCGAACCAGGGGTGAGAGAGGAGAAAATTTGTCGTGTGTTAAAAGATGCGTCAAAACCGGGGAAAACTCATCACATCTACGTGGGGAACGCGACGGTGTGGGACAAAATTAGACGGTCATGGCGGTCAGAGAAAATTGGGCTGGACCGAACATTTATCCGATGTACCATGATGGTAGAAACTATCAAAGAAGAAGAGCGGCAACGAGAGGTGACGCTCGCATATCACCAAGGGAAAACTAACCATCGGGGGATCAATGAAACGGTACAGGCACTCAAAAGAAAGTATTTCTGGTGGGATATCAAGAAAACCGTGCAAGAAGTCATCGGATCGTGCGACATATGTTTAGCTACCAAATACGACCGACATCCGCCTAAAGGATTACAAGAGGAAACGCCTACGGCAGAGACGCCATTAACGGATCTTCAGGTGGACACTTTTACTTGGAGGGGGTATAAGTGGGTCACTATAGTGGACTTATTTAGTAAACTAGCGATGGCACATCTCATACAGGACCGATCGGCAGAGGCGGTGATAAGAGCGCTACGGACGTGGTTCCAGTTTTATGGCGTACCAGAACGTATATAGCATTTGACAATGCTGAGGTAAGGGAAGAAGCAAAAGCCCTGGACATCAAGTGGCATCTTAATACCCCGGGACATCCGAGGAGTAGAGGGGGTGTGGAAAGGTTACACAGTATGTTAAGTGATCATCTCACGGTTTACCAAGTTGAGAAAGGGCTAGGACCAGATGCAGCCATGTCATAAGCGATCATAGCCTATAACCACTCGATCCACTCAACCACAGGATTTTCGCCGTCTGAAGTTCTATTTTGACTAAGAGGGCGTAGGAGAGACCATAGAGAGGCGGTAGCGGGCGATGAATAACAAAATAGCCCTCGGGAAAATATGGGGAAAAGCTCGTGGGAAAATAGAATCGGAAAAGAGTAGGAGGGTCACTAGGGAAAACCTAAAAGTCAGGGATATAGTGGGAGACATACGGATCGGGATGAGAGTTTATAGAAAGCGGGGAACCAATAGGGGCAAGGAGCTGCTTAGGTATGAGGGCCCATTCAGGGTGATCGCGATACGTGAACATAACGTGGTAACAATAGAGAGTTTGAGAGAACCACATAAACGAAGAACTGTTCATGTGGAACAATTAAAGGTGCCGGTTGAACGGCCCGATACATGGAAAGTGTAATTTAGTGTAAATATCTAATTTAAAAGTGTAAGTGATAAGCAACCAATGTAATATAGTCATCAGATGCCATTTTGTTTCTTATTACTATTATTTTATATGTCTTACTATTGTATTCTTATTTTTTATATTTTATTTTATTTATCATTGTATATTGTAATATATCTTCGTTGGATGTTATTTAAAAATATTTCTGTTCATGCTACTGAGTTATAGAGAATAGCATATTCCTTTTCTTTTCTTTTTGTTTTTTCTTTTCTACTTTGTTTTTAATTTTAGTACGTAATAAGCATGTACGACGTAGGAGAATTTTGTTTCATTTTAGTTTACGAGGAGTGTTCGTAAACTGGCAGGGGGGGGGGAATTAAGAGTAGGAATAACACTATAGGTAACTTAATCCCTAAGTTAATCTTGTAAATACACAGAATGTATATATATGGGATTATTGAGGAAATAAAGTCAGTATTATTCAGGCTATTCTGGTGTATGTTTCTTGTTCCTTTTTCCTTTTTTTTATTGAAAGTTAGTTCAGTCCCGTTATCTTATATATATATATATATATATATATATATATATATATATATATATCTTATATATTATATCTTATATCTTATATATTCAATCTTCTTATTTATTATGAAATAAATTAATTCAATTTAACCGTAACAGGCTTACCAAAGATGCTAGTGACAATGGCACTCAATTTACCAGTGGCTTGTTCAAAGAATTCTGCAAAATAAACAACATAAAACATTTCACTACCGCCCTTTACCATCCAAGGAGTAATGGGTTAGCCAAACAGGTCATCCAAACGTTTAAGAAGGGATATGGTGCTTCCAAAAGGGACGGCGATGACATGTATTCCAGGCTTCATCAGTTTTTACTCACATAAAGAGCTACACCTCATTCAACGACTGGTCGAACTCTGTGTCAGGTCTTATTAGGATGACAAATCAGGACGAAACTAAGTTTATTAAAACCTGATCTAGCGGGAGATCTGGATCTAACATTGGCAAAGCGCAAAAGCCTCTTTGACAAAGGAAAGAAATGGAAGCAGTTTGAAGAGGGAGATGCAGTCTGGGTGTTAAACCCATCTGGTAAAGGATACGTAGAAGGTCGAGTACAAAAGAAAGAAGGAAACACACTTTACTGGGTGATTGCTAATGGAAAGACTCAGAGAAGGCATCCAGACCAACTCAGGGAGAGATTCGCAGCTCAAGAAGATAGGGAGGAGATGTGACATATCGATTATTATAATTTTGTATTTTTAAGAAGAAGAAGAAGAAGAAAAAGTATTTTTATTCTGGGACGTCTTGTCCCCTAAGAATAACAATATATGTACAAATCCAGAGTCATTTGTCTGGCTAGTTTAGAACAAAGTTGTTAATTAAAGAAATAAAATAAAATCGAGTCTCATTGAACAAAAAAAAAAAAAAAAAAACAATAGTATGAGAAATTAGAATATAAGTTGACTATTTTTCAACCATTTGAACTTAAAGAAATAAATAAAAGAGAAACAAGATTTATGTATACAAACACAGATAAGTATTGCAAATTGAAACAGGTTTCATTATTTTACATAGTTGCGGTAGTTTGAAGATTAAGGAGGTGGAGGAATAATTGGGTTTTAAAAGATGTAAGGGATGCATTTTTACGGATAGAAACGGGTAAAGAGTTCCAAAAGGAGGCACCACGGATGATAAATGATTTTGTAAAGGAGGCAGTTCGGTAGGAACGGATGTATAGATTTAAGGTTTGAGATCTGGTATTTAGGGAGTGAATGGAGGAACAAGGTGTAAATAAATTCAGGATATACAGAGGCTTTTTAATTCTGAACGTTCGGAAAAGATATACACCAAGGAAATATTGCCGCCGAAAAACCGGGTAGAGCCATTTTAATTCAGCATAGTAACTTGAGACGTGGGAGCGCCTGGGGACACCAAAGATAAATCTAATGAAGCAATTCATTAGTCTCTTTAACCTCGCCTCATGCATACCAGACAGTCCCCCGTATACAAGACAGCCATAATCAAAATGGGGAAATATAAGAGAGGAAACAAGGAGTTGACGGGTTTTGGAGGACATGCAATCACGGGATATGCGGAACTGTTTGAGGATAGCGATGGATTTTCTAGTGATTTGGGAAATATGGTTACTCCACGACAAATGCTGGTCAAAGATCACTCCAAGATTTCTGACATGAGGATGGAAATGGATAGGTTGGCCTTTGAGGTAAAGTAGGGGGTAGTAAGAAAGGGAATTAATGAGATGCTTGGAGCCGATCAGGATAGCCTTGGTTTTTTCTCCATTTAGACTCAATTCATTTTTTTCTGCCCAGGCGTTTATGCTATCTATGTCTTCCTGTAATTTTTGGATTGCTTCTAGCATCTCGTTAGGATGGAAAGATAAGTAAATTTGGAGGTCATCGGCGTATAAGTGGTATTTTGAATGGTTGATGGAATCCGGAAGATCATTAATGTACACAGAGAAGAGTGTTGGTGAAAGTGAGGACCCCTGTGGTACGCCGCGTGTTAGTAAAAGAGGTGAAGAAGGAGGTTTATCAGGGATATAAACTGTTTGTGAACGTAAGGACAGGAAGGAGAGGAACCACTTTAAGACGCTATTTGACAAGGAAAGGTTTTGGAGTTTAGAAAGGAGGATCTCATGATTGACGGTATCGAACGCTTTTGAGAAATCGAAGAGAATCAGGATGGTCATTTTAGTTTCGTATATGGAGGATTGAAGGTCCTGAGTAATCTTGAGTAGAGCAGATTGTGTGGAGTAATGGGAGCGAAAGCCAGATTGAAGAGGATTAAGGAGAGTTTTTCGCTCGAGGAAATCATTGAGCTGGGAGTGGACGATTCTTTCGAGCGGTTTGGATAGGTTAGAGAGAATGGAAATAGGTCTATAGTCGGAAGCTGAGGAGGGAACAGGCACTTTATTTAACGGACGGACTATAACTTTTTTCCAGGCTTCTGGGAAGCAAGAATTTTGTAGAGAGAAATTATATATGTGTAGAAGGGCAGGGAATATTACCGGAAGGCAGAGTTTGATGATCTTTACAGGAATTTGGTCTGGACCGAAGTCACTCGTCCTGGACTTGAGGATAGATGAGAGAGTAAGGCTTCAGGTGAGATATTCAGGAAATAAAAATTATCTGGATCGAAAGTTTGTGTGAACGAAAATGAAGAGGATTGAGGAATAGATGGAGAATTAGCGAAATGGGAATTTAGTTCATCTGGATCGATGGGGTAGTAGGTGCAGGCTTTGGATTTTACCATAGACAGGTTGTTAAGGATTTTCCATTTGGACTTAGGATCGAGGGCTTGTGATAGGGAATTATGGAAAAACAGTGCCTTAGCACGTCGTAGGGAAGATTGGGTGAGGTTCCGTAGGGACTTGAAATGGGTATAATCTTCAGAGGAACGGGTACGTTGGAATCGTCTTCTGGCAGCATCTCTTCTTCTCATCAACTCTCTGATATCGGGATTTATCCAGGGTGTGGGAGGGCATCTAAAGGTGGAGGTCTTGAGGGGAGCGTGTTGATTTAGGAAGGTGTAAAGATTAGAAGAAAGGCATTCCACCATTTCATCTATGGATGATAACGAATAAATAGGATCCAGGGTTTGGGAAAGTGAGTCGAAAAAAGGATTCAGCTTTTCAGAGGTTAATGAGTCAAGGTTCCGCCAGGAGATTTTTCGGGGGATGAGCTTAGGTGCTGGAATGTTATAGGAGATTTGGATGAGGTCGTGACTTGATAGAAAGGGTATTGGATGCTGTGAGAAGGATAGTAAGTTGTGGGAGGAGTCTATTATAAAAAGGTCTAGCCAAGTGCTAGTGGACTGAGTGTGGTGGGTAGGCTGGTAGGGTACTAAAAACAGGTCAAGAGAGTGTATGAGGTCCATCAGGTAACATTTATCGGAAGAATCGCAGAGCAAGTTGGTATTAAAATCACCAGCGATTATTACGTGACTATATAACGGGATATAGGTGAATAGGGTGGATTCAAAGGATGGATCGAACCGGACATGTGGAGGGCGGTAAACTATTACGTAGAGCAGGGAAATGGTGTCAAAGGAAATTTCTACGAAAAGGTACTCCAGGTGAGGGCTTTCGAGAGAGGGGGATTCTAGGAGGATTTTTGCTCTCAAGCCGTCACGAACGTAAAGACCAACACCATTTTATTTTTAATTATGAAATGTAAATATTATTGTTAATTGAATCATACGTTGAATTCGATTGTTATGAAACTTGTTAGATGTGAAATAAACATGATTTATGAGGTTAAAAGTATTTATTCCTGTATCTAATATGCGTTTAATAAGCTGTAAAAAAAAAATATAATAAATAAAATAAAATAAATAAATAAAAAAAATAAATAAAAAATAAAATAAAAATAAAAAAATAAAAATAGTTATTACAAAAAAAATATTTAAAAATAAAAATAAAAGAATAATAAAAAGAAAAAAATAATAATAATAGTTTAAAAAATAATAAATATAACCAAATATTTTTGACTTAATTTTGTTCTAATTTTGATTTTCAATTTTTCGATTATTTACATATGTGATTTGAATGAGTTAACTTATTTTTTTCTACTTTGCCAAAGTCCATGAATGAGACAGAATATAAAATACAGATAAAGAGTTTATTAATCCAAGATAAGTGTCAAAATGTTAGTTGAGTTAACTTGCTTCAGTGGGTATACTTTAGTACTTACTAGTGGACACTTTTCCATTTTGATTGATGTTTATTGTTCCTGTTCATATTATTCAGAGCATGATATAATAAAGTCCATTTGTCTCAACAAATGGACTAAATTATTGTGTATTATTCAACGGTTAAAATATAAACTAGTATATTTTGACAATAAAATATTATTGTCAAAATATCAATTTGTCAAAATATCAAATTTGTTGAGAAAAGTGGACTAAATTATTGTGTATTATTCAACGGTTAAAATATAAACTAGTATATTTTGACAATAAAATATTAAAAAGATACTGCACAGGATAAAACAAGAACAACATATTCCAATAAATGACATCGCTAAATTGCTAATATCAAAATAAATTCCATTTACAAAAAATATATTTAACAATAATTCAACAAAAAGAATGAAACATTGTTAGCGAAAATAAAATTATATGTTTTTCACATCCCACTTTTACTTATAATAATAATGTCAAGCATTAGAGAGACTTTATAAAGTATTATTAACAATTAAAACTAATTGCTTTAATCATATCCAAAAAATTAATTAAAAAATATAAAGCGAGAAAAATTTTCTGCAGTAAAATCTAAAACTAAAGATAAAGAAATAGACTACTCTAATTTCTCCTGGTTTCGCAAGACATGAGATAACATTCATAAATAATTCTTAAGGTAATTTTATGCCAATGTTGATGAAACAAATACATAATAATTAAGAAAACGAAGGAAAAATAAGTTTTACTTCCATTCCAAATAAATTAACAAAAAGTTAAAATGTATAAAATTAAAATAATTGATCGAATATGAATACTTACTATTGTTGATAAAAAGGCAGCATGCTTCGCTTGGCTCTAGAAGCACTTAAAGCTGTAGCTCTTACCAATCCAGGTAATTCCATATGACCAACCAAAGCTTCATTATACAATGGTCCAAAATATGGGACCTAAACAATTTTAATTTAATTTTAACAATACTTTTGATTTTATATAATTTATATATATATATATATATATATATATATATATATATAAAACTTTTGGATTATTATAAAAAACAAAAATTCGGCATCACATAAAAAAATTACTCACATCAGGTTTCCTTGAAACTTGTATTCTATACAGATTATGCGGTAAAGGGTATATAACAATCAAAACATCACAAAACTCAGTAGGAATAATGCTTCTTCTGTACTCTCTTGTATGTTCTGACCAAACAATGTGCACTTCATCATTCCCCAGGTGACGAGTCTAAGAGGAGAAAAAAATAAATACCAATAAAAAATTGAAATCGTTGATAAATATATATTTTTATAATTACATTAAATAGTTAATACTTTTTGTAGCAGTGCTTCTGGATTATTAGAAGGCATACGGGTTGATACATGGAATATAACTTCAGTAAATGATGTAGCATAGTATGGGGCAGTAACACCAGTCATTTTATTTCTTTGTAAGCCACCTCTGAATCCCATGTGAGTTTCAAGCTCTACCTAAAAACATAGTCATATATAACTAACATAGATAAAGAACCTTTCACTATTTATAATCTTTTGATTGAAACATGAATAAGATGAGAATAAAAATAGAGAAAAGATGAAAAATGGAGTAATGGGGTTGATTCCTATAAATGATAAATCTGAAAAAATTACAATATATACAAAATATTGCAGAAGAGGATTTAGGTGTATTTTTTAAATAAAAAATAAGTGATTATGGATAATAATTACAGTAAAATATGTAATAAATGGCAAGAAAAATAAGTTAATTTTCTTTTTTAAATAAAGGTTTCTTTACATTTGAAGTTTCCTTCAATCTAATTTTTCCTCAAGCTTCTTTCAACACATCTCCCTGTCATTTTTTTTCTTTTTCAGTCTATCCATACTTTCTTCTACTCTATTTTTCCGCTGTATTCTTGCCTCCCCTTTTTCCTTTAAACTTCTGCCTCCCATTCCATAATCAACCAACCAACCAATATACCATCCAAAAAGCAGTTTGTCCCCACTAAGCACTATCCATATATTCCTGAAATTTGGAAGGTGCAGTGGCTACTCCAGACCACAACCTTTTGCAATGGAACAAAACCTTGTGAGATGTAATAGTAAAAAGTTTCTGTTGTTGTTGATATGTACTTAGTATAAATCTAATTTACAAAAAGCGAACGTCCCTGAAAATGTTTCCTATTGAAAACTTCAATTTATTCGGTAAAAACTGTTGGGTATTTAGATTTCAATTCAGCTAAACACCTGGCTAGATCTAAAGCTTTGACCTGAAATTACTTAAAACTTTATCATATTAAATTTTAAGCTAGAAAACCCATCTATACTAAGAAGTGGGGATCCCTTTGTATCTTGAACTTATCGTCGGTCAGCAAGAATAGTTTATAGACATAAGTTGAAATGATCAATATTAAAATTTATTCGAAGAGCACAATTTCATCACAGTATTCAAACTCTTACATTTTTCTCATTTCAAGATTAGAAACTTTCCCCCCAATGTTTCTTACCAGTGAAAATTTGGATTTTGGCATATCTACCAAGGATTACTTTCATTCAGTCTTCAGATCTTGACAGATAGGCTCTCGTCAAGATACCCGAACATGGAAAAACAGCACAACCTTGGGGGGACTCACTGACCTCATGTATCCAGCTCAAGAACAAGATTTATCAATCAAAAGATTTTCGCACGTCAAAAACGCGTCAATGCACTCAATAATTGTAAGCTTAATTTTAATATTGCAATTTTCTGTTTGATGAGCTAGCTAACTCATTACTGTTGTTACAAATTTAAATATAATTAACCGCTAGAGAAGAAGTCAGAACAGAAACATTTTTGGTATTGTATAAACAAATTACCAAAAGAAATAAAATGTTATCTTTCTGACTTCAGTCCAAACTATCAAGTATTAGAAAATGAAACTATGAAGCCCTGTTTACACAATAACAATTTGGGAACCAAACTTGGGACCAAATAAAAAAAACCAAAAAAAAAAACCCTCATTTGATATAAAAGTTAACCCAGTAGCGAATACAAGAGAGGGGCGCAGGGGGCAAACTTACAAAAAAGTAATTAATGTTACTCTCCTCTTCTTGAGATTTCAATCTGATTTAAAATGATGATCAGGGCGACCATTAATTAAGTCTCAACACTTTTTTTATATTAAAACTTTTTTTATTTCAGCAAACGTTTCGGCCATTTGGCCATCATCAGTGCTGCCATGAAAATCATGGTTACTTATAAGTTACAGAATAGATAAATGCCTAATTTTTCAAAGATTAACATACTAGTATAGACTTAATCATAAAACCCGACAACAAAATTATCTAAAAAATAATAAAAATAATTATTCAACATTTACAGTAATAAATTAACCATTATGCTAAAACAAAAATAATTTACATATTCTACATCAAATATAACATAAGTAATTAAAAACATTAAAAATTACCAGAAATGTGACTAATATTTATAAGTTAAAATTTTTTTTAAAAACCCCACAGTTAATGGTTTGTCATTACAATGATTAAAATTTAGTTATTTATTACCCCCGTCTGTCATTTATTTAGTACTAATATGAAATTCAAGTTTCTTGTCTGCTATCCCAACACATCCTGGGTACAGATTTCTAATGTTCAAAGTTCAAACTCAAAGGATGAGGGACAACATGAAGCAAACATTTTCATTGTTAACTTTTTCAATTTTTTACATACTATTCTATATGTTCGGGGAGACAACTTGATGCCGAATCTTGGCCTCCTGCACCAGCCTCCACCAGTTGTTCCTATCCTGTGCAGCCGCCATCCAGCTCCTCACTCCCAACTTGGACCTGGCATCACCAGCCAAACAGTCACTCCACAAGCAGTCAAGGTCTTCCTCTACACCTTGTTCCGTGTATTACTTCAGTTATAATTTTCTTCGGAGTGTCATTCTCAGCCATTCGAGCAACATGCCCAGCCCATCTCTATCTGTTAAGTTTCATAAAATGCACTACATCTGATTCCTACAATAGATCTTTGAGCTCCTGGTTTATTCGGTGTTCCATACCTGATAAATTTTAACAGCTCCAAAGATTTTATGCAGAATCTTCCTCTCAAAGACCATTAGATTCCGCTCGCCAGTATTGGAGATAGTCCACGTTTCTGAGGCGTAAAGGAGTATCAGCCGGATAATTGTTTTATATAAGATTTTTGATTCTCTCGACAAAGCACGTCTCCATAAATTTTGACTGAGGCCATAGTAACTACGATTGGCACATAGGACTCTTAGCTTAATTTCTGAACATTATCTTGAGTTATGAGGGGTCCTAGATAAATGAATTATGAAACTTTCTCAAATGTGAATTCTCCGATGGTAATGCTTTTGCCAGGTCTGGGATTTTCCTCAGTGACCAAATTTTTTTGTGGTGCTGACTTTAAGGCCAATTTTTCTTGCTGCGTCCGCTAGGTTCAAGAATCCATTAGAGACTGCTTGGAAAGAGTGTCCAGCGATGTCGATATCAACAGCATAAGCAAGAAGCTGCACTATCCGGCTGAATACAGTTCCGCCTACTTGAATCCCAGAATCTCTACCTGACTTCTCTAAAGCTAAATTAAAGAAGAGACATGCCAGCGAATCTCCCTGCCTTAGTCCTTTCCCATCTTGCTCCTTCAACCTGCACAGTGCATCTCACTTCTCTCATAGTGAGTCTTACCATTCTAATAAATTTTTCAGGGATTCCCAGTTCCATCATTTCCTCTTCCAGCTGTTCCCTGTGAACACTGTCATATGCTTCCTTAAAATCAACAAACAGAAGATGCATTTTAAGCTTATATTCACGTCCTTTTTCAAGCATGATGTGCAGGCAAAATATTTGGTCAATGGTAGATCTTTCTTTCCAAAAACCAAACTGGTATAGGCTAAAGATCTTCTCTGTATAGGGAAGTAGTCGTTGGAAGAGGATGTTGGAGAACACTTTGTACGCACATGAGAGTAAGGAGATGCCTCTGTAATTACCACACACCAGCCGATCACCCTTTCTATGGATTGGACATACTATCGGTTTATTCCAAGATCTAGGCATTACTTCCTCCGCCCAGATCCAAATCATGATATTCTGAAGGATTTTTAGTAGTTCTCTTCCTCCACACTTAAGCCATTCGGCAAGCAGTACATCAACACCAGGCGCCTTATTATTTTTAAGTTTCGCTAGAGCATCCAAAATCTCCTCTTCCTCCAGCGGTTCCATTGACTGAGATAAAGGTAGATCCACTTAACTGTTGTTCCTAACTTCTTTAGATCTTTGTTAAGAAGCCGAGAGAAATGCCTCTTCCATTCTTCAAGAACATCAATCCTATTGGTAATAAGCTTACTCTCTTTATTCAAGGAGTAGGTAGATTTGATTTCAAAGGGTTTTCTTTTCTGATTGACTGCTTTAAAGAATTCCCTATACTGCTTATTTCCTTTAAGGAGTTCAGTCTTTTCTAATTCTTCCTTTTCCCATTTTATTTTCTTATACTGGTCTAGACGATTTTCTGTTTGTCTCCTCTGTCTATATAATCCGGCATTGCTCCTTGTCTCTCTTTGAACCTTCGCTTTATATGCTTCGTTTTTCAAACGTGTTGCTCTCTCACACTCCTTGTCAAACTATAGAGATCTTGAGTCCCTCTCTTGTGGTCCAAGCAGCTTAGTCGCTGTATCTGAAATAGCCTCTGTGTATGCATCCCATGTCGTGTCAATACCACCCTCCAGAACATCAACCCGTCGAACACACTTATCCAATTCCGATTCATACTGTACGAGAATTGTTGGATCCTTAAACTTATTTAAGTTGTATCGCTTAGGCCTCTGTGCTGGTATGCTTGCTTTCTTTAATGCTATCCGGGCTCTGAAATGGGCGATGCTTAAGAAGTGGTCGGAATCCACATTTGCACCTCTGAATACTCTTACATGTGCCTCCTATCAATAAGGATATGATCTATTTGGTTAAATGTTGACCCATCAGGTCAACGTCAGGGATTAAGCCCAAAATAATAATGAAGTATATTGATTATATATATGTATAAGAACCTGATTTTTCCTTCTTTTTCTTCTTCTATGGTGAATTTTAATTTTTTATGGTAACTATTTAATGCATCCAAGAACCCCAGTATACTATCTTTATTTAGAATGCAGAATATGTCATCAATATACTTCATTATTATTCTGAGCTTAATCCCTGACTTTATTATTGCTTCTTTTATTATATCATTAATCACTAATCCAGACAACACTACAGACATCACACCGCCCATTGGCAACCCCAAGAGTTTTTAAATAATTCCCTTTTGTAACTAAAAAATCAATTTTAATACACCAGTTTTATCCCTTCTAGGTATAAATTTTTATTTTTAATTTTTGTGTGTGGCACCACTTTCTCCCAATTTTCTTCTATGATCTTATATACTTTTTTAAGTGGCACATTGGTAAATAGGGATACAATGCCAAAACTGATCATTATCTCATCATCATTAATGCATTTAATGCATATACCTCTTAATTTTTCTTTAACCTCTGTGGAATTGACAAAGGTTAAAGAAAAATTAATTGAACCTGACATCATAAGGATCGTCACTAGCCAGGTTATCTAATGAAGGTTTGAAATATTTGGAAAATTTATATAATTTATACCATCAACAATGGGACGTTAATTCATTTCTTTTTTATGCAGCTTTATCAATCCGAAAATTCTAGGGTGAATGTAGTGTTGGTCTATTAAATTTTTTCTGTCTTTGTCATCTATAAATTTGTGGGTAAATAACCTTTCAATATATTTAGCTAATTTTTTCTTAATTTCTGGTAATGGATCCAACCTAACTTTCCTCTAAGTATTGTCTTCAATTAAAAGTGAAACTAGGCAATATTTAAACGACCGAATCTATCAACACAAACATGACTGCAAAAATAGCCACAAATATATTAAATAATTAAATATTAAATAAACACTCAGATGACCATAAGCACGAATTTTATTTTGAAGATGCACAAATTTTAAATAAAGAAATAGTACTGGAAGGAAACTACTAGAAGCGATTCACATTTCGGAAAACATAAAGAATTCTATAAATTATAAAACGGACTCCAGGAACCTGAACCAATTCTATGGTGAAATATTACAAAAAATTAACACATAAGAACAATAATAGTAATAATAATTTTTTTTTAAATTGGTATGTAAAAAATGTAAAAAGTTAGCAATGTAAATATTTGCTTCATGGAGACCCTTATCCTTTGAGTTTGAACATTGAACATTAGAAATCTGTACCGAGGGATGTGCTGGGATAGCAGACAAGAGACTTGAATTTCATATTAGTACTAAATAAATGACAAACAGGGGTAATAAATACCTAATTTTAATCATTTTAATGACAAACCCATAATAACATGGTAAGTTAAGATTTACTGTACTTTTGTTTCATGTATTTTTTGTTCACTTTAAAAACTATTAGGGAATAGAGAAGTTATATGTGTGAAAAGAAATTTTTTTTTACTAATTTACATATACTGATTATAAAGCTTACAATACAAACTATTCACTTGTGTTTTCTTTATGTTTTAATTACCATTTGGATGTAGTTTAATGATATTTCAGGTTTACTATCCAATTTTTAGTTACTTTGCAAAATGTAAGTGAAAGATATTTACCCATAACCAAGTGGATTAGCTGATGTAGATGGTTTTTAATTTATAGATCTTAATTATTTTTATATATGATTTATTGAAGTTTCTATTTAGTTACATTATAGTCTTTCTGTTAGACAAAAATTTTAATAACTAAACTATATTTATGTGAGTATACTTTGTTTTTAGAGATTGCATAGACTCAGTTGGAAGAGCATTTCAGCAGGGGCCATGGATTCTCGAAAAACATAAATAATTGTATTTTATCAAGCTTATTTGACTAAAGAACATTTATGACAATTTTAATGTATATATGAATTATGTATTTTCACCCTCTATAATTATAAGAAAAACTTGTTTAAAAATTAAAATTAACACAATTTATAAAACTTAAACTTTAGCAAATATTAGCAAACAGACTGTAAACAAAATATACCGAGACAATAGCTAAAATGACGTGATCTGATGACTGTAACTTCTTGACTTCCCTGCTAGGATGTGTGGGAGGAATATATAGGGAATGAGGTTGAGGTTGAGTCACGTTTCTCGGGAAATCGGTGCAGGTGCAAATGGTGTGATCTGCAGGTGGTCTCTTCACTCCTCCGTCCTTATGAAAGAGAAGTCCACTGAACTTAAAAATTGTATACTTGAATGTATCTTTCACCTCAGGGAGGAGGAGTTTGGTTGAGTTTGGACAATGAAATAGTCCAGAGCCATGAATAATTATTAATAAAAAGTGGATCATGTACAATGAAGAAATGACATATATATTTTCATAGAAAGCAATTTATATATAGACAAATTGCGATGGAATTTAAACATGTACAATAGATAACCCCAAAAGATGGGCAAAAAGCCTGAAACGTTGGGATAATTAAATACAAGATAACACATTCGAAGAGATTCCTTCATTTAAAGAAAAACCTTAAAAATTTTAACAAGATTGTCATTCTGTAAATATTGAAACCAGACTCTTGCTCGGACCTCAAAGTGTTCACGGGGGTTCTGGTAGGGGATTCTGGGTATTAGGAGGTGGGTTGGTTCTTTGAGAACATAACAGCTTAATTTTAGAGTATTGACAATAGATAGGATAAAACAAAAGGTATAAACATATTACATAAAATATATAAGTATTAAATTCATTTATAGTAATATCGTATGGTTCTAATGTTTCTATTTCTACATTTTATATATCTATTTGTTGTAATTCCTCAAAGGTTAAATTTGTTTTTACAAGTCTTATTATTACTATAAGATGAAATCAAAGTAATATTTATATTCTCTTCATAAGTGATGGGTACATTTATATTCACAAATCTTTCGTTTTTATCCAGATTTAGCAAGCTAGTGAATGGTTAAGTATATGGTTGAATAATGGTGGACACATCTATTCTATGGTGTTTATACTAAAGGTTAGATATTGATGTAATATAGGTATTAGCTTAATAATAGGAGTTGTTCTTATTTCTAGGGTTTTACAATTCCTTAATTCTACATTTTTACATAGCTCTAATATACATTTATCCTTAATTTCTAAGACATTTTTACATTAATATTGAGAATTGAATTTTATATAGTTCCAGTAAAGAATGAGTTTTTATATCTGATGATGAATTGTTCAATCACTTTAATAGTAATGACTTAATCATTTCTTTTTACGGGGTATGATAATGCAAAATAAGAATGTTTGGGTAATGTTTTTAAGGGAATTTTGATAAAATAATAAACCAATCAAAGTGAACAGAATGTTGAGCTTAATAACCAGTTCAATTCTACGTTTTGGGATATAGGTTTGTAGTAAGGGATTTTCAATTGTTCTAGTTCGTTTGTTGTTAGTATATTAGGGTGAGTGATTTCTAATTTACATTGTTCTAACGAAATTTTTATGCCTGCTATCTGAGAATCGATTGACTTTGGAATAGCCAGTAAATCGTGGTACATGAGTTTGGTAAGGGCTATATTAGCAAAATTATTTATATTTTCTGTATCAATTTAAAATAGAAACTTCTTTCTTTATTTTAGAAATTAATTGTTTCTTTAACGTGTGTGTTTGATTTCAAACAAAAACACACACACACACAGACCATTTCGCGGGACTTGGTTATATGGACTCAGGGGACCCCAAAACGTGTATTTCCGTTGAAAACCGGAAGTCGAAATTTTTCACAATCGCAATACTTTCCCTTACTATATATTTCATATATAGGTAAGTGAAAGTAAAAATAATTATTTATTCATAGAACATCTAAGTTTCTACCCTTTTTGTGGGTCATTATCAAGACTAGAAGTAATGAAAAAAAATGGTAGATAAAGAATCTGAGATTAGTATATTCATAGTAATATTCACGAATTAAAATTAAAAAAAAAGATAAGCAAACTTAAAAAAAAATCTAACGTAAGGTACAAAGAGAGAATAAATAATAGAAATTAAATAAAATAAGAATTGAATGATGTCATGTTGAAAAAAGATGTGAAGTATGGTCCATTGGTGTTGTTGGGGCCAGGGGCGTTTCGCAATTAAAACGCAAACCTTCCCCGGTGAGACTTTAAGTCTTCCCCTCCTAGCAGGAAAAGACGAGTAAGTGGACTGTATGGAATGTGTGGTGGGTAAGGTGGTTGCCTATATGCCTGTAGGAATAAAATCAATAATGATAATAGGTAAAATAAAAGGCCCTTCCAAATGTTAACAAATATATATATATTGAGAGAGAAGAAAACTTATAAATAACATTAAACCCAATAATTATGATATAAGTGCTTAAGAAAATAAAGAAAAAAGGGTAAATTAAATTAACTTAAATTTCTACGAATTAAAATTAAAAAAAAATATAAGCAAACTTAAAAAAAAATCTAACTTCAGGTACACAGAGAGAATAAATAAAAAAATGTTCATCTGTGAGAGAAAAAAGGATGAGGTTCTTCTATCCTTGTTGATTCAGATGAAAGAAGTATATATAAGGTACCTTATATCAGAGTGATGTTAAAAAAGCTGCCTTCCTTATATATCCTCAGCTATCATCATGAGCTGCATCTAAATGATAGAATTCTCCAGTTTATGGTATTATAGTTGAGATGAGGTGGGTGAGGGAACGGTTGGTAACAGTGGTGAGTCGTTTCCGGAGCAACTACCAAAACACTAGTGACACCGGCCTATCGCCGTGTTCGTTGTTCACTTGTTTTTTAATACACTCACTCCAACAGCTGGTATAAATATCATATGGTTCTTTTGACCACATTTAAAATAAAAATATGATATTTACAATATACATAATTAAAAAATGTCTTAGCCTATAAAGATTATAGAATAAAGAATGTGGTGATCCACACATATAATTATTATTATATAAATATGATGTATATTAATTATTATTATATTATATTATATGATGGCTATTATAGAAATATTGTGTATGTGGATATAAATGAGAATGATTATAATTAGTTTAATTAGGTGCCCAAATAGATAATTGAATATATTAGAGTTTGTATAAATATGCTAACAAATAACATAGGGCCAAACTTTGTACCCTAGCCATCCTTATCGCCCCACTCTAAAAAGGGCCCAGAGAACAGTCTCTAGCAGAATTTCCTTCCAGTTAGATTTATTGCTGTCGGCCCCCCACTCCTTTGCCCAGGCTTGTATTTTAATAGTAATTAGATATATTTGTCTATATGTATATATTATTCACCAATTATAATATTCTTCCACTGCGTAAATCAGTTTATTTTTGCATGTCCCTATTATTTAGATACGAATACAATATTTAAAAAAACAAAATATTTAGATAAGAAACAAAATAAAAGCAAATATTGAGAAATCTATTTAAAAGAGGTTGAAAATGAGTATGTGAAAGTTCATCCTCAGGATAAAAATTATATAAAATAATAGAAAACAGGACTTTATTCCTTTGAACTTCACCAAGAAATTTCTGGAATGCATTATATTTAATTTATAAAATTTAAATAATTATTTATGCAAGAGCTAAATCTAAATATTATGTAAGAGAAAAATAAAATGATTACCTTCAAGTTTAGATTATTGGGATCGTGGACAGAAGACAAGTTGTCAAAATTGTATCCTTCCCCACCAAGGTTAGCTGGGCTAGAAAAAAAAATTCATTGTGCATGTCGCTGACAGGCTGTAGGAGAAAAATATGCTGATAGCTCTGGTAGTAAGCAAGTGGTTATCTTACAGAATTCTGGCAGGGTGGGAACAGCTTACTAGTAATAAGCTAACTGTAAGGGACAGGGTGGGAACGCTAAAATCGTACTGCGCATGTTTCTTATAGTTATCTTATGGTTATCTGGCTGGGTGGGAACAAAGCTTATGAAAAATGATATCAATTTTGAGATTCCGCAGCTTGTCTAGTCGATTATATAACGTACATTGTAATAAATTGATATCAGAGAGAGTAACCTTAATATCGATATTATTTTCATATACAGAATTAGAATAAACTAAATCTCGACTTTAATATTGCTTCTATCGGATAAGTTAAAATAAATTGATACCTGAGCGAGTAACCTTAAAATCAATATTATTTTCATAATCAGCATCCCAAATAACCTAGTAATCGGTCTAAATCGATATCAGGTAATTTATTATGTGCTGATGTGATCTCCGTAAAAAGGGTTAACTCAATAATGTATACCAATATGGAGAAATCCGAACAGAAATTTATAAATTTATTCCGAAATAATGAATTTAGTAGAAATTCACAACTCAATTTGTGAATTTTTCCGTATTCACATTTTTATTTTTAAATACGCCCGAATTCACAGACTTAGTTTTAAATATTCGTGAATATTCACAATTTTCCCTGTGAATTTATTTTTATTTACAGAAAAATGTGTGAATTTGAATAAATTCGTATTAACACCTGTGAATAAGAATTTATTTGTATTCGTATTCACAAATATTGTGACATAAATTTCTATTCATATTCACATTAAAATTAAGATAAAAATAAATTTGTATTTATAAATATAAATTTGCCAAACTCTGCAACAGAAAAAAAAAATGAGAGAATAATAATAAAAAAGAAAAGAAAAAAAAATAATAATAATAGTTATTAAAAAAAAAAAGATACAAATTAAGTATGCAATAATAAGCAATGAGTGTAAAAATGCAATAAGTAATACAAATGAATAGTAATAGATAAATACTTTGAAATATATTAGGAAGCCAAAGAGTGACAAATATAAACATTAAAAAAAATCTGGTGCGTGCTCGCAACACACAACTTTCACATACCAAATTACTTAGATTAGATATTAATGCGTTTTGTTAATTGCCACTTCTGAATTGAACAGAACGGCTTAAATTTTGAACAATGGTCTGTCATTAAAGGCGTCCTCCGCATGGGCTCAACGAGTTTTATAAGTTGACTGAATACTTTTCTTTTTTTCTCCTCTATATGTTTTCTTTATTTTTATCATATCTCATATTTAGCCATTTCTTATTTTCAGGCGGAACGAGAGATAGTTAATTTCTCCATATAAACAAAAACAAAGGTACTTTATAGGAAACAAAAAAAGCCCCTACCCCATTTAAGCCCCCTCAAAACATTTTAATAAAGATAAAGCTTACCTGATATTAAAGAACAACTAATTTCCATTAAACATGAAGAATTTGATAAAAATCGTTTAAGCCGTTTTTGAGATAATCTATAAAAAAGGTAAAAATTGAAAAAAAATTATGAAATAAAGTGCCACATCCGTTTGACCAATTTCGATGAAATATTGGCTATCACATCTTTGGCATATACATACATCAAATACCCAGTTTGATCAAAATCGTTAAAACCCTTTTAGAGTAAATAAAAAAACACGTGAAAATGATACAAATTTATTAAGTAAAGTCCCCCCTCCTGTAGATCAATTTTGATGAAATTTTTACAGTCATATCTCGGGCATAAAAATACATCAAATACCAAGTTTGATCAAAATCGTTAAAACCGTTTTTGAGTAAATAAAAAAACACGTGAAAATGATACAACATTTATTAAGTAAAGTCCCCCCTCCGGTTAATCAATTTTGATGAAATTTTTACGGTCATATCTCGGGAATATAGATAGATCAAATACTGAGTTTAATCAAAATCGTTAGAGCCGTTTTTGAGAAAATCGAAAAAAACTTAAAAAGTTATTAAATAAAGTACCCACTCCCTTTGAGCAAATTTGATGAAATTTTTGCTGTCACATCGCGGGCATATACATACTCTAAATACCCAATTTCAGGTTCGCACAGTTTATAGTTTTTGACCTAGTCTGTTCACACACACACACACACACACACACACGCACGCCCGCACGCACGCACGCACGCACGCACGCACGCTCGCACGCACACACACAGAGACCATTTCGCGGGACTTGGTTATTTTGACTCAGGGGACCCCAAAACGTGTATTTCCGTTGAAAACCGGAAGTCGAAAATTTTCACGATCGCAATACTTCCACTTACTATATATAGTGAAAGTAATAGGTTAAATTAAAAACATCAAAAGGACATAAGAACCCATCGAGGACAGCTTTTCATTGCGGAGATCTTCGGTCTCAAAGAGGTTTTTGAAGTGTATTTCAACAATAATAAAAAATGAGGACGTTGTTAACCATATAAAAACAGGCAGGCCCAACGTAGCTCATATAGAATGGATGAACGAGGAGGGACGGCAGAAGAAGATGTTTGATATAGAAATCTTCGAACGCAAAAGGAAAAGAGGCAGACCGAGGAGCCGGTGGAAGGACGAAGTGAAGAAGGATGCTGGGAAACTGAGCCTGAAAAGCTGGAGGACTGCTGCCAAAGATCGTGAAAAATGGAGAGAGATATTCCAGAAAGCCAAGGGTCACATACGAGGTGTGGCTATTAAATAACGAGACTGACGCTGTAAAACATTTTATTTTTATTTCATACATTTTTACTTATTATCAACTTCAATATACACCCCTCCTCTATCCCTACAATGCTCCATGCGAATCTTCCATTGTTCGAAACAGTGCTGGAAGTATTTTTCTGTCAGCTCCTTCAGGACGCGTGCCGCTTTCTCTTTCACATCTTCAACAGACTCAAATCTTGTTCCTTTTAATGCAGATTTCACCTTAGGAAACAGATAGAAGTCGCACGACACAAGATCCGGCAAATAAGGCGGATGGTCTAACACTGGGATGCTGAATTTGGCTAGAAACCTCTTAACAGACAATGCGTAATGAGCCGGCGCATTGTCTTGGTGGAGAACCCATGACTTGTCCTTCCACAATTCAGGTCGTTTTTTCCTTATTCTTTCGCGGAGTTCAGCAAGAACGTAAAGGTAGTAATGTTGATTAATCGTTTGACCTTCAGGAACCAAGTGAAGGTACACAATCCCATGAATATCGAAAAAAACAATCAACATTGCTTAGAATTTTGATTTGCTCATTCGAGCTTTTTTGGCTCTCGGTGAAGATGGGCTCTTCCAGTGCATGGATGGTGGACACTTCTTTCAATAAATTATAAGTTTCAGTAGCGGTTTTTCCAAGTTTCACATGAAATTTCACAACAATTCGTTGCTCTACTGTTACACTTAACATTTTCCCGGTGAAACAAAAAAACAACTCTAATGCGAACGAAGGCTACGGCTGTACTGATTTGTTTACAGAAGCGAGAGGCACTACATTCGAAAGAGAAGGCTTCACGATAACAGCTGTTGGTTGCTGGCGTTTGGCGCATGCGCACTTCTTCTGTAGCAGCGTCAGTCTCGTTATTTAATAGCCACACCTCGTAGAACTGTAGCGCTAGGGAGTAAGAAAGTAAGTAATTCTCCTAGAAGTTGACCCCAATATCGTTTATATCTCTTAAGTTGTAATAAATCAATACCTGAGTGCGCAATTAAAAAATCTATTTCATTTCCAAATCTATTTCAATTCAGCACCTTAACTAACCTATGAGCTGACCCCAATATCTTTTATATTTCATAAGTTTTAGTATATTGATTCCTATGCACGTAACCCAAAAATCAATATCATTTCCATATTCAGCACCCTAACTAACCTAGTAGCAGACCTCAATACTGTTAATATCTAGTAAGTTCTATCTATAAATAAATCTAATAATATCTAGTAATATCTATAAATATAAAAATTGATGCCTGAGCGAGCCTGAGGTTTTAAATCAATATTTTCTTTATCAGCATCCTTTATAATCATAATCGATCTTCAGATCGATATAAGGTAATTTATTACTACCCTTATAAGATATCCATAAAAGCGGTTAACCCAATAATGTATAACAATATAGAGAATCCAAAAATAAACTCTTACATTCATTTTTCAGTAATTAAAATCAAGCTTAGACTCTTATATTAGATATCACTGTGATAAAGATATCTTGACTTTTATTTTTTATATTTCCGGCCTGAAATATAAAAGTCATAATGTGATTTTTATTTAGTTTTCTGGAGAAAGTCCGGATTTGACTTCTATTCTCTTTATGAGAAAATATTAGTTAATTTCAAACCTTGATATAAAAAGATTAATAAAACAAATAAGAATATTTAAGAATCTGTATGTAAGAGGGTGAATCAAATATAAACGAGACTTTTCGCCCTTCAGGCACAATAGTGGAGGGAGAACGTTCCCGCTTTGTTTGTTGTTGGGTAGGTTTGTCAGGAGTAGGGGTAGCACATGGGCTCGCCTCCTCGACCCTCTCAGTGTCCACCGTGACGATGTTGGAGCAAGAGGTACCTCCGTCAATTGCGCAACGTGTTTTAATCAAGTTTCTCGCCGCAGAAGGCATAAATCCGGCCGAAATCTTGAGGAGATTGACTGACCAGTGCGGGGAAGAGACACTGTCGCGAGCCAGAGTGTTTGCATGGCATAAACAGTTCGTGGAGGGTCGCGATCGTGTTGAAAATGAGAGCCATGACCGCAGACCTCGAACCAGCATTACAGTGAACAACATCAGCAGTGTTCGACGGCTTATTTTTTGCATGAGAGCAGGACAATTAATGCGGCCTACTACTGTGACGTTTTGAGTGAGGTCCAACTTGCATATCGCTACAAAAGACGAGACCTATCGATCAGGGAAGTGGTTCTTCTCCATGAAAATGTTCGCCCCCATACAGCAGCCTTACCATACAGCAACTGGGGTGGGAAACATTGGAACACCCTCCTTACAATCCAGACCTGTCATCCTGTGACTTTCATGTGTTTGGTCCTCTCAAGGAAGCTTTGGGAGGCCAAAGATTCAATAGTGATGCTGAGGTTGAAGCCTACTTGCGCAATTGGCTGCAGACACGACCTGCATCTTTCTACGTGGAAGGAATTGGAAAGCTGCCTATCCGCTGGGAAAAATGTGTTTCCAAATCAAGAGATTATGTAGAAAAATAAACTATATTCTTTTTTGCGTTTAAAATTAAAATAAAGAAGTTTTTTTTCACATGTATATAGCTTGATTTATGGCTTCGAAAGAAGCAAGACAGATCAATCTACAGAGATGTTTTTTTTTGCTTCAGTGATTAAGAGACCAAACCATAAATTGTGATCTAATTAAAAGAAAATAAAGGACTAATAATTATTTACATTGAAATTAGTAAAATTATGTTGAGTGGGAGCAAATCATATATTATTGAATGATTTAAATTATTTGGGCATTTTGAACCTTTCAAGAGTTGAATAACATTTTATTGTTTTAGTGGTAATGTTTATCAGAATTTAATGAGCCCTTAAATTATTATTGAGACCTTTATATTGTAATAAAAAAAACTGATGATCAATGCCACCACAACGATTATCAGAGCTGCCTCACATTTGCTTAGAATGTTTGTTTTTATAGATGTGCAATAGGTCTCTAAGATTAAGATTAGAATAAGACTAATTTAATATAAGATATATGTTTGTGGCCAATATGTATATAAGGATTCAATATATTTGACATGACATCACATATGATAACTGACACATGCCAATTTATTTTGCTGGGCAGAAATTTTGAAAGGATAGTTTCCATTAAAAAGTGTCCCACATCTGCTCCGATGTGCTATTTTCCTGCATTTAGCTATAAATTTGACCTAGGGTCCTTTTAAATTCGTGAAGGGGTATGTTGGATTCCTTGCCTTTCCATATCCTGTGGTTCAAGACGACTGCATAAGTGGAGGCCCCACTTATAAGGTTGTGATCTTGAATCCTAACCCTTCAAGATGGTTCGAGACGACTGCATAAGAGGAGGTCCCCCTTATCAGGTTGTAATCTTGCAGTCATATATCCTTATCTAGGCGAAGGGATCAAATACTCCCCCACAGGGAAACCCCCCTCAATTGGTACACACAGAAATACTAAGACTATTAATTAAACTTAATTTTGAAAAAGATGATTCTATATACATATTGTTATATGTGTGTGTCCAACATACTTTAAGTTAGAATAAGTTTAAAACCTTTTGCACATCGGATTATATCTGCCCATATTGATGTTCTATTATAAAGTATTACAAATTTTTTCTTCGTCGTCATGAAACTTAATTGAAATCATCAATTTTTTTAATCAAGAGGGGGGGGGGTAATGTGGTGATCCACAAATATAATTATTAGGTCATCTATTATATAAATATGATATATATTAATTATTATTATTTTATATTATATGAGGGCTATTATAGAAATATTGTGTATGTGGATATAAATGAGAATGATTATAATTAGTTTAATTAGGTGCCCAAATAGATTATTGAATATATTTGAGTTTGTATAAATATGCTAACAAATAACATAGGGCCAAACTTTGTACCCTAGCCATCCTTATCGCCCCACTCTAAAAAGGGCCCAGAGAACAGTCTCTAGCAGAATTTCCTTCCAGTTAGATGTATTGCTGTCGGCCCCCCACTCCTTTGCCCAGGCTTGTATTTTAATAGTAATTAGATATATTTGTCTATATGTATATATTATTCACCAATTATAATATTCTTCCACTGCGTAAATCAGTTTATTTTTGCGTGTCCCTATTATTTAGATATTTAAGATCCACGGACCTTAATGGACCTCATTACTGGCCCATATTATAATTTAATTAAATCAGGGACATAGCAAGAATATAAAGATTATACAAATTAAAGAAGAAAAAAATACAATTAATAACAAATAAAAGAGCCTGGTGTAAACAGGGGAAAAAATGACATTAGAGAAAAAATTACTATTAAAATTTACTATGGCTTTAACAGGTGTATTAGGTCTCCAATTCAAGAAATTTTCAATAATTTTCTTTTAGATATTTTATACGAGGGTGAATAAATATAAAGGAGACTTTTTTTTTTTTTTAATTTATTTTAATTTTAAACGCAAAAAAGAATATAGTTTATTTTTCTACATAATCTCTTGATTTGGAAACACATTTTTCCCAGCGGATAGGCAGCTTTCCAATTCCTTCCACGTAGAAAGATGCAGGTCGTGTCTGCAGCCAATTGCGCAAGTAGGCTTCAACCTCAGCATCACTATTGAATCTTTGGCCTCCCAAAGCTTCCTTGAGAGGACCAAACACATGAAAGTCACAGGGTGACAGGTCTGGATTGTAAGGAGGGTGTTCCAATGTTTCCCACCCCAGTTGCTGTATGGTAAGGCTGCTGTATGGGGGCGAACATTTTCATGGAGAAGAACCACTTCCCTGATCGATAGGTCTCGTCTTTTGTGGCGATATGCAAGTTGGACCTCACTCAAAACGTCATAGTAGTAGGCCGCATTAATTGTCCTGCTCTCATGCAAAAAATAAGCCGTCGAACACTGCTGATGTTGTTCACTGTAATGCTGGTTCGAGGTCTGCGGTCATGGCTCTCATTTTCAACACGATCGCGACCCTCCACGAACTGTTTATGCCATGCAAACACTCTGGCTCGCGACAGTGTCTCTTCCCCGCACTGGTCAGTCAATCTCCTCAAGATTTCGGCCGGATTTATGCCTTCTGCGGCGAGAAACTTGATTAAAACACGTTGCGCAATTGACGGAGGTACCTCTTGCTCCAACATCGTCACGGTGGACACTGAGAGGGTCCAGGAGGCGAGCCCATGTGCTACCCCTACTCCTGACAAACCTACCCAACAACAAACAAAGCGGGAACGTTCTCCCTCCACTATTGTGCCTGAAGGGCGAAAAGTCTCGTTTATATTTGATGCACCCTCGTACATACAGATTCTTAAATATTCTTATTTGTTTTATTAATCTTTTTATATCAAGGTTTGAAATTAACTAATATTTTCTCATAAAGAGAATAGAAGTCAAATCCGGACTTTCTCCGGAAAACTAAATAAAAATCACATTATGACTTTTATATTTCAGGCCGGAAATATAAAAAATAAAAGTCAAGATATCTTTATCACAGTGATATCTAATATAAGAGTCTAAGCTTGATTTTAATTACTGAAAAATGAATGTAAGAGTTTATTTTTGGATTCTCTATATTGTTATACATTATTGGGTTAACCGCTTTTATGGATATCTTATAAGGGTAGTAATAAATTACCTTATATCGATCTGAAGATCGATTATGATTATAAAGGATGCTGATAAAGAAAATATTGATTTAAAACCTCAGGCTCGCTCAGGCATCAATTTTTATATTTATAGATATTACTAGATATTATTAGATTTATTTATAGATAGAACTTACTAGATATTAACAGTATTGAGGTCTGCTACTAGGTTAGTTAGGGTGCTGAATATGGAAATGATATTGATTTTTGGGTTACGTGCATAGGAATCAATATACTAAAACTTATGAAATATAAAAGATATTGGGGTCAGCTCATAGGTTAGTTAAGGTGCTGAATTGAAATAGATTTGGAAATGAAATAGATTTTTTAATTGCGCACTCAGGTATTGATTTATTACAACTTAAGAGATATAAACGATATTGGGGTCAACTTCTAGGAGAATTACTTACTTTCTTACTCCCTAGCGCTACAGTTCTACGAGGTGTGGCTATTAAATAACGAGACTGACGCTGCTACAGAAGAAGTGCGCATGCGCCAAACGCCAGCAACCAACAGCTGTTATCGTGAAGCCTTCTCTTTCGAATGTAGTGCCTCTCGCTTCTGTAAACAAATCAGTACAGCCGTAGCCTTCGTTCGCATTAGAGTTGTTTTTTTGTTTCACCGGGAAAATGTTAAGTGTAACAGTAGAGCAACGAATTGTTGTGAAATTTCATGTGAAACTTGGAAAAACCGCTACTGAAACTTATAATTTATTGAAAGAAGTGTCCACCATCCATGCACTGGAAGAGCCCATCTTCACCGAGAGCCAAAAAAGCTCGAATGAGCAAATCAAAATTCTAAGCAATGTTGATTGTTTTTTTCGATATTCATGGGATTGTGTACCTTCACTGGGTTCCTGAAGGTCAAACGATTAATCAACATTACTACCTTCACGTTCTTGCTGAACTCCGCGAAAGAATAAGGAAAAAACGACCTGAATTGTGGAAGGACAAGTCATGGGTTCTTCACCAAGACAATGCGCCGGCTCATTCCGCATTGTCTGTTAAGAGGTTTCTATCTTGCGTCGTGCGACTTCTATCTGTTTCCTAAGGTGAAATCTGCATTAAAAGGAACAAGATTTGAGTCTGTTGAAGATGTGAAAGAGAAAGCGGCACGCGTCCTGAAGGAGCTGACAGAAAAATACTTCCAGCACTGTTTCGAACAATGGAAGATTCGCATGGAGCATTGTAGGGATAGAGGAGGGGTGTATATTGAAGTTGATAATAAGTAAAAATGTATGAAATAAAAATAAAATGTTTTACAGCGTCAGTCTCGTTATTTAATAGCCACACCTCGTATGTGACCCTTGGCTTTCTGGAATATCTCTCTCCATTTTTCACGATCTTTGGCAGCAGTCCTCCAGCTTTTCAGGCTCAGTTTCCCAGCATCCTTCTTCACTTCGTCCTTCCACCGGCTCTTCGGTCTGCCTCTTTTCCTTTTGCATTCGAAGATTTCTATATCAAACATCTTCTTCTGCCGTCCCTCCTCGTTCATCCTTTCTATATGACCTACGTTGGGCCTGCCCGTTTTTATATGGTTAACAACGTCCTCATTTTGTATTATTGTTGAAATACACTTCAAAAACCTCTTTGAGACCGAAGATCTCCGCAATGAAAAGCTGTCCTCGATGGGTTCTTATGTCCTTTTGATGTTTTTAATTTAACCTATTTTTAATGTTTATATTTGTCACTCTTAGGCTTCCTAATATATTTTAAAGTATTTATCTATTACTATTCATTTGTATTACTTATTGCATTTTTACACTCATTGCTTATTATTGCATACTTAATTTGTACCTTTTTTTTTTTTTTTTAATAACTATTATTATTATTATTTTTTCTTTTCTTTTTTATTATTATTCTCTCATTTTTTTTCTGTTGCAGAGTTTGGCAAATTTATATTTATAAATATGAATTTATTACTTTCACTTAACTATATATGAAATATATAGTAAGTGGAAGTATTGCGATCGTGAAAATTTTCGACTTCCGGTTTTCAACGGAAATACACGTTTTGGGACCCACTGAGTCGAAATAACCAAGTCCCGCGAAATGGTCTGTGTGTGTGTCTGTGTGTGTGTGTGTGTGTGTGTGTGTATGTGAACAGACTAGCTCAAAAACTATAAACCGTGGGAACCTGAAATTGGGTATTTAGTGTAGGTATATGCCCGCGATGTGACAGCAAAAATTTCATCAAAATTGCTCAACGGGAGGGGGTACTTTATTTATTAACTTTTTACGTTTTTTTCGATTTTCTCAAAAACGGCTCTAACGATTTTGATTAAACTGAGTATTTGATCTATTTATATGCTTCAAATATGACTGTAAAAATTTCATCAAAATTGATTAACCGTAGGGGGGACTTTACTTAATAAATTTTGTATTATTTTCACGTGTTTTTTTTTATTTACTCAAAAACGATTTTAACGATTTTGATCAAACTTGGTATTTGATGTATTTATATGCCCGAGATATGACTGTAAAAATTTCATCAAAATTGATTAACCGGAGGGGGGACTTTACTTAATAAATTTTGTATCATTTTCACGTGTTTTTTTTATTTACTCAAAAACGGTTTTAACGATTTTGATCAAACTTGGTATTTGATGTATTTATATGCCCGAGATATGACTGTAAAAATTTCATCAAAATTGATTAACCGGAGGGGGGACTTTACTTAATAAATTTTCTATCATTTTCACGGTTTTTTTTTTATTTACTCAAAAACGGCTTTAACGATTAACAAAAATAAGATATGTATGTAGAAAAATGTGTGACTTTAGGAAATGATAATTAGCAAAACACGTCAATTTCTAATCTAAGTAAGTTGGTAAGTGAAAGTTGTGTGTTGCGCGCACGCACCAGATTTTTTTTATCTTAATTTTAATGTGAATATGAATAGAAATTTATATCACAATATTTGTGAATACGAATACAAATAAATTCTTATTCACAGTTGTGAATACGAATTTATTCAAATTCACACATTTTTCTGTAAATAAAAATAAATTCACAGGGAAAATTGTGAATATTCACGAATATTTAAAACTAAGTTTGTGAATTCGGGCGTATTTACAAATAAAAATGTGAATACGGAAAAATTCACAAATTGAGTTGTGAATTTCTACTAAATTAATTATTTCGGAATAAATTTATAAATTTCTGTTCAGATTTCTCCATATTGGTATACATTATTGAGTTAACCCTTTTTACGGAGATCACATCAGCACATAATAAATTACCTGATATCGATTTAGACCGATTACTAGGTTATTTGGGATGCTGATTATGAAAATAATATCGATATTAAGGTTACTCTCTCTGATATCAATTTATTACAACGTATGTTATATAATCGACTAGACAAGCTGCGGAATCTCAAAATTGATATCATTTTTCATAAGCTTTGTTCCCACCCAGCCAGATAACCATAAGATAACTGTAAGAAACACGTGCAGTACGATTTTAGCGTTCCCACCCTGTCCCTTACAGTTAGCTTATTACTAGTAAGCTGTTCCCACCCTACAGCCTGTCAGCGACATGCACAATGAATTGTTTTTTCTAGCCCAGCTAACCTTGGTGGGAAAGGATACAATTTTGACAACTTGTCTTCTGTCCATGATCCCAATAATCTAAACTTGAAGGTAATCATTTTATTTTTCTCTTACATAATATTTAGATTTAGCTCTTGCATAAATAATTATTTAAATTTTATAAATTAAATATAATGCATTCCAGAAATTTCTTGGTGAAGTTCAAAGGAATAAAGTCCTGTTTTCTATTATTTTATATAATTTTTATCCTGAGGATGAACTTTCACATACTCATTTTCAACCTCTTTTAAATAGATTTCTCAATATTTGCTTTTATTTTGTTTCTTCAAATATTTCCCATCCTAATGATCTTTTATGTGTCAATTTTTTTAGTGATTTTATACATTGTCAAATATATTTTCCTGATAGTGTAATATTCGTTTCTCAGCTTGTTCTTATTTTGAAAATATAAGAGACAATATGCAAATATTGAACCAGAAAACTATTTGATCCAACAAGTTGTATTTTATTTTAATTTCATAATTTTCACTAAAAATATTTGTCAAAGGTATATAAGATAGTTTTCATTTTATTTCTTAATAATTTTAAAATTAATTTATTTTAGGATCTCTGAAATATTGAAATCAACATATTGTGGAATCCAGGATGTTTCCTGCTGAGAAAATAACAGGTGTGGGCTTAATGCTGATTGAATGTAATTTTGATTTCTCTCCTAAAATTTAAACAAATATTTTTATTTCCAGAGCTAGAAGACTTTCTTATTTATTCATCCAACTAGCCACAAAACAATGAAGATTGGTTTCATAAGGCAAAAAATACATTCAAAATTCAACATTGAATGGGATCAATTAAAGTTAAAAAATTTTTATATATTTTTTTATATATTTATTTTTATATATAATTTTTTTTTAAATATTTTATATATAGCCACTGTGGAAAGCTCAACAGACAGATTCTACCAAGGAAAACACCAGGATTTTGTATTTTATTTCAAGTACTTTGTTTGAACCCAGCTTTCGACCCCCACTTGCTTTTCAATGATAAGTAAACCCCCAAAAGAGTCCTTTTGAGTTGAGATCAGGGCAACTCTTTAATGGTGCCATATAAGCTACGCCCAGAAGTAACATTGCGATACTACTAACTTATTAACAGGAGTCATCTCTAGGAAGTATTTTCACCAATGTCCATTTAATGCAACAAACTGATGTCATATATGTTTTTCTTTCAGGTCCATTTACAGGTTACATGTATAGTAATGTAAACATTAAATTGTTTGTTTGTTAATAAAAGATAATTTTTTTCCTAAAGGCTTGTTTTATTTTGAGATCTTGTTCTTCACTGCATACCTTCACTAATTTATTTTCACAGCAATATCCTTGCTTTTCACAAATTAAAGACATTTTTTTTAAATATTAAAATGGTATCCTTATCGATGCCAATACTCCATGCATTATATTTTTCTCAATGGAATTCAGAACAGATAATTGAATTTTTTAAGGTGTGGTATGGATGATTCTAAAATTTTGGTAGTATATGGCTCTTAATTTTTTTGGAATTTCAAAGTCATATTTTCTTATGTTTCTAGCTGCAGATGGCTTGGTCACTTGCTCCTTACCAATGATGTGAAGTGTGCACACACTTATATTCATAGTTTTTGAGATAATGAATAAAAGTAATGTTCTAGGGAGTGACAAAATGTAACATACGACATTATTATATTAATTTAAATCTTCTCAAAAATAATTATCTAAATTTCAAAGTCTCGTCTAAAGTCAATCTCGTTTTTATAGAGGTTTAATGAGTTCGATCCCTACCATCAAAATAGTTAAAGAACTAAAAGTTAACTTTTGAAACAAAAGTTTATTTGGCGGTTTGAGGGGGGTGGGGGAGCTATAAGATATGCATACTTAATCGAAAACCAACTTTCTGAACTGACAATGATTATTAATCAACATAACAAAGTTACAAATTTAATCACAAGTCTCTCCCTGACCAACATTGTCACCCCCTAGCTAAAACAAAATCACTATCAGGTTAGGGAGTGACAAATTGGCCATTTATCATCAATTTTGGCAAAACTGGTACAAAATTTACTAAAAGGAGGTTATGGCTGCGAAGAGATTTGAAAGGTCAATAAAACTGTAATAAAAAAAGTATATATATAGTTTGTATATATCAACATGATTATAGTTAAGTATATATACAGTTAACTATAATCATGTTGATAAGGTATAGGGAGTGACTCACTATAAAAATATTGTTTAGCTTTACACCTTCCTCCACGTCCTGAAAGCAACTGAAGTAAATTTAGGAAAAATGATGTGATTTGACTTATAGTCAGGTTCATAACCAAATGTTCCCATCACGAAATTTCCTTTTCTGAGGGATTGGTGGGTTTATAAAAAACTAGCCAGTGAGTGACCTCACAATTATGTGACAAAGAGAAAAGCTGTTGTACTTTGCCTGTACCCTTTGGAGTCTTGGCTCAATTTTCTTTTGCATCCTGAAAGTTTGCTGATAAGATTGGTGCCTGAGTTTTAGAATTATTGTGACGGAAAAGGGTTTAATTATTTTTCAAAGTACATGACTGCTACTTTGTGACAGGCTAGGGAGTGACAAAAAGGGCTTTGTTGTTGATTTTAGTGAATGTCATCCTGTCTTTAGGTGCTTGAAAATTAGATAGCAGTGTGATAACCAATGAAGTAATAAATAGAAAAAAAAAAATTAAAAATCCTTTTATTTAGTTGTCAACTAATCACGTTGTGACACAAATACCACCATAATTTTAGAATCACCCATATATCTTTTTATCATCAAATTATATCAAATGCTTAGTAATTATTAATTTTAAGTTGTCCTCATGTAGTTTGTATTCAATTCTATACAGCAATTTAATGCTTATTAAAGCCTTGTTAAATGAAAGGTGTTTTCTATTCATTAAAGAAGGTCTCCCTTCATATTACAAATATATCACTCCTTTGGATGAAGACTGCCACTGTACAAAAATTTTTGTCTTTGCTTAAGAGATATAAAATAATATCTAGAAAAAAATAGATTTTTAAATCCAATATTTAATGCTGGATAGCAGTCTTCCATGGAGTTGTGAGATAGTAATAATGATGTGCTTCTGTAAAATTTCAGTTGTGAGAATTGTGGCACTCTTCTTTCGCAGTAGTGATAGGTATATATCTTAACATTCAATAGGTTCCTAGTTTCCATTATTAAAATGGAGACTTAAGATTAGCAGTGCTTCCAGGACTAGAAGCAGCTAAATAAAAAAATATTATATCAATAAAAAACTAATACAAAGCTTTTAAAACAACACATATTTTAATTATATACAAAAATATATTAAGCCCTCTTCGATTATTACTTAATGAGTTTTATTAAATAAAAAAAAATTTTTTTTTTGTTTATTTATTTTTCGTTACAACCTTTTGCCATTTTTTCGGTAAAACCATTACACTATCGCTATAGAAGTTCTGTGATTTCCGGGCGAAAAACTGAACCAAGTGATTTGCACAAGCCTGTTTTGATTCCAGCTCTACACCATTAAGAGAGTTCTGAAGAGAACAAAACAAATGATAGTCAAACGGTGCAAGGTCCAGGCTATATGATGGATGCATCAAACTTCCCAGCCAAACTCGTAATTTTTGCCGAGTCACCAAAGATGTGTGCGGTCTAGCATTGTCGTGATTGAATATAATGCCTTTCCTATTGATCAATTCTGGCCGTTTTTCTTGCATCTTCTGCTTCAACCACATTAGTTGTCGATGGTAGAGAGTCGAATCAATGGCTTGGCCAGATTCGAGCAGCTCATGATGAACAATGCCTTTCCAATCCCACAAAACACTTAGCATCACCTTCCTTGGCGTCAATCCAGGCCTGATTTTGTTTCGTTTCACCAGCGATTCACAATTGGAAACTCTGTACATTAACTTTTTTTACTGTTAATTCATGTGGAACCCATATATCGAGCTTCTTTTAGTATCCATTCTTATGTAAATGGTTCAAAACTTTTTTATGGTCGATGTTTAGCTCCATAGTGATGTCACGAGATGAAATATGTCGGTCCACCTCGATTTTTTAAGAATTTCATTGACTTTTTCAACAATTGACTTGCCAGAGCGAGGTTTATGATTAAAATCAAAATTTCCGGAACGAAATCGAGCGAACCAGTTCTGACACTGATGTTCGCCTTAACACACATCACCATAAACACCACACAATATTCGATGAGCCTGAGCTGCATTTTTCCCTTTTCGGAAGTAAAAAGCACAATATGATGAAAATGACCTTCTGGAATCGCCATTTTCAAAGCGTAATAACGTTTGACTAGGTAAATAAATGACACTGTTGATATATGGAATGTGACCTTTCAAACCTGGTACAGTACGGCTTCACGAATAAGGATTACAAGAGATTAGTGACTTTGATAAGTGAATATTGGGTTAAACTGAAATTACTTTTTCCCCAACCCAATATATACGTTAATTAATCTTTAGTGGTCAGTTAAGCCTTTAGAGAGAAAATGTTAAAAATGTAAAAAAAAAAAAAAAAGAAGAAAAAATAGTGTTTCTTTGTATATATATATTAGTTTTATTAGTATTTAAGATCTAACAAATAATCTGTATAAGATAAATGAGTATGCTTTGTATTAGCAACCCAACATAATTAGGCAGCATCACTTTTTTCAATAAAGGGTTTCTCTCTACTATTTATTTGTTACTCTTAATGTTCCACCTTCCGTCAACCTTCTTTACTGAGATTTTTTAAATTATTTTTCGCTCAAAAACTCAGTTGGCATTCTGGCGCTGGAAGGTAACAAGTTTAAGTAAGTAACAACTGGTCTTACACAATTTTAATTTTGTTTTTCTTGATAGGATTTTTGAGTTGAAGAGCTTGAGGTCAGCATAGAAGGCCCTATTACCGGCCATTATTCTATTTTGTATTTCTTTATTTATTCTGTTTTCACTATTTGTCGAAGAGCCCAGGTAAGTGAAGTTAGCTACTCTTTCAAATTGATAATGAAAAAGAGAGATATTCTTATTTGGCCTATCTGAGTTGTTTTGATTATTTGCGGCCATTACAAGCATATATTTAGTTTCTTCTTGGTTCAGGCTGAGCCCAACTTTGCTACCACTTTTTATAATTAATTCGAACGTTTTTTAAGGCTGCTTCACTTCTGGCCAAATTACGTCATCAGCTTACGTGCATATTTGCCAGGTTTTATTAGCCAGTGTTCCATATTAAATCACACTTTAACAGCTGAGTGTAGGGTCATATTATTTTCCTAGAACCTTTTCAGTAAAAATATTTAGCCTTTTCATGATTATGTTAGATAGTAGCTTATAAAGTACATTCAACAGAGTGATGCTTCTATAGTTAAAACATATTTCTTTGCTTCCTTTTTTTATTTAGAACATAACAGTCCTATATTCCACTCTTCTGGCATTTCCTCAGTTTCTCATATATTAGAAAGCAAATCTTATATTATATCTTTCATTTTATTACTACTATTTTTAACAAGCTCTGCCACAATTCCATACTCCCCTGCCCCTTTACAATTGTTTATGGCTCTAATTTCATTCTCTATTTCTATTCTAGAAGGTTTTATAACTATGGGTTGGGGCACTTGTTCTTCTTCCTTTTCCGTTTCAGGAAGATTACTTATCTGTACATATTACATTTGTGTCGTAGAGGTTACCAGTATGTGACTCCAGAGTAGAAGGTGAGGAAATCATGCATAACAGGAATCAAGGAAGAAGGATAGCGTCTTGAGGGTAACTATGACGTCATGGGCGTTTGTCTCAGCCGTAGCTAGACGTAGCTAGACCAGTCACGGACAGGGTAGGAATTTTACCTCGGAGGTGCCTGTGACTTCACGGGCACTGGCCTCGACCGCAGGTAGATTCGTCAATGGAAGGAGAGGAGCATTATAGCTTGGTGCGGGAGGAGAGTGCCTCGGGGTTAACGGTGAATTCATGATCTAATGACTCAATTGCTGCTAGACCCGTTATAGGTGATAAAGGAGAGTTACCTCAGAGATTACTGGTGATGTCATTGACAAGTGTCTCGGATGCCAGTAGTCTCGTCACAGGTAAAAAATGGAGGAAGGGAGGTTTGGTAAATAACAAGAATATATAATATAAGAAAATATAAGGTTTAATACAAAAAGTATATGGTGGAAGAGGAGTAGGAGGAACAAGAGAGAAGGCGAGAGAGGAAGGTCAAGGTAAAAAGGTAAGGTGCCTTCTCTGGCTTGAGAGGAGTCAGCTGCTGTATATATACCCACTGGCCGCCCCCACTCTGTCTAGTGCAGGTGGCGCGCCTACAGGCACTATTAAGAATTTCCTACGCTTTGCTGCTACAGATATTTCATTTGGGTTTAGTCATATCATGCCAAAAATAGAAATCGGTCAAATCATTTGGATTCTGAGAATTGGTGGTCCCGTGCAAGAAGCTGTTGTCTCTGTGATGTCTGTGGCGACTGCGGGAGGTGGCGAGAAAGGGTAAAATTTGAATGGGCTGACGCAGAAGGGGTAACACTGGGGAAGACAGTTTCAATTGATCATGTATTTTCCCGATTACCTAAATATGAATAGATTGTCGCATGGGTGGAGATGCAAGATAAAGGTTCACGCCCAGAGGACAGAGTTTGTCCTGTGTGTGGGCTTTCTTTTAACCTCGGAGATTACTGGTGACATCATTGACAAGTTTCTCAAGAAAGAGGGTTCGACAAATAATAAGAAATAAGTATAAAGAGAACGATATATTGAAAAAGTACAATGTGAAAAAGGAATAGTAGCAAGCAAGAGAAAAGGAGCGCTGTATTATGAAATTACTTTTCTCTTGCTGTTACCAGCTTAAAAGCTGGGCTGGTACCCTTTTCTAAACCAATTCAATTCTTAATAGAATTTACGACTGTCTTTCATGAAGTTCATTTCCTCAATTTTTTCCATTCTACTATTTAACATCTTTCTCTTTTCTCGCCTACATATCTTTTTTACCTCTTTCCATAATGTACTATTAGCTTCATAATTTTGTCTGGTATGTCTCTTTAGCATTCTTTTTCTTGATTTGTTTCCCTTCTATCTACAATTATTACTAGACCAATCTGCATTCCTTATATTTTCAACCTCACCCAGAGCTTCTGAGGCCGCAAAGTTGAGCACATCTCTAACTACTTGGCCATTTTTCTTTCACATTTATAGTCCTGCCTGTCACATTTTCTTCATCAATCCTGACGTCTTGGTATCTTTTGCATTTTTTTTATCATCTTTAGTGAATTAGGGCGCTGATTATGAAAATTATACCGATATTTCGATTAAGCGCTCAGGTATCGATTTATTAAAATTTACGTATATAAACGATATTGAGGTCGATTTCTAGGGGTAACAGTGACGTCACGGCCAGATGGTTCGGTTGCTGCTAGACCCTTAACAGAGGATAAAGGAGAGTTACCTCGGAGATTACTGGTGGTGTCATTGACAAGTGTCTCGGACGACAGTAGGCTCTTCACTGGTAAAAAGGGAAGGAAAGAAGTTTTGACAAATAATAAGAGAAATATATAAAGAGAAGGGTATGGAGAAAAATTACAATGTGGAAGAGGATTAGCAGCAAGGAAAAGATAAGGAGAGCAGAGGAGAAGGGCAGAAGGTGCAGGGTGCCATGACAGTAGTCCGTCGCTGTATATATAGCGGCCTGTGGGTACACATAATGCATAATGTATATATATTTTTTTTACTTGTACATATTTAAATGATTTTAATTTGAATTGGTTCAATAAATAAAATAAAATAAAAAAAAATAAAAAATAGGTGAATGGGCAGCAATTAAAATATAATTAATTAAATATTAGCCTATTTCTGCATCAGTGGACAATTTAAATTTATGCTATGAAATAGAGCAAGCTACTTACCTCCCAAGCTAAACCTGCAATAAAATCTTCATATGCCTGACTCCCTCCAGAATTAGAGAGAATTGAATTTTTGTCTTCTTGACCTTGCGCAACATATATAACAGCCACTTTGTGTGTTTGACGACAACGCTAAAAAAGATATAATAGCATGAGTCAATCGGAATAAGATTATGCATCAGTTTTATATATATATATAAAAGATCTAGTAACCAAAGGAAAAGAGGAGTGGGGGATCCAAGCGTAAGAAGACATCAGTCGTGAGCAAGAAGCCAAAGGAGTAGTTGTGACTAAGTTCACCATGCAGAATATTCGAATAGTCTAGCTACGGTTCATGGATGTTGGACAAAGGCTGTTCAGGAGTCTCCCCTGAACACAGAAACTATAATTTAAAATGCAATCAGTATCTCCAGTGCTGCCATTTTTGGTCAGCAGCAAAAAAAAAAAAAAAAAAAAAAAAAAAAAAACCTTGAGCAGACCTGAATGGATTAAGTCAGGAAAAAAGTTTGAGGGACTTAATCTAGAAAGAGATAAGTGCTAGGTCTAGCCAGGGACACAGTTATATATAATTAATTAGTTTATCCTTATTGTTAGTGATAAACAAGGAGAACCACTGGCCACCTGGGATAAGATGGGGACAAAGAGAGCAGCACAGAAGCCAAATTCCAATTACATATTCAGTTAATGATTCAAGAACCACCACCATCCACAATGTAAAGACAATAGTCAAAATTAGCATTAACCCAATTAACATTATTGTAATACTGTTTCGCTTAAATCAGTATTATCATGTAAAATCACTAAATACAGTCCACTCATTTCATAGACACTAATATATTATTCAGTTAACTACCAGCCCCATAAAATTCCTTGTGACCTGCTTACTTTGTTTTACAGACAAGCCGTGGGTTACAAAACAAAAGGAGTTAAGAAAATACCTGTTTTATCTAAATGTTTGTAGGCAAGCAAGAATGGCCTTGAATACATAGAGGGATATTTTGAACATCCAACTACCAGCGACCAAAGGACATAAGAAAAAATAATGTACAAAACCACTCTTACTAAACTGGTACCAGCATAACATTAGCTAGCTATGAAAGTAAATTAAAATATTCTAAATAGTACACTGTGTAATTTACTAATAGTACACTGTATATATGTATATAGAAATATTAAAATAAAGATATTTAAATGTGTATTATAATTTATATATTAATCACCATAGTCAGTACTCTGAATTCAAACTTAGAAAGAATCCGGTATGGTTATATGCCTCAAAATAAAATAAGTTATTATAAAATATCCTTATAAAAAGATCATATTTGGCACCCAAACCAAGGTCTTAAAAATTAATAATTTTCTATTGAAAAATAAAAAATAAAGTGTCACTTTGTGATGTGACCCATACATAATTATTTTTAACTGTTATTATATTATATTGTAAGAGGGCTATTATATAAGTATTATGTTTGTAGATATTAATGAGTATAGTGATTATATTTTACTTGTAATAATTATTCTAATTAGTTGGCCTTAATCATTGAGTTTATATAAATATGCTAACTAATAACATAGGGCCAAACTTTGTACCCTAAGCCCTTCTCATCACCCCACTCTAGCCCCAGTCTTCCAGAGTCTTAGAGAGAATCTTCATCTATGTAGACGTATTGCTGTCCAGCACCCCACTACCTATATTAATCAGGCCTGTATTTTAATAGTAATTAGATATATTTCTCTATATGTATATATGTATATATTATCACCAATAATAATTCACTTCCACTGCATAATTCTGTGTTTTTGCTTGTCCCAATTGTTTCATATTACTAAGATCCACGGACCTTTTTGATTAACCCAATTATCAAATAATTTTAAATAAACAAGGGACATCGCAAATTGATAGCAGAGCGTGGTTTTTTGATGTTTAAATAGTAGCAATTGGTTGCAGAGCGTGATTTTTTATTTTTAAATAAAATCAAAACTGGTAGTTGCAGCGCGATTTTTGGCGAATAAAAATAATAATAATTTTTTGTCGCGATTATTAGAAAATATTGGGGCTGAATTGTTTTTATTAAGTATTGGGGCAGTTAATAATTAATTAAAATTATGTAAAGAGTTATTAGGACGATTTTGTTATAATTAATAGAATAATTATAGTAACAATTATATTAAAAATAAAATGGTGGAAGAATATAATAAAATTACAAGTATTGAAATTATTGTGGAATATATAACAAAATGGAATATAATAAATTCTATACCTTTAAATTTATTATTGAAGAATTAGAAAGTTTAGAAAATAAAATGGTCGGGCAGCTTAATGAATTTATTATTAGATCTAATGAATTTAGTAAACACGCGGAAAATTTTGATTTAATATTAAGTGATAATGTCGAAAATCCAATAGGAGTGGGGAATAAAAAGTTTAACAGTAATTATAATAATTTGAAGAGAAAAAATAATAATTATGTCCAAAATACCTTATAATTCTTAAGCACGTCAGAAATAAATATGGATGATTTAGTAAATTTAATTAAAATCAATCAGAGAGAAATAATTAACATAAATAACGCGCGAATAACTTATCTGGAGAATGCCCCTGAAAGTAATGAAAATTTAAATATTAGCCAGATCGAGAATAATTGTGAAAATGTTAACTGTCGCCCTACTGATAAAATTGAAATTAATAGTGAACAGCACTGCCAACCGTTATGTTTGTTCGATAATAATACCGCCAGTATTTCTCTGAATAATCAGTGTAATGCCGTCCTTTGCCCTAATCCCGACTACCAAGTTATAACAGAAAGGATTAAGATGTTTTCTTCGAACAATAAAAACAATAATAAATTTTATTTTTCGAATAAAAATAGTCGTCGACAGTATATGTATACGGTAACTGTACCATTAGTTGACAGTGCTCCAATAGTTGACATTTTGCACAAAAAGTGTGAATAATAAGATTCAGGGTTGATTATTTAGGTTCAAAATTTGGTGGTAATTTGCCAATTTATACTAGATAGCTGTGCTGCCATCGATATTAGTGTGATGAAAACTCAAGCTTATTTGCGAGAGGTTGTAATGGCGAATTTTCTAGTGGCCTGAAAACTTGGTTTCTGCTACCCTGTTTCATTAAGGTGGAAGTCAAGTTAAATAAGCTTTTTAGTTAGTTTATTTGTGTTAAATTATTTTTTTACTACTTTATGATATTCATTAATTTCATGGGAATCATTTGATATCCTTTACGATTTATTTATACAATGTTTTAGGGCTTAAATGTGGGTGTCAACTATTAGAAAAAAAATTAATCTTTTATTTCAGTAGTTGACATCGATGTCAACTATTGGTGTTTTTTACTCTGATGAAACTGATAGTTTAAAATAATTTGCTTGATTTGAAAAATATCTGGGTTTAACATCGGTAGTGGAATCACTGATCTAGCTCCATCCTAACCAATGTTCGACTGGGGTGTCAACTAACCGTTCAAACGGGTCAACTAGTGGAATATTCTGTTTGTATAGTTGACATCCTGAGTGTTTATAGTTGACATCCATGCATAGCCTCAGCTTTATTTGACATAATCTTGTTTTGTTTATTTTTTAATTTTAGTAAAAATCGTGACAGTCGGAAATTATAACAATTTTATTTTATTAGGGAATAAAATATATCGTAAAGTTAAATAGTTGAATGGATTGAATTATACAACTTATTATAAACTTATAATAATTATAGATCTTGTAAATAGTTGTTGTAAATAAATGTTGTAAATAGAATTCAATAAGAAACCTAAGAAAAATTCAGTTAATCAGGAGATACCTGAAAATGCTGCAGCACTGAAAGCAGACGAAACCATACTATCCCAACCAGAAATTTGGGACGAGAAAGAAAATCAGAAAAGCTTAGATCCCCAAGAGCAGGAGCAGAGAATTAATGTTGATAAAGGAATATTTCTTCAAGAGGACAAGCAAGGTAGTTTAAGTGTTGATGAAGGGAAATTTATAATAGTTGGGTTCTCAAATAAGAGATTTAAGCGTAAAAAATCAGACTCAAGTTACTAAAGTTGCCAGTAAATTAGAGATTCTGGTTTTAATTTTACAACCATGCAATCGGATGAAAACAAGTTTTATTAACACCAATACATGTTGCAAAGTCCGATCATGTGATATTATCCGCAATACATATGCCCAAAGTTTTTACCTTTAATGGACAGCGAAGGTACCATTTTAGTTTCCCACTTGAGGTAGATTAATTTAAAATGATTGTTGTTATTTGGTATCTGTATTATTCTTAATTGGATGATCTCATTTTTCAGTTTAATATTTTTTCTTTTGTCTATTAAGTTTTTGTGTATAAAGTAATTAAATTGTGGAAATTTTATATGTTTCGTTTCAATTTTGAATAGTTTATAAAAAAATTATTAACTTTTATTGCAGCCCTTATTACCTATTATTCTTCTTGGGAAATTTAAAAATAATGTAAGTGTCAACTATTGACACAATAAATGTCAACATTCCAAACCTTTCCATTTTGATGTGTCAACTATTGGCACATTTTAGAAAGTTCAAAGAAATCATTTTTTATAAAAACTGTAAATGTAGACGATAGGATATTGTATTCCCAGTTTTCTAGAGGGATTGGCCTAACTAAATTCATAACAAAGATTAACCTAACATAAATATTTTAGTAAACAGTGTCAATAATCTAATATTTTTTTCTTAACCTGTCAACTATTGGTACAGTTACCCTAATTACTTTAAAAAGGAAAAGAATGGTCGTAAATATAATAAATCCAAACGTCGAATTAATAATCGAAGGAAGAAAAATTATTTTAAAAATAAAAACTTTAAGAGCATTTATAAAAATAATTCTGCGAATAAAATTGTGAGAGACTATAGTCGGGGTAATATTAATTATTAGGAGGAAAAATACAAAAAGTTATTAGCTTCAGATCGGAACGGCGGTAAGGTGTTAATTATTAATTTATGTTAATTAACTAAAATATAATTGGATGGGATTTAAGAATATAAAAAGACCACGCTTGTTTTAAGGTGTTTAAACACTGGGACTCATGAGTGTAATATTAATTGCATATTGTGTATAACAATGAGTACTACGTTTAATTGAAAAACTATTAATTGTTAATAATAAGAATATGAATGGCCATAATTAATAATATTAGTTGACAATAATAATAATTTGGATATTGGATATTATGTTTATATATAAAAAAAAGTTCTGATCGGCTCTATTTCTTGACGTTCGTTTCATTGGTTGTTGTGTCTCGGGAGAAAGAGTTATGAGCCCGATGCTCCCAAAGCCAAATAGAAGGGCTGCTTCCTCAGAGCTCTCTGGCCAGCTCCCCCACTGCTTCACAGTATAGATGGAATTGGATGGATTTTTAAAAAAGGAGACAATCGTGAATGTCAGAACCATAGAGGCGTATCTCTGCTTAGTGTCCCTTACAAATTATATTCAAAGGTGATAAAAAAACGGCTAAGGCCCCTTATAGAACATAAGCTGGGGGACGAACAGTATGGTTTCCGTCCAGACAGGGGCACTCAGGATCTGATATTCACGATGAGACAAATATCAGAGAAGGTCATTGCAAAGAAAAAGGAGGTCTTCGCTTGCTTTGTAGACCTAAACAAAGCATTTGACAGGGTGCAGAAAGAAGACATCGGTATGGCACTTGAAAAACACGGAGTCCATAAAGGACTAATGAAGGCCATCCTTGGTCTCTATGATAGACAGAGAAATATTGTCAGAATAAACAATTACAGATCTAGGGAATTCCTAACGAACCAAGGGATAAAGCAAGGTTGTAGCCTCAGTCTCCTCTTGTTAATTCTGGTGCTGGATTGCGCCCTTAACTGGGCTAAACAGGAAATGAGACCATACCATCTGGGAAATAGAAATCTCCGGAGCGTACATTACACGGTACTTGCATTCGCCGACGACATAGTAGTGTTCGGAAGCAGCTGTCGTAACCTACAGTTTAACCTTAAGGTCCTACAAAAAGAGCTAATGACCATAAACATCACAAAGACAAATTATATGAGGATCGGAAGAAGGAGTGAACGTGGGGATCGAATCGTCAGGATGAATGGAACACCTTTAAAACAAGTATCAGATGCTAAGTACCTTGGAGCTCATTTAAACCAGTATGGCTGGGTTGATGGAGACATCAAAGAGAGGATCAAGATGGCTGGAAGATGCTTCCAATCCCTAAAGAAAGGATTCCTAGATGAAAAGGAAGTCTCCAAGGAAACCAAGATAGTGGTCTTCAAGAACACATTTCTTCCGATTTTGACCAACGCAAGTGAGCCATGGACCCTTACGACCAAGCATAAAAGCCAAATCCAAGCGATGGAAATGCGCTACCTACGAAAAATAAAGGGGAAAACCAGACGAGCAAACCTGGACCTGAGGCCTGAAGAAGAAAAAATCGAAGAAAACCAACTCAGGTGGTAAGGGCACGTATTGCGAATGGCTGAGAACCGAATCGCCAAGATTACCCATGAGGTTAGAGTGGATCTTTTCTGGGAAAATAATTCTATATACATATTGTTATGTGTGTGTCTAACATAGTATAAGTTAGAATAAGTTTAAGATTTTTGCACATCGGATTGTATCTGCCCATATTGATAACTTACAAAATTCTCTTCTTTATGGACATAAATTTTGAAATTGAAATCTTCAATTTTTTTTTAATTGAGAGAGGGGGTAATGTGATGTGACCCACACATAATTATTTTTAATTGTTATTATATTATATTGTATGAGGGCTATTATATAAATATTATGTATGTAGATGTTAATGAGTATAGTGATTATATTTTAATTGTAATAATTACTCTAATTAGATGGCCTAAATCATTTAGTTTATATAAATATGCTAACTAACATAGGGCCAAACTTTATACCCTAAGCCCTTCTCATCACCCCACTCTAGCCCCAGTCTTCCACCAGAGAATCTTCATCTATGTAGACGTATTGCTGTCCGGCACTCCACTTCCTATATTAACCCTTTAACCGGGCGGGACGTATATATACGTCCTGAAATATATGTTGTTTTTATTATTATGTATATATGTATATATATTTATATATATATATATATATACATATATATATATATATATATATATATATATATATATATATATATATATATATAAATTATATAAATTCACATAGATACATGTATCTATGACTAATACCTCTGTTGTACGAAAATATAAGTCCCATCAGTTCCAGGGTACAACATATATTTCAAGGACGCATTAACCCCCGTTAAAGGGTTAATCAGGCCTGTATTTTAATAGTAATTAGATATATTTCTCTTTGAGTTCATTATATTCATTCAATAATTCACTTCCACTGCGTAATTCTGTGTTTTTGCTTGTCCCAATTGTTTCATATTAATAAGATCCAAGGACCTTTTTAATTAACCGAATTATCAATTAATTTTAAACAAACAAGGGAAATCGCAACTTAGATAGGTAAATTTTAAATTTAATTATTTTGTTGTGTTGTATTCTTGTATAGTCTAATTGGGAAATCATAAAATAGAAAAAATTAATGAGGATAGTAGATGAAAAAGGGAGAGGGAGAGAGAGATATTTTTAATTTGCTCTTATGCATATGTGCATCACTTGTAATCAGCATCATCCATTGCAGATCTTTTTTTTTTTAAATTTAACATCAACTACATAACTCTCTTGTCAGGAGGTAGTACCAAAGCGTCATCAAATGACGGTGCTACATCCTATCTAGTAAAAGCGCAAACTCCGTGCTTACTAATTTATGATCTTTTTTGCCATATATCAGAAACTATATATAAGCATCAACTGCATCAAACATTGACCATGCTTATCATTCTCTGATAATTTTCATCATCGATTGGCACTATTATCACTTGAGCTTTGATCATTAAATTTATTCATAGTTCACTAGTGCTTGTTTGTTAGTCTTCCTTTTCAGCCTTAAGTGAGTGACATGATCTCTTTGTTCATCATTATTATAGACTTGTCATTATTCTTGAGTCCTATAATATGCATCTTTATCATTATTCTCTTCTGGCGTGCAGGCCACTTGCTTTCTCTCGCCAACCCTCTGCTTGGTTTGTTAAGCAGCCATCAATAATGCTCGAGTCTAATTGAGTCCAAAGAGAACTACGTTTTACGCACCAATTTTCTAGAAAGGCAACTTCATATCCTCAGAAGGAACATCCTCGGCACCACAACCTATGGAGTTGCAGCCAAGGCCACCCCTCAGAATCTTACAGATTGCATCTTGCATTAGGAGATTGGGCCATGTTTGAAAGGCTTTTTTCAGAACAGGAAACCAATCACCACTTAACAGGCTCGACATTCGCTACTCCAGCATGGCAGTACCACTTGTACCAGATCACATACCAGATCCATAAACTTCAAAGTCACCAAATCCCAATGCCTGTGCCTGAATCTCCTCCTGAGGGCCAGGAAAATCCTTGGCATTCCCTACTCTAGCCTGGCAGTACATCTATGGCACAATGGAAAGCAAGATCATCATATCAACACATCACTTTTATCAGATCCGTAAACTCCTGTTAACAACTCCCAACACCTGTCCCTGAATTTCTTCCTGAGGGTCTGGAAATAGCCTCTAGGAGCATGCCGTTTCAGCAATAGAGACAAACCTAATTCGAAAAACATCTTCAGTAGAGAGATTATGCGGGAGCTGGGACACCGCTTGGTGCATCCCCACTCCTTCAGTGCCACATGGGTGATGAAGTGACCAGCCTTAAGGCCCATGTGGCTGGTCTCGTACCCTACGTAAACCGCCAGACCACGCCCCTTTTTTAACCACGTGACCATTAGGCCATGCCCCTGTTTACATCTATTATACCTTAACCAGCTAAATTTTCAGTCACATGACCATTAGGTCATGTCCCCTTTTGACTTCTACTATACGTTAAATACCTAGATTTAGAGTCACGTGACTGCCGCCATTATGGTTTTTCCATTTAAGAAGCTGAGTCTACCCAACCGCCATATTGTTTTCTGCTACTCAAGGCTTCGTTTACGGTCACGTGATCAGCTACGTGACCACCACAATTTTATTTTTTCTATTTAAGAGGCTTAGTCTAACCAACCACCATATTGTTTTCTGCTATTCGAGGCTTAGCTTAAGGTCTTGTGACTGCCAACATTTTGGTTTTTTTTAGGTTTTTGTTTTTCAAGAGAGTGTGAGACCATTTTAGCTGCTTGTCTCGACACTTCAACCCACACGGATCAGCCGAAACACCCCGTCTCACGGCCGCCTATAAATCATGACCAGGAGGTTGGGAAAGGCTTCCTTGTTAGAAAGGCGCTCGTCATACCCTCCAAGAAAGTCCCTATTCCTATTCACAATATTAATGACTACCCAGTTATTATCAAGAAGGGCACTAAGGTGGGAAGTTTAGAGCCTGTAACCTTCATGATACTTCAGGCATCTACGAGGAAGGAGCAAACAACTGAAAATCTCAGAAGGATGTTAGAAGGCCTTGACCCATCACTTTCCCGAAAGGAAAAAGGAGAAAGTGAAGGACCTTGTAAATCAATATAGCCATGTCTTTGACTTGGAATCCGGTAAGCCAGGAAGAACATGGTGTGTCATGGAATCGATACTGGGGATGCACGCCCTATTTGTCAAGCTGCATGGCGACTTCCCCAAGTCAAGAAGGAAAAGGCTAAGAGATGGTAACAGACGGAGTGGTGGAGCCGTCGAGTAGTCCATGGGCCTCTCCGGTAGTGCTCTTGAAGAAAAAGGATGGAAAAACCCACATCTGCATAGATTACCGGAAGCTTAACGATGTGAAAAAGCTACCCATTGCCAAGAATAGATGACGCCCTAGACGCTCTTGCAGGATTTAGACTGTTTTCAACTCTGTACCTAAAAAGTGGAAGTAGAGATGGACCTTGCCAACAAGGAAAAGTCTGTGTTTACCACTGGGTTGGGACTATGGCAGTTTACAGTTTTACCTTTCGGCCTCTGCAATGCTCCAGCAACCTTTGAACGCCTGTTGGAGAACATTTTAAGAGGCTTATCCTGGAAGATTTGCCTCGTATATCTCGACAACGTTATAGTGGTTGGACGGACGTTTGAGGATCACCTGTCCAATCTTGAAGAGGTCTTCAAGAGATTAAAAGCGGCTAATTTGACGCTCAGCCCCAAGAAGTGTCACCTTTTACAGACAAATGTCACCTATTTAGGACATATCGTCAGTGGAGAAGTGTAGCGGTCGACCATGTGAAAATTCAGGGAGCCCAGCAATGGCCTACCCCTGACGATAAGCAACAGATTTGAAGTGTCCTGCCGTAATATGTCCCAAAGGAAGTTTTGGAACATTGCGAAGCCTCTGAGTTGATTGACTTAATAAGGTATACCTTTCAGCTGGAATAACGAGTGTCAAGAAGCCTTTAACGCCTAGAAGGAACGGTTGACCTCGGCCCCAATATTGGGCTACCCAGTTCCAGGAAGGCAGTTCAAAGAAGGCATTGGTGGGGTTTTATCAAACATGCAGGAGGGCCAGGAATGGGTTATCGGTTATTTCAGCAAGACGCTTTCAAAAGCGGAGTGTAATTATTGCGTAACCAGGCGGGAACTTCTGGCTGTTGTTAGGTCCATGATGCCCTGTCTAGACGACCATGTCCATTTAATTGCTCCCACCGTAGCCGGATCGAACAAAAGGAGGCCAACATCTGCAACGTTGGAGTAGTTAGCGAAGAATGGACTCTTGACACGTTCCGGGTTCGACAAGAAAATGATCCTGAATTGAAAAAGATACGGGTGTTGTGGCTAACACGTAAATTAGTACAAGGTACCAACATGTGTACATTTAAGAGTATTAGCCAAGTACACAAGTGTATTAGTCGGGCACGATAGTCTTATTATGGGCTCAGTTCGGCCCAAGCCCCAATACTTACGAGAAGAGATTTTTTTTTTTTTTGTTTCTGCTAATTATCCCTACCCACATTGGGCCATTGCAGAGCAGCATTTATGGAAACATTTATTGATCTAGCCAGATTGAAGAGTTAGTTATATTTTCCCAGCCAGCAGTCTTCATGTTTCAGGAAAGAGTTTTTTCTTTAATTTAATAGACTTTTAACAACAGTTTAAAAATTAAATTAATGAACAGTATTAATTTTAGTTTATTTAACACGTTTGATTTAAGAGTCACATTATTAAATGTGATGTTAACATCATCAGTTATTAATTATATATTAATAATAGAATACCTTTCACATTCTAAGCTGAAAATAGCTTAGAGTAGACCTCTATCTGTTAAGAGCTCAACCGTGCGCCTCTCGCTCTTTTACAATATTTTACCAGTTTCCCTCCGTTATTTCTTGTTCAAATTTTCACATTTATCGCTTACAAGACTAGTTCAATCACAAGCAGCCCTATTACAGTTATAAACTACAATAGGAAAAAGTTTCAGTCGAGAACCCAGCAGAGCTAAAGTAGTGGGGAGTGATAGCTCGGCATCAGCCTAATCCCGCTTGCGCCCGCCACAACAAACAGGTCTGTCATTATTTATTTTCATCTCGCGCTCTCTATTATTTATATTTATATCACTCTCTCTCTCTTTTTTTTTTTTTTTTTTTTCGCCTTTTAATATAAATTAAAATAACAATGGTCAACTGTAAAGTATGCACCAAAACTGTGAGCAGAGATGAAAAAGCTAAAGTGGCCTGCTCTGTTTGCCAAAATATTTACCACGTCAAATGCGCGAAAATTGATTCAACGGACCCAGAAGGCCTGAAAGAAAAATGTAAAATATGGACCTGCCCGGATTGCGACGAACCTATACGGGCTGCACCTGTCTCTGAGGCAAGTTCAATGATAGATCTACTGAGGGCGCTAACCGCGGAAGTTAAAGAAATGAAATCCAAACTTCAAGGCCTAGAAGAGTTAAAAGATATTAAAGAAACTCTGCAGAAACAATCCGAAATTTCGTTCGAAAATATGGATAGACTACAGAAAATCGAAACCCTTCTGGAGGAGCAAAAGAGCTGCGTAGAAAAATTGACGCTCGAAAACTCCACGTTAAAGGCGAAAATTTTTGAATTAGAAAGCCGCGTGAACTTTGCAGAGCAGCAGCAGTTAAAAAATACAGTGGAGATAAGAGGTGTTCCGGAGAGGCCAGGAGACACCGTGATGGGCACCATACTCAGTATCGGAGCGGGTCTGGGCGTTAAGCTGTGCACGGAGGATCTGGACCACGCGGTGAGGCTCAGGCCCAAGCAGGATGGGGCCCCAGGACCTATAGTAGCAAGATTCGTTCGTCAGACAGTAAGAGATGAACTAGTGCATCAGAGGAAAGCAAAGAGAGACTTCTCTTCGCGGCACCTGGGCTGGGGCGACAATGAAGCATTCCGGATCTACGTTAGTGAAGCTATGACGCCAGCCTACAAGCATCTCTACTGGTTGGCCAGGCAGAAGAAGGCAACGGCTAAAATCAAATACGTATGGTTCAGTGGAGGCCGAGTTCGCTGTAGGCAGGCAGACGGTCACCCAGCGGTGATTATTGGTAAGCCCAGCAACCTGGACGTTTTCAGCTGAATGCCGTATGTGAGTCTCATCAAGCTTGCGAACTCTCCAGTTTTTACACAAGATATTTTTAGTTTTATTTTAACCTCAGATAATTTTATTTTCGTTTTAGAAATTTTCATCCTTATTATTGGTATTTATATTTTCATCACATATATTCAGATTTTTCCTCTCACTTTTTTAATTAACTATAGCTATTGGTATTTTTATTTTAGATATTACAATTTTCGCCTCTATCATACCTCTATTCCCTATCATATTAATTACCTTGTGCAGCTAGAGCCCGGAATTTATTTGATTAGTTGTGTTTCACTGGATGTCTACCTTCAAATTCGAGCTAGTTTTATATTGAGCAATGACTTGAATTTTCAATACCCATTCCAAATCTCAGAATTTTACCATTTCCCATTCTATTCTCGAATCATAACCACGCGTGTACCTTGCCAAAATACCGTTTTTGCCAAAATACCATTTTTGCCAAAAAATGTTTCAAACTATCCTTTCCTTCATCCACGTACCTTTTTTCAAGTACTTCTACCACTTTTAATAGCTAAGCTATGACTAATATTTTAAGCGCATGTCACGTAAACGCGCAATCCCTCATTGCTCACTTTGATGAATTTCAAAACTACTTCTTAGACAACTTTCATCACATAATCGCTATATCCGAAACCTGGCTAAAACCGCACATCCCTTCTTCCCAGATTTCCCTTACTAATTACTCTTTCTTCCGCCATGATAGATCTAATCGCACGGGAGGTGGTGTCGGACTATACGTCCATGAAAGCCTTAAGGCCAAAGTTCTTCTTCAGTCCCCCTCCCACGACCTCCCTCACATTGAATACATGTTCGTTGAAATTTCCTCCTCCTCCTCTCCTCTTTTATTCGCCGTAATTTATAGACCACCCCGCGCCCCTACTGTAAACCCTAATGTAAACCTACTTTCTGAATCCTTGGAGAAGTCCTTTATAATTGACCTCCTGTATTCCCTCAATCTTTACCTAGTTCCCTACTATCCAACTCATCACACGCAATACTCTGATACTTGGCTAGACCTGTGCATTTCTGATTCCCCCGTCAAAATCATTTCCTCTTCGCAATGTCCTGTTCCTTTTCTCTCATCACATGACCTTATCCAGATTTCATACGACATCCCCGTCAAACGTTTCTCTCCTAAGGTCATATCATCACGCAATCTAGTCCACCTTTCCTACGAATCCCTTCAATCCGATCTCGACGCCGTCCAATGGGATATCATATATTCGTATGATTCTGTCGATTCCATGGTCTCCTTTCTCACCTCAAATTTGAAATCCATTTTAGATATCCACGCTCCCCTGAAAACCCGAACCCTACGTCGCCCCGCTGCACCTTGGCTGACTTCTGAAATAAAGGATCTGATGAAAAGAAGGGAAGCTGCAAGACGCAAGTTTCGGCGTACCCGTTTGGCAGCTGATTATGCGTCTTTCAAAAAGCTTAGAAATGTGACCCAATCCGAAATCCGACGAGCTAAATCCCTCCACTGCCACAATGCCCTCTCCAATGCCCACGATCCTAAAAGTAAATGGAAAATTCTTCGTCAATTATCCTTCCTTGGTTCCAATAACTCCAGTTCCCTTCCGTTCACTCCACATGATCTCAATAACCATTTCTCATCCTTCACTCCTTTTTTATCCCCACCTGCAGTTATCAATAATCATAATTTCAATCCGGAAAACTTCTTTTTTTCCCACATTACATACGATGACCTTCTTACCGCTGTCCTAAAATCCCACACTAACGATTACGGTCCTGACGATGTTCCAGTAAAGCTAATAAAGTCCTGCCTTCCCTCACTCATTCCCGTTCTCTATCATATTTACAACTTCTCGTTACAAAACTCGGTTTTCCCTTCTTCCTGGAAAACCGCTCTAGTCCGACCTCTGAACAAAACCTCAAACCCCTCCACAATGAATGACCTCCGTCCTATTTCCCTTCTCTCCAATCTCTCAAAACCGTTAGAACGCCTTGTTCAAAATCAACTATCAAAATTCCTAGAAGAACGCTCCCTCCTAAACCCACTCCAATCCGGTTTCCTATCTGGTTACTCGACTCAATCTGCTCTCCTAAAAATTACCCATGACCTCCAAACTTCTATCGAACTCTGAAAGCTAAATATTCTTATCCTTCTAGATTTTTCCAAAGCCTTTGACACAGTCGATCATAACATCCTTCTTACAAAACTGAGAAAACTCCACCTATCTAGCAGCGCCTTACATTGGTTCAGGTCCTTTCTTTCAGATCGGTCACAGTATGTAGTCGTTCCTGGTCAACCTCCATCCATAAAACTTCCCCTCTCCTGCGGAGTCCCTCAAGGATCCTCTCTATCCCCCACTCTATTTGCTATTTATATTAACGACCTTCCTCTCCTGATTCACCACTCCCAATACCATATCTATGCTGATGATTTGCAAATTTACCTGTCTTTCCCACCTTCCGAGTTGGTGCCAGCGACGAAAAAGCTTCAAGAAGATTTGAATCGAATCAGTCTCTGGGCAGAGGCTAACAAGTTGAAGCTGAATGCAGAGAAAACAAAGGCAATTTTAATAGGCTCCAATCACCTCCTTAAAACCGTCCATAACATCCCACCCCTGTTCCTAAATAACAATCCCATCAAATTTTATCCAACAGTCAAAAACCTTGGGGTAACCTTTGACCAAACTCTTTCCTGGAAAAACCATATCTCCAATATCTCCCGTCGCACCATCTCGACCTTAAAGCAACTAAACCATTTCCGTGACCTTTTCCCTTTCGAAACACGCAGACTTCTGGTCACCTCCTTGATATTGTTGCACGGTATATGGGGGTATCTCAGGGGATCTCGACGCAAAACTAAAACGTTTAATAAATTGTTCCATCTGATTTATATTCGGGATCCCAAGAGACGTCTCCATATCGCCTTTTTACGAAGAGTTAAAGTGGTTATATCCTTCCTACCGCCGTAAGTATTTCCTGGCAACCTTCCTTTTCCAAGTTATCCGATCCCGCCGACCACCATATATCTCCGAACTCCTTCATCCCAAATCCTCGGTACATTCCCGCAATACCCGCTCTAGGCCTTCAGATCTATATACACCGGCCCACCGAACGTCAGCTTTTGATAGATCTTTCATTATCCGGTCTACCTCGTTATGAAATTCCATTCCCACTTTCATCCGTAATTCCAATACCCTCTCCACCTTTAAATCCCGTCTCTATCATCACTTCATAGTCATCCAGCGTCCTTTTTAAACCAATGGAAGTTCTCATTCTCCTTATATATTCTATTCTATTTTTTTTTTATTATTATCTGTCTTTTTTTCCTCCTTTAAGAAAATATAAATACTATTTAACCAATCTGTAAATAAATGTGTAAATATGTATATATTATTAGATGTGAAAACTAGTTTCTTTCACCTGAGCAGAAGTTCCCTAATTATTTTTAGTTATTTTAATTTGTATCATTTTAATTTGTTTATTTATACTTTAAGGCTCTAAAGCCCCCTTTGTATACTATTTACATTTGTTCTTAAGGGACACTGTCCCAGAACAAATAAATAAAGAATTTATTTAAAAAAAAAAAAAAAAAAAAAAAATATGTGATATTAAATTTATTTGATTTAGGAATTTGTTTATTTCCTTTTTTTTTTTTTTTGCCTTTTAAATTCATTAAATTTTAAGGCTTTCTTCATATTTAATTTAACAGCCTATGGACGGTGGGCGGAATTGGTAGATTAATTTTTTGATCGCCTACCAATGCCACATTTTGGTCCAGTCCTGGCTAGATAGTTTTTTTGGATTTTTTTAATTTAAATTGTTAACGGTCCTCTGATTTTTTTCGGATTGCAGCTTGAGATTAAATCAAATGATTAACAATAAGATTCTTGTAAATAATAACCAGATTAATAATTGTTTGCTATTATTTCTTTATATATTATATTAATATTTATATTTTGATACACTTTTATATATTACCATATTTCTATTTTGATTACACTTTAAATACTAGCTATTGTAGGATATTGTTCTGCCTTGTTAAAACACTTTGCCCACACTTGGTCAGTCATTTAGTTTCATATTAGTCATTCTTAGTCTTGTCCAATTTTTCCCTTTTCTTTTAATACGGCAACTTCACAGGCCAAGCTTGTTGAAAAAATGAGGAGCAAAGTTGTCATGACTGCTCTGGAGATCAAGGCCATTTCGGACCAGGGAGAGGCATCAAGACAAATGAATCTAAATTATTTTTGTTCAAGGGAATGTATACAGAGTTGAAACCCCTGTACAATTCCTTTTGCGATGCATGGGATGAACTTCAAGAGCGTTCAGAGGAGACAGGTAGTACACTTGAAAAGACAGAAGCCACACTGTGAGGCGAAACTACTTTGAGGCATGGTCTATTTACCAGGAATATATGAATCCAATTCCAATTCCCCCTCCACAACCTCAAAAACAATGACAAATACAGCCACGACATTATCCCTAAATGAAAATCGGACTGTAAGAGCTTGGCTGCCACAAATTAATTTACCACACTTTAGTGAAAACCCTCTTGAATAGGGTTTCCACACATAGAGGGCATTCATCCACGATGAGGCAACACTTTCTGATATGGAAAAGTTCCTCTTTTTTGTGTCATGTCTTAGTGGCCTGGCTCGCTCTTTAATATCCAATGTAAGCCTGACAGAAGCCAACTATCAACAGGCACGGAAATTATTATCAGAGCATTACAATAACAATTGCAAGATTATGCGTTCAGGTATCGATTTATTTCAACTTATGCGATATAAATGATATTGGGGTCCGCTCATAGGTTATTTGAGGTGCTGAATTTGAAAATGATGGATATCATTTATCATTTATATATTAATATCGTTTATATCGCGTAAGTTGAAATAAATCGATACCTGAACACGTAATCAAAAAATCGATATCAATCAGCACCCCAATTGACCAAGAAATCAATACCAATATTGTAAATATCGGATAAGTTGTAATCGATACCTGAGCGAGCCTGAGGTTTAATATCGATATTTTATTTATTGTTATTTTCTTCTAAATTTGGTTGGAAGATATTTATATTATAATTGATAAAACTTAGCAAAAAGTATCTTCCTTTTTCACCATAAATATTTATTTACAGCACATGTTGACGTTTCGGGGCTGTTTCCCCATTCTCAAAACATAAATAATTTTTCAATTGTATGATTAGAAATGGACAAGTATGAGCTGACATATATAAAAAGTATAACGGTGTGTTTTAATTGATATATTTGTTATAATATTTATTAAAAGACCTTCAATCATACGATTGAAAAATTATTTATGTTTAGAGAATGGGGAAACAGCCCCAAAACGTCAACATGTGCTGTAAATAAATATTTATGGTGAAAAAGGAAGATACTTTTTGCTAATTTTTATCTATTATTTTTTTTTTATTATCAGCAGCCTTGATAATCTAATAATCGATCTTAAGATCGATAAAAGAAAATTTATTATACCCTATAAGATTTCCATAAAAACGGTTAACCCAATAATGAATAACAATATGGAGAAATCCGATAAAAAAGCTTATAAATTCATTCTTAAATAATTAAAATCAAGCTTTGACTCTTATATTAGGTATCATTGTGATAAAGATCATATCAGGACTTTTATTTTCTGGCCCGAAATATAAAAGTCATGATGTGATTTTTATTTATTTATTAGAAATATAAAAGTCAGGATTTCACTTTTATTCTCTTTCCGAGAAAATATGAGTTAATTTCAAATCCTGTTGACAATACGGCCCCCACCTTCGGTACCCACGAAGATTCAATTTCCATCAGAAAAGAATACAACACCTGAGCCAGCACAGCAGCAGGGACAACCACCGCAACAGAGAATGCGCAACCCTACATGTCAAAAATATACAGTCATGTTCAGCAGGAAAGCACATAGCTGCCACCTTCAGCTTACACTTAATTCATCCAACACTTGTTCTAATGTTTGTTGTTACTCAATGGTTTAACTCCCTCATCCAACCCCTTATTAACATCCTTCAACAGATTTCGCAGGTGACCACATATACCCACCCAAAACAAGCACATGATTGAATTGGACTTGGAATCGCATTAGTAACGGAAGCACACCTTACTTCTCGATCTAAATTTGGAATTTCTGGTTATTTTACTTATAGGACTATTATAGTCTGCACTCGGTCTTTCTGGACGAATAATGTCTATGTATGTCAAAAGAACTTCCTGGGTACACTATGGTTATATCGTGGTCAGATCTAGTTTCAGATCTGAGAGTCCAATAAAAAATTTAACTATATTGCGTGAATGAAAACAAAAGGATGACATCAATTCAATTTTCCTAATCGTTCTAGAATATGTCGCTGTGACCGATAAATCATTTATTACTATGATCTGGTTTTTCCAATAAATTCGCTTATCCAACTACACCTATTACTTCGATTGGAGTCTCAGACAGTGTTACTGGAATTGGTATCACATTATAAAATTCCCATGAAGAGACGTTATCGTCTCCACAGCAGTTATGTCTTCATCCATATTGTTATGATTACTGAAAACTGGGCAAAGGTGATATCTACTTCCACAATTTATGCTTTCATATTCTAATCTGAAAATATATGATATTAAATTTATTTCATTTAGGAATCAGTTTATTTCCATTTTTTTTTTTTTTTTACCTTTATTGTTAGCCAATCGCCACCCCACCTGGCCCTAAATACGCGAGAGGTTCTAGCAATGGACCAGCACATAAACGCTACGCACGGATGCAGCAGTATATGGCGAGAGCCCCTTCGAGAGGGGCTCTCGAGAGACCATTCCCAGAAGTGACACTGGAAATAAGTACGTCTTTGTAATCATGGATTGTTTTTCCAAGTGGGTGGAAGCATATGCTGTCCCCATTTTTTTTTTTTATACAAAAAATCATTATTCTATTAAAATGCATACTAAGAAAAAAATTTAAAATTATTAATAAAATAATTTTGTATTTCAATTTACTCTCTGCTGCTTTTTTTTTTTTTTCCAAAATAGTTGTAGCGGCAGCGAGAGAGAAGGACTTTCTTAATATTGTCACTTGGCGCGCCACCTGCACTAGGCAGAGTGGGGGGCGGCCAGCGGGTATAAATACCGCGGCTGTCTGCTCTTAAGCCAGAGAAGGTACCTCACCTTCTCTCACACCTTTTTCCCTCTCCTTGACCTCTCGCCTTCTCTCTTACTCATCACTCTCCTTCCCCGCCTTGTATACTATATAGTGTTTGTTTAATAAAATATTTTTTTAAAGTTGTTTTTCTTATTTGTCAAACTTCCTTTCCTTTCCTTGTTACCCGTGACGAGCCTACTGGCGTCCGAGACACTTGTCAACGACTTCACCAGTAATCTCCGAGGTAACTCTCCTTTACCGCCTATGACGGGCCTAGCAGCGAACGAGTCTTGAGACCGTGACTTCACTGTTACCCCCGAGGCACTCTCCTCCTGCACTCCTCCATCATCCGTGACGAGTCTAGCTGCGGTCGAGGCCAGTGCCCGTGACACCACAGGTACCTCCGAGATGGAATTCCCCTCCTGTCCGTGACAGGTCTAGCTACAGCCGAGGCTCTCGCCCACGACGCCCTAGCTACCCTCGAGACACTATCCTTCTTCCTTTCATCCCAGCATGCATGTTGTCGTCGCCTTCTGATCGGACGTCAAGCCGGTAACCTGCGACGAGCCACAGGCACCAACACCGGCGACACACCTGGCAATCCACCGTCAACTCTAGACGACAACATAGTCATTTATTGTTCACAGAAATAATTTAATGCATGACTTTTTTTAAATATAATAAATTTTTATTGCACATTTTTAAATGTTTACTGCACAGAATTACAAGCTATAACCTTCACCAAGTAAATCTATTTCTATGATAGTTCTACGATTCAGCTTGTGGTCTTTATATGCTGTATATTATAGATTTTTTTTAATCAATAAAATAAAATTAAGTAATTAAATAAAAATTTATAAATTTAAATACAAGTCATGATATTGCAACACTGTTGTGGGTTAAAATAATTTTTATTCAATGTAAATAATAATTTCCAATGCCACACAAACAATATAAACTCAAATAATCAAAAAAGTATCAAATTGTAACAACACTTTAACACAAATGTAACTGTATGATCGATCTTCAGAGCAAGACTAACTCTTCATTTCAAGACTAACTCTTCGCATCGCTTCTTATATTTAAGCTGAATCACAATTGCAGCTAACGAACAGTGCCAACTACTACTAGAAATATTTTAAATCATATGCTCTGTGTTCTTTTTTGTTTTTGTTTCATGTTACAATATTTTTAATTAAATTTTACTACTTAATACACGTCCAATTTTCGTTCTGTAAAGCAGTGCCGGAAGTGACAGAAGGTCTCTCCCGTAATCAGCTGCGCCTGTTCTTCTTCATTGTGGTTCCCTGCATTTGGTGCCAAGCGATTGTAATGGATGATCATAGGCTTTCCCTTGGGATACCTGAAAACCCTGTAGATCACATAGTTGATGCGCTTCTTTATCACGTAGGGTCCCTCCTTGTTCTTCTGCAATTTAAGGCAAAATGGGCTGAAAAAAGTGCGCTTTCTTCAGGGGTTCTAGAGCCAAACGAGGTCTCCTTCTTTGTACCCACCCTGATCGGCTCTACAATGGTAGTTCCTCTTCATCCCGTCGTTGGAGAGGCAAAGGTTCTTGCTAACTAGCTCATGTGTGTATTCTATTCTCTTCAGAAGTCCGGATACATAATCTTGTCCAGATACATCCATACCAGATTTGCTGCCAAAAATGAGGTCACTAGGTAACCTCATCTCTCGACCGAAGAGAACTCTCATATGTGTCTATCCCGAGGATTCATTAACTGCAGATCGATAGGCCATGACAAAGTATGGGATCTGACGGTCCCAATTTTGCTGATGGTCGGAGGTTACGTTTGATTTTTGCCCACTCACACAGAAAACAACAAAATTTTGTATAACCTGATGGAAGACCTGACAAAAGTCCTAACACTTTGAGGTCTCCACACACATTTCAAGAATGCTTCTGGTATTGTATCTCGGACAGTAAAATGTTCATATTGTCATATTTCTCTTTCATTCTCTTGCATTGGCAATGGGGATTGAGGGCTTGTCATTGCCTATATAAAAGAGAACTCATGTCAGGACCCATATCGGGGGCCAGTGTTTTGACTTAGACAGTTGAAACTTGTTCAACAGACGAATTATTTGTTATCTCTATTGCATCCAATATTATTGTGCATTGGTGGTGAGCTTTATTTATAGCAAATAAATAGAATATCTTAATCAAGACACGTTCATAGCTATGAAATATCACTTTTTTTTTTACAAAATTTAATATTATAAAAAATCTCAGCCCCATGGACAACTTTGATGGTCATATTCAGAATTACCATAGAAAAATACATATGAGACCGCCACGTTTATCCATATAACAAAAATACTGTTGACCAGTGTTATTAAACATAGCCTTCAAAGGGCTATCTTCAAACTCTACTTTTTCCGGATCTATGCCTTGACTCAGGTAATACTCACGTAACCGGGCCAATAAGATCGTCTTCGTACTAGTAGTGCCCAAATCCAGCTTTTCTAATTCCCTCCTCAGTTCCACCACTTAGAGTTTTGGAATCCGTTTGACTGGTATTTTTTTATCTTTTAATCCCACTTCTGACACCATTTGTAACACTCATGCGGATTAAATTTTTTTTTTGAATGAAAATAAAAATTTTCAATGCCATACAAATTAAGAAAACACAAATATTTCAACAGGTTAAAAAAGTTATCACTTTGTAACACAGAAATAACCATATGACTTGAGCTTCAGAACAGTATATATATCTCCATTCCATCACTCCTTACATTTAGTCGTAAGGAGAACATCCTCGAATGTTCTAGGCCAGCATGGATGGTACTCAATCATCATAGTCACAAACATGTACTATGCAGTTTATTCCAACAAGTCTAGAACTATTCTAAATCATATGTCTTGTGTTTTGTTTCACGTTACAATATAAAGGGCTATGTATTATTTTGAAAGGGACATATTATCGATTGATAATTATGGATATAATTGATTATATTGATTATGTGTGTTAAGCAGGGAAGAGATAATAATATTCACTAATAATAGTGAATATGTTTTATAATATAAGTTGAGATAAAAGAATGTAGTATAACTTAATATAGTAAGAGGCACATGCTAAGAGTTGTCAGGGTGTTTTAAGTTTTGTCGGAACATGGTTACCTAGTATAAACGCAGACATGAATTTTTCATGCACATATACATTTTACGACTTTATAAACGAAATATCTTTCCTTCTGAAATTCTCAGCTTTCGAAAAAAAAAAAAAAAAATATATATATTACTGCACTCATTAACAAAAATTGAAATTTTAATCTTGGGGAAACATTTTTCTTTTTTTCTACTGTAGGAGAAAGCGGGGTTGGTTGGCGTAGGGGGCAGGTTGGCCATTGGCTTATAGTTTCCGTCACATCTGTTGTGAAGGCCCCACCATTGTACCATGTGACTAGCTCGACCTCGGGAGTCGTCCTGAGTTTTCAATCCAATGCTAACAGTGTAGAGAAGAGTGTGCTTCATTGATTGATTTTAAAACATGTAAGTAAATTTTTATATTTTCAGTAAATTTGGTTTAAAGGAATGGCAAAACATTTGACTCCGATTCTGTTCACATAGCCCCAAACTCCTTTGAAAAACCTAACCTTTCGACTAAACAGTTTCTTGTTTGATTGTTCTCCCCTGTCCTGGTGCTATCTTTCTTATGATCTCTCCTTTGGGGTTAGTTGGCTTTCTTCAACTGGGGTTTGTTGGCGCAGTAGCAATTCACAAAAGCAAGGTAAACATAAACAAAGGTGAAACTACCAATTGTCTTTAGTTCCAGCAAGGAGGATGAGAGCAATTGTTCTTATGCAGAAAGTGACGACAGTCTAAACTTCTATCTTCTTCTATTGTCATTCTATTTTCCCTTAAAAGCTTTCATTTCATTTCATTTCATTTCATTTCAAAAGCTGGTTAAAACCGATTCAAAATTATTATACCATTATAGTGCAGCTTTTAATAACAATAATATGTGTCAGGCAGTACTTGAATGAGATGGCTAAACAACCCCACCTTCTAGGCCAACCTGCCCCACATAGGGGGTTAATTGGCATACTCTGGATTGACGAATTCTTCAATTTTCTATAATCTTAGTATTAAATATTATGTGATGAAAAAAATACTTGAAGTACTCTAATACTTGGAGTTTACAATGGTATCAGCCCTATTGGGATCATATTAACAGGAACTACTCAACAATCAAAAAAGTGAAAACTGTTGCCAACCAACCCCGCTCTCCCCTATATGTTGGATTTACACAAAATCCAATAAATACATTTTTATTATATATTGGAATATATTGCAATTCTTGGAGGGACTATGGTTTTCATTATACATCCCCCCTACCGGTCGCCCCGACCATGCCTAAGCGGGCCCATGCATGGTTACCCCCTCAACTCAACTTAGACTTTAGCCACCTCCACTAGTGTACTATGGAGCGTACATATTGCAGCCAGCCACTGGACTAGACAGCCTTGTACCAGCTCACAGAGGAGACTCAATTTCAGCCCGAAGTACATATTTCGGCATACCGCCCGAGACAAGGGTACACGAACTACTCAAGTTTTCAGCCCCATCAAAAGGAGAGCCCAAGCAGGGTGAATAAGAAGAGCAAGGGCCCCCGAGACCTATTAACTGTATGTAGATATTGTTGATCATTAGTTATTGCCCCTTCAGGGATACCAAACCTTTCACCTAAGTAAAAGAACATTTATTATTGCATGAAACAGGCTCCTGGTCATAAAGCATGTACCAGGCACCCCAGTATTGAGCAGTATAAGTTCATCAAATTCTTTCATATTTCATATTTAGCCATTTCTTATAACTAGGCATAATGAGAGACAGTTGATTTCTACATATAAACAAAATCAAACGTACTTAATAGATAACAAAATTTCCTTCGCTATGTAACTCTCCATCATAACATTTAAAAATTTTTTCAATTTTTATTAGCCATTGTTATGAACCTCTTCTATTCCTATTTACGATACTTATTGTAAAAAAACTAAATCCTGCTATCTAAAACTCTATTGTTATTTCTAAAATCTCCTGAAAATAAAATTTATATAAAAACATAATAATAAATAAATATATATTACCTGAGAATCAAGGTTTCTCATTTCCCTTAGAAGTTTTTCATTTTTATCAATAAGATATAACTGTGACCTCAAATCCCAACCATGCATCCCAAATTGAGAAAATAGTAGTCTGCAATAGTGGAATGGAGCAACATCTTCATGGCTATCCACATACATCTTTTTTTCTCCTTCACTACAATCATCAAAGCATCAATAAAATACAAAATTTTAATATGAAAAATTAATAAAATAAATATAATTTAAAAATAGGCAATATATATATTGAATAAATTGTAAATAAAATAAAATTATGAAAAATATATGAAAATGAAATTGTAGGGACAACAGATGTGAGTGTAAATCAATCATTTCAATATGTTCATCGTTCATCATTTCAATTGCTCTATCGCTATGAATCATAATCATGGCATTTTATATTAATCTAATTTTATCTTATACTTAAAATGATGGATTTCATAACCTCACACTGAAAGCGGTAAAGAGAAGATCATGTTGACCCTTGCATGATAGGCTACCCCCCATATCATCCTCCCAGGTGAGTTTAGTTGGCAGCTTGGATGGAGTATTTGAAAGACAGTTAATCAATAGGATCGGAGGAATACTTTCCTTGTATGTCGACTCTACCATAATTTTAAGAAATAAAAAAAAAATATAAAAAACGTTTACATGTTAGCTAGTTTTTAGTTTAGTTAATGTTCTTTATCCAGTCCCAGGCATATGATTAAACTGCGACCTGAGGGGACAGGACTCATAGCTAAAGTGAAAGTACCTTTTTATCAGTAAACACATATTTTAATATAAAATGAAATGATAAAATAGTAACAAATATTTTATTTTGAACCAAAACAAAAAGAAAAATCTTTTTCTTCAAAAAGAATCGCACGCATGGACAGTGACATCATTTTTATAGCCAATAGAAAGGCTCTATGACAGTTGCCATACCTTACTTTGTTGTTTGTTCATGTTTTTGTTGTTAGTGTGATTTTTTGTTTTTGTTAGTTTGACAAAAACGATTATGTGACCTAAACAGCAGAAAATGATAACACCTTCGAGCAGTTACGAGACTCTTAAAAAGAAATTGCCTGGAAAAGGGGAATCGTCCAGCTAGAGAAATTGTTTTCTGTATTTACGATTTTTAAAACGAAACAAATAGAGATATATACTAGATTATAATGTTTTAGATGTTGTTTGTGAAACATCGCAGTAAAAGTAAAAGATAGTAAATTTATATCCGAACCAAAGTTTTTACTTGGTTTAATATGTATATAATAATGATGCTTTTATATAGATAAAAATCTATATATTACTTTTATTCATTTATTTACTTTTAAACATTTAAAATTGCATTCATTGGATATCTTATTATTATGGGGGTCTTTTATATTGCAATTGATAATTACTTCATGAAATATAGTATCGTTTTATTGATTTGAATGGTCTCTCCATTTGTTTGTCATAATTGATAACATAACCTGACATACTTCAAATTTAGCGCCAAAGCAGAAATAGGCGAGGCTTATTTAAACTCCACCCTCAGGTAAATTTCTTATGTTGCCGAGCTACACACAGAAATTTCAGGAGTTTTCTTGCGTATCTATATGGAGTAGAAAAAAGTGTGAGAGCTAGAGCAGGAGTTGCACTGCTAATTAATAAAAGGTTATGCAGGTATACTTTAATGATGTTTGAGACCTGATAGCAAAAACCAAACCTTACAATTGTAATATGTATGGGTGTCCTAATGGACAAGTCGGTAGAAAGATCAACTATGAGACTGTGGGCTGATTCGGAGAAGAGCTAACTAACAATAACAGTGCCAGACTGATAACGTTGAGTGAACAATTAAACTGAAGATACTACATGGATTTTTTAAGTATAAAGCAATTCACAAATTATTCTGGCATCAGCCCACTAAAGATCACTCCGACTGCCCTCAAAAAGAACGGATAACGCCCCCTTCGGCGCTAGCCAATGGGAACACAGACTTCGCCCCCGACAGAAGGTTATAAGTTACTGATCCCTTTCTCCACTCTCATTCTTGTATTGGCCCTAAAGAAGCCCACAGCAAGATGGGTGAAAGCTTGGCAGTTGAAAAACCTGTTACATGGTCAAATCCGGAAGAAGAAATGCATGCGATTTTATTGCTGTTGGAAAAAATATTTAAATGCTCACTATAAATTGAATGCTGTAACTTTCCATCTCTTTATCGAATAAGTAGCGTTTGTACTTGTTCAATATTCTGTTACTGTTAGCTTTTATCTTGGTGAGGTCGGTTTCAAATATTAATTCTCCCTTTTCTATGGATTCAAGTATATTTTTTAGTTGGTAACACCAATTGTATTTTTTCTGTGTAGCATTAAATTAACTCAATTTACTACGTAATGCTAGGGAAACATATTTTTAGGTATCTACATTCCTCCATTTCCAACAGTCTACTATACCAATTCAGGGCATACTTAAAAATATTATAGCTTACGTGAACAGAATCTATTTCTATTCGAATTAGGAAGTTTAGAGTAGTCATGTAAAGAGAGAATGTTTTTTTTATAGAAGTTTATGTTGGAATTTTTTTTTGAGTTCCATATAATGGAGGCTCCATATTTGGGCACAATACAGCAAGGTCGTGTTAATAATTGCTTTTTTGAGCTTTTCCCTAGCCTTCCATCCATTGATTTTAGGGGTCACCTGTGGTATAGTGGTTAGCATAGAAACCTACAATACTAAAGGTTGCGGGTTCGTGTCCCGAGGTGGCCCTAGGATTTTTTAATGGGAGTAAAAAATCCTTGTCTATGCCGTATTTCCGATAGGTGGTAAAATGGAGGTTCCGAGCCTGTACGATGTCAGGTACTTGTTAAAGATCCCTATCCTAATTATACCTGGATAGGCAAAATTTAGGACTCCCACTGTAGCATCGTCCGATTAGCCTTAGTGGCATAAAGTGACGTGAAAACAAACAAACAAACAAAACAATGAACTGATTTTAGCCCTTGCACATATATCCATAACTGCACCTATCGTTCAGCTCGACTTTGATATCGCTTTTTTAACTGCTTGCAAAAACAAACCAGACCTAGAAAACTGAACTCCTAAATAATTATAACTATTGACCATTTCAACCAATTCTCCATCTAAATATATCCGGTTATATTTCTTAGGTCGTCCCTTAGAGAAATTCAATATTTTTTTTTATTCTTTTTATCAATGTTTATAATTGGTTTGTTTTCAGAGCTAAATTCTTGTAGATCATTCATTTTTTTGACCTGGTCGGAATAAGAGTCAGCAAAGATAACTAAATCATCCACAAACAGAAGAAGCAATATGTCAACACCACCAATCACAGGTATTCCTTACAAATCGTGATCACGAAAATAATTCTCTATGTCCGATAGGAAGAGACTGAACAGCATAGGGCTCAATGTTTCTCCTTGTAGTACTCCTTCTGTAATTTTTATCTTTTTTGATAGTCCCCCTGGGTTTCCTTTCACTTGGGTACAAGCTTTACTATAAAGAACTCTCAGCACTCGGATAATTTTTCCACTTAAACCCAATGAGAATAGTTTATTCCACAGCAAAGTGTGATTTACTGAGTCGAAAGCTCGGCGAAAATCAACAAAAAAAGCAAAAAGTTAGATCTTCCTCTCTTAGAAATTGGTACTGCATAATTGCATTCAGAACAAAAACATTATCCAGGCAACTTCTCCCGCTCCTAAACCCTGATTGGCACTCCGGAACTACTCCACATTCATCAGCCAATAATATAATTCTTTCAAGCAAGATGTGCATGAAAATTTTCAATGAATAGTTTGCCAAAGAAATATTGTGGTAATTATGGGGCTATTGTCTGTCACCTTCCTTTAACATCATTACTTATGATATCTAACCAACCAGTATAAATGGGGTATTATTAAAGTTACTGTTGGACAAGAGGTCATAGGTTTACAAAAAAAAGAAAATGTGATTTGATGGGATTTTTTGTTGGTATTTATTTTTATTCTTCAGTTGTGTCGCCACTCTTCATAGTTTGTGCTAAGTGAATGGACAGTTTGGTTTAGTTATCAATAGGTCATTTTTAAATATTTCACATGTGATATTCATCACTGTCAATATCACCTGTATGCCGATGACATCCAACTATATCTTCTCTTTGACTCCGCTGATCCCTCTGAGACCATCCTAAAACTCAAGGAAGATATCAATGGAGTATGTGCTTGGGCAAAACTCAATAAGCTCACTTTCCTTAAATCCACTCCTGTTAGGGATTAAGCTTTATAGCATTAAGTTAGGGAAAATGCTTTAAATAGCCATTTCGACTATATATATATATATATATATATATATATATATATATATATATATATATATATATATATATATATATATATACATACATATATTAATTTTGTATTACTTTATGGCAAATATTATGAACTACAGACACCTGGCAGGATAACTCCAATATAGCAATATCAAATGTATTAATCTATTTAATGCTAAATGACAAAATTGCATGCTGAGATTATTTCATTTTTATAACTTATTTGTATTTAATCAATTTTTAAATTTGTTAATATTTATGTACTATGTTAGAAAATAAGTATTTATTAGAAAAACTATATTGGTAGGGGAGAGTGGGGTTGGTTGGCATATGGCCTTTGGCTTATAGTTTCCGTCACACCTGTTGAGAAGGCGCCACCATCATACCATGTGACCCGCTCGACCTTGGGAGTCTTGTCCTGAGGTTTCAGTCCGATGCTAACCGTGTAGAGAAGTAAGATTGTGTAGAGAAAGAAGATTATGCTTCATTGATTGACTTTACAACATGTAAGTACATTTTTATATTTTCTGTAAATTTGGTTTTAAGGCATGGCAAAACATTTGACTCCGATTCTGTTCACAAAGTCACAAACTCCTTTGAAAAACCTAACTTTCAATTCACCAGTTTCTTGTTTGGTTGTTCTCCACTGTCCTGGCAGCCATTTTTCATATGATCTTCTCCTGTGGGGTTAGTTGGCTCATTTTAACTGGGGTTTGTTGGCGCAGTAGCAAGTCACAAAAGCAAGGTTAACATCAAGAAAGGGTTAAACGACCACTTGTCTTAATTTCCAGCGAGGAGGATGAGAGCAATGTTTCCTATGCAGAAAGTGACGACAGTCTAAACTTAGACGGAATCTTACAACGAAGCAGATGATGACAATAAAGATCACCTTCAGCCGGCATCGAAGCTTATTGATGAACCAGCCACACCTGGCTACCATGAAAATGAAACTAGTGCACCGCAGATACTTTCTCATGATACGATTGAAGGGCCAGGAAAGGGAAAAGAAAACTCTTCAGGTGCCGGACTTCAATCTTTCTCTACTGGCGATTATGTTACTGTGAACTATGGAGGCAAGAAGTACCCAGGAATCGTGACTGCAGTTGATGATTCTAAGCCATTACATTTTTCTAACTTCTGCTGTTTGAAATGTTATATAGTTTTGTCCAATTGAAATAAATATGGTAAAATGCAGTCATTTGTCATCCAATGCAGTTATTTTACCTTAATAGCTGTTAAAAACCGATTCAAAATTAATATACCACTGTAGTACAGTATGTAGTGCAGTTTTTTATAACAATAATATGTGTCAGGCAGTGCTTGAATAAATCCAAACAACCCCACCTTCTAGGCCAACCTGCTCCAAACAGGGGGTTAATTGGCATACTCTGGCTTGACGAATTCTTCAATTTTCTATGATCATAGTGTTAAATATTATGTGTTGAAAAAAATACTTAAAGTCTCTAATACTTAGAGCTTACAGTGGCATAAGCCCTATTGGGATTATATTAACACGAATGACTCAAAAATTAAAAAAGTGAAAACTCTTGCCAACCAACCCTGCTTTCCCCTACTTATATATTGTAAGAAGTATAATTGTATTTAATATTTGTAGACAGACTCTATTTGTATGGGGTACTTCTCTAAAAACAAATTATAATTAAATAAAAATAAATAAATTGTTCGCGGAACATAGAAATGAACAAAAACGAGTAGCTGATTTTTGGCTGCTGTCAAGGAGCCCCCGGCGCCATCTGTGGAGAAACTGGGGGACTAACTGCCCAGTTTACCTATAAGAGATAGTTTACCTATAAAGGTACACAGGTCACTTTCAGGAATACTGCACAGAACCTGTATAGTTGAGTGAGTGCAAGGAGGTGCACACTGTGACTGAAAAAGGACTATTTTTTCTTTGTGAGCATTATTTTTTCTCCAAGATGATGAAGTAGAGCAACCAGGCAGCCGCAGGGCAGGGGGCAAGGGTGTAATAAAAATGGCCATTCTCACAGAATAATGAAGACTTACAAGACCACAGTAAGTAAGAGCTTAATCTTAATAGTTTAACTTCAAGTGATCCGATTCAACAGCATCTTAAAAATAATGTTCAAGTGGCTTTAATACCTGTTGTCTAATCATTGTACAAAATATAACTTTATGTTCCTATCCAGCAATTTAATTAATCCTTTTTTTTATAGCAGTCATACAGTCCACTCCCCATTCTTTTTGTTTTATAGCTTAACATACATTCATTTTGGCTATTTCATCGACCAATTAGTGTTGGTCAGACCAGGTAAGCTGATGGCCAATACTAAACATAAATAGATATCATAAGTAGCTATCTAGGACTTCATAACATCTTACTTTGATCCCTACTATCTACATTACTACTACTTCAGCACTCTATTGACAAAAGCTCAAAGCTTCCAATTAATTAAAAAAGGTTGATTTTGATGATAATAATAAGAGTTATTTGGATATGGGAATTTGACCTTTGAGGCTCCACCAAACCACTGAATTTCTCCCACATCCAATTCTTACAACCCAAAATGAACTACTTACTTTTTATCACAAATAAAAACCTTAAATGTTCCATGACAACAATTTGGCCTAATCCAGATATCTATCCTTTCTTAATAATAAACTCCAGATTCATCCATTCAGAAGTTAGGAGATCCTTTTTATCAGATTTGGAGAAGGCCCAGGTTTCTGATCCATAAGTAAGCTCTTGCCTGAACAATGTACTGTAAAGCCAAGTTTTTTCTTATCTGTGGATAGAGAACTACTTCCCATATACCAATGTAGTCCAAAATAGCATCTATTGGCTGATGCTATTTGCCACTTTATCTCAGCCAAAATATCCATGTCAACTCGTTCAAATGGCTGAGGATCAATCTGGACCAAATCTTTGTAAGGACCTCTGGTTTTACCAGCAATTGTGTATTTGGTTTTCTGATTGCTAACAGCAAGTCCTGGCTTCTTAGCAGCATCCTCGAGGGCAAGGAAGGCTACTTCCATGGCACCTTTTATCCCCCCAACAATATCCTGGTTGTCAGAACAGCTGTGACAAAAAGTTGTACCATGCAATTAAAATTTTTTCTACTAATCTGGATCTTGCTTGTGTGCTCTTTAATATTGGCCTTGAAAAAGCTATTAGATATAAAAAGAGCCAGACCAGCGGAATAATTAAAATGCTTAGTTAACTTTAAAAAATTTTTTTTTTATTTTTTGTCCCTACTTTTCTCCCCCCATTTTTTTTTTATTTTTTATTTTTTTTTTTAATTCCACAAAGGACTTTATTTTATATGCCGTAAATGGAATATTAAAATGTGTGACACCATTATATAAAAAATAAGTTTCTCTTGCTGCATGGAATGCAATCAGCGTTGAGAAGGAAAGAGTGGAAGAGGCATAGGACGCATGTTGTTGCTAAGCAATATATGCTTCTAATAAGGGAACGAAAATTATTGCTAGGCAAGGAACAAAGATTGGAGGAGGAAAGCTGCTGTGGAAGCCTTGGTGATATCACCAAAGTTAGAAGATTAAAAGTTGCAATACATACTTACATAAAACAAGTAGAGGATTGATTTATACTCGTATGATGCATAATTCGCATCCCCAGGATTGCACCCATTGCTTCTTCTTCGAGTTCCAAATGTATAGAAGCTGGAGGAACATTTCTTGCTAAATCTAAACTTTCTAGAACCTCAGGTGATGTATAACCAATATATTGCAGTAACTAGAATTAAAGCAAGACTCAGTTATATTTGAAAGATAGCAATTACTAATCACTTAAATAATTAATAGCAAATAAATAATTTACATCATCTAAATTGTCCATATCTTGTGCAGAGTTTCCAAATGTTGGTAATATGTAAGGTGGACGGTGCCTTAAAGTATCCTGAGGTAAAGTGTTAACAGAAAGAGGGTAGAGTATTGAATTATCTACTAATAATTCTGAGTCAGGGTGTTCAAAGTAGGTTTCTGAAAATTGAAAAATTAAAAAATTTCATAATAAACAGATTAAAAATAAATAAAAAATAAAGTATAGAAAAATAAAACTAATTTTTTTTTTAATGATGAATGAAAAAAAACATGAAAACAAATTTTTTGAACTTCAACAGGTTAATCTTAAAAGTGTCCTCTACTTACTTGATAATCACTTATGCCATAAAAATATATATGATAAGTCTTCTTTATTTTTTGTGAATTCATAAAACAAATCTGTGCATTAGAGGTAAAAAGCCGGGTGTCCTCTTTTTCTTGAAAATTCAGAAGCATGAAGCTTACAGAACAAAACTTAATGGTTTTCACACAAAGCTAATTATAACTGACAATTATTTGTTGTCCTATACTGCAAAATTTTATAATTGTATAATATAATTGTTATAACAGACCTTTTACCTCTGATGTACAGAAATAAAGTCTTAAAAATTTCTATACCTTGTTTTTCACATAGCTCTACTGTCCCATGTAAAACTGAAGCATCCCATGATGCTTTACCTCCCAGGTCTCGAATTATTAATCTGACTTGTGAAGGTGCAGAAATTAAGCCATCTGAAGCTCCACTTCCAGGAACATCTAATGCTGGTACTTCCACCAATGAAACAACTTGTTGTAAGCTTGTAACAAATACCTAAAAAAAAATTATTTAAATAAAAATATAACACCATACCTAAAAAAAGAACTTCATCTCCATTAATTTTTAATGGTAATTTTCAATCTTCAAAACTTTCTAAAAAAAAAAAAATCTTGTGTCTACATTGCTTCATTAATTTCTTCAAGCTATCATTTATTTCAACTGTTTACCCTACTTATTATGTTTTATTTCTGTTTTAGATTTATGAACTTTTATGTATTTTACTTGCTGGTATCCATACTTTACTAGAACAATTAGTCAGAAACTATTACAGTGGAACTTTCCTTAGACGGACATCATTGGGGAATGACAAAATGTCCGCTTATGAGAAGAAAATTGTAAATACAAACCTGACCTAAATCTACATGAACATAAAAAATAAAAATAAAAAATAAGATGAACTTGGAAAATGCAATAAAATAAATAAGTCAAAAAATGTATGGTGATTTTATTTTTTATAACTGTTCAAATGAACAATATATATCTACATACGCCTTTGTATATGCATTAAACTTAATTTGATTAAAAAAAAATAAGATGAATCATCATGATAGGACAAAAGGATTCATAGGACGAAAGGACTCGAATTTTAAAATATTCAATGTTTTTACTTAAAATGTAAGCAATTGAGAAATTTTTCATTAGATGTTTAAAGTAATCAGTTATTTTTTATATATTGTAAGGTTAAACAAAAAAACAACAAAACATATGATTTTAAAAAGTTCTAGACTTGTTGCTGGAACAGTTGGAACAAACTGTTCTGATTCAGACTAAATATAAGGAGTGTTGGACTGGAGAGTTAGTCTTGCTCTGAAGATCGATCATGAGTTATGTTTGTGTTAACATATTGTTACAATTTGATACTTTTTGTAACCTTTTTATTTATTTATTTTAATTATTTCAGTTTATATTGTAGGTGTGGCATTGTAAATTATTATTTTCTTTGAATAAAAATTATTTCAACTCATAATAGTGTTAAAATACATTATTTTTTGCACTTTCTTTCTTGAGCTCTGCTCACGGTCAAATTACATTTTTTGTTTCAAAGCACAAGCAAGAGCCCGGATGATAAGTGTATCTTTTTCATTTTTATAAGTTCCACTTTTCCATTTAAAGTTTCATTTAAATTTAACATGTTTTGTGGAGCATGTTAATAAATTATTTCAGTAAACCTTTTTATTTTAAAACAATACACACTAATAAACAATAATAATATAAATAAACACTAATAAACTATTATAAATTAAAACAAATAAAAAAATAACACTAATAAACAATAATAATAAATAATAAACAATACATGCGATTTGACTCGCTGTAATGCTGTATGTTAACTGAATGAAAATTGTTTCAACAAAAACCTGTATAGGACTGGAGAGGGAAATAAAAAAATTCTTTGAAACATTAATATTTTGTTTACAGGAAACAGGAAACCACACTTAGCCTTTCTTTTAAATAAAATTCTAGGAAATTAAAAATTACTTTTAACAGACTACCTCCGCTCTAACCCTTAGCTGTTCCAAGAAATTACTCCCTACTGTCCGCTTAAGAGAGATTTTAGAAACAAAAAGGACTAAATCTATCTCCGTGTCCATTGATTAGAAGATCCGGTTATCAGAAGTTGAATTCAATGTAAAGTAAACGGAATGAAGCCGGGGACAGCAGTGAATCCAGAAATTTTCTGAGGGGGGGCGCACTTTTTTATTTTTTAAATTTCGGCGACATAAAGGACCTGATTTAAGCTATTAGTGCACATTTAAACAGTGAATTTCTATTAAATGTTTAAATACAATCCATTTTTCATTTAAGGATTTTAAAAAATTATTGGAGATATCCCTTTTTATACAGAAATAGTAATAATTGATTGGTGTCCTCAACTCCCAGGGGGGGCACCCCCCGTGTAGCTCCCCTGGATCCGCCACTGGCCGGGGAAATGAAAACTGTCCGCTTATAAGAGATGTCCGTTTATTAGAAGTGTCCACTGAAGGAAGTTCCACTGTATATTGATATACAATTAGTTTCCTATCCTAGACATATGTTTCGACCCAAGGATGTGGGTCATCATCAGGGCTAAAATGAAACAAACATATCAATAAAATATAAGGTACAGTCAGTACAGAGAAGAATATAAATTTATATAGATTTCAACAGAAATACACGTTTTGGGGTCCTCTGAGTCCAAATAAACAAGTCCTGCGAAATGGTGTATATGTGTGTGTTAACAGACTAGCTCAAAAACTATAAACCGTACGAACCTGAAATAGGGTATTTGGTGTATGTATAAATTTTATCAAAATTTGTCAATTGGAGAGGGCATTTTATTTAATAAATTTTGCCTCATTTTCACGTTTTTTGTTTTGTTTTTTCTCAATAATGGCAGTAACTATTTTGATCAAACTGGGTATTTGATGTATATATATGCCTACAATGGGACAGCCATAATTTCATCAAAATTGGTCAACGGAGGGGGGCACCTTATTTAATAAATTTTGTTTCATTTTTACGTTGTTTTTTTATTTAGTCAAAAACAGCTGCAACAATGTTTATCAAAAATGCCCAGTTTAATGAGAATCATTTTTCAGTATAATTTAAATTTTTCATGCTTAAGTATGGTGGCAAGGGCTTATCTTTTATTTATCATAAATTTAAATAGTTCCAATAAATTTAAACACCCCCCCTTTTGAAACGAGAACCTCCCCCTGTAGAAATTAAATCCTTCTTAAAAATTAATTGTATGGGAATAGGATAAAAAAACAAAAAAAAAAACAAGTATTACAATTTAAACATTGTTTTAATTTACTAAAAACCATTTTTTTTTTTAAATAATGTAAAACATAGATTTAGTTGTAAAATTTTCAACTGGTCTCGCAACCCCTCTGACTTTTCTTCATGGCCCGTAGAGGAGGACACCCCCCAGTTTGTAAACCAATGATATAGAGGGAAATGAGATATGCTTTGATGATTTTCAATATAAATTATGTAAATTATATATCTCAAGATACGTAACATAACTTTTGTCCATTATAGAGAAGCATAAAATGCTCTTAAGGAATAAAGTTTGTGTCCATGTTTGGAGTGGAAAGGTTTCATTATAGAGGGATTAAAAAGCATTATATTGCTGGGTATTAGGACAAAATTTTCATCGAGAGGGGTGTCCGATATAGAGAGGAATCGGTTAACAGACACTTTACACAACAGTACAATCGCCGGGGTATCTGATAATAAAATTACTCAGAAACGGAAGGGAATTAATGGTTTTTATTTATACAGTGAAGCAGAGTCGTAGGCGGAACAAGTTGAGTGATAGCAGTGGGAATAAGGGGATTAACAAAAGATCATCTATGCATTTTTTAATGAAAAAATATTACACTTCCAATGGGGAGTTAAATATAATATTAAAGTAAACAAAACAAAATTACTTAAACGAATTAAAATAAAAATAAAAATTAAAGTTTAACCATTATTATTTACATTTTACAATTAAAATAAGATTATTCTTGTATATACAATATATACAGGGTGTCCCGAATTTAAATGGCAAAACTTCAGGAACTTATAGGGGACCGAAAAACTAAGACAAAAAGTCCTTTAGAGATTTGCTCGTTTTTGCTTAGTTTTAGAGAAAATCGCAAAAAAAGAAACAAAACAAGTTTTCATTTTTATACTTATTTATTTACATTTATATTTATGTTATGTTCTTTTTAATGTAAATATTGCTCAAAATGTTGTCCTCTTGCACCAATGCAAGCATTACATCTAGCACTCACTTGATAAATTGCAGCTAAACATTGTTCTGATATTTAGTGCACTGCATCTATGATTCGGTCTCTTAATTGCTCTCTTCAGTTGATTGACACCGAATAAACTTCCTGCTTCAAGGTTCCCCATACGAAGAAATCCATGGGTGTCATATCAGGTGATCTGGGTGGCCAAGGTACTACTCCTCCACGTCCAACCCATCGTTGTGGATAATTTATATCCAGCCAAGCTCGAGCAGCTCTACTATAATGAGCTGGACATCCATCGAGTTGGAACATTTCAATCCGCTGTTGAAAGGGAATGTCATCTAAATAATTAGAAAAGTCTTTCTCCAAAAAATGTGTAAATGTGATTCCATTCAATCTTTCAGGTAAAAAATAAGGTCCCACCAGTAATCCGTTCCAAATTCCAAGCCAAACGTTAATAGCAAATTCATGCTGAAACCTAATAATAGCTCTGGGATTTCCAAGAGCCCATACATGATAATTTCTTTGATTAACAATTCCTCCTCTTGTAAAGGTAGCTTCAGCGGTCCATATAATTTTTAATGGAAATAAATTATCAACCCGAATTTTTTCAAGAAACCAGTTACTACAATTCAATCTCTTGACATTATCTTGAGATAATAAATTCTGAACTTTTTGAAGATGGTATGGGTAGCGATTATCACCTTTCAAAGTTCGCCATATTGCTTGCCGCGATATTCCTAATGCAGCACATGCTCTTCAGGTGCTAGTCTCAGGATTGTTATCGAAGTGGCATTGGACCCAATTTCTTCTCCGATAATCTGCTCTTATTGCTGCCTGGAATTGGTAGCCTTCATTACGTATTAGGAATGACCCAGTCTCTCGTAGTCTATTAAAAGTTAACGAAAAGATTAGGCACTCTTCTATTTGGAAATTGGCGCGCATACTCCCGCACCGCTTCTAAAGCATTACCGTTACAGAAACCATACACAAAAATCATATCAGCGTATTCAACATTGGAATATGTACGCGGCATTGTGGCTGATGCTATTCACACAAAAATATCTGAGTAAGTGACTGAAGACTGATTTAGGAATTATAATCTTAGAAGGAAGCCAAAATGTAAACCAAGAAAAGAATGTAAAGGATAACATTAAGTGTTAACATATCTCACTGCCTAGCCTGACGAACTTTGAAAGGTGATAATCGCTACCTATAACATTTTTGTTTTGTTTCTTTTTTTGCGATTTTCTTCAAAACTAAGCAAAAACGAGCAAATCTCTAAAGGACTTTTTGTCTTAGTTTTTCGATCCCCTATAAGTTCCTGAAGTTTTGCCATTTAAATTCGGGACACCCTGTATAACAAGGTTTCTTAATTTTAGGCAATCTTCGACATACCTAAATAAATCATTAAATTTATTTTTATTTTCCATTAGTAACAGTCTTCTATTTTTTCCTTATCATCGATAGTATTAGCAGTATATTTACTTAAATATTTATCTCTGTAAATACTGTATATAGGGCATTTTAATAGAAAGTGATATAGATTTTCGGGTTCACGCAGGTTACAAAAAGGGCATTCAGCACTATTATCTCAATAGTTATTTTGAAAACCATAAACCATAGGAAGTTACTTCTAAGCTTTCAGGTTGACATAACCTCAGTTGGCTAATCACTCTATTCTTCCTGATTGGGGCTCTCATTTTTAGATAATACTCACCCATTTCGAAGTTACTAATATTCCTAAAATTTTTGTTGTACTTGGAATTCAGAACAGCTTGAACATCTGTAGAAAGTTCATTATTTTTGAATTTTTCAATGGTATTTTTAAATTCTATTTCAAATAGCTCTTAGCTTTTAATTTTAAGTAAATCAGCCGAATTTATTAATCTTAGTTTGATTAACAATTGTAAATACCAATTGTATTTTGCATTTATCGACATATTTAAACTGAGTTTTTTCAGGATGTTTAAACATAATTTTGGTAAACGATTATCTTCCATTAAATCTACTTTTCGATACCAACAAATCATTCTTTTAAGAACCTCCGTCTCTACAGTTTCTAGACCCGTTTCCAGGCGTACGTAATGGTTTGGAGTATTTCGTGGCCAATGATAAATTGTCTTGAAATAGTTCAAAGCAACTCGCTCTAATTTTTGGCAGTATAATGGAGCCCAGACTTCTGCCGAGTATAACAAAACGGAGTTAACTATGGACTTTAACAATTTAAATTTAGTTGCAAGACAGTCTGATTTGGATCTTGTTAAAATTTCCCGAACTCTATGTGAAGCCAATTGTGATTTTTTTACAAAGTTATCTGCCGCTTTAGAAAATAGTCCCGATGATGAGAATATCACTCCTAAATAATTGTATTGTTTAATTATCTTTATTCTTGATTTATCAAAGAAAAGAGGTTTAACTTTACCAAAATTACTACCCCTTTTGCGAATCATGCATTTTGTCTTTTCGACATTAACTATTAAAGAATTCAATTGGCAATATTTATACAAAGAAATTAATTTATTATTTGTTCCAGCCCAACCGTTATCAAGTAAAATCAAATCATCCGCGTACATCAGACCAGTCACTTCTGTTTTGTGATCAATATTTATCCCTTTACACCCATCATTTATAAAGTGAGAAATTAAATCAGAAATATATAATGAAAATATCAAAGGACTTAAGTTCCCTGTAATACCCCTCGGGTGATTTTTACTGACTCCGTTTTATGTTCATCTTTTAAAACTAAAGCAGCTTTCCTATATAGCTCTGACAGAATATTTATTATTTTAGTACTCAAGCCAAGATAGTGAAGTTTCGGCCATAATTTTGTATAATCTAGTGAATCAAATGCTCGATTAAAGTCAACAAATGTCGTGAAAATAGTATTGTCCTTGTAACCAAGCGAAATATTTATTATCGAATTTAAAGTAAACACACTGTCTATGCAACCTCTGCCCGCCCTGAAACCATTTTGCTCTTCCGGTATTAAATGATTTTTCTCTGCCCATTGAGTAATTCTATCAGCTAAAATTGTTGTAAACAACTTAACTACACAGTTTATTAGAGCTATTCCTCTATAATTAGCATGGTTTTTAATATCACCTTTTTTTATATAAATGAAATAGCAAAATTTCTGCCCATTTTTCCGGAATGATTGCATGTTGGAAAACATTATTAAAAAGGTTGAGCAGGTAGTGTTCCCAGTTAGGAGGCATTAGTTTATAAATTTCATATGGTAAATTATCAGAACCTGGTGATTTTTTCGGTTTACTTTTAATGATTGCCTTTTGTAGCTCACTAAAGGTGATGGGACCATCCAATTCTAAAACGAAATTTGTGGGGGAAAAATCTATGTAAAAATCCTTTCCAGAATAGAAGTCTTCGTAAAAAGAAAAAAATTGTTCGATGGAGACCGCCACTTCAACCTGATTCGGTCTATTAAAATTTTTAATGGTGTGCCAAAACAATTTAGAATTATTGATCTCTGATAGTGAGTCTAGTAAACGATCAAAATACAATTTCTTAGCGCCTCTTATGCATTGTTTATATTGTTTTTACTATTGAAGAAAATATCAACATTTTCCCGAGAATAACCTTTACGTTTTAAGTTTTTGTAACATTCCCTGAGGTATTTTTTCGCTTTTCTGCACTCATCACCAAACCATATTTTGTCTTTAAATATTTTTTTACGAGGGTAAGAAAAACATTTTCGTTTAATAAGTCCCGAGTCAAGCACACAATTCAGAAAACAATCGATCATATTTTTATATAACGCATCCACAGAATTAGAATTAAAATAGATGTTATTTGCATTTAGAACTAATTCCTGGTAAGAATACATTTCTCATTTAAGTCTAGACAGTATTTCTCTAATTTTGTTTCTTTAATTTTTGGGGTTTCCTTATCTAATTTATTTAAAGAGTCGACAACAGGTAGATGGCAACTTAGTTCTGAGACAGGGCAAACTTTTAAATCTTGAATGAAATCAATCATAGCCGGGTTATCCAAACAGTATCTACGATACTACTGCCCCTAGGTGTGATATCGCTGTATATACTAGGTGTGATAGGGTGTATCACTGGGTGTCCTACCATTCAGCAATATTAAACCACATTCCTCAAAATAATCTAATAATTTCTTACCCCGGGAATTACAAACTTTATCTAAACTATTTCTATCACTAGACACATATGAACCTTCTACTAATAATTCGTCTATTTTAACGTCTGTGCCTAATCTCACATTCCAGTCGCCACCAATTACTAAATTATATTGACTAATTTCATCATTTGACTTAATTTTGTTAAAAATGTTTATCAAATCAGAAATACAATCATTTATATCAGATAAAGGGCTCCAATAAACATTTCCAACAAAAAAATAAAAAGATTTTACCTTAATTTTAATGAATAAACATTTATCAGAAGATTCAGATAATGTAACTTCCTCACAAAAATTTTTATTTACTAAAGTTATAAGACCTCCACTAGGGCGACCTTTTCTGAATTTTCTGGAGGCTACTGAAATAAATTCAGTGTAATCTTTTAGCCATGGTGGTTTATTAAACATTAAATTAGTAATAAAAGTTTCAGAAAAACAAATAACAGCATTACTGAGTAAAAAATTAACAACTACAGAGTCTATGTTAAACAACTTATTGTAACCTTCAATATTCAAATAAACAATATTAAATAAATTACCTTTAAATATACAATGATTTAAATTTAAATTTCCTTCTACTTTTGTAAAAAACGATCCATTGAACTTTGTGAAAAAATAGCTTTAGCCGCTGTTCGTACTTTTCTATTTTTACCCGTAGCCTTTTTACTCGCCTCGCTTGTGTCCGTTTCCGTCTCCTGCTCCTCACCAGAATAATCCCTCTCCGAAATCAGGTCACCGTGTCTAGCAGCAATTTTTTCAATATCCTCCATTGAACGTATAACAAGTATAAAATAGGAAGAACCCTGTTGTTCCTTGTCCAGACATATTTCAATTTATATTTTTCTTGATAAGATTTCAGGTGCTTAAAAAGCGAAGCACTATATGGGGACAACAACTCCGATACAAACACCGGTAATGGTGGTGCTTTATATTAAAATTAAATAACTCCGAATTGAGAATGTTATTTTTTAATCTGTATAACTTTAAAAATTCCAATTTATCTATGTTTCTCAAAAATTTAACAACAATTGGACCCTTATCTGACCTCATTTTTATTCGATAATAAGAGTTAATTAATTTTTCATCAAATTGGAACCCAATAGTATTACTAACAATTTTGATTATTGATAAAATATCTTCTCCCTCTAGCTGGGGAATATTTATTATTCCCTTGTTATTATATATTATTATTCCATTGTTTTGATTCTGTTGATCGGTTGCAAAAATATGTTGTCTTAAAGATATAACTTCTTTTTTTAAATTTGAATTTTCTTTTTTCAAATTTAATATTTCTATATTGTATTTATTGTAGTTATCATTAACTCTTTTGTCCATAGAAGTTAATTCTTGACGTAATAATACTATTTCGTTTGTTATTAATTCCAATTTACTCAAGAGAATATTGAAAGGATTACCTTCAGTATCGCTTCTCCCCTCTCCTTTGTTTACGGCAGCGGGATTACCCCCTCCTTGCACTTCTTTGTCACTCATATTGAAATTAATTAATAACTTTGTTATAATAGGTCCAATTGAAATGATTCAAGAACAATAATAACCACTAATAAAAGTTAAACGGTATATAAAATATAAAAAATAAACTGTAAAAAAATAACTTTAAATAGGCTAACAAACAATACTAATACAGAGCGGCTTAAGGCATGATCTCCTCCATCAACGGTCCAAGCTCAACACCTAAGGACCTTTAATGTATACTTCTAATATTTTCAACAATGTATTTCGTTGACCAACACTATTAGCAGCTACCTCTGGAATTTGAGCTTCCCCAGTTATTTCTTTATTGTCCAAATGCAAAAGTGGATTATGGTTACTAGTACAGTTTTGAACTTAGCATTCTCTTAAGCATTTACACTTAGTTATTTTATGATTTTTCCCTAAACAAGAGAAGCATAAATTCCTTTTTCGAACTAATGATCTCCTATAATCAACACTCATATTTTTAAATTTATTACATTGTTTAATTTTATGATCATTAGAGTTACATGCAATGCATTTATACTTGACATTATTAACCTCACTACCTTGTTTACATTCATCTTATGTTTCTTTCGATAAATGTACTCTTTGTTTAGGTTCACTAAATGTATTAAAGCTTAATGTAATAATAGAAGCCTTTTTAAACAACCATTCTTTTAATGTTACCAGACTAAATTTGTTTCCCGGATTCATTGATGACTCCTCACTCCATTGTAACTTTAAATGTGAAGGTAGTTTTTGAACTATTTCCTCAACTAATTGTGGATTATTTAAATATGGTTCGTATTTCAAAACAGTTAATGAGGTTACAAAGTTACTAACCTTTGTTGAAAGATTGATTAAAGATAACATCCTATCATCTGTTATTATAGGAAACTTCCGAACTTTCCCTATTAAATTATTTATTATGATATCAGGCCTACCATATTGTAACTCCAGAGTCCTAATAATTTCTTCAACACAGTCTGGAATGCAGAGCAAAGCACTGATGGATTCCCTAGCTCTGCCTTTAAGAGATTTCTGAAGCCTAATTAGATTTTCATCAGGAGTAAATTTACAAAGTTCAGTAGAACGCCTAAAATTTACTATGAAATTAAGCCAATTAGATGGGTCTCCGCTGAAGGCTGGAAGTTCCTTAACAATGGCTTTCCTCAAGAAATAATGCTCGTAGGGGTTTTGGTTTCCCCGAATAGGTTCACAAAGGCTGTTACTAATATCATTACCATTGTTAAATTCTAACACCAATGAACTGAGTTCTAATATAGAAGAATTGACTTCTGTCTGAACTAAAGGTAATTTTGTGATATCTGACCGTGATTATGACCCATGTTCAAGATGTTCTGGTCTAATACTAGTATTAAAATTAGTGTCCACCCATAGAGTAGTGCATGTTTTCGTGTGACTAATGTCAGAACACTTACTATTACTATAACCTGATAAATTATCCCCCACCTGACTGTAACAAATGCTGGCCTTTTGTAGTTGATACCTTAGTCGGACGATAGCCGCTGATCTCTCGAGCTCCTTGCTCTTCCCGTTGAAGCCGTTCTACCTCTATCCGCCTTTCAAGCTCTGCCAGCTCCTCTCTTTCCCTCAGTTCAATTTCCAACCTGGCGAGTCGTGAGATTTTCATGGATCCCTTTGATTGTCCATCGCTCCCTGACAACTTCCCAACTGATTGACTTGTAGAACCTGGGGGCTTAACTGACAATGCTTGACCCTTTTTCGCGATTTTCCTGCTCCTTAATGATAAAGTGTCATGATTATCCATTTCTGTTTCAATCTGGCCTGTAATGGACTGTACTCAATGACCTTTTCAAGTGTACTGATTTATTTTAATAATTTGAATTCAAAAAATATGTTTTATAAAATCAAATAAAACAAATTTTATTTACAAAAATATTATTCCTATTCTTTTTTTTTTTTTTTTTTTTGTCTGCTTTATGCCACGAGGGCTAATCGGGACGGGTTATCTACGGATAACCAACCTCTTCTAATCCATAGCAAGCCGCTGAGTCTGTTCAATGAGGCCGTCACCGAACAGAATCGAGTGGGCTTGGGCGGGATTCGAACTCACACCGCCAGCGTGGGAGACGCTATCCCCTCGGCCACACTGCGCCCCATTCCTATTCTTTAAAATAGGAACACTTACTATATTTACACTACCAGAATCAATTAAACTTATAACTATAAAATAAACAAAAAAAAAGGTTAAAAAAAAAAAAAAATATCTCCAGTCTGTTCCCTTAACTCGCCTGTCTTCTCGTAGTTTCCGTTGCCAGCCACTCGGCCTGAGGATTCTCGTCACCGGAATCTCTTCCCTGAACACCACTGTTCAATCCCCTGATATTTAAAGATTCAGAACACAACCACTTTGACCACGAAAACAGTCTCATATAACCATCACTCTTCAGACGCTAGCGACAGTTATGAAAAATAAAAGAACCAAGTCAGCACATAGCTGACTCCCCCACCTGTATGTATATATATATATAGATAATCTAAGTGACCAACCATCTGCCGTCTTTTCTTTCATTGTTTGTTTTTAATAAAAAAACAAATGCCCAAACAGCTGTTTTAAATAAATTACACGGGTTTTTTAAAAACAATTATTTTTATAGCTAAATAAAAAAAAATTATCTAAAAAAATAAACAATACAAAACTTTTAAAACAACACATATTTTAATTATATACAAAAATTGATTAATCCCTCTTCGATAATTAATTTCTGATTTTAATTAAATTTGTTTATTTTTGTTACAAACTCTTTGTTATAAACTTTGGAAAACAGTATTAAGGAACGTTAATATTGTTTCTTAAACAGAACAATATATTTAAGAAAATATAACTTACTTTTTTAAATTGTAATTTTATTGGTATTGTATTGTATTTGTATTGTGTTCGTATAGTACTTGTATTGTATTTGTAATGTATTGGTATTGTATTGTACTTGTGTTGTGTTTTTGTGTTGTACTTGTAAATTGTAATGGTATGGTTATTTTATTGCATTGTATTTAACTGCATTTTATTTTTATTGCAATATTGTAAATATTGTATTACAGGGCAAAAATGACCCACATGGTCGAAAAGCCAGAAATTGTATATAAATAATAGTCAATAAAAAATCACATTGTCAACAAAATATAATAACTACTACACCCTAAATATATTTTCACCTGAATATTAGGTGCTGTAAAAAGCTGTGAAGACAGCTGATCTGCTTCTAAGCCTAGTACATCATCCTGCTCAACAACAATGGAACCAAGATTCGCTCCTCCACTTATCAAAGGAAAATGGCCTAGGTTATTTATCAAGTGCATGGTTACCTGGAATTCATTTATGGAAAAAAATGTAAGATTATTAATCTATAGAAATATAAAAAAGTTACAAAATTTCAATAAGAAGGTTTATTTTACTTTTACTTCTTTTTTTCAAAATGGCAGACAAAATTAAGTAATAAATTGTTCACAATTCAAAGGAATCTTGCAATTATTAATTTTGTAGAATTGATTCAATTATAGATATTAAACTAATTTAAAAAAATTCCCTTCAAGGGATTCAAATTCAATCAACATAAAAGAAATAATGAAAGAAATCTTAATCTCAAATAATTACTCAAATTTAAACATTGAAGATCAAAATTTTATATTTTTAATTGAAGGAGCTATGATCTTTATAGCTTATTTATAACAAATATAATATATTATTATTATAAAAATTACCGTAATGACAACAGCCCATACTGTTGTCAGTACGGTACAGGAATACACTTAAAATTAAGGAAACACCTTCAATTCTTAAATGATAATTCATCTTAATCTTTCTATCATAAGGCTGGCATTATCTATTTAAAATTGAGGATTGATATGTGCCTACTTTTTTAGTACATAATTGTAACAATTTAAAAAAAATCAGTAGATCACCCCCATTACCACTATAAGTGCAATGCCCGCCCTATATCTTCTTCACCCAATAGTGGTGGAGCGGCTGGCACAATATCATCCGGTTCCTGTTATTCTTCGGGCGGGTGTTACCGATAGGGTCGTTGAATAGGTGCTCCATAAACATGCATTGTGACCAAGCAATGGTTTGCATGTAACCAGCAACTTTATGTTTGGGAAACTTATCATTTTCTGGGTCCCACGTTCCCAAGGCGCCAATATCGGGGCTATCTTCACTTCCCTGTACTTGTTACAAAGGGCAGTCTTAAGGGAGAAGAAATTATCCGCTTTTCTTTTCTTTTCTTTACTAGAGCTTCTTTGCGGTTTTCAAATGGGACCGTGATGTCAACTACTAAGGCTCTGTCACCCTTCGTCACCACAAGGTCTGGGTGTAGGCACGGTGGTATGGCAGGTGCGATTTTACCCAGTTCCTGTTTTTCTTTGGGCCAGTGCCATCGATAGGGACGTTCAATCCGGCTCAATAAGTGCTTCATAAAAATACATCGCGACCAAGCTATAAATACGCATGTACCAGGAACACCCTTTGAGAAACTTATCCTTTTCAATGGGGACAGTGATGTCAAATACTAAGGCTCTTTCATCCTTCATCACAACAAGGTCCGGGCATAGGCCGGAGTCATCAACAGCCTGATTGACAGCGGTAACTCCATAACCTTGGTTCTTCATCGTCTCTTGCAATCGTTTGACGATAGCATCGTGCCTCTTCTGGCGAAGGACCGTGTGCATGTTGCATTGGCCCAGCACATGTGCTAAACATTCATTCGCAAACGTGCACCACCGGCAACTCTGGTCCTCACCATATTTTCAATGTCCATTCAGGGGGACCAGTTGAAGTCTTGCCTTGTAGATAAACCGCCAGTCGGCAAAGAAAAGGAATTTTCTGGTAAGGAGGAAGTGACTGGAGTCAGGAGAGTCTTAATGCAGTTGGGTACTCTCCCTGAACCGGTTTTCCCTGAAGCAATTCTCCTCTCTCCATCTGTTTCTAACGGCGAAGGTTCCATAATGATCAGTGTCTCTTGTGTGCTTATATTGTGACATCCTTATACTTAATTTCTAGTACGTCCTTTAGGATATCCCATTGGACGCCCATTCGGTCTGAGAGGCCTGTCTGGCTTTAGCCTAGCAATCTGACACTTGGCTGGACCTCTCCAACATCCCTTCCGTCACCAACCCTGAAAGAAACGATTGTGGATCAGCTTGGTGACCAGGTTTCGTACGAGCCATTGTCGATTCCTTAAGGTCCAGACATGCCATCTGACAGAGCATATCATCATTTGAGGTTAATAGCTTGAAGGGTCAATTGATGAGTGCCAGATTGCTCTCCTCAGCAGCGATCGGGATGCCACAGACTCCTTCAGACCTGGCCCGGTAGAGGAACTCGTTGGAGGCCTCTGCTGGCAGGTTGAGCCCTCTCTTAATTTCAGCCCTGATTATCTCGTCCACCCCTGTCTAATCCCCTTCCAGTTACTGGGCATTACTCATAGGAAAATTAAGGGAGGGGTAGACATAAGTCCTCAGGGCGTCAATTTTCGGCCACAGAGCCAGTTTTGAATTAAGGATCGCCTTCGCCTTTGCCACTATTTCCTCCACATCAACCTTTGGGGGCACCACCCGAAAACCAATTGGGATGCCCAAGAAACTCTGCACATCACTCTTCTTCAGCCTGTCCAATTCTTTCCCCTCTAGCCAGAATCTAGTTTCACGGATCCCAACAGGTGTCTTGCCCGACAAATGCATTATCTTAATTTCTTAGGTTTTATTCGGAAACCGATCTTCTTCAGGGCCTCATCTGCTTTGTAGATCTGTCTCCGGAGGCCCTTTGGACTAGGAGAAAGTAGGACGTTGTCATCCACAAAGGCTAAGACTGTGTGCTCATTATCACCGGAATTCAATTCCTGAATAACGTGGCCGATCCCCAGGATGAATAGAAGCCCATTTAATGGGCATCTTCTCCTTTATCTTCTTACTTTACACCTCTTATCATCCTGATGGGATCGGAATCTCCAGAGGGGGTAATTATACTGGTGAATATATAGTGTAAATAGTCTGTGTAGAAGTCTCTGATTATCTCCACCAGTGTACTTCCGGGAGAGGGGATACAAGTAGGTGGAATCGAACCAAACGCATCTGATATGTCTAGCCATGCAGTGCAGAGTTCCTTCTTGTTCTTCCTGGCTGATACCATCCGCTGACGGTGCACATAATTGAGTTCGAATACTCCGTCATGAGAGGTGAACCACTTCTGATAGGGAGAACAGACCTCATGAACCCTACACCAGGACATAATCCTATCGACGAAGATGCCAGAACATATCTTGTATGTAGGTCCTAGTCAGGGCAATGGGACTCCAGTCTTTTATTTGAGAGGGAGATTTCACTTTCGGAAGGAAGATGGTCTTAGAGTCTTTCCATTTTCCTGGAGACCTGTGGTGCTTTAAGCTAATATTAAAAATTAAAGCTAGAAGCTTTCTATCAGGGTCTACTTTTCACCAAGACCTGTAATTGATTCCATCCTCTCCAGGGGAGGAGTTTTCAAATCTTCGGAGACGGTCTTTAACTTCTTCAGGTGTAAATCATTCAACCGTTTCCCTCGAGCGGAGTGTTGTCGAATTCTTCTACCTCATCTCCCTCCAGACATGCAGTGATTTCCTCTAAGGGGAGGTAGCACTCAATGGAAGGCTCCCCGAGTACCAATCTAATAGCTTTCCTTCTGTTAAGTCGATAAATTCTCTGAATGGTAACGGCGTCAGAAGGGGTAAGGGTAGGTCTCATGTGCCCTTGTCTCGTTTCTTTTACCTTGCTATTGCAGATAAGACGAACCTGCTCTATTACTTTAACAATTATGCCCTCAAATGCCAACCAAGAGTCCTTAGAGACATCGAGTGCATAAACCTCCCCAAGATCTCTCCTACATTGTCTTAGTAGGGCATCCTCTTCTTCTTCTCCAGAAACTTCTCTTCTTAGATCTTGGATGTCCTACTTCTGATTGCATGTGGGCTATATCTAATACCCTAGCACCTCGCTGTGCGTTTCTTCAGACGTTCTTCTTCAACGTGCCCTCTCCCACCAAAGACAAAGGCTCCGAAGCTATTTGAGCCACATTGGGGGAAGTCGATGGTTGAGATAAATTAATGATTTAGACTTCCCCCTCTATTACAACTGCTTCTTCTCTCTGGCTCGTGTATATTTCTTCTTACCAAGGACTTGCCAATTGTCCCTGTCTGTGAGGTGCTAGAATTACCTGTAATTGTCTTCGGGTGTTACGGGTGACCCCTCTTGGGAGCTCAGTATAGGCCGATTCCTTATCAGTGGGCATCTGTGCATTGTGCTTCATTACTGTGTTATTGTACAGCCCTCGGGATGCTGTGAACATGTCCCCCCACTGAGAGCACTCCCAGACAGCCCCAGTCATTTCCCCAATAGGATTAGTCCCTTGCGATAAGCAAGGATGTGAGGTTACTTTGGGTCCCTCTTCAATGTTACCTTCACATATCCGGCAGTAATAGCAGACTTTAATGCCTGGGAGGTGATGCCCTGCGGAGTCATGATGCGTCAGCAATTTTAAGCCCTTATAGTAGTAGTATATTCTTTGCCACAACCAGGTACAGTGCATACAGTGTAATGATGTGCGTTACATGCTAAGATATGATCACTCTCCACACGAAAGTACAATGACATTTCTAACACTTAAATGGACAGCAATACAGGCCGTTGTTATGCAAAGAATATTACTTTGGCCAGGGCTTAATAATCTTATTAGAGAAAGGCGCCTAATTTTTGAATAGTTGATGTAAGTAAATTAAACTAACATTGTTATTTTTGACATCGGATTCGAAATCAAGAAACACAAAGGACGGGAATTTAACAATGCTTCAACTTGAATAAGTGCAGTATTCAGTTCCTTATATGTTAAGGTTTTTTTCTTATAACCCTAAAGAGATGGGACTTGAAAACTTTGATATTGGCTTCCCAAATACCTCCAAAATGGGGGCTATTGGGAGATGTAAACTTCCATTTAGTACGGAATTCTTTTAACTGTCCCACAAATCCTTTGAACGGACCAAATTTGCCAAGGCATTTAGCTCAGACTTAGCACCTACAAAATTTGTACCACAATCCGATAACATCATCTGACAACATCCTCTAGGAACCATAAATCTCTTGAATGTCTGGGTAAACAAATTGGTGCATGTTTCGAGATAAATACCCTTCCTCGCTAGACAAATAAACAAACATATTATTATGGGCGACTGATTTTCGTATCTGCCCTTACATTATATGTATGGGCCCAGCAAAATCCACTCCCAAATGGACAAACCGTTTCACAATAGTGACACAGAAAGCCAGAAATAGCCCGTTTTTTAAATATTGGTTGAACTTAAAACTTAAATTACAAGCTCGAATCCATTTTCTAACAGCTTGTCTACCCAATATTTGAGTCCGTCTTATTGATGAAAGAACTGTATTAGAACCGGTGGGACAATTTGTTAAGTGGACGTATTCTGTCAGTAAATTGGTGAAGTAGTTGGTTTTCGGTAAAGCTATCGGATAGCATTGGTAATAGCTCAAATCAGCATTCGACAATCTCTCACCAAATCAGATAATTTGGTGAGAGATTGTCAGGAGACCATCCCTTTTCCACAAACGGATAAAGGCGCAACAAAGTTTTTGAGCAGGGTTTACCTAGTTTTAAAGTTTTAGCATCCCTTGAAAAATGTTTTGCTTGGACCACTCGCCATAAATATTGCTCGGCTATATCCAGACATTTGAAATAATTGGACAATTCTAAAGGAATCAATTTTAGAATTTGGAGCACAATTACCATTGTATTCAAAATCGCCTAAAGGAATAATTTCATTCGATTAACTCGAACATAGAGTTAGGAATCTCATTGGCAACTGCAGCTAATAATACCACGGGTTTCCCCGCCAGTACATCGTTGATTTTCATTTCCCAATTAATTGGCCACCTTTCAGGAGTCTCTAAAAGCCAGGGTAGACCGCTCCACCATAAAGGATGTGACACCAACTCACACGAAGGAAAGCCATGGGATAAACAATCAGCAGGATTCATTTTCCCATCCACTTGAAACCAGCAAACCATTGGGGTGTTTCCCTGAATTTTGTACAATCCTATAGGCCACGAAAGTTTGCCATTGATCAGGAGAAGCCCAAATCCACTGCAAGAGGATCTCTGAGTCTGTAAAACGTAGAAAACATTCCACCCGTACCTGAAGCCTCAATGTTTCTACGACTGACTTAAACTAATTTTGACAAAAGCAGAGCTGCACATAATTCGAGTCACAGAATAGTTTAGATCTTCGAAGGAGAAACCTTTGATTTTCCACTAATGAAACTTATCGTGGAATTACAATCTGATTTTTCTATCTTGGCATACAGGCAACCTAAGAACCCCTCCTTGTTAACTCAAAACCACCCCTTCGAAACACGTCCTTAGCTTCTCGAATTATGTCCGCGGCCTCCTTTTTAGATGGAAGGGATGTGACAAAGTCATCCATGTACATAATAGGGGGAACTCCTTCATTGGACATATATTATCACGTGTGAAAATTTGAGGCGTCCCAAAGGCCCCCATCCCAAACAATACAATTTTTGAAATTGAGTCTGCCAGGGGTTGTGGTTAAAAGTGGCAGACTGATGAAAACATCCATGTTTGAACATAATCTATCATCTATTAAGGTTTCATCCATCCTGGAGTCAGGGTAATTTTTCGCATGTTCTTTACTTTTTACATGGCTGCTATTTTCGAAAGCAACCGCTTTGAAATGGCAGACTTTGAATTTCTTACTCAGCATGGAAGGGATTTTCATGATACCTTCTCCTGAAATGAACACCCATTTTCGGCCTCGGCTCCAGGACTATAAAGCTCGTATTGTGAGTAACATAGAACCAAATTTGGCGTTCTGTTGTACAGGATTATCTATTGCAGGGTCATGCTTTTTTAGTTGCAATGACAGATTTTCCTGCTGATGGATATTTTATTTGACTCTTTAGAAATCTATAAACGATATTTTGTTAGTAGAACCCAAATTGCCAAATATTCAATGTCACATACTGCTATCTCGACATGGAATGGACTATAGGTAGACGTAACCATTTACGATCGCGAAGCTTAATGAAATGGTATCAACTACCTGAACCTATTGACATCGGGAGTCTTTGCATTCTCCCTGAATTATCGAGTACATTACCCATCCTGTACCTAGCACGACCTAGTTTTAGTGTGTGGTGAACGATTGACTTGACTCTTTAACGAACAAAGGCTTGTAACCATGTTCGCTGCTTGATTATTCGGGTTGTCATTACAGTGGTATTACTATAAATTCAAAATGTAGAGGGGTATGATGTGGTAAATCACATTTAGAACAACTTTTCAAAACTTTATACTCCTTGGATCTATGATCGCTTGAAAAGTATTTTAGACAAATTTTTTTTGTTTCTATTTTCTATACCAATCCCAAGGTGATAATTTTAAAAACTTTGGACAACTTTGAACTTTATATGAATCAACCCAAAATATAATAATAATAATAATAATAATAAAGACTTTATTGATTGTCCCGGGAACTAGTCCCTTAGGAACAAACTATACAGATACATGTAATAGGCTTCAGTGCCTTAGAGTACTATATAAGAAAACAATAAAAACAAAAATGGAGCAAATTAAAATGATAAAAATAAACAAACGAAAAAAAAAAAAAAAAAAGCTGAAAAAAAAATTATAAATAATAAGGAAATCTTCTTGTGAAAAAAACAAAACAAAAAAAAATTAAAACTAAGTAAATCCTTATTGACTTAAAATGAAAAATAGCTTGTATACACTTATTTACACATACACTAAATGGAACATATATTTTAAGGATAAATAGATAATAAAGGCCTATACCAATTTACAGTTGAACTGGTTACAGTTGTTCGGGAAACTGGGAGGAAAGGAGGTGATCAAACAGGCGGGATTTAAAGGTAGGGAGTGTGTTGGAATGACGAATAAAAGGGGGGATAGAGTTCCATAGGGATGAGGACCGGATAATGATAGATCTTTCAAAAGCTGACGTTCGGTGGGCCGGAGTGTATAGATCTGAAGACCGGGAACGGGTATTGCGGGAATGGACAGAGGATTTGAAATGGAGAAGTTCGGTGATGTATGACGGACGGCGGGATCGGATTACTTAGAAAAGGAATGAGGCCAGGAAATATTTACGGCGGTAGGATGGGTATAACCACTTTAATCTTTCGTATAAAGGTGAAACGGAGACGTCTCTTGGGACCCCAAAGATAAATCGTACGAAACAATTAAATAAACGTTTTAGTTTTGCTTCGAGGTCCCCAGAGATACCCCCATACACCGCACAACAATAGTCAAAGTGGGGAAATACCAGGGAGGTGACCAGGAGCCTACGTGTTTCAAATGGAAAAAGGCTTCGGAGGTGATTTAATTGCTTTAAGGTAGAAAAGGTACGGCGGGAAATATTGGAGATGTGGTTTTTCCAGGAAAGGGTTTGGTCAAAGGTCATTCCGAGGTTTTTGACAGTTGGATAAAATTTAATGGGATTATTATTTAGGAGGAGGGTAGGGATATTAGGGACGGTTTTAAGGAGGTAATTGGAGCCTATTAAAATTGCTTTCGTTTTTTCTGCATTCAGCTTCAACTTGTTAGCCTCTGCCCAGAGACTGATTCGATTTAAATCATCCTGAAGCTTTTTTGTTGCAGAGGATAGCTCGGAAGGGGGGAAGGATAGGTATATCTGGAAATCGTCTGCATAGATATGATATTGGGAGTGATGGATCAGAAGAGGAAGGTCGTTGATATAAATGGCGAACAGAGTGGGGGATAGAGAGGAACCCTGCGGAACACCGCAGGAGAGGGGAAGTGTCTTGGATGGAGGTTGGCCTGGAACGACTACAAACTGTGACCGGTCTGAAAGAAAGGATTTGAACCAATTTAAGGCGCTGCTTGATAAGTGGAGCTTTTGTAATTTGGTGAGAAGGATATTGTGGTCAACGGTATCAAATGCTTTGGAGAAATCGAGAAGGATGAGGATGGTTAATTTTCGGTGTTCGATGGACGTTTGGAGGTCATGGGTAATTTTTAGGAGGGCAGATTGAGTAGAGTAGCCAGATCGGAAGCCTGATTGGAAAGGGTTAATGAGGGAACGTTCTTCTAGGAAATTTGATAGTTGGTTTTGAACGAGGCGTTCTAACGGTTTTGAGAGGTTTGAAAGGAGAGAGATTGGACGGAAATCATTCATTGAGGAAGGGTTTGCCGTTTTGTTTAACGGTCGGACTAGAGCGGTTTTCCAGGAAGAAGGGAATATGGAGTTTTGTAAAGAGAAGTTGTAGATGTGATAAAGAACAGGAATAAGTGCTGGGAGACAGGATCTTATTAGCTTTACTGGGATATCATCGGGACCATAGTCGTTGGTGTGGGATTTTAGGATAGCAGTACGTAGGTCTTCGTAGGTTATGTGAGCAAAAAAGAAATTTTCCGGATTAAAATGATGGTGATTAATATCAGCAGGTTGGGATGAATTAGAAGAGAAGGATGAGAAATGATTATTGAGATCATCTGGAGAGAGCTGAAAGGAGCTAGGGTTATTGGAACCTGGTAGGGATAATTGTCGGAGTATTTTCCATTTGCTTTTAGGATCGTGGGCATTGGTAAGAGCATTGTGGAAGTGAAGGGATTTAGATCGCCGGATTTCGGATTGGGTCAGATTTCTATGTTTTTTAAAAGACGCATAATCCGCTGCCAAACGGGTTCGCCGAAATTTGCGTCTTGCAGCTTCCCTTCTTTTTATCATATCCTTTATTTCAGGACTCAACCAAGGTGCAGCAGGACGACGTAAGGTTCGGGTTTTCAGTGGAGCATGGATATCTAAAATGGATTTCAAATTTGAGGTGAGGATGGAGACCATAGGATCGATTGAGTCATAGGAATATATGAGATTCCATTGATCGGGTTTAAGGTCGGATTGAAGGGATTCATAGGAGAGGAGGTCTAAATTGCGGAATGATATCTCCTTGGGAATAAAACGTTTGACGGGGAGGTCGTATGAGATCTGGATGAGGTCATGAGATGAGAGAAAAGGAACGGGGTATTGCGAAGAAGAGACAATTTTGGAGGGAGAGTCAGAGATACAAAGGTCGAGCCATGTGTCGGAATATTGTGTATGATGTGTTGGAAAATAAGGAACTAGGTAAAGATTGAGGGAATAAAGGAGGTCGGTTAGATAGGATTTCTCGGGGGAGTCTGCAAGCATATTTACATTGAAATCTCCGGTGATGATGACGTTAGGATACTTGGATACAAGATTGATGAGGGAAGATTCGAAGAGGCAGTCGAAAGGAACACGAGGAGGTCTATAGACTACGGCAAATAATAAGGAAGAGGAAAGGGACGAGATTTCAACAAACATATACTCTACATGAGGAAGGTCTGGGGAAGGAGACTGGAGGAGGACTTTGGCCTTTAGGTTTTCATGGATGTATAATCCGACACCACCTCCCGTACGATTAGATCTGTCGTGGCGTAAAAATAGGTAGTTGGGAAGGGAGATATGGGAGGAAGGGATGAACGGTTTTAGCCAGGTTTCGGTTATTGCTATTATATGATGGAAGTTGTCGAGGAAATATTTTTGGAATTCGTCAAAGTGGGCTGTTAGGGATTGTGCATTGACGTGACAGGAGGTTAGGATATTAGTCATTACTGGGAGGTTAAGGGAAAGGAGTTGCATGGAACAGGAACAAGGATGAAGGAGAGCTCGAGACATTTTTTAGATTTACAGTAACAGTAGGCCGCAGAGAGTGAATATGATTCCATTATTGAGTATAATAATTTAAAATCGATTAGAATATAAGTTGTTAGTACATTATAAAAAAGAAAAGAAAAAGAAAAAAAAAATCTAATTTGGAGATGAGGAAAAAAATAAAATATAACAAAAGAATATGTAGAAGAATATAAAATATAACACAAATGATGTTTGACCTCGAACAGAACTGATTATTACAACAATAGAAATTAGAATTAAACTCCTATGTAAAAAATTAAAAATATCTATAGCAACGAAAAAAAAAAAAAAAAAAAGAAACATTATGTAAATCAAAAATTTCTATCGCGAAAATTATAAAATCAATATTATAAATAAAATTACTGGTTATGAAAATAAAGAAAGATACCTCCGTCATCAATGATAATATCTCCATAAAAATTAATAATGACCATACAAAGGTAAAAATAACTGTGATAAAAATATAGCCAATGAAAATGAAAATGAGAAACTCTACAGTGGGAATAGAGTTCTTTAAAATGTCTCTATTATAAATAAAAAGAGTGAAATTGAAAAAAAATATAACTTTCGAAAAACCTAAAGGGTTCGCTGTCTTGAAGTAACTTACGTACTCCTTTCAATTAAACGCGTCCAAGTCACTTGGCTTTTCAATAATCACGGCCGGATGGCCATCTGACTTCCTGCAGCGCACCCGTCCTCCGCTGAACCACAGGTACTTGATTTTCCCGGTTGCTTTGTTCTGCCTGGCCAGCCAGTACAGGTGCTTGTTAGTGGGCGTCATCGCTTCGCTTAGGTAAATTCGATGAGCTTCGTTTTCCCCCCAGCCCAGGTGCCTAGAAGAAAAGTCCCTTTTTACCTTTCTTTGTCTCACCAACTCGTCTCTCACGGATTGCCGTACGAATCGGGCGATAATGGGCCCAGGGGTCCCGTCCTGCTTTGGCCTGAGTCTCGCGGCGTGATCTACATCTTCCTCATTCAGTTTGACGCCCAGACCCGCACCGACGCTCAGGATGATGCCCGTCACCGTCTCTCCCGGTTTCTCTGGGACACCTCTTATTTCTAAACTGTTTTTCAATTGTAGCTGCTCGGTATTATTTAAGCGGGTTTCTAACTCCGAGATTTTGGTTTTTAAATTTTTATTTTCTAGCGACAATTTTTCAACGTGGCTCTTCTGCTCTTCTAGTAGATTTTCGATTTTCACGAGTCTGTCCATATTTTCAAAGGATAGCTCGGATTGTTTTTGTAGTGTATCCTTTATATCTTTGAGCTCGTCTATCCCTTTAAGTTTGGCCTTCATATCCTTTACTTCCTCGGTCAGCGCCCTCAGTAGACCGATTATTGAACTAGAGTCGGAGGCAGGTAAAGGACGCGTAGCCGACTCGCAATCTTGACAAGTCCACTTTTTACATATTTCTTTCAATACTTCACTGTCCGAACAGTCAATATTATTGCATTTGGAATGGAAAATATTTTGACAAATAATGCAAGTCACTTTAGCTTTCTCGTCCCTGCTCACTGATTTGTTACATAATTTGCAGTTGACCATTTTAATTTAAATTTTTATTTTATAGTTTCTATAAAATGCTATTGATGAAATAAAAGCAATACCAAACTTGTTTGTTGTGCCGGGACTGATGGGATTAAGTTGTTGCCAGACGCGCTCTCCCCACCACTTCAACTCCGCTGCATTGGCTACAGGCACTTAATCTCTATTTATTCGGTAATTGCCAAACGACTGTAGTTTTTCGTAATAACGCAAGAAACTACCTGTATGCTGTATATACGGTGTTTTAAACCACAACTATCGAGAAAAATAAATGAAAGGTAGTAGAACTAAAGCAAATGAACGAGAGGCGCACAGTTAAGCTCCTGACTGTTAGAGAGATACTCTAAGACGATATATCGTCTTGATGTATAGAATATACATCCTATACTTGAAGCGATTTCTGGTGGATCGAGTTTACATCAAGCAAATGATTAGGACATGAGTTACACTTTAAATACTGACTATTTTCCAATAAGGGTAAAGTCCTGATTTGTTTTCTAAAAATTTAACAAAATCATTGTACTCCGGAACATTGGCGTCACCAGCAACAAATTATTGGGGGGACGGCTTAATATTCTTATTGATAGGTAAAAATTCGAGAGGCTAAAAGTCGGAGTAACTACACCTTAAACAACTGTTGGGACATTAAATCCCTCCTCCAACGATGTATTTTAAAGATATTTATAATACTTGCCAATTTATGTCTCAATTATGGTGTTGCCCCAAAATATTGGGGGGTACGCGTCTCCCCTGTCCCCCCTGGCAGTGATGCCCATGCTCCGGAATATTTTTACACCAATGAGCAACCTCGAATTGTCTTTGCATAATAGGATCTAATATTCTCAAATCCCAATGCAAAAATATATATATCCTCTAATCCTATTTAATATCTATATTATTTATTGTCCTGTATATTATTATTATTTAATATTACTTCTATATTACTTTAATATTACTCCTATATTATTATTTAATATCCTTATAAATATCTATATCCTCTAAAGAAGGAATTGAACTCAACTGCTTTAAAGCACCAATAGGAGTACAGAATTTATCTAAGACCATTTTTAAGCCTTCTCATGATTCTGATTTAAGGGGCTTAAACCTGAAAATTTGGTAAATATAGGAATCAGCTAAACTTCTATCATCATTATATCAATCGATCTTTTGAAAGTTATCATCCTCGCTATGTCTGCCTAAAACTCCTGGATAGTCTCTGCCTTCTGCTTACTACTCTTCACCTGTGAATGGTATACCTGTTAAAGGTGGGCATGGCCAAACCGCATCTCAAGCCTGCTTCCTAACAAGTCAAAACCATATGGATCATCGGCGTTGAGAGTTTGAAGGAAATCTAGAGCGTCGCCTCGGTGGGCCACCATTAGAGCTATAGCCTTATCTCTCTGAGACCACCCATTAGCACTAGCCGCTGCACTGAACTGTTTGAGGTAATTATACCAGGACGACTTAATATCAAAAGTTGAGGGCTTTATCCTGGATCGGCTCTCCGTGGCTAGGGCTTCACGTCTTTATCCATCTTATAATGACTGTGGGCAGAGCTGCTCCCTGACGACCACCTCGGCCCCTTTTTCCATCATCCTCTTAATTCGTTCAACCTCCTTTTCAAATGCAGCAGCCCCCAGCCCCCTGAGCCAACCTGTCCTTCAACTCAACCACATCACCGGACAGGTTGGTCACTTTTTCATTCAACCCATTCATGTCACCGGACAAGTTGTTTAACCTTTCATTCATCTCACCTGACATGGTGGTTAGCTTGTCATTGATTTCACTAGAAAGGTTGGTCAACATGTCACTCAACGGATTCACGTCACCAGACAAATCGGTAAGCTTTTCATTTATCTCAGCCGACTTGGTGGTCAACTTGTCATTTTATTTAACCTGATAAGTTGATAAGCCTCAAATTAAGCTCAGCAGACTGTCTTGCCAATTTGTCATTTATTTCAGCAGACTGCTTATAAAACATAGGCTTCAAAGAGCAATCTTCAAACCCTATTGTCTCATGATCTATGCCCTGACACAAATAATACTCACGTAAGCAGGCCAACAAGATCGCATTCATACCAGTAGTGTCCAAATCCAGCTCTTCTATTTCCTTCCTCAGTTCCGATTCCGTTTGCCTGGCATTTTTTTATTTTCAAATCCCACTACTGACACCAGTTGTAACACCATCGTGGGTTTAAATAATTTTATTATCAAAAATTATAACTCAAAACATTACATAAACAATAAAAACTCAAATAATTAACAATGTTACAAAAAGTATCAACTTGTAACGACACAGTAACACTAACGTAACCATATGATTTGATCTATGAAGTCTAAGAAAATACTTTTAACTTTTAGCCATCAGTACTTTTACTTTTAATTCAGCTATTTTTTGTCCATAATCTTAACTATTGAAACGATTTTAATTTATTAAATTTAGTGATTAATCTGGGTGTTAAAATGTAAAAGACTAACCTAAACTTAAAGGAATGATAGGGCTAGCATAATGTTATAATCGAATGGGTTCAACAATCAACCCCAACTTCAAATAACTAGGAATCAATCTGGCTATCAGTCAGGACCAATAAATTATAGTACATAAAATTTCAAAGTTGACAGTAAATATAAATAAATAAATAAATTGCTTTACGTATTTGAAATCAAAATACCCCCATCATATATCCCACTTGAACCATTTTTCCCACCTCCACAAAAACCTCGCTAACAAAGAACAATCACTAATTTTTCTATTAAAATGCCGTAAATCATCTATAATACCTAAATTTATTTGTAACCTGTCCAAAAATCTTAAATTAAATTACAAACTTGACAAAAAAGTCAATACTATAGAGTCTAAATTCAAAAAATCTATGCTAAATATATTTATTAAAGATAACCTTTTTTCAACCGGTGACGTAAAACAAAAAATTAATCAATTACATAATTCGCTCTCTACACATTTCTCTGTTGAAGACATCGCGCTATTAAAATCTGCAACCCAAAAAATATATACCCATGCTAAATCAACCAAAAAAACCTCCCTCAGAAAAAAGTTCAACCAACTTATCAGTTATTCTAACACCGTTAAAAATAAGAGTGGGTCCACAATATATCCTCTACACACATTCCTTCCAACGTTAACAAAATTCTTAGTCTAGGACCCAATTTCACCACCCCTAAATCTAATTCCAAACACCTTATCCCCTCACTCATCACAGACATCGAACACATACACCGAGACAACATCTTAACCCGTGACGACGACATCAGAGAGATGTAGCTTACTAGGATTTGCAACATTATTACCAATTACCTTTCACAGAAACCCACCCGTTCATCTCCTTTCTCAACCCAATTCTATAAAGACCTATCCTTAACCCGTTCATTCCTAAATACTCAACCAAATCATTGTAACCCGTGCGGATAAAGGTAACAAAACTGTCATCATGGACCGCACAGATTACAATGATAAACTTAACACTCTTCTCTCTGTCACGAACACTTATCGCCCCACTAAACGTGACCCCACACCTTCTCTCACTACAAAATTCAACCAACACCTCAAACATCTCCTTGATACAAAACAAATAAATACCCCTACTTACAGATACCTTATCTCCTATAATTCTACTGCTCCCCGTTGTTACGGTCTACCAAAAATCCATAAACCCGGTAATCCCATCCGTCCCATCATTTCAAATATCAATTCTCCCTCCACTAAGCTCAGCAAACTCCTTCTCCCTCCATTACAATCCCTTAGCCATAACAATCCATACGACGTAAAAAATTCCTTCCATCTCTTGGAACAATTAAAAACCATCAATATTCCCGATAATTTTATCTTAGCCTCTTTCGATGCCGAGAGTCTTTTCACTAACATCCCGACGGATCGTGCCCTCCAAATCGTTGAAGAAAAATGGAACTTGTTAGAATCCCATAGTAAACTCAATAAATCTGCCTACATTGACTCCCTTGCTTTATGCTGTAATTCTGGATATTTTTGTTTTCAAAATAAATATTTTCTCCAAACTTCTGGCCTTGCAATGGGTAGCTGTCTAGCTCCCGACCTCTCCGGTATTGTCCTCAACGACCTCCTTGATTCTGTAATACCTATATTCCCCAACGATATTTTTTTCATTAAAAAATATGTAGACGACCTCCTATTGATTCTCAATCCTAACTCTATTACTGATATTCTCGCCGCCTTTAATTCCTACCATCCACGTCTCCGTTTCACTATAGAATTGGAAACCAATTGTACCCTTCCATTCCTAGATATTTCCATTACCAGAAACCCGGACCATTCCATATCCACTAATTGGTACACCAAACCCACTTATTCTGGCCGACTCCTAACTATTTTTCCCAACATCCACATCACCAAAAAATCAATGTCGCAAAAAACCTCATCCACCGTAGCCTGACCTTGTCCGATCCACAATTTCATTGTCATAACATAATCCGCCTGAAAAATATCTTAAAATCTAATGATTTTCCTGAGCACTTAATAAAAACACTTATCAATAACAATGCTAAAACTCAAAATCTCTCTTACGACTCTTCACAACCTCCGATCTCTACTTTCCAATACAGATCTATCCCATATATCCCCATTCTCTCAAACAAAATTAAAAAATCCTCATCGAGTTTCCCACACATGCGCCTAGTATTAAAAAATAACAATAAATTAAAAAATCTTTATACAAAACTCAAAGACCCAGTACCTCTCCTAGACAAGTGTAATGTAGTTTATCGTATCCAGTGCTCCACCCTTAATTGCAACAGTTGCTATATCGGTGAAACCAAAAATTATTTTTAAAAACGTATTTATTAACATAAATACAGTATTTCCACGCGTAATTTGTCTACATCTAAATTAGCAGAACATGCCATTGCCCACAACCATTCCTTCGACTTTGAGAACCCCTCCATATTAGCTACTGTACCTAACCACAATAAACGACTCCTCTCAGAATCCATTTTCATCCATCTAGAAAAAAAATAACCCAGTAAATCACAAAACAGATAAAGAGATAATTTCATCCACTTATTCTAACATCTTCCGCATCCTCAAATCCTAGTTTTGATTTCATAGGTACCTGCAATTATCTCTGTACCTCTTGTACTATTATTATTTTTTGTTTGTATGCTTCTTTCTGTATATTTTCCAAATTTTTATGCATTGTTACATTATGTATTATCTCATTTTTATGTTATTATTAAGTCCAGACACACTATTTGTATACAGTACCATCTATTTTGTTAGTTTTTAAATATTTTTGTTTACTCAGTTCTCATGTGCCTTCACTTCAAAAGCGTTGGATTTCCCCGTCATAAACCTTTGAAGTCGGCAAACTAACCCCCTACCACTACCTCTCACCTTATTTTTACCTTTAGTCTTAGTATCCACCTGGACTCAGTAGGTAAATATCAGATTCTATTTTATCTTGTTAACCAGCCTCTTATTTTAATATTCATGAATACACCATCTTTTATATTATTATCAGTTCTGTAATGTATCCATTTATTGTCACCCTCTAGCATAGATACTCATATATTTGTTTTCTTTTAGCCCTGATGAAGATCCACAAGTTGGATCGAAACGTTGGCTTACCATAATAAAATCATTGTAAACTGAAAATCCTGACCATCATTTAACCTATCGTAAATATAAATAGTTTTTAATAATTTACTATGAAATGATAGTTTCCCAAAACAATAAATTATTGACAATAGGATTTGGGACTCACCATCACTCCTTTCTTCTTCTGATTCGTCAAGCCTTGACAGGCGACTCTTCAATAGTCCTTTTACTAAATTTTCAACTTTTTCAATGGTTCGGGAAACTCTTGACATTACTTCCAAGAATTATTTGTTGTAATGATAATTTACAAAAATCTCATTACCAATAGAACAGAAGAGAGGGGAATCAGGTGGAAGGGATATGAGCAGTCATGATTAAGCAGCTTTAAAAGTCAGACGAGAGAGATAGGTAGTCTCATTACAACATGAGAGGAGTTTTACTTGAATTGCTAAATGGTTAGAAGTTCTGATATAAGATAAAAGGCAATAAAAGATAGTTGGGTCAACTGTAACAATTTCAGCGCAAACAATTTAATAAATTGTCTTTAAGTGGAAAAATGTATTTATGTAAGAGAATTGTAAGTAAAAAATATTTAAAATGTATTTAAGTATAACTAATCCTCCATCCTAGTAATAAATCAAAACTCAAATTCAAGAAAACAAAGTGGCTATTAGCCGTAAAATAATTAAAAGGTAAAAATTTAAAAAAGAATATAAGAAAAATGAATTAAAAAAAAAACATAATAATATAGTATGGGAAATTATTGTGATCATGAATAATTGCAATGGAAATACACATTTTAAAGTCCCCTTAGTCCAAATAGACAAGTTAAGAGCAGTTAATAACAAAGAAATCAGGAAAAAGACCAATACATATGTAAACAAACAGAGACTTATGGTGTGACATAAAAGACCAGTATCCAAAGCTAGGTCTTAGAAATATGATATTTTACCAAATGATGCAAATTCCATCCGGCTTTGCCAACTTGATCTGCTGAACTCAAGTGAATTGCTCAAGGTCGCCATCCCCCTTGTCAGAAAGTAATGGCCAGAAGCGACCTAGAGCAGGCTGTTCATTAGACCTACTGCTCAAATCAGGTATTATAACTACTGGTAATAACCAGCAAAATGACAGTTTTTCAATTATAGGAATAGACAGTTGAAAGGTCTAGTGAATACAATGGGTATATGAGAAAATCTTAGGCCAACTCCCAAAATTTCAATTTGAACTTCCTCTGAGTAAGTCACATACCAGTAACTGCCATCTACAAGAATAAGGAAGTAAATATCGGTAAAAACATGATTCTACAAACCATTTTAGCAGCCAGCTGAATTGAATGAGTAGTCGATATAAGATGTACAGGAGAAGAAGTAAAAACAGGCCGCCTTGGTTGGGGCAGATCTTGCTGTTTGAGATCATCATAAGTAATGTTTGAATTAAATTCTTGAACTAAATCAGGGTGAAAAGATCCAACTTGAACTCCTTTTCCTTTCCCCCCTTCACTTAAATCATCTAAAACCTAAATAATCAAAATATTTTATATTAGCTTTTTATCAATAACCAATAATTTTGAAGTACACAAATATCAAAACTATCAATATTTATTATATATATTCGTTAATATACCATTATTATTATATTCATATGTAATAATAATAAGTTCTTCATTTATTTGATAGTCTATTAAGAACATAATTATACATAACATATGGTGGCATGGGCATCCACAGAGGGGGGCAGGGTAGGGTAGCTCCCCCTAAAAAATATGGGAAACAAACACTACAATTGAAATATATTCGTATTTATTATCATATAAAGAAATATTTTATTTTCAAATATCAATTAATTTTATTTGAACTATAATTTGAGCATTTCATAGTCAAAATACCTCGAACCCCTCCCCCTGTTATAAGAATTTTAAATCCCTGCTCCCCTAGACAAAAATTTTACCAGCCAGCCCCCCTAAACGAAATTCTGCAAACGCCTTTGTATGGGCTTTAGAACCGTAGAGTGATATTAAAAAACACAAAAAAAAATTAAAATGAACAAACAAAGCTGAGAAAATAATGATAAATTGTAAACTTTTAGTCTTCAAAAAAATTAAATATTCCTATTAAATTAAGTGAAATAACTATTAGTGTACATACATATACAAATATACAGTGTGACATACTACTCCTGCGAGAAACTAATATTGACCATGGTCCGGCTCTCAACCATTTAGGAATAATTTCAATTTTCAAAGATATCACGACCTGGCATCGGAAAACCGTGATATCTTTAAATCTGAAAATTTTTCCAAAAAGCTGATAGCACCGTTGAAATCTACATTAATTGTTCAATAATAAAATGGTCATTTCAAAATTTTTGGGCCAATTTTTCGTGTTTTATTTCAGCCAGAAAAACAAAATAAGTGAAAAATTTTACAAATCGGAAAGTTTTTAACGTAATCCAGAGTTTCTAATTTTAGTTTCAGAAGGCAGCAAAGTTGAGGGAAGTTATTGGAGATGTACTCGTGCTGAAAAATTATGTTTCTCCTCAATTGTAAAAGAAGGTCCTCCAGCAGGCGTGTTTTCGATAATATTTAAGTAATGGTGCGTCTCCTCACTCCTCTAGAATAGTTCAGGCATATTTGACAGAACATTCGAAACGTAGATCGGCCGTGATGGGACAGTTCTATGGCCACCAAGATCTCTTGATCTCAACCCCATTGAATATTTCGTCTGTGGATATCTCAAGGAACTGATCTATCGCACTGAAGTGACAAACATAGACAATTGAGAGCAAGGATCTTCGCCGCTGCTGAAAAACTTCGACGTTTTCTCACTTTTGGTGTGACAGTTGGGAGTATGAGAAAACGGGCATGTTTGTGTATTGCTGAGTACGGCTTCCAATTTGAACATAAATAAAATGATTAAAAATAAATTTATTTTAAAGATATTGGTGAGTTGTATTAGTTTTTTCAAATTTAAAACGTAAATTCTCAAGCATTAACAATCCTTGAACCATTTTTTCTCTTTATGTCATCCATATCTTGGTCTTAGAAACACCAAATTAAAAAATGAAGAGTGCGTTAGAAGCGTTATTAAATGAGGTATTTTCCCTCAACTTTGCTGCCTTCTGAAACTAAAATTAGAAACTCTGGATTATGTTAAACACTTTCCGATTTGTAAAATTTTTCACTTATTTTGTTTTTCTGGCTGAAATAAAACACGAAAAATTGGCCAAAAAATTTTGAAATGACCATTTTATTATTTAACAATTAATGCAGATTTCAACGGTGCTATCAGCTTTTCAGAGAAATTTTCAGATTTAAAGATATCACGGTTTTCCGATGCAAGGTCGTGATATCTTTCAAAATCGATAAAAAGCGAAATTATTCCGAAATGGACCATGGTCAATATGAACTTTTTTATTCATTTTAAGGTGGAGAATCTACTGGTGAAGTTTGTCGCACGAGTAGCATGTCACCCTGTATATACAGGGTGTCCCCAAACCAAACTGTCAAACTTCAGGGATGGATAGAGGATCGAAAAACTAAGAAAAAAAGTCCTCTGGCATATGCCTCATTTTTGAGAAAATCATAAAAAACTAAAAATAGTTGTGCACAATGTGTATTTTATTTATTTTTCAATAATATATTTAAATTACAAAAATATACTGGCTTTTTGAGTAAGCTTAATTTCTTAATTTACGAGGAGTAAATTTAGAAAAGATTAATATTCTCACGCTTTCGTTATCAATAAAACATCAAGGTTGAGTGTTTAAACTTAAAAGATTCTGCGATGGCAATGCACGTCAGGCAGTTCAGGAATATCGTAGACAGGGTCCGGACCGAGAAACCCCACATAGAGGTGTTTTTACCAGCACTATACGAAGGCTTCGAGAGACTGGGTCCTTCTCATGTAATCGTGGTGGAAACCATATGCAGGATCCGATGGAAGCCGACCTCAGGCGGAGAGAGAGGATACTGCGGCACTTCAATACCAACCCTGGTACAAGCGTCCGGAGAGCTGCTTCAGTTCTTGGCATACCAAGGGTAACCATTTGGCGCACATTAAGGGCTGACTGCAGGCATGCTTACCATGTACAAAAGGTACAAAATTTAATATCCATTGATTATCCCTGCCGATTAAATTTTTGTAAGTAGTACAAAGAACAATTGCAAAACGATGTAAACTTAAGTTCGAAAGTAATCTGGACGGACGAAGACTTTTATACGTGCGGGCATATTCAATCAAAGAAACTACCACCTTTGTGCACATGAAAATCCCTGCGCTGTTAGTGAATTTCACTATCAGCATGAGTTTTCTGTAAACGTGTGGGTCGGTATTTGTAATAATGGCATAATAGGTTCCGTATTTTTACCTGCTCGACTTAATGCTGTAAGTTATTATCTATTCCTTGAGAATGACTTATGGGCACTTTTGGAAGATATCCCTTTGGAAAGAAGGCTTGAGAACTGGCTTCAACTCGATGGTTGTTCTGCACATTACGGAAGGGCCGTGCGAGACTGGCTGGACATCAACTACCCAGGTCGCTGGATAGGACGAGGTGGGCCGGTGCCTTGGCCTCCACGGTCTCCGGACCTCACGCCACTAGATTTCTTTGTGTGGGGATACATGAAAATGTCTACCGATTCGCAAAATTGTGATACTATTAACGTATCATGATCGCGGATAAATTAGGCATAAAAGGTCCAAGATTAAACTCGGTCAAGCAATCGAAGGTCATGAAGGTTAAGAATCCATCTGGATCAATTAAGAAGATAACAACTTCTAAGACCAAGGGTATTAAGAAGAGCGAAGAACCGCGACCAGAGGCTGGGCCTAGCATCTCAGGAGAGTGGCATCAGGTGTCCCCCCGCAAGGCTGTGTCCCCAACAGCAGCGGCTACTTCTGCTCTACAGAGGCAGGTTAGTTTCGAATCATTAAATCCTTTCTATGTTCTACCGACTGATGTGGATCCCCAGTCTAATATTAATGAATCTACAACAAATAATAATAATAATAAGGATGAAACGCAGAAGCCTCCACCAATTTACGTTAAAACGGTTAATAACTTTAAATTACTTTGCGATGAGCTCGTTAAAGTAGTAGGTTCTAATGGGTTCACTTTGAAATCTGGAGCTAAAAATGTTGTTATTATGGCCAACTCATCCGACTCTTACAGGAAAATAACCAAGTACCTCCAAGAAAGAAAGGCTGAGTTCCATACCTACCAACTTCCTGAGGACCGACCCTTTCGGGTTGTTATAAGGAACTTACATCACAGTATAGGCTGTGATTTAATAAAAACTGAATTACAAGAATTGGGTTATAGCGTACTAGCTGTACACAATATACTTCACCCTAGAACAAAAGCACCTTTGCCTATATATTTTGTTGATTTAGAGAAAAATGATAAGAGTGCTGAAATATTTTCATTGAAATTCTTGTATTATACAAAAATCAAGGTTGAAGAACCTAGAAAACGTAACTAAATCGCCCAATGTAAACGCTGCCAATCATATGGGCACACAAAAACTTATTGCAATTTGAAGCCAAGGTGTGTCAAGTGTGCTGGTGAACACCTTTCGTCATATTGCAAAAAGCCCTTAGACAAGCCGCCAAAATGTGTTCATTGTGACGAAGCGCACCCGGCTAACTATAGAGGTTGCTCTGTGCATAAAGAATTGAAGAAACGTAGACAGCGTCCCCCCGTGAGAAGTCTTCAATTTTACGAAGAACAGGAAAACAGGGAGAAAAAAGAAAATGAAGAATCCTCAGAAATTCCACCAAATTTAGCAAGTAATCTTGAGCCACCATTACAACCAGACTCTACTCAGATCCAGAACGTTGCCTCATAACCAACTTACTCAAAATCCATGATTAGATCATATGACTCACCTGTTCCTAACCTTCAAACCAATAATACAACAAACATTCCAGATATTACTACACAACTGACAAACTTCATAAATGAGTTCAAAAACCTTGTTTCACCCCTTATATCCTTGCTCACAACATTGGTGCAGCATGTTCTTCCATCACTTTCCAAATGAATGGACTAAAAGTTATTCTTTGGAATGCCAATGGTGTGATATCTCGTAAAAACGAACTTGAAATTTTCCTTTCTGACAATGACATAGACATAGCTTTATTGACTGAGACTCATTTAACTAGAAACAAAAAATTTCACTTGCCGTCTTATAGTACTTACCGGACAGACCATCCTTCAAATAAAGCTAAGGGGGGAACTCTCATTCTAGTAAAAAATTCTATCAGTCACTACTCAAGCGCTTCTGTTGATTCTGAAAATTACCAATGCACTTCAGTAATTGTTAATTTTCTAAATTTTAATGTCACTATCGCTGCTTTATATTGCCCTCCTGGTAAGAATTTATCAATCCAAGTGTTTGAAAAACTGTTACATTCTTTAGGCAACACATTCTTGTGTGGCGGGGATTACAATGCTAAGAACCAGGTATGGGGCAGTAGAATAAGCAATTCTCGTGGTAGAGCCTTACATAATGCAATTCTTTCCCAGAACTGTAAATTATTGTGCCCCTCTTCCCCCACATATTGGCCCACGGATGCTAACCGAATTGCAGATGTCCTGGATTTTTTCATAACAAAGGGAATTAATTTACACCAATGCGATATTACCAATGTAACTGATCTGTCTTCGGACCATTCCCCTCTTTTCCTGAGGTTAGAATCAAAACCATTAATTAAAACTCCTCGTCCATCATTGACTCCTGGAAAAATTGACTGGAATAAGTTTAGATTATCTATTGAAAATGCATTATCACTCAACACTAACATACGGACACCAGAAGACTTGGATGACGCGGTAAATCACTTGACAAAAACTATTCAAAACTCAGCATGGGCTTCTAAACTAACCAACCAAAAAGCCGAAAAGCAGAGCCATAATTACCTTTCGCCTGAGATCCTAAACCTTATCGCACAGAAACGGAAAGCCCGTAAAATATGGCAAAGATCTAGATACCCGTCAGACAAGCATAAGTTTAACAAACTAACACGACAACTACATGATGAAATTAGACGTTCAAAAACTGAATCTTTTGACAATTTCCTCAATCGTCTCTTAACTTGCGAGAAACCACTCTGGAGTGTGACAAAACGTATTCTTCAGCATCGTGATGTCTCACACCCACTTAGACATCCTGACGGTTCTTGGGCAAAGTCAGATGCACAAAAAGCACAATTGTTTGCTAATCACCTCCAAGAAACTTTTAAACCTCATGACATAAATGACAGACTCTCTACATTACTTGTCCAAAATCACCTTGACATACCCTTACCAATGACATTATCGCCGAAATTTATTCATCCCAATGAAGTTCAGGATTTAATAGCAAGCCTGCCTAATAATAAAGCTCCAGGGTTTGATTTAATTACAAATTTTATAATTAAAAATTTACCGTGGAAAGCAATCCTTTTCCTGACAAACATATATAATTCTATTTTGAAAATCACTTACTTCCCTGTCCTTTGGAAATATTCCGAAGTTATCATGGTACTAAAACCAAATAAATCCCCTGATCTTCCAAATTCCTACCGCCCAATCAGCCTTCTTCCTTCCTTTTCTAAATCATTCGAAAAAATACTTCTCCGTCGTTTTGATTCTCTTGAAACTCTTAAATTTATTCCAAATCATCAATTCGGTTTTAGAAAACATCATTCAACTGTCCAACAATGCCATCGTTTAGTTGATTATATTTCCAATTCTCTAGAGTCCAAACATTATTGTCCCAGCGTCTTTCTTGACATTAGTCAAGCGTTCGATAAAGTTTGGCATGAAGGATTGCTTTCCAAACTTAAAATCTTACTTCCTCCGACCTATTTTCTAATAATACTATCATACTTGACAGACAGACATTTTGCGGTGAAAGTAGGAATTGACCTCTCGGACATTAAATGTATAAAAGCAGGAGTGTCTCAGGGCAGCGTCCTTGGTCCGATACTGTTCAACATATACATGTCAGATCTACCGCAACAGACTAACACTCTATTGGCTACTTTCGCTGACGACACAGCTATACTTTGTTCAGATAAAAACCCTATTCAAGCCTTCAATACCCTACAAAATCATTTGGATGATATTGCAGATTGGGCCATTAGATGGAAAATAAAAATGAATGAAAAAAAGAGTGTTCATGTCATTTTCACACTTAATCGTGGCCCCTGCCCAGCAATATATTTTAATAATATCTGCATACCACCATCTGATGAGGTTAGATATTTAGGTTTTTATCTGGACAAAAGACTGACTTGGAAATCTCACATTAGACAAAAACGTAAAGAACTGAACAAACGGTACGGTCTTTTATCCAGACTACTTGATAGACGTTCAAAATTATCTTTGACAAATAAACTCACATTATACAAAGTCCTCCTAAAACCTATATGGGCGTACAGGATAGAGTTGTGGGGCTCTGCAAAAACGTCCAGCATCCAAAGAATACAGTCTTTTCAGTCAAAAGTGTTGCGAAGAATAGTTGATGCACCATTTTTTGTTAGCAATGATATAATACACAAAGACTTAGACATGCGAACTATTTCGGAAACAGCCAAAGAAAATTATAATAGCTTTCACCTAAGACTGACCTACAATACAAACCCTCTTACGGAAGCCTTAAGATGCTCGCACAACCCTTTCAGCCCACCACGTCGACTACGCAGGTGGTGGCCAAGAGACTTGCTGAGCTAATTTGTCATTTCCAGAAGGAACGCTCATGTAGCAGCCAGCAAAATTTGCTCATTGCAAGTAATTTGCAGATCGCAAATTTATAATTGTTAAACGTTTGTTATTAAATAAATAAAAAAAAAAAAATTTTTTAATCTTCAGTTTTTGTTCATAATGTTATTTACTTTAAATAGGTAAGGTAATTTTCTTTATACTATGAATATTTGAATAAAAAAGTATTTATTTTTTTCTGAATAAAAAATTTTTTTTTTAATTACCTTTCTCCTTCATAAGATTAATAATTTCATAAGAGTTCAAATTATTAACAATATTACAAAAAGAAACTACTGGTGACAAAAGTAATCATATGCTTCAATGTACAGAGCAAGACTAAAACTCTAGTCCATTTTTGCTTATATTTAGTCCAAAATCAAACATTCTAGAAGGGAATAGAATATTCTTGAAACATACAGAACATGTCCTAAATGAGTTCGGTAACTGTTCCAACAAAAAGTCTATAACTCTTTTTAATGAAACACAATTATATGATATTATTTCACGTTACAATATATTGTAATGGTCTAATACTTTAAAAAAAAAAAAACCTTTCACCGAAGTGTAAGAATTTCCATCATCACAAGGAAAAGGCTCCTGGTCATATAGAATGTACCAGTATTGAACAGAGGCAGTTCAGTAAGAAGTGATGTACTGGTTTGAGGTTTTAGATCTGGTATTCAGTCCCTACAAGCAATATATACAAAACAACCATAATGAAAATGGAGAAATATGAGAGAGGAAACAAGAAGCAGACAGGTTTTTGAGGACCTGCAATCACATGATCTTAGGAACTGTTCAAGGATAGCTATGGATTTTCTGAAGATTTCAAAAACATGTACTCCACAACCAATGCTGGTCACAGATCACTCCCAGGTTTCTTATAGGATATGAATTATAGGAGGGAAACTGAATAGGTTGGCTTGTGAGTAAGAGTAAGTGGTAGTAAGGAAGGGAATTAAGAAGATGCTTGGAGCCAATCAGGATTGCCTTAGCATTTTCTCCATTCAGTCTTAATTCTCTGTTCTCTGTCCAGGCTTTGATGTTGTCTATATCTTCTTATGATTTTCAGATTGCTTCTGGCATCTTATTAGGATAGAAGGAGAGGTCATTATCATATCAGTGGAATAGTGAATGGATGATTGAATCAAAGAGATCATTAGTACATACAGAGAAGAGTTGGTGAGAGTAAGGATCCCCGAGGGACACCATGTGTTAGTAAAAGAGAAGAGGAAGAAGGTTTATCAGGAATATGAACTGTTTTCGAATGTAGATATAGGAGGGAAAGGGGCCACTTTAAGACACTATTTGACATGGACAGGCTTTGGAGTACAGAAAGGAAGATCTGATGATTGACGGCATCAAAGGCTTTTGAGAAATCAAAGAGGATTGGGGTGGTGATTTTACGTTTGTCAAAGAAGAATTGAAGGTCCTAAATAATCTTTCACAGAGCGGATTGTGTAGAATAATGGGAACTAAAGCCAGACTGAATAGGATAGAAGGGAGCATTCCGCTCAAGGAAATTATTGTGCTTGGAGTAGACTATTCTGTCGAGTGGTTTGGATATATTAGAGATGGGTCTACAGTTGGAAAGTAAGGAGGGAACAGGTACTTTGCTCAACGGATGGACTAACACTTGACTTTGACTGGACTTTATTCCAGGCTTCTGGAAAAATGGGATTTTGTAGAGAAAACTTATAGATATGTAAAAGAGCAAGGAAGATGATAGAAAGACAAGAGTTTAGTGATCTTTACAAGACTTTGTTCTCAACTGTAGTCAATGGTTTGGACTTGAGGACAGAGGAGAGCAAGTCTTCAGGTGAAATATTCAGGAAGTAGAAGTCGGGATCAAAAGTTTGTGTGCAAGAGTATGAGGAGAGGTGAGGAATAGATGGAGAGTTGGTGAAAGGAATTTAATCCATCTGGGTCGATGGGGGTAATAAGTGCAGGTTTTGGATTTGACTACTGATAGTTTATAAATGATTTCAGATCTGGAAAATATCTGGATCTTATTAGTTATTATCTTGTTTTAAATTTAGCCTTGATAAAGGCCTAAAATTTGGGTCGAAATGCTGGATCATAGTTGCGATAGGAATATCACATATTTGTGTTATTCTTTCTGACCCCAACACAACTTATTTCACTAAAAATTATTTCTTATAATAATAATAAAGGCTTAACGAACCCGAAGGTTCGATGCCGACTCGCTCCCTGCACTCCTCCATCCATCGACCGTCTTCCAGACCCAATACTCCAACTACGATAGATCCGCCTTAACGCAATCCTACCACCTCCATCTCGGCCTGCCCCTCGGACGTTTCCTATTCGGCACCGCGCTTATTAATCTTTTCTGAATTCGTTCACTACTAAGTTTTGCAATTTTACATGCCCATTTTATTTGTCTTGCTGCTATCACGTCAATTATATTTACTGGGTAAAGTTCACTCAGTTCTGCGTTGTGTAAGCGTCTAATTTCTCTGGTTAGTTCATCCCTCTTCGGTCCAAATATTCTACGCAGTACTTTATTTTTAAAAACTCTAAGCCGTTGCTCATCCCTCAATGTCAGCGGCCACGTTTCACATCCGTAAAGGATGTTGGAAGAATAATAGTTTTATAAATCCTAATTTTTAAGTTTCCGGACAGAAAGCGCGAGCTAAGCAATTTTGCAACTGAAAAGTAGCAAGCATTACCAACTTTTAATCTAACCTTAATTTCCTCATTGATTTCGTTTTTTCTAGTTACAATCACCCCTAAATATCTAAATTTCTCTATGTGTTCAAACCTATTCCCTCCTACATTGATATCGGCAAAATCATCACCACTTCTATGTCTAACCATATATTTTGTCTTATCCATATTAATTTTCAGTCCAAGATCTTGTCCATCTTTCATCAACGTTTTTGTGTTTATTTCTATTGTTTCCACGTCCTCCCCAAGCAATACCAAATCATCAGCATATCCGAGCACGGGTATATTCCCCCAAATTCAAACCCTTTCCACTAGGTGTCACCTCCCTAATAGCATATTCCAGCGCTAAATTAAATAAAACAGGTGAGAGAGAGTTGTTTCAAACCAGAGCGACATCATCAAACCTTCTCAGAAAAATAATTACCGATTCTAACTTTAATGAATGTTTCAGTCATACACATTTTTACTAAGTTTACTAACTTTTTTGGTATTCCCTGCTCGACTAGAATGTTATACAACTTTTGGCGGTTAATTGAGTCATATGCCTTTTTGAAATCAATAAAAAGCTGATGTACGATTCCGTTATATTCTAATTTTTTCTCTAATATTTGACGGAGAGAGAATATTTGGTCTAAAGTTGATCGGTTTTGCCTGAAACCACATTGATATTCTCCGATAATTTCCTCGGCATATTCAGTGATTCGACTTGTTAGGATTAACGTAAATATTTTATAGCAAACCAAAAGTAGTGAGATTCCACGATAGTTATTGCAATCCGTTTTTGATCCCTTTTTGTGAATCGTAATGAGAATAGATTCTTTCCACTCTTCAGGTATCTTTTCTTGTTCCCAGATCTTTTTAACCAAAAGAAGTATTTTTGAAATCCCAGCTTCCCCGCATGCCTTGATTAGTTCACTAGGAATATTATCTGTTCCTGCTGCTTTATGACATTTTAATTTTCCAATGGCTAATTCAACCTCCTCTTTACTCGGTTCGACTATTAACAGTTCAGCACTCTGGTATTCGGAAGAGGAAGGTATACTATTATTTTTCGTATTTAAAATACTATCGAAATAATCCTTGAACCGTCTTAAGATGTCTTCCGGATCAGCCAAAATATTGTTATTTTCATCCCTAATTCCAGTTATAACCGGGTCCAACCGTTTACAAATTCTGTTAATGCCTACGTACATGGCTTTAACGTTATTCTCGATTTTGTTACTTTCGATTGCTATTATTTTATTTTTGAGATATTCTCGCTTTTTAAATTTGAGCAGTTTAGTAGTTTCTTTTCTTAATGCTCGAAAGTTAGCAAGATTGATTTCTTTAGGAATATTTAACGCTTCTAATTTAGCAGCTTTTCTTTTGTCGCACAGGTTAATAAAGTCTTCATCGAACCAAGGTTTGTTCTTTTTATTTTCCCTTTTTCCAAGACACAAGATACCGACCTCTTTAATACAATCCCTGATACCTTCCCACAACTTATCAATGTCTTCGTGATCCTCGTCAGAGGATTCCAACACCTCAAACCTATTTTTGACTTCCAGTGCGAATTGTTTTCTTTAATTGAATTTTTAACTTTTCCACATTAAAATTACCATAACTAAAACCAACCTCATTTTTCCTTTTTATTATAAGTCTCTGGTGAATTTTCGCGATTACTAGTTCATGATCCGATCCGCATTTGGCCCCACGATATGATCGAATATTAATTACGCTATTTTGCCACCTATGTTGAACCAAGAGGTGATCAATTTGATTACGGGTTTGCGAATCAGGTGACGTCCAAGTATATTTATGTATATTTTTATGTTTAAACGTAGTACTTTTGATTATTAGGTTTTTGGAGATGGCAAAATTTATTAGTCGTATTCCGTTATCATTATTATATTCATGTAAACTTTCTCTACCGATTGTAGGATAATATACTTGTTCTCTCCGTACCTTTGCATTTGCGTCTCCCAGAATAATTTTTATATAGCTTCGCAGTAGTTTATCATAAACCGATTCTAGTTTTTCATAAAATTCGCATTTAACTTTATCATCACTATCTTCAGTAATATAGCTACTTCCTCGCGCTATATAATGCGCTAAATATAGCTACTTCCTCACGCCGGTCTCATTACCCCGTATGGGGAGCGTCCCACGGGTGGCGGATGTGGAGATGGTCGGTGGAAATTCCTAGGAAGTTCCTCCCGGCTAAGTCCATAGGACTCGCTGACCAACAATGAGAGCGGCCCCCCAGGCTTGCTGGAGGGTGTGACGTAGGTTTGAACGCCCTACTCACATTTTATTAGTTCACCCAAACATCACAAAAAAAAAAAAAAAATTATTTCTTAAAATTTAAATTTGATCTTAAACAAAGAATGTCATCAAAAGCATCATAACTCACCTTAAATACATTGTATAATAAAGATGTTCCATTATGATTCAAAACTAATCGCTGTAGTGGTAGAGTCATTGTCCATTCACCAAGACAGAACAATAAAGATGTTAACAGTCTTTTATCACTATCACCAACTGGCATAAGATGAGATAAAGTGCCAACAAGAACCTGTCAAAAAAAGCATAGTTTAATCAAAATAATATGAACCATTCTCACACTAAACATGATGGACGTCATCCTAAAGCTAACAACAGGCCTTAAACAAGGCCTCCTCTTTCTAAAATGTTCCTTTAAAGATAAGTTATTGCTTATAATAATTCCCAAGTATTTATAATTATCGACTATTTCTATTGTCTTTCCATCATATGCCAACTTTAATTTTTTATCTGATTTACATCTTCTCTTTCTACATATCATAGCTTTTGACTTTTATAGGTTAATTTATAGATTCCATATTTTACAATAGGCTTCTAGTCGGTTAATCATTTCTTGTAAAATGAGCGGATTATCAGCAAGCAGAACTACATCGTCCACGTACATAAGAATATTGATTTTTTTGCCACCAATTATAATTCCACCTGCAACCGATTCCACCAGATCATTTATGAAAAGAGAAAAAAGAAGTGGGCTCAACAAACAACCCTGCCTCAAGCCTATATTTGCATCGTATGATTTTGAAAGACCATCTTTAGTCCAAACTCTGAATGTTGTGGTTTCATACAAACTTCGTAGGATTTTAAAAGATTTTGTCGGGAGATGGATAGTATTTAGTTTATAGAAAAGTGATTCTCGGTTTATTTTATCAAAAGCTGCCCTAAAGTCTACAAAAAATAAATAAACCGGTTGCTTGTAATGAAATTTATAATTTATTATACCAAACAGAGAAAATATATTATCGTAAGTTGAGTATCCTGCTCTAAATCCTGATTGGTTTTCATGTAATATATTATTATCTGCAACCCGATTTGATATTCTGGCCAACAATGTTCCGGTGAAAATCTTTGATATACTATTCTGTAGAGATATACCTCTGTAATTAAGCACATTATTTAGATCCACTTTTTTAAATATAGGTACTATAATGGATTCCTTAAAGCTTTTTGGTACTTTTTCATTCTCTAATATACTGTTTACTTTTTCTTTTAATTCGTGAACAGTTTTCACTTTCTGCCCAGATGTTCTATCATTCAATATATCTAATTTAGTTCTCAAGGGTCTCCCTAACATCAGCTTCGCTGGAGTTTCTCCTGTAGATAGGTGTACAGTATTATGATAAGTTTGCAAAAACTTTAATAAAGCTGTATCTAAAGGCTCTCCAGAAACTTGAGCTTTTCCTAAACATTCCTTTATTATTGCCACGCTATTTTCAGCCTGTCCATTGGAAGCCGGGTGATATGGAGCACCAGATATGCACTCGATGCCATTCATTACACAAAATTCCTTATACTCTTGTGAGCGAATTAGCTGGGGGCCGTTATCAGACACTAATTGCTTGGGAAGACCATATTTGGAAAACAATTCCATCAAAGCAACTTGAGTTTTACGGGTAGTGGTGGAATCCATAGGGAACACCTCAATCCACTTACTTGCTATCTGCATCCATAGCAATCAAGTATCGTTTATTGTTTATTGGTCCCATGAAATCAACATGAACTCTACTCCATGGTTCTTCCGGCCACTTCCAAGGGACCAGGGTTGACTTTTTTGGTCCACTCTGACACCTTCTGCATACCTCACACTTATTCACCACTTGTTCGATGCACCTATTTATACCAGGCTACCAAAAATAATCCCTTGCAAGTAATTTGGTTTTTACAATACCCAAATGTACCTCATGAAGAAGAGCCAAGACTGAATTTCTTAATTTCAGAGGAACGACCAGCCTGTGCCCCCGCATCAAGCAATCGTCTTCTATATTTAGTTCCTGATTTATTGAAAAATAAACTTTTAAACTTTTTGAAACTTGGTTTGGCCAACCCGTTACTATGTAATTTTTGACTTTTTTAATCTCTTCATCTTTCTCTGACTCTTCTTTAAGCACCTGCTTTGAGAACACTGGATGCAGCTGGCATATTTGATTTATATATAAGACATCCCTAATGCATTGACCAGGAAAATCCTCGGAGCCGCTCCTCTCCTCTACAGGATGCCTAGAGAGATAATCTGCACAGTTTTTCTGACTCGGTACGAACACTATATTGAAATCATAATTAGTCAAATAGAGAGCATAATTATGTAACCGGTTTGCTGTCATCACCGGTAGTTCTCTATTGATTCAAAAATACTCACTAACGGCTTATGAACCGTTTCTAAGGTAAACTTTTTAGCATACAAATATTGTGAAAACTTGTTAACAGAAAAAACTATGGCTAATGCCTCTCTGTGTATTTGAGGGTATCGTCTCTCTGCAGGACTCAACACTCTAGACACATAACTAATGGGACGCCTAGAACCATCTGGAAATTGATTCTGCAGAACCCCGGAAATTCCAACTGGACTAGCATCTACTGACACTACCACTTTCATCTCCGGGTTATAATGTACCAATGTAGGAGAGTTAGTTAACTCTTTTTTTATCCCCTCAAACGCCTCCTCGCATATTTCTGTCCATTGCCATGTGCTTCCTTTTTTTAATAAACCATAAAGTGGACTCATTAAATCAGCTGCGTTCTTAATAAACTTGCGATAGTACTCTACCATACCCAAAAATGATTTCAGCTGCGTGACGTTCTCTGGTGGCTTGACTTTAGCTAGAGCAATTACTTTATTTATGTCTGGCTTAAGTCCTACTTTATCAATTACATATCCTAGATAATTAACCTTTTCACATAAGAATTCTGATTTTTCAACATTGATTGTTAACCCACATTCCTTTAATCACTTCATTACTTTAATTCAATTTTCATTATGTTCCTGTGTTGTTTTTCCTCCCAAAACTACATCATCTTGGAACACCACAACGCTTTCCAGCCCCGCCATTACTGTTTCCATGACTTTTTGGAAAAACTGGGGAATAGGGGAAGTACCAAATGGAACTCTGTTGAAACAAAAGTTAGCTTTATGGGTGACAATGATTGTGCACTCTTTAGACTCCTCTGTAAGTTCAATCTGCTGAAACGCAGCCTTGAGGTCTATCTTGTTAAAGTACTGGGACCTCTGGAGGCTGTTGAACAAATCCTCCGCTCTCGGTATGGGATGCCTGTCTATTTCCAAGTATGGATTCAGTGTCAACCCAAAGTCTTACCTCACCTTTAGGCTTCACCACTGGAACAATGGGCGTCCCCCATTGACTATACTCAATCGGACTAATAATACCTTCTTTTAATAGTCGTTGAATTTCTTCCTCCACTTTTCCTTTGAGGGCATATGGAAGCCTCCTGGGCTTCTGCATTTGTGGAGTTACATTGGGCTTCAATCTTAAACCCATTTTAAATTTATTAAATTTCCCTAGCCTATCCGTACAAACTTCTGGAAACATTTCAAGGATCATGGATCTAACCTGTGAACTCTGTTGAACAGCATAGACCTGGAGTACCTTAAAGTTAAACCTGCTAAGAAAGTTTCTCCCAAATATTATTGCTCCTCCATTAGGTACCACATGGAAAGTGACTTTGTGTTTCTTCCCATTGTAGAGCACTTCTAGAGCACATCTTCCCAAGGGTTTAACAGTAATACCCGCAGAATATCATTACTTTTCACTAGCTCGTTGTTCTTAAAGTACCTAAAATACGTAGCATCTGACATTGCACACATAGATGCACCCGTGTCAACTTGAGCTCTTAGGGGTACACCCTCAATAATAACTCTAATTTCTATAGGGGGAGTAATTTCCCCCTATCCACAGGGAATCCACATAATTTAATAAAAATTTATTACTTAAGGAGTTGGAGGAGCCCTCACCCCAGGTACCTTGTGGATCTTCATTTCCCTGCATAAAATTATTCTTAAATGACTTACTAACCTTATTTTGTGGCTGGTTTCCATTTATCTTTTTTTCTTTGCACATTTTCTTCAAGTGTCCCTTCACATGGCAAATATATTACACTCATAATGTTTGTACGTACATTGCTGGCTTGTATGGTTATTAAAACCACAAACAAAACATGTTTTCCACTCCAACAAATAATTCTCCTGCTTCAATTCAATTTCAACCGGTCTTACTATGACTGCTTTTTCTGCATTTCCATTTTTCGCGAGAGCAACTGCATTCTGAAATGTTAGTTTGGTCGAATCTTCCAGGAACAACCTCTCTCTCACTCTTCCTTTTCTTAAACCTATCATAAACCTGTCTCTTATTGCAGTCTCAAAGAACTGAGCAAACTTACAACTTGCTGCCAGTCTTCTAACCCGAGCAGCCCATTCTGCAATTGTTTCGGTTTCTTCCATATGAGCCTAATAAAATTCCTGTGTCTCGAAGAACACCGCCACGACTTCATTATAATGAGAGTCCAATTTCTCTACCAAATCTGTAGATTGCACATCCTCGGGCTCATCTGGCTGGCATAAGTCTATCAACAACTTATATGCATCTTGATGTAGATTGGTAAGGAGAATAGCTCATTTTTTTTCTTCTGATGTGATTGAATTAGCAGAAAAGAATTGATTTATTCTTCTACTGTACACGTTCCATTCATCCAAATTCGGATTGAACGACGAAACATCTCCATAATGCCCCACTACAGTTTGTTTCTCCTCTGTCATTTTCTTCTGATACTTTATCTTGTTTGTTTTGTTTTTTTAAACCGACTGCGCCAATGTAATATTTCTATAAGGGCTAGCAATCAAACACTAAAAGCTCGGCACTTTATTTTAATGAACTGTTTTATTTTATGTTAAACAATGAATATGATACATCAGTCTCATATATATCACATGATAATAATAATAATAATAACAATATATAAAATATATAAAAACGTCAAATGCCACATATATCACAAACCTAATGAAGCATTTCATTAGTCTATTCAACCTCATTTCATGCAAGCCAGATATACATATACATATACAAGGCAGCCATAATCAAAATGGGGAAATATAAGAGAGGAAACTAGGAGTTGACGGGTTTTTGAGGACATGCAATCACGTGATCTTAGTAACTGTTTGAGGATAGCTATGGATTTTCTGGTGATTTCGGAAATATGGTTACTCCATATACCTCTATGGAACTCTTTATCACATGTAAACAAAAGCAGATAGCACCGCTGGCTGATCAGTTAGAAGTTTATATTGACTGCTACCTCTTATCATTGGCGAATTCCAGTTTCATATTTACATACCTGGTAACGCCTGCAAGGACCAGGATGGGAATCTGCTGATGGAAAAAAAGAGCTACTGAACAGATGGAAGGACCACTACTGCTCAGTACTGGGAGGAGACGAAGCATAAGATAAAGGTTATCCAGAAATTCCACCAAGATGTAGAGGATGCCCTGGTATCCTTGAAAAATAATAAAGCTCCAGGTCCCGACGGCCTACCATATTCAAACATGGTGGTGACGAGCTAAAATGTACATGCATGCCATTATCATGAGGGTGTGGCAACTTGAGGAATCCCAGATGAGTGGAGGATGTGTTTTATGTGCCTTACACAAAAAAGGGGACGTGCTTGAATGTCAAAACTGTAGAGGCGTCTCCCTACTTCAATGTGTGTATAAAATCTTTTTGCGGATTTTGAACAAGAAACTTCAGTCGTTTGCCAAATGTGAGATTGCTCCAGATTTTCTTGATCAGGATCTTGCTGGAAAGAGCAAAAAAATACAAGATACAAACATACCACATATTTCTCGACTTCCAAGCAGCTTATGATAGCATCTATAGAGATGAACTATAAAAGGATCTCCTTGAATAGGGCATTCTCTCAAAAATAGTAACGTTAATTAGAATGACAATGAAAAAGGTAAAATTACAAGTTCTGGTGCAGGAAGACAAGTCAAATTGCTTTCAGACCCATAAGGGACAGTCTTGCATGTCTGTTATTCAACTTAGCTCAGGAAGGTGCCATCAGAAGATCAAAGATCCAGGTTGAAGGGAAATTTTAAATAGAGAAGCACAGATCCTTGGATTCACTGACGATCTGGATATACTTAGAAGAAGCCTTATGGCTATTATGGAGGCATTTATAAACCTCAAGAAAAAGTACATGAAGACGGACCCCCAAGGTAGAGGAAGGCACCCCTGAGAGATCAATATAGGAGACAGTATTTTAAAGTGGGTCGACCAGTTTGTGTACCAAGGCTAGTGAACTCCGAGAATGACATCAAGCCAAAAATCCAAAGAGGAATTCTAGCCGCCAACAGATGCTACTTTGGAATGCTTAAATACTTCCGCAGTAAAATCTTAACATGAACTACAAAGATCCGCCTCTATAAGACCCTAATCAGGTCAGCGCTAACATATGATTCGCAATGCTGGACTATTCAGAAGGCACAGGAAAAAGCCCTCCAACGTTTTGAAAGAAGAATTCTGAGGAGGATCTTTGGAGCAGTATGAGTCAACTCTCATAAGGACCGGGCGGTTGAGATTGGCTGGATATAAAGTACCCTCGAAACTTCTTGAAGAGCAGCTGTTCGGAACAAGAAAAGTGGGTAGACCTAAGCTGCGATGTGCTGATAATGTGACAGTTGACACATAGACCCCCTTAGACATCCGTTATTGGTGAGCCGCAGCACGAGATAGAGAGGACCGGCAGACAAAGTTGCAGGGGGCCCTGACTCTTTGAGAGTTGTAATGATATCCTAATTTCATCTACAGTTAGGTTTTTTACTGTGAGTTGCTTTTTGTAAATATATCGTGAAGGTGAGTTGATAGAAGGAGTATTTACGGCTCATAGTAAATTAAAGCTTAATTTTAAAATGTTCGTCTCTTAGGCCTTTCCGGAAACCGATAATGATGAGTGATCCTCTAAAACCACTTTATATTGCATTCTATTCTGGAATTAAAGTTTTCAAACAAAAAATAATTAATTAAAGATTATGTTGTACCATATTTTTTTCACACCCTAAACTGCTTTAAATAATTTGAGCATCACATATTTACTCTCTAAAGTACACAAAAATTTTATATTTTTAAATAAAAGTTAATTTTTTTTTTTTTAGGGAATGATAGTTTTTAAGGAGCAATTGGTGGTGTCGGCGACGGGCCTTCGGGTTCATTAAGCCTTTATTCTATTCTATATAATAAGTTTTTATTTGTGTAAATACGGGAATGCAAGCATAATACTCCATTGTGTCTGATTTTATAATTCTCTATCTAGTTGTTAAAAACTTCATTTAGTTACCATGGAAACAAATAATTTCCATTACATCAAATTCCATTAAATGTATGTTTCAAAACATGTTGACAACTCTTCCACATGAACAGCCTTTACTTACAAACAATGGCCTGTTATTAAAGGCGTACTGCGCATGTGTGGGTTCAATGTGGTTTGAGTTGTCAGAATACTTTTCTTTTTTTCACAGGTATATGTTTAATCGATTTTTTTCATATTTCATATTTATTCATTTCTTGTTTTTGGGAACACTGAGAGACAGTAAATTTCTCCATATAAACAAAATCTAAGGTACTTTATAGGAAAACAAAAATTTTTCTTTCGTTATTAAAGCCCCCCCTCAAAACATTTTAATGATGATAAAACCTATCTGATATTAAAGAATACTTGATTCTCTTTATACATAAGGAGATGAATTCATAGGTATCCGCAATTACCGCTGCATCTCTGTATTATTATTATCTTTATTATTGTATAACTTTCTTCTTTATAATTCTTTTTTTTTTAACATTGTTACCTTGGGTATATATTTCACTTTTGTCGTATTATTTAGTCAAGATATTACAATTTGTATACTGTACCATCTATTTTGTTAGTTTTTAAAAATTCCTTTTTAATTTTATTTTCACTTAGTTGTCATGTGGCCTTTCACTTCAAAAGCGTTGGGTTTCCCCGTAATAAACCTTTAAAGTCGGCAAATTAACCTCCTACCACCACCTCTCACCTTATTTTACCCTCAGTCTCTGTATTACTCTGGACAGGTAAATGTCAGATTTTATTTTATCTTGCTAACCAGCTACCTATTTAAATATTTATGTGTAATGCTTACCTTCTTTTATATAATTATCAGTTTTGAAAAGTATTCACGTATAATTTTTACTATCCTTTATAACATTATCAGTTTTGTAAAGTATCCATATTATATATATACATAACAGTTGGATTTGGTTTCCATTATTCTTTTACTCCTAGTTGTTACTATATATAATTAATAATTACATGATAAATATTTAATAGTCATCTTCTAGCTTAGATACTCATATAATTGTCTTCTTTTAGCCCTGAAGAAGAATTTTCAATTCATTGCAGAGATGTAATGACCTTAGTGAAAAATAAAAAGGAAAAACTAATCATTTAAACATAATCTCATGTAATTTTTTTTTTTTTTTTTACGTCCGCTTTATGCCATGAGGGCCCGCTTTAGGCGACCACGCTGCGGCCCTTCATGTAATTCATGAAATTTAAAGAGTACAGCTTAAACTAAAACCATAACAAAATGACTGAATGAACGATAACCTTATGAATGGACCATAGCTAGTGCTACCTACCTTCCCACTGTCTACCTAATTTTTTTCATTCATTAACCCGTCCGTCATGCACTGATAGGCTAATTACATATTGCGAGAGGCATAAAATTCCAACCCTTGTCTCTTCAGTATCACACCCTTCAGATAAAAACTGAAACCTTCACCACAGATAGGGGGGTACAAGAATACAAAACCATATAACTTTCTTGATCGTACCTGGAGTCGTTTTTGAGTTTTATCAGCATGCACATTGTACAATATTGTATAATATTTATTGATAATACAATGCAGCTTATAATATACGATGTGCTTCTTCTTCAGCTCTATTCATGCTCATAGGGGCAACCTTGTTCTTCTACTCCATGGTCATGTGGATAACGAATGGGAAGAGAAAAGGAATACATAGAATGCATACTTATGCATTTTTTTTTCAGTTCAGGCGCTAATTAGGAATCTCCTCACGGTAGGGCCAGTAGCGGACAGTGTGGGGGTTCATTCGGCTGACTGCCGCTATATCAAGCTATTGTATGAACAGAGCTTCAGATCGTGGAATAGGTACTTCTTACTAGGATCCAAACGAAGGGAGGTTAATCACAACTTCTAACTTACGCTCGCTCAAAACATCAAACAAACCCCCAACAGGTCCTTTCAAGTTGAGATCTTTGAACCACACTAACATTGTTTATGACTAGCAAACTCACATCACATCTTTTTTCAGTTTAAACAAAGAAATGGAGTAGCTTATTAATCAGTGTATCAAAAAAAAAAGACATAAATAATAAACAAAACAATTCGCAACAAAAAGTTCAAGTATCACAAACAGCTCAGCAGAGACTGTGATAAAAGGGTAGGTTATTTTATTTCATGTTAAATAAATCGGAAACTATTTAACACACAAAATCCCTTTATTAAAGAAGAGTAAATGTGCTAAAATATGTGTCCCTAAATATCACTCTCAGATTTAGTAGTTCCCAAGATAGAGTTATTTAAAAAAAAAACACATTTTTTTTCAGCAAAACAGGAAATCATTTTGGTAAATATCACGGAAACAACTATTCTTCCAAATAAGATTATATTATTCCTTATAACTGATTAATTACTGAGATATTGAAGTTTTTTCAAATCTTTTAAGTTAGCACTATTCAAAGAGTGACTTCAATTATTCATACTCCCAACCCTGCTGACCACATTGTCTTTAACAAAAAAATTTTATATAGTCATACATATGTTCCTTCTTTCCTTCCTTCCTCGATGGCTCTACAACTCAGTAAAAAAACGTAACTGTAGATGAAATTAGGATATCATTACAACTCTCAAAGAGTCAGGGCCGCCTGCAACTTCATCCGCTAGTCCTCTCTATCCTGTGCTGCTGATCACCAATTACTAAGAAGGTCCGCTGTCACACCATCAGCCCATCACAACTTAGGTCTGCCCACTCTTCTTGTTCTGAACAGCTGCTCTTTAACAAGTTTTCGGGGTACTTCATCAGGGGTACTTTTTTTAACCAACAACATTAAATTTCATTTGTTTGCTAATACATATTTACCACTGATCATAAAATAAAAATCTTTTTGATAAAAACATGAATAATAAAAATAATTATGCTTAAATAAAATCATAAGATTAAATAATAAAATATGTATAAAACTGTAATCAGCGATAACTTAATTAAAGTGACCTTTAAAATAATTAAAAGTTGGGTGTTCATTCGCGACCCGTTACAACCATATGGAATTGAGGGGGGTGTAAAGTTTGTGCATAGTTTGCAAGTGATAAGAATATCTAATATTAGGCACTTATCCCTAATTCAATCAATTGCTTTTTAAACTTTGGTTCAAAACTTTTGTAGACTACTGCTACTACATAATAACGGCTAACATTCAATATACATCTTAATTCATTCATTGCTAATTACATAAATTAATAGACAAAGCAGTTGTAAAGATTTTATTATTTTTTGCAATAAATTAGGCCTGACTAATTAAAAATCATACTTTAAAATTGTTTGTAAACTATTGAGATTTTTAATGAAGGTAATTTGTTGACCATAGAAAAATAGGAGATCAAAATGGTTGGGGGTGCGGTCAAATGAAAACACTATATATGTAATAACATATATATTGTGCCGACGTTTCAACCCGATATTCAGGTCTTTTTCAGGGCTAAATATAAAACAAGATAGCAACCAATAAATTATATGAAGAAAAGAAAAATAAATAAAATAATTAAATGAATAATATATGTGTATATATATATTACTAATATACACCCATATATATGCATGAAAAATGAAAATGAGTTAATAATTACAGAATAGAATAATATAAATTAAATTTTTTTTTTTCTTGGAATTAGATAGTAAACAAAAGAATATGAATAAAATTTTTTGGATTTAAGTAATACAATTGTCAAATATGGAAAGCTATACAAATCAAAAATATGCCTATAATATACTAAAGAATAACAACATTAAATGGGATACGGAATAGATGTAATGAGGAAGCGGAAGGAATATGTGCGAAGTGAAAATAGAAAAAGATGGGTAAATGTCTAAAGATATATGTAACAAGAAATAAAACGTACCTGTCGAGTGAACTGTTGGAGATCGACTGCAATCGGAAGAGGTGGGGGTTCATGTTTGTTTACCAAACCATCCGGTGTAACTGCCGAGTGCTTTAACGTATTTTCAATTATAGCACAGTTTATTTTTAATATTAAGGAGTATTGATTAAATAGTGATTGAATGAAATTGTTAGAATATTAGTAGATAATTAATTAATGGAAAAAAAAAATGTAATGGATTTTTTAAAATTTGAAAAATTTGGGAATAGGTTGAAGATAACTTTTGTTTGTCTGTTTTTAAATTTACGGGATTTTTTTCAAGGTTAATGTAGAAACTTTCCATAATAAGTCGTTTGTTGTGATTGGGAACAGTAGCAAGTATGGATGTTTTTTCAAAATCAAATGTGTGGTTAAGGGATAAGGAGTGTTCTGAGAGTTTTGATGCATTGTAGTTATTTGTATATATATGTTATATGTATATGTATATAACAGAATATTTGTGTTGTGTGATTTGGTCTTTGAGGAGATTTTTGGTTTCTCCAATGTAACAGGAATTACAATTTGGGGCAGAGCAGGGAATGTGATAAACAATTTGAGAGCGGTGTGAAGGAGGGGTGGGGTCTTTGAGAGGAGTGTAGAGTTTCGAAAGTGTGTTGTGTGATTTGAAGGCTAGGCATAAATTAGGGTTAGTGGAACGTAAATGTTTTTGGATGTTGTCGGAGAGGTTGGGGATGAAAGGCAATGATCTGTATATTGAGGTGGCAGTGGATTGTGGAGTCACGGTGGAGTTTGTGTGAATAGAAAGGGGACGATTAAAGCGGTTTTTGATGAGTTTATTGATGATGTAGGGAGGATAGTTATTGGAAGAAAGGATTTGTTTGATGCGCTGGATATTGGTTTTATGAAACTGGGGATCAGAAAGGGAAAGACTTATGTGAAAAAGATTTTTTGCAATATTTATTTTTTGGTGGTATGGATGTTGGGAGTGAAAGTTTAAGAGTCGGCCTGAGTATGTAGGTTTAGTGTACCAGTCAGTGGAAATACTGTTGTTGGAGTTTCTTATTAAAAGGAGGTCTAGGAAAGGTAGGGAATTATTGGTTTCGTATTCTACGGTAAATTGGAGGCGCGTGTGGTAGGAATTAAATGCGGATAGGATATCTGGAATTTTCTTTGGATTAAGGACAAGGAGGAGGTCGTCAACGTATTTACGGATAAAAATTATGTCTGTTGGGAATAAGGGGATGATGGAGTTTAGTAGGTCATTGAGTACAATGTTTGCTAGGTCAGGAGCTAGTGAGTTGCGCATAGCGAGTCCTGATATCTGTTTGAAAAATTGTCCGTGGAAGGTTAGGTAGCCAGAGTCACAACAAAGTTGTAGGGATTCTAGATACGTTGAGCGGTTTAGGGAAGTGTGCGGTTCAATGGTGGACCAGTTGTCTTTAATAATATTTAAGGCTTTGTCTATGGGAATATTTGTGAACAGGCTTTCAACATCAAAGGAAGTAAGGATATAACTGTCAGGAATGATGAATGATATAATTTGTTGGCATAAATGAAAAGAATTGTTAATATCGAAAGGCTTGTCGTGGCTGAGTACTTGTAGAGAAGGTAATACAAATTTACTAAGTTTAATGGAGGGAGAGTTTATATTGGAAGTGATAGGGCGAAGGGGGTACCAGGTTTGTGAATTTTTGGAAGGCCATAAAAACGGGGAGCTACTGAATTGTAAGAGATGAGGTTTCTATAGGTAGGATAGGTTATAAGTTTTGAATTTAAAAGATTTTTAAGGTGTTGGTTAAATTGGGTTTTTAAGGAAGGTGTAGGATTGCGGGGTGAAGGTATATATGTGGAACGGTCTGAAAGTAATGTAGTCATTTTGTCTGTGTATTCGGCGGCGTCCATGATAACTGTTTTATTTCCTTTGTCTGCTTTAGTTACTATAATGTCTTTATGGGAATTTAGGAAGGATCTGGTTTGTGAAAGGTCTTTAAAAAATTGAGGAGAAAAATCGGAAGCAGAAGATGAAGGGTGTTGAAGAAAGTTTGAAATAATATTGCAAGTAGAGGAACGGGCTAATTCTTTTTCTTCAACTGAATGGTAGAGGAGATTGCCATCGTAAATGAATTCTAAGTCAGTGATGAGATGTGGGATGATGGTTTTATTGGTAAATTTGTGTGGCATTGAAAAATTTTTTCCAAGGCCAAGAATATTTGTGATGTTGGAAGGAATTGGTGTGGAAGAGATGTGTACCCAGTTTTCGTCAGCAAGAGGATAAATTTTGTGTTGCAAAGATTTATCGTATAGGTTTTTAAATTTGGTGATCAGACGGTGTTTATGTGAGGTGCGGGTACTGTTGAAAATTGTGGATGTGCAGGCTATAAGGAGATTCATATTGTCGGAACCGATGGTATTATTTAGTAGACTCGACAGGTTGGAAATTTTGCAATTAAGATGATGAATAATTTGCATGGTTTCACGGATTTTCAGATTTAATAAGGATTTTTTAAATTTAAACGATATCTTAGCTAATTTTGACTTATAAATAACAGATGAATTAATATGATTGAGCGAATTTCGAATAAATTTCGGAAAAAGTGTATTTGCAAGGCATTTGAGGAGGAAAATAAGTTGTTCTAAGTAATGGGCCAAACGTTTATGAAGATTACAAAATTTATTAAACTGGGATTTGTGATTCGGGAAGGTGGATTTTAAAAAAGAAAAGTTGGGTTGAGAGGAAGGAGATATAAGAAATATTGAATCAGACAGATTAATGGTGACGACAGAAGATGAAGCCAGAGAACAGTGAGACAAATCTTGAGTTGTGGCGATCGGACGTTGAACAAGTCTGTGGGTGTGTTGAGATGTGGATCTTCGAGGTTGGTATCTTGTAGGGTGCCACGTGGTACTGGATTCATAATGAAGGTAATTTGTTGACTGAAGACAAATATGAGATGGAAATGGTTGGGGGTGCGGTCAAATGAAAACACTATATGTGTAATAACATATAGTGTTTTCATTTAACCGCACCCCCAACCATTTCCATCTCATATTGAGATTTTTATTTTTAACTGATACCCTGCAATCATGCTGGTGTTTCCAAGATATTTGCCAAAATATTCATAAAATATAGTAGTAGTAGTAGTAGTAGTAGCAGTAGTAGTAGTAGTAGTAGTAGTAGTAGTAGTGGTTTTAGGGCGATAAATTTCAAGATTATTACGCCCGTTCATAAAATAGTGATTTCTCGATCTCCAGAAAAAAATGTGTAATTTTTTCTAACAACTGTATCTTGGAAACTAATAATCTTATTAAAACTTCAGGGCGCATATTTTATTAAGTTAACTCTACATTAATGAAGATACTTACTATGTTTTTTGTGCAAAAAAAAATCTTCTAATCACATACGTTGCCACTACTATAATCATATAAAATTCTATCCTACCAATCCAAAACTATGAAAACTTTTGAAACTGTTCCAGGAAAAATAGAAAATTCAATATCTACCTACCTTCCAATCAATTGATCGAAATTTCTGTATTTTGTAATAATAACAATTACAGGGGTTTGGTGGCCCAAGGATATAGTTAAAAATATAATAATAAATAAAGCATAATTTTTTTTCCCAGTTTAAAATAAATATTACCTTGTACTACAATAATGAACAGCAGTAGATACATAGGGTAGGTGGGGGCAAAGACCCGAATTTTACAGTTTTTCATTTTTCAAGGAAAGGGGAAAGGTTAGTTTGCTCAGTTTAATCATAGGTTAGTTAGATCTCGGAATTAGCTAATGAGAATGAGAATGCCCATGATAATAAAAACCAGATTGCACCAATAAGTCGCCGGAAATTCAACTTTTTGTTAAAAAAAAAGTGCGGGTCTTTGCCCCAAAAAATGGGGCAAAGACCCGCAGTGTGTGGCTTTGCCCTGATAAAAGGTTTTGTGGGAAAATACAACAAAAAGCATCAGTGAACTTTTGAATTAAAAATATATTTTATGAAATATCAGTACAAAAATACTTTTACTAAACACAGAGTAATTCTATATAAATATCAGTGGATAATGAACTGGGACAGGTCTTCTGAGAAAGATATTTTGTGAAACCTAGCGCTGTTGCTTTCTGTCGGTTTAGTAGATAATTTCATTACAACATCTTTATTATCAACAAAAGCTTCTTCTTTCTTTTCAGAAAATTTTAAATTATCCTGAAGTCGTCTATAAAACACAACTTCATACCGACGTAACAATGGAACGAATTTTTCATTTTAACATCAACTTTAACAAGAACGTAGTTCTTTATTGCAAGTAGTGAAGTTGCTGTCACCTCATCTTCTGTGGATTCCTTATCTAAATCTGAAAGTAATGAGTTAAAATCCGAACTACTGTTATGTAGGGAAATTACACCTTCTGACTCAGAAGAGCTAGATTTAACCCTGTTATTTTTATTTTATTTTTTGGTTTTAAGGTTGGCAACACTTGCTTGCGTGATTTTCTCTTTGACAGACGTTTAACCTTCTCCGCAGCTTGTTTCTGTATTTTATTTACTTCTTGCTGCACCTTTGGTTTGTTTAGTGTGGAACAAGTCGCTTCAAAACCATTTATTGCATTCTCAATGGTACCCGCCTTTTCGAAGGCCACCTTGAACATTTCTGCTACATTGTATACATTAAATAGTAGTAGTAAGTAGTCATATTCCACCTGGGTGTGAAACATTCTAAGCATCAACTGCAGCGTCATAATATGCTTTTGATGGCCCAAAAAAAGTTCAGTCAAGTGGCTGGGCCCTGTGGTGGGAGGGGGCAATATGAGAAGGTGAGTATGGTTTTGTTTGGAAAATGCGACAGGGCATAGTGTACTTCTTGAAATGTTCGAGCCATGTAATGAAATAATATTTCTTGGTTAGAACCTCAATGTAACTTAGGTATATTTTAACCAAACCCTCGTGACCAAAACCCCCATAAGTTGGTAGGTAGCTACTTTAAGCAATGGAAGACTAACTAAGTGTAGTGATATACAATCTGTTTAGACCTTTAAACTGATTATTGCCTCTAAATGAACAAGGAATTCACCATTGAACACTAGGGGCAAGTCCCCGCACTCTTAGGACTGTGTGGACATGCCCCTTTTAGAGCGCGGGGCTTTGCCCCATTTTCACACTTCCAAAATCACGATTCCTCCAACAATGTAAAAAACTGTTAAGAAGTTATTTGAAACACGAACATGAAGCTTAACTAAGTGGCTAATAGCTGTAAGTTTGTCTTTAGAAATACCTCGAACCATCTTTGAAATAATTGACTTAAAAAAATAAGAAATATTACATGAGAACAGAGAATAATAAACTTACCACATTTTCTCGGTCAACATTGAAGCTATTGCCGCCAATTTTGGTGTGCTATTGGGGGATACCAAGAAAAACCAGGTGTCTAGTGAACAAAATGACAACTGCGAAATTTCCCTCCAAAACCCTACTGCGTGTCTTTGCCCCCACCTACCCTATATCCAAATCTATTAAAAAATAATAAATGTCCTTCTTGAGTGTTAAATAGACAAATTAGCTGTTTTTCATCTTCAAAAGATTTCAAGCCTTGGAGATATTGAGTTCTTAGAAGCTGGGCACTCGAACATAAGGTGAGTCATTCATAGATGTCGATCCACCAGTTTAAAGTCCGCTTCAAGAGAGTCACCCTCAGGTCTTGACCACCGAACTCGAACCTAACAAAGTGGTTTGGCGAATTATTTGGGTAAATACTTTTTATGTACTTGTGACGGATGCCTTCCACCCTCTCCATGTGAAGCAGTGACCATAATTCCGTCGAGTAAAGTGCAGTGGCCGCAGCAATGGAGTCGAAAAGATTCATGGATATGTCCCAAGATCTTGACTTTCCCTTTATAAGGATCTCCCTAACCTTACCCAAGGCCTTGTTACCACGACTGACAAAGTGGTCCGCAGCCTGCCTGAACTTGCTCCCGCAACTAAAATAAACACCCAGATATATAAAACTGTTGCTATATTCTATTGGTTCACCATTCAGCAACAAGGGAGACCGACTCTTACATCGAGGACTAGCCCTGAAGACTATAACTTTAGTTTTGCTTTTATTTATCCTCAGCTGATTCTTCCTGGAATAAGAAGACAAAGCATTGAGTTTTGTCTCAGCATCAGTCCTGGAGTCTGCAAACATAATAAGGTCATCGGCCAATAATAGTCCTAGTATGTCGGTCCCACTATCCAATTGCACCCCATGCAGACCGAAATTTGTCCGTAACGTCTGCCATAATATTATGAAGGTGAGAGTGATTTGCCCTGTAAAACTCCTGTCTTAATGAGAACATTAAAAATCATTATTCTCATATTTATTTTAGGGTAAAATTCTGTTCCGGACTAAACGTTTTGGACAATTCTTAATATTTCGCCGCTCAATTCATAGGAGTTAAGCTTTGCCCATAACAGAACATAATTTATCAAAAGCCTAGTGCAGACCGACTGATATCAAGTATAAATTCTTGTTCTTGATTTTCACATAGAGGGTGATGATGCATTACAAGAGAAAAAGATTATGCATACAAGATTTTCATTTTTGATAGCCCATCTGTTTCCTTGGTATGATGCTACACTCTGCTGCTAAAACTTGATCCTTCTGCCAAGATGGAGGTAAAAAGTTTTGCACAGGTGTTAAATAAAGCAATACCCCAATTAGTTTGATAGTTTGTTTGGATCACCTTTATTGAAAAGCATTGTCAGAAAACCCTTTGATCAATCAGATGGCACTTTCTCTGTTTCTCTTAAAACTTGATTAAATAAGTTCAGGAGATAGTGGATCCATTCTCAATTAACAGTATACCGTCTAAACCAATTGACTTTCCACTTTTGCTTTTGGAAATACAAAGTTCAAGTTCTTCTAGGGCGATATCTCTATCTAAGTAGGGGTGCCCAATATTTGAGAAATACAATACTTCTATTACTAATCCAGGTGATGTGAAAAGGGTTGGTAAATATGAACACCACGTATCTATGTCAATAGGGTTTTCTTGATATGATTTTGTGTTTAGCATTTTTACTGTACCACAAAAGTCATGGGAATTTCTGACCGCCGACAATCAGGAGATAATTTCATTATACGATTTTTTTTTATTCTTTAAGTATGTTGCAATATGACATTTTAACAGAGCGATATTCTTAATATACTTCTAATCTGTATCCCCTATTCTTAAGCTTCCTAAAAAAAAAAATTATAATTTGAGCTCTTAAGCGCTCAAATTATAATCTCTTTACATTCTTTCTTGATTCTCTGCAATTATTGTTATGTAATCTTGACTGCAGCAGTTAAATTCTCATATAATTCCCTCGGATCGTCACTATTGAAGTAAAGTTGATCACATTTCGAAAGTAAATCGCTAAAAACTTGGGGATCCCAGTACTTCCACTTGATGACTTCACTTTTTAATTCAATTTTATTGAGAAAATATTTCTTTTAAGTTTCATAACAGTTGACTTAGTGAATAGAGTTAAGAGATCAAAAATATCAGAAAGGTTGATTATTTTGAAATCTCTCATGATTGTCAGGGCTTGGTGGATGACTACAGCCAAATCTATGATGATCATTTCAGGAGTTGACACATAAGTATAATGTGCAGGCCTATCAGACATTGATATTTTATTTTTATTATCCTATATATTATTTAGGATAATGTACATATGTCATATATATAATTTCATCCTACTGATTTAATTTTAGTCAGACAAATGTAATACAATATGTTTCCTTTTTGTTATTCTTAGGGGACTAAAAGTCCCAGAATAAAGTTATATTTTCATTTCATTTTTCATTTCATATACCATTATGTATTTCGAGGTTGAAATATTCGAGGAGCTCAATCAGGCATCGTTCACGCTTATTAACTATATTATCGTGGGACAGCCGAGGATAAAACATAGTAGACCTATCAAACACATGGTCTACCAAGGGCTCTATGTTCTCAATTCGGCAGTTAAAGTCGCCTGTGATTATTAATCTGGGATTTCCATACAATTTTTGGATTGAATTCTTCTGACCCCTAAATAAATCCAAGCATGGCTCCTTCACCATAACGGAAGGGATGTTGGAGAGGTTTAGCCATGTGTCAGATTGCTCGACTAAAGCCAGACAGGCCATTTAGTGAATGGGTGTCCAATGGGATACCCTTGAGGAGGTACAAAAAATAAAGTATAAGGATGTCACAATAAAAGCACTATAAGACTCCGATTACTACAGAACCTTCGCCTTAAGAAACAGATGGAGAGAGGAGTATTGCTTCAGGGATAACCGGTTCAAGAGAGAGTACCCTACTACATTAAAGACTTTCCTGACTCCAGCCTCTTCCTCCATACGAGCGAATTCCCTTCCTTTCCTACTGGTGTTTTATCCAAACGGCCAGACCTCGACTGGTCCCCCTGAATGGACTTCGAAGATAAGGTGAGGAACAGGATAAGAGTTGCCGGCTATGCACGTTTGCAAATGGATGTTTAGCAAATGTGCTCATGGTTCTCCGCCAAAAGAGGCACAACACTATTGTCGAGAATTGGAAGAGATGGCGAAGAACCAAGGTTACAGGGTCGCCAGTGTTAATGAGACCGTTGATGACTCCGGCCTATGCCCGGACTTTGTGGTGATGAAGGGTGACAGAGCCTTAGTATTTGATGTCACTGTCCCCATTGAAAAGGATAAGTTTCTCAAAGGGTGTTCCTGGTACATGCGTATTTATTGCTTGGTCGCGATGTATTTTTATGGAGCACTTATTGGGCGGGATTGAACGTCCCTATAGATGGCACCAGCCCAAAGAAAAATAGAAACTGGGTGAAATCACACCTGCCATACCACCGTTATCGGGCGAAGAAGATATAGGGCGAGCATTGCCAAGGTTCTTCCACTTCGAGTGGTAATGAGGAAGCGTCGTTACAGGATCACTGATCAATGGTATGGCAAGAAGTGGGTGCAAGGGGCCAGTGATTGATCGGTGGAAGATCCCAAGTGAGGTGCTAAAAGGAAAGGGATGGAGAAAGAAAACAAATTTATTTACTTATTTTTTCCAAATTATTAATTTTTACATTTGATTCATTACCTTTTTTTTTTCATTGTTTTATTAATCCCTTGTTTTTATTCAAGTTATATTTGTTCTACCTGTATTTCAGGCTTAATTTTTTTTAATTGCATATATATATATATATATATATATATATATATACATACATATACATGTTGCATGTAAATTTTGTTGAAAATAAACCACATTATCTACCTACCTTTCCACCATAAAGTAAATAAATGATCTCATTTGGCTGGCCTGTTTGGAGATTTGAGTCTTCAGGGGGATTGTATACTGAAGTGGCGACTGCTTCAATACATTGGACCAGACCGGGCTAGCGCCCTTATTCCCTCCAGGTTCATGATCTAATCCTTTGTTCAGTTTTTTGGGGGGATTTTCTTTCCAACAATATGAGTGTGGATAATGTGTATTGTGATTTTATTTATACACACTTATCACTGCAATATATTGTCATGTGGACAACCACTCCCGAAAAGCTAAGCAGGTTATTGAACCTAGGAGACACTGAGATAGAGGGGGAATCCCTAGAAAAGGAAGGCCTAGGTGAGGTGAGGGACAGTCGAAATCCGGGGAGAGTCAGAGTCCGAGTTGGAGTCTGAGGACAGTCACAGACTGGGAGGAGACTGCTAGTCTGGTGGGAGTTGGAGTCTGGGCCCGGAGGCAGTCAATAGGGACAACCTGTTAGAGAGAGTAGAGACAATGTATTCTGATGTATAAGTCTTTTAAAGAATTTATTTTCTAGTTTGATCACTTACAACCAAAACCCTGCCCATAGATCCCTGCGTCACGAGATGTTAGAAGGTACTGATAGATTTTAGAAGCAAGGTGGCAATATTTGCATGAATATCACTTGCAATTTCATTGTTGCAGTTTTCAGTGTTTAATAAAGTTCATGATATATATTATTCCTCACTCGTCATTATGTTTTTGTTGTATGGAACAATATTCACTACCCTGTTACTGGTAAGACTGAAGACCAAACTCACCTATTTCTATGTATTTCAAACCTTTTTATAGTATGTGGGGGTACTTAGGGAATCTCAAGGCAAAGCTAAAACCTTTAACAAATTGCTGTATACAATTCATCATCCTGATTCCAAGGAATGCCACTATCTCCTGATTTTAGTAAGAGTTAAAAAGGCTTTAGCTTTCCTGCCGCCTCAAGTGATTACTATCATACTTCCTCATCAATCTCTTTGTTCATATCTCCAAGATCCTTCAATTGAAATGCTATGTTCATTCTCACAATACCTGCACCTCAGATTTTTATACAACAGACCATCATATGTGGCTTCTATGAAACTTCATCCATATGGAATTCTATTTCTCCTTTCATCTGTCAATCTGATACACTTCCCAACTCCTAATTCTGCCTATTTCATCAAAGATGGTTTTATTAATTTTTTTTTGCATGCTTCTGTTTCTTACAGGAGTTTTATATAATTATATTTTTTTATATACTATATCTGTTATATATTATATTTTATATAAATTTTATAACTATATACATGCGTATGTGTGTGTGAGTGTGCGTGCGTGCGTGCGTGTGTGTGTGTGTGTGTGTGTGTGTGTGTGTGTGTGTGTGTGTGTGTGTGTGTGTGTGTGCGTGTGTGTGTGTGTGTGTGTATGTGTATGTGTGTGCGCGCGCGTGCATTTGCGTGTGTGTGTGTGTGTGTGTTTTTCAATTTTTCAATATATTTTTTTAAATCCTTTAAATTCAAATGATAAAAAAATTCTAAATAGAGATTACAAGAAATGTACATGACTCTATTAATTAGGAATCAAACCTTACTTCAATAATTCTAGGAGGAATCTCAGGAAATGCTTTGTACAAGGTTTCAGAATGGTCACATAATAGAAGCAAAACATCTGATGCAGACTGAGCCACTGTTTTATGATTAAACTGAAACATTAAAATAAACAAATAGACTTATTCTATGTTCTATATTTCAAATAATTCAAAGAAGAACCCTATGGACTAAGAATAGTTCAGGAGGTCACATTAGTGAATAGAAAAGTCTTCCACACTAACTTCAAACAGCTGTCAACAATTGGTTTCATTTTATTTTCAATTTCCTACCTTAATTTTTAAGTTGTCTGTTATTTCAATCAATAAAAAAGTAGCTTGAAAAGTTTGATTTTTTATAATTTATTATAAATCCCAATACAAATAAAAAAACAACAAAACGTTCAAAAGAAATAGTTCTTGAAATAACAGAGGAAACTTGAAAAATATAGATAGAATTTCAATGCAAAAAATATTTTTAAATAACACCCCCTAAATATAGAGGTGTGTAATAGTCAGCTGTTTTCTTCAAGATAGGATGATAAATTATCAGGATTTTCAGACAAAAGTTTTTTATTTGGAGAGTATCGATCCAAACATGTGGATCTCCATCAGGGCTCTCCAAGTTTGGAAGTCCACATTTTTGGATCGATACTCTTCAAATAAAAAACTGTTGACTGAAAATCCTGATAATTTATCATCCTACCTCCTAAAAAGAGTTGGCATATGACACTGAGGAATAAATTTCAGGTGTGGGTGGATATTTTTTCCCCTACTAAGGGTTCTTCCTTAAGTATGAAATGTGTTTATGACAAAATTACTAATCTTATACAGTATTATGTTTGAGCTTACCCAAACAAAAGTTCTTACAGCTAATTGAATATCTTATGTTTTTACTTCTACCTAAGTGAAAGAACATGGATCACTACAAATGGATGTATCTCAGGAGGATCTCCTAAATAAAAATCTAATGCTGTTGCATAAAAATGGAAAAATTCCTATCACATTCAAACCAAACCCCTAGGATTAGAGCATAATCTATCTAATAATCTTTACAGTTTTTTTTTTTTTTTTTTAAGTATACCATAATCAAACTCAGATAAATTGTAAACTAAAATAAAATACTTTAATTATTTTTAATTTAATTATGAAAGCTGTTGCATCTATTATAGAATTCAAAGTAAATGAATGAAGGTTATAATGAAGGGAAAATAATTTAGTAAGAATAACACTTCAATAACTGATAACACCAAAAGAACATACATTTATTAAAATTAAACATGAAGTGCATGTGAATCATACAAGAATGAAATGATGAACTAATGTAAATAAGTTGACGATAGGTTAAATAATTGTCAGGATTTTCAGTTTACAATGATATTTATTATGGTAAGCCAACGTTTCGATCCAGCTTGTGGATCTTCATCAGGGCTAAAAGAAAACAAATATATGAGTACCTATGCTAGAGGGTGACAATAAATGGATACATTACAGAACTGATAATATAAAAGATGCTATACATAAATATTAAAATAAGAGGCTGGATAACAAAATAAAATAAAATCTGATATTTACCTACTGAGTCCAGGTGGATACTAAGACTAAAGGTAAAAATAAGGTGAGAGGTAGTGGTAGGGGGTAGGTTTGCCGACTTCAAAGGTTATGGCGGGGAAATCCAACGCTTTTGAAGTGAAGGCACATGACAACTGAGTGAATAAAAATTTAAAAACTAACAAAATATATGGTACTGTATACAAATAGTTGTGTCTGGACTGAATAATAACATAAAAATGAGATAATACATAATGTAACAATGCATACAAATTTGGAAAATATATAGAAAGAAGCATACAATACAAAAATAATAATAGTATAAGAGGTACAGAGATAATTGCAGGTACCTATGAAATCAAAACTAGGATTTGAGGATGCGGAAGATGTTAGAATAAGTGGATGAAATTATCTCTTTATCTGTTTTGTGATTTACCGGGTTATTAGTTTCTAGATGGATGAAAATGGATTCTGAGAGGAGACGTTTGTCGTGGTTAGATACAGTTGCTAATATGGAGGGGTTCTCAAAGTCGAAGGAATGGTTGTGGGCAATGGCATGTTCTGCTAATTTAGATGTAGACGAATTACGCGTGGAAATACTGTATTTATGTTGATAAATACGTTTTTTTAAATAATTTTTGGTTTCACCTATATAGCAACTGTTGCAATTAAGCGTGGAGCACTGGATACGATAAACTACATTACACTTGTCTAGGAGAGGTACAGGGTCTTTGAGTTTTGTATAAAGATTTTTTAATTTATTGTTATTTTTTAATACTAGGCGCATGTGTGGGAAACTCGATGAGAAGGATTTTTTAATTTTGTTTGAGAGAATGGGGATATATGGGATAGATCTGTATTGGAAAGTAGAAATCGGAGGTTGTGAAGAGTTGTTAGAGAGATTTTGAGTTTTAGCATTGTTATTGATAAGTGTTTTTATTAAATGCTCAGGAAAATCGTTAGATTGTAAGATATTTTTCAGGCGGATTTTGTTATGACAATGAAATTGTGGATCGGACAAGTTCAGGCTACGGTGGATGAGGTTTTTTGCGACGTTGATCTTTTGGTGATGTGGATGTTGGGAAAAATAGTTAAGGAGTCGGCCGGAATAAGTGGGTTTGGTGTACCAATTAGTGGATATAGAATGGTCCGGGTTTCTGGTAATGGAAATATCTAGGAATGGAAGGGTACAATTGGTTTCCAATTCTATAGTGAAACGGAGACGTGGATGGTAGGAGTTAAAGGCGGCGAGAATATCAGTGATAGAGTTAGGATTGAGAATCAATAGGAGGTCGTCTACATATTTTTTAATGAAAAAAATATCGTTGGGGAATTTAGGTATAACAGAATCAAGGAGGTCGTTGAGGACAATACCGGAGAGGTCGGGAGCTAGACAGCTACCCATTGCAAGGCCAGAAGTTTGGAGAAAATATTTATTTTGAAAACAAAAATATCCAGAATTACAGCATAAAGCAAGGGAGTCAATGTAGGCAGATTTATTGAGTTTACTATGGGATTCTAACAAGTTCCATTTTTCTTCAACGATTTGGAGGGCACGATCCGTCGGGATGTTAGTGAAAAGACTCTCGGCGTCGAAAGAGGCTAAGATAAAATTATCGGGAATATTGATGGTTTTTAATTGTTCCAAGAGATGGAAGGAATTTTTTACGTCGTATGGATTGTTATGGCTAAGGGATTGTAATGGAGGGAGAAGGAATTTGCTAAGCTTAGTGGAGGGAGAATTGATATTAGAAATGATGGGACGGATGGGATTATCGGGTTTATGGATTTTTGGTAGACCGTAACAACGGGGAGCAGTAGAGTTATAAGAGATAAGGTATCTGTAAGTAGGGGTATTTATTTGTTTTGTATCAAGGAGATGTTTGAGATGTTGGTTGAATTTTGTAGTGAGAGAAGGTGTTGGGTCACGTTTACTGGGGCGATAAGTGTTCGTGTCTGAGAGAAGAGTGTTAATTTTATCATTGTAATCTGCGCGGTCCATAATGACAGTTTTGTTACCTTTATCCGCACGGGTTACAATGATTTGGTTATGAGTATTTAGGAATGAACGGGTTAAGGATAGGTCTTTATAGAATTGGGTTGAGAAAGGAGATGAACGGGTGGGTTTCTGTGAAAGGTAATTAGTAATGATGTTGCAAATCCTAGTACGCGACATCTCTCTGATGTCGTCGTCACGGGTTAAGATGTTGTCTCGGTGTATGTGTTCGATGTCTGTGATGAGTGAGGGGATAAGGTGTTTGGAATTAGATGTAGGGGTGGTGAAATTGGGTCCTAGACTAAGAATTTTGGAGACGTTGGAAGGAATATGTGTGGAGGATATATTATGGACCCACTCTTTATTGCCAGTAGGATAAATTTTAACGGTGTTATCGCTAATTTTTCACTACACCTTCTCTCACTACAAAATTCAACCAACATCTCAAACATCTCCTTGATACAAAACAAATAAATACCCCTACTTACAGATACCTTATCTCTTATAACTCTACTGCTCCCCGTTGTTACGGTCTACCAAAAATCCATAAACCCGATAATCCCATCCGTCCCATCATTTCTAATATCAATTCTCCCTCCACTAAGCTTAGCAAATTCCTTCTCCCTCCATTACAATCCCTTAGCCATAACAATCCATACGACGTAAAAAATTCCTTCCATCTCTTGGAACAATTAAAAACCATCAATATTCCCGATAATTTTATCTTAGCCTCTTTCGACGCCGAGAGTCTTTTCACTAACATCCCGACGGATCGTGCCCTCCAAATCGTTGAAGAAAAATGGAACTTGTTAGAATCCCATAGTAAACTCAATAAATCTGCCTACATTGACTCCCTTGCTTTATGCTGTAATTCTGGATATTTTTGTTTTCAAAATAAATATTTTCTCCAAACTTCTGGCCTTGCAATGGGTAGCTGTCTAGCTCCCGACCTCTCCGGTATTGTCCTCAACGACCTCCTTGATTCTGTTATACCTAAATTCCCCAACGATATTTTTTTCATTAAAAAATATGTAGACGACCTCCTATTGATTCTCAATCCTAACTCTATCACTGATATTCTCGCCGCCTTTAACTCCTACCATCCACGTCTCCGTTTCACTATAGAATTGGAAACCAATTGTACCCTTCCATTCCTAGATATTTCCATTACCAGAAACCCGGACCATTCTATATCCACTAATTGGTACACCAAACCCACTTATTCCGGCCGACTCCTTAACTATTTTTCCCAACATCCACATCACCAAAAGATCAACGTCGCAAAAAACCTCATCCACCGTAGCCTGAACTTGTCCGATCCACAATTTCATTGTCATAACAAAATCCGCCTGAAAAATATCTTACAATCTAACGATTTTCCTGAGCATTTAATAAAAACACTTATCAATAACAATGCTAAAACTCAAAATCTCTCTAACAACTCTTCACAACCTCCGATTTCTACTTTCCAATACAGATCTATCCCATATATCCCCATTCTCTCAAACAAAATTAAAAAATCCTTCTCATCGAGTTTCCCACACATGCGCCTAGTATTAAAAAATAACAATAAATTAAAAAATCTTTATACAAAACTCAAAGACCCTGTACCTCTCCTAGACAAGTGTAATGTAGTTTATCGTATCCAGTGCTCCACGCTTAATTGCAACAGTTGCTATATAGGTGAAACCAAAAATTATTTAAAAAAACGTATTTATCAACATAAATACAGTATTTCCACGCGTAATTCGTCTACATCTAAATTAGCAGAACATGCCATTGCCCACAACCATTCCTTCGACTTTGAGAACCCCTCCATATTAGCAACTGTATCTAACCACGACAAACGTCTCCTCTCAGAATCCATTTTCATCCATCTAGAAACTAATAACCCGGTAAATCACAAAACAGATAAAGAGATAATTTCATCCACTTATTCTAACATCTTCCGCATCCTCAAATCCTAGTTTTGATTTCATAGGTACCTGCAATTATCTCTGTACCTCTTATACTATTATTATTTTTGTATTGTATGCTTCTTTCTATATATTTTCCAAATTTGTATGCATTGTTACATTATGTATTATCTCATTTTTATGTTATTATTCAGTCCAGACACAACTATTTGTATACAGTACCATATATTTTGTTAGTTTTTAAATTTTTATTCACTCAGTTGTCATGTGCCTTCACTTCAAAAGCGTTGGATTTCCCCGCCATAACCTTTGAAGTCGGCAAACCTACCCCCTACCACTACCTCTCACCTTATTTTTACCTTTAGTCTTAGTATCCACCTGGACTCAGTAGGTAAATATCAGATTCTATTTTATTTTGTTATCCAGCCTCTTATTTTAATATTTATGTATAGCATCTTTTATATTATCAGTTCTGTAATGTATCCATTTATTGTCACCCTCTAGCATAGGTACTCATATATTTGTTTTCTTTTAGCCCTGATGAAGATCCACAAGCTGGATCGAAACGTTGGCTTACCATAATAAATATCATTGTAAACTGAAAATCCTGACAATTATTTGAGATCTGGTATCAATAGAGACTCCTGGCTGCTAGACATGTAGAGAGAAGCGCACACAACGGCTGCCAGAAGGAGCCTCGCGGATCCGGTCAGTAGGGGTTAGAGGGGGAGATAAGTCAGATGTTCGTAGCCTCCTATATTTGCCACTGCCACTGAATCACATTCTTACATGAGGAACTTAACCTGTTTTACATGTGGTAATCTGGAAGCATGGGATGAGCGGGAATTTCAATATATTTGAATTTAAACAAACTACCTCGAGACTGAACAAAAGCAATGACCTGTTCTTACATTCTAGGGATCTTGAGTAGTGCTACTAAAATTTGTCAATTCAAAAGGTAAGTGGGCATTTTGGTATTTATATGATACAAAAATGTTTCAAATATTGATAATATAAATAATGGAATCAGGGTCATTTCTTGCAAAAAATGAATTACCCCTTCCCGCCCTTAGTACCTTTCCCTGGACTCCTCCTCCCTAGATAAGTCTCACACTGGCTTTTGTTCGAGTGACAAGTGACCAGTTATTGCATGTTTATTATTGAAAAACACAGCTGGTGTCCAAAAGCAACCACGCGGCCGGACATGTAAGTCATAAATTTCTTCTTTTTATTATTTTATTTTCGGAATTTTTTTTTTTTGGTTTATGTTAAATATCTGAAACTTATTCTCTTTAAGGGGCAATATTATAAAATATGAAAACATTCCAAGGATTTTAAGAGTTGTATGATGAGGAGAAAGATCTAAGAATCGGAGTCGGTTTTTCTGATGGGGAAGATGAAGCCATAAATTATTCTGACCAAGAGCACTACAGTGACTCAGAACAAGAAGGCAGTCCGGATGATGAATATGAGTCAGATGATGATGATGATAGGGAATTCGTTTTTGGAAAGGACGGTGAAACAATGTGGTCAACGAAAGATTTTCCGAAACCTAATTCCAGGATGAAGTCAAAAAATATTTTAAAAACATTTCTTAGCCCTAAGGGGGATGCAAAAAATGTCTTTTCAGAAATTGAATGTTTTACTGAAATAATTGATTTAAATATTAGGGGAGAGCGGGGTTGGTTGGCAACAGTTTCCACTTTTTTTATTGTTGAGTCGTTCCTGTTAATATAATCCCAATGGGGCTGATACCACTGTAAACTCCAAGTATTAGAGTACTTCAAGTATTTTTTTCACAACATAATATTTAATACTAAGATCATAGAAAATTGAAGAATTCGTCAATCCAGAGTACGCCAATTAACCCCCTATGTGGGGCAGGTTGGCCTAGAAGTTGGGGTTGTTTAGCCATCCCATTGAAGTACTGCCTGACACATATTATTGTTATTAAAAGCTGTACTATAATGGTATAATAATTTTGAATCGGTTTTTAACAGCTTTTAAGGGAAAATAGAATGACACTAGAAGAAGTTAGAAGTTTAGACTGTCGTCACTTTTTGCATAAGAAAAATTACTCTCATCTTCCTCGCTGGAACTAAAGACAATTGGTAGTTTCGCCTTTGATTATGTTTACCTTGCTTTTGTGAATTGCTACTGCGCCAAAAAAAAAGTTGAAGAGAGCCAACTAACCCCACAGGAGAGATCATATGAAAGATGACTGCCAGGACAGGGGAGAACAATCAAACAAGAAACTGGTTAGTCGAAAAGTTAGGTTTTTCAAAGCAGTTTGGGGCTATGTGAACAGAATCGGAGTCAAATGTTTTGTCATTCCTTTAAACCAACTTTACTGAAAATATAAAGATTTACTTACATGTTGTAAAATCAATCAATGAAGCACACTCTTATCTACACTGTCAGCTAACTCAGGACTCGCGGGTTCTCCCGCTCCAACTCCCGAGCTCGAGCGGGTCACATGGTACAATGGTGGGGTCTTCACAACAGGTGGAGACGGAACCACCGTTATAGACGGAAACTATAAGCCAATGGCCAACCTACCCCCTATGCTCACCAACCCCGCTCTCCCCTACAGATCAAATAGTTTTTAATAGTTTCAAATAGTTGTTTTTAGATTTTTTAAAATATTCAAATTGATTTTTATTATTATTTCCTGGTTTTGTTTGTAGAAAAATCATAATAATACACCATTTATAAATAATTTTAAATAATTAATACACCTATACTTAATTCTAAGTAAATAAAAGTAATGGTGTCCAAAGTCAACCACGCGCCCGATAGTGTAAAAACATTTGGCGCGCCTGGTCTAGGGTTAAATAAAAGAAAAAACCTAAAAGTTTATTATTAAATCAATGTCAACCTCTTCCAAACAGAAAACATGAAAATGATGTAACCCTCACGTCTACCACTGATTAAATTTTGGTGGAACTTTGGAAGAGTGGCACCTGGATCTGGCATATTTGGTGCTGTTTAGTGTGCAATCTCAACTGAAAAGGACCCTATATGGTTTTATTAAATCCTTTTGGGCAAGCGAAGTGAGTGGAAGATGAAAGCTAGGATTAATGACAATAGTCTAGGCCCTTTGAAACTGTAAAGGACGCGATGGGAGTTAAATAATATCACCATCACAATACCCAGGAGCTACTGTTCCAAAGTTTAACCTAATTCTAAAGCTCCTTATGTCACCTGGGTATAGAAATTAAAAAAATAAATTTTCTTAACACACATATATATATATATATATATTGTAATATACACATATAACACTTATGTTATAAAAGAAAAAGGTATATAAGTGAATAAAGGCAGCAAGAAAACAAATTTCATGTTGCTTTGAAATGTAAGAAAGTGGCCACTGTGGGGAACCCAAGAGAGGCATAATTAAATGCAGGTATAGAGAAAAGGATAATGAAAGGGAAAATTTACTGGCTTCTAAATTAATCATACTACTTATTCCAATCCTTTTTTTTTTTTTTTTGTGGCAAATGCACCACGGCCCCTATGGGCCTATTGTGCGCCAAGTTTCCTGCCTAGGTTCTACTCCATCTTATATGCTGATTTTCAGAACCTCAGTGTATTTAAGAAGGCTGCTTGGGTTGATTAACTCATGCGCCTTAGGGTCCGTGATGCGGTCCAGGCCAAACATCCTGAACCTTAATGCTGCGAGTCTGTCGCATAGGCAAGCTATGTGATAGGCCGTCTCGCTCTCTTTCTCACAGTATCTGCAAATTGGTGATGCCGCGAGTTTGAGTTTGAACATGTGGCTTCTGAGCTTACAGTGTCCAGTGTATACTGCTGTAAGTCTTTTTAGTGCATTCCTGTTAAGATTTAGTAATTCTCTACTCCTTTTGACAGAGGGACTATCCAGGAACAATTTGGAATGTCTTAGTCTTAGTGTTTTGCATCTTCCAAAATTGTTTTTTTTTTTGGCTCCATATATCTCCTCTATCCTCCTTTTGGCAGAGCTTTTTGCTAATGTCACACACCGGTTCAGGGGTGATAGGTTTGATATTGGATCCTTTTCTAGCAAGAGTATCTGCATTTTTGTTTCCTTGTATAAGTGTGGCCTGGCACAATTCCAATCCTTCAAAGAAATTACAACACAGGATCGACCTTTGAAAGTTTTTTTTTTTACTAATTTAATAAGGAAACATGTCAAGAAAATAGTTGAAGTTGCAGAATAAAATTTCTGCAATTTCGGTTCAAAATTAAAAATTCCCTCATGCGATTATATTGATATTATTATATAATAATATCATTATTATATATTGATATAATATAATTGATATTATTATATAATATTATTATATAATATTATATAAATTCCCTCAGGCGATTATATTGATATTATTATATAATAGAATGATTTTATTTTATATTTATAATATATATTATTGTTATATTATAAATTATTATAACAATAACATATATTGATACCATTTATCTAATTTAATTTAAGGTAAGGAATTATATTGATACCATTTATTAAACTTATCGGATTTTATCAATATAAGGGAATCCAATCAAAGTTCACTAAGTTGATATATGTTTGCTCCCCCTGATTTGACATAGATGTCATTAAATTAGGCCCTTGATTACCTAAAACAGACATAAATTGTGAATATAAAAGTTTAATTTATTCTATATTATAGCGCTCCTACCCCACCGCTATTCAAAATAAATATTTTTTCTGTAACATAATAATGGTTTCTCTTATCGAAAAATGACAATAAAGTAAATGAATATGAATCCAATCCCTCCCCTCACCAAAATGTAATATAGCTAATATTTTCAAGAAAATAGGCCCCAACGAACATAATATTCCCTCATATCAATATAATTTGAAATACGCATAAGCGATCAAAAATCCTATATTAAATTTGGATTCAGCATCCTATTAAACCAAATAAACAATCCTTATATCGAATTAAATTTCAGTTGTAACAGTAACTCAAAATATGAGTGCACAAACTAAATTCCAGCATCCCCAAAACGCTAAAACAAACCTTATCACAAAGAAAACTTAAAAATTAACAGTAAATCAAATTGTGCGTGCCTGATAAAATGTTTATACTCAATTCAGAATCAGCGTCTCCAAAAACTTTCAAAAATGGTCTCACATTAAAAAGGAACCTCATCCACAAATGCAATTATGTTGCCTAGGTAGGAATACGAATAAACAAAATCAAGGCTACGAAGAACCGTGTCTAGGAACATCTGAAATGACTGAGTTGCGTTTCAGTCTAAAGCACATCCGCGTATACTCGAAGAGACCAAAACAGCGGCCTTTGGTATCTGATAGTATGCCCGCTTCAAGTCCAATTTGCTGTTTCAAGACCAATTTGCTTTCTAAGCAGATTAAGGATAACATCAGCAGTATTCAACACTGCATATCTGCTGAGTACTGTATTTAGATTCAATAGTCGACAATCTCTGGGGATCCTTAAACCTCTTAGGAACAATAAGTAGCGGACTAGCCCATTAGCAAGTAACTAGTAAAGTACTAGCGGCACATTCCGCCTCAGGTGTCACTAGTTGTAGTTTTCCGATGGCTTCATCCCACAACAGTTTCTTCAACGTGGTCTATACCATGGTACTGTAAGTGTCTCTATTATTAGCTCTGATTTACATTCTATTCCTGTGATTTATAGACGTTATTTTGTATTAAATTATACACCAGAGCTATCTTTACAGCTTCCTAGTTGAATCATAACAGCTGAAAGGTTCAATTGACACCTAGTGAAGAAATAAGAGAGGATAGTTGCCAGTATTTTAATAAAGTGAGAGAAGGTTAGTGGATATTATCTAGGGATGGGTAAGATTGAATGAATCAAATATTTTGTATTAGATACTCAAAAGTAGTTGATACAAGAAGTTGATCCAGCCAAAAATGAAATGGACACTGATACTCAAGTGGATTCATGGATACTGGATGATTCGTATCAGTTGAGTGGGAGTTGTTAATACAATGAATACTTGGAGTAGCTAACCCCAGACTATGAATCAGATACTGGCTACTACTGATTCCGCTCTTGAATCATTTAGTACCTAAAGTATTCATTGCAAAGTACTTACCGCCTGATCCCTTGCATTAGCAACAGATGAATTAAGAGTACCCAACTTCTTGAAGATTATACCACCTTCAAGCTCCTTTGAAACAGCACTCAACACCGAGCCAAATCCCACTACTTCCAACAATCCCTATCCAGTGCCCCTGACTCCAAAGCCAAATGGGCAATCCTCTGCAAACAGCCCTTAGGTAACCCACTCAAAACCAATCTATTCCTATTTCAGCCAATGTACTCAACTCTCACTTTGTCTCCAACACCTCTCATCCTCTCCATGCACCAACTACGGTTCTTATTCATCCCTCCTTTAATCCCAACAACTTTTCCTTCTCCCATATTACCCCTGACGACTATCTTAAATCCATACATAATATTCCAGTTGAACTGATCAAAGCTTCACTTCCGTTCATTCTCCCTTTTCTTTATCATATCTACAACTTTTCACTGCAAAGTGCCACTTTACCCAGTATTTGGAAAAATAGTACGCCCATTTAAAAAAACCTCTAATTAGGAAACCCTCAATGATTTCCGTCCCAGCTCCCTGTTATTCAACCTATCCAAACCTTTGGAATATTTAATTCTGTCACAATATACCTATTCCTTGAGCAAAATATTCTTCTGAACCATCTATAGTCTGACTTTAGGCCTAACTACTCCACTCAATCCACTCTAATTAAAATTTCCCAAAATCTCCACACAACTATAGACCAAAAAAAAACTCACCATCCTTATTATTCCCGACTTCAACAAAGCATTTGACTCAGTGGACCACAATACCCTCCTAAGCTAACTTAAAAACATCCACATGTTTTCTAGTGCCCTTTTCTGGTTCCAATCTTTCCTCACTGGTCACTCTTAATATGCCGCAGTCCCTAACAAACTTCAGTCAAAGCCTCTACCTTTCTCTAGATGCCTATGGGTTCCTCTCCCCCCCCTTGAATTAGATTGGGTTATCTCCCATCCCTTTTTCCATCTATATCATTGATCATCCATCCTCCATCACCGAGGACGTCCAGATTTATCTCTCCTTTTACCCCAATGATTCCTCCGACACCATCATAAAACTCCAGGAAGTTATAGACAGAATATGTGCCAAACCTCAACAAACTCACTCTGAACGCTGAGAAGACGAAAGCCATCCTGATTGGATCCCCCCCTAAAACCTGATTGGATCCCCCTCCTCAAACCTGATGGTATCCACCTCCTCAAACCTGATTGGATCCAACTCCTGTCCCTCCAAACTTGTCCCACATAACTCACCTATATCATTCAAAATTCTATTAAAAACCTCTATAACAACTGTTACCTTCGATCAATCATTCTCTTGGAAACCATACCTCTCCTAAATTTTCCATTGTCCTATCTCTGCCCTGAACCAATTCAACCGTCTATGATATCTCCTTCCATTTGAAACCCACCAACTCCTAGTTTCCAATCTTATCTTTGCTAACTTTGACTACTGCTATATGGTGTAGGGTGGATTGTCAGGGAAACTCAAAGCCAAAATTAAACGTCTATTGCATTGTTTAATACGTTTCGCCTTTGGGATCTCAAGAGATACGCATTTAACCCAGTATTATACCGAGCTGAACTGGCTCTACCTCTTTTACCACTGTCAGTATCACTTGCTTCCTTCCTACACCAGGCTATCAGAACTCAGTGAACCTTCATGTTTTTAATTGACCTCCTCTTCAATTTCCTATTCAATTCCTAATTCAACTGATCACCAAAGGAACATAAGAGAGCTCTCGAAGTAATTTCTTTTAATATTATCTAAACCAGAAACTATTTTATACATTCTTCCAACATGGCAAAATTCATGAATATACATGGCACCAACCAACCAGGAACCTTTATTCAATCATAGATTATGTCATAACAAAGCAAAGGACCTCAATGATGGTGCATTAAACAAGAACTTACAGAGGAATAGAATGTGGCACAGATCACTACTTTCTAAAAGCAAAAATAGGCTTTCCTTGGAAAAAGATAAATACATTAAAGGTAAGTGACCCAGAAGAAAGGTTGGAGGATGAACCAGTAAAAATTTTGCTGCAACAGGATACAAGTATAAGAGGAATGTATCAAAGAAGATTAGATCAAACTTTGGAAGAAACATTTGAGGGGAATGCTGCTGAAACATATGAATACTTAAAAAGAACATTAAAAACGAACATTAAATCAGTTAATTATCATCAGTAAGAACATTAAAAACAGTTAATTATAATCAGTAAGAACATTAAAAACGAACAGTAAATCAGAACATTAAAAAGAACATTAAATCAGTGCAGAAGTGTTAGGACCAAAAAAAGATAGAAGCAGGAAAAATAATAAATGGATGACCATTAGCCTTCTGGAACTGATAAAAAAGAATAAAGAAGCGTACCTCTCCTGGTTAAGCAAGAAGGATAGTAACACATTGGCCACCTATAAAAGGATGAAAAAACTAGTATTTCAAGAAGTAAGGCTTGCTCGAAATGAAGAATAGAACAAACTTTGCGCAAACATAAAATGCCTATTGGGGTATAAAACATCAGCAGCTGAATGGGCTGCACTCAAGAGTATGAGGAATACGGTAACACATAAATCATACCTCAACCTCATCAACTTACCTGAATGGAAGAATTACTTTAAAGATTTGAGGAATGAAGACAGGGATCCATTCAAAAAAGATAATAATGGGCAATACGAAGGGACAGAAATCACTAATAAATATTTAAGAAATCACTAGTAAATATTTTTCATCCTGTCTGTCATTTTTTTTTTTTTTTCCAATCCTGGTATGATACAGAAATGTTCGTTATTTAAAAGCTGTTTTATTTTCTTTCATTATGTTGCCTTAAAATAGTTATTGTAATGGGAAAATATTGGTCACGACATTGAGGCGGGGAAATATCCACGACAATGGGGGGGGGGGATCTCCACGACAATGAAAAATGACATTTAAAAATTTTTCTTTTGAAAACTATATAATTTACGAAAGAACGAATGCCATAATTTATTAGATCAAGTTAAAGGGAAAAAGAAGAAAATATTTTAAAGCCGTAAATTCATACAGAACAACGAAAAATTCGGGTCAAGTCAATGAGGTTTATAAACATAAACTTCCATTTTCGATGAAAGAACACCCCGGCATGGGCCGAAATAGTGCAGAACGTAATAAGTAGAGGTGAAATCTTACTTGACAGTATTGACATTATTGAAATTCTCTCTTTGGTTCACTTAATTCCCTCTTGGTTGGTGTACGATTCGATAATTCATCCGTCCACGCTAATGGCGTCGTATCCCAATGACAATTTTTAAGAATTTTTTATTGGCTTGTCATTTACTCCAAATTATTGAACATAGTGTTATTTTAATTCTTCTTCCGTTATATTACAATCAGGGTAATACATTTTTCTCAAATAAATTAGTACTATAAACCAAAATATATATTATGAAAGAAAAATCGTTAGTGGTAGTTAAAAAAAGAGGCCACAATGCCGGGTTTGGCTTTGAATGTAGAGTGACAAGAAGTTGCCCGTAGTTTGAGAATCACCCTAATATGATACTACTACCCTAATAAAATGATAGGGTGATCCAATACCAAAAGAAATGAAGATCGGTTACCTCAGCCCAGTACATAATAAAGGGGACAGAAAACAATGCAAAAACGACAGGGGAATCTGTGTTACAAATCCCATTACGAAAATACTAGGGAAAATCATAAGGAACCGATTAGAAGATTAATTCAAAGGATCGGATGACCAATGCGGATTTACAGCTGGAAGATCATGCACTGACCATATTTTCACCCTGAGGCAATTGTTGGAGAAACATCAAACCGTTTCTCGTGACATTGAATTAATTTTTATTGACTTAGAGAAAGCGTATGATAGTGTCCCACAAAAATTGTTATGGCAAGCTCTCCAAAATGCAGGCATTAATACAGATCTAATAGATATAATAAAAGAAATTTACAAAGAAAACACTTGCCAAGTCAAAATTGGACCCTGGAGTAACCCTTTACTTGTTAAGAAATGTTCAGAAAGGTAAGGTCCATTTTTGACTTGGCAAGTGTTTTCTTTGTACATTTCTTTGTAATCTGGAGTAAATGACAAGCCAATAAGAAATTCTTAAAAATTGTCACTGGGATACGACGCCATTAGCGTGGACGGATGAATTATCGAATCGTACTCGTACACTAACCAAGAGGGAATTAAGTGAACCAAAGAGAGAATTTCAATAATGTCAATACTGTCGATTAAGATTTCACCTCTACTTATTACGTTCTGCACTATTTCGGCCCATGCCGGGGTGTTCTTTCATCGAAAATGTAAGTTTATGTTTATTACCCTCATTGACGTGACCCGAATTTTTCGCTATTCTGTATGAATTTACGGCTTTAAAATATTTTCTTCTTTTTTCCCTTATCTTGCTCTAATAAATTATGGCATTCGTTCTTTCGTAAATCATATAGTTTTTAAAAGAAAAATTTTTAAATGACATTTTTTCATTGTCGTCTTTTCGGATTTCTCTATATTGGTATACATCAGAGTTGGGAAATCTGAATAATGATAAATGAATATGAATAATTGTAATCATAAAACAAATGAATAATGAATAATCATTATTCATAATCAGTGCGGAGTAATTTTAATGATTATTGAGTGTTTATGATATTCATTTGAAATGAATAATGAATAACTGGTATTCCGTTATTCATGATTAACGAATACTGATAAATTCAGTTAGTCATTATTCATGAATAAAATATATTCATGAGCTAGGATTAATGTGATATTCATCAATCATGAAACCTAATATTCATCAATCATGAATACCTAATATTCATCAATCATGAATACCTAATATTCATCAATCATGAATAACAAATATTCACAAATCATCAATCATTAATATGATATATTCATAATCATTATTCACTTAAAATTAAAAATACGAGTATGCATTTCTGAATCAAAAGTTGTCTTATTGAACAAGTCCTAGGAGTGGGTGTAGTCAACTAAACAGCATTTGAAGCCACAAGTAAAAAATTAGACCCTACTTCCAATGGGTACTAGTAAAGGTCTATTGACAAGAATGCAAAAAGCAAACAAATTTTTAATCACCATTTATGATTAGTAAGACTCAGAATTGTGATTTTTTTTGTAATCATGATTAATGAATTTATATTATTCATGATTAATGAATGATCTGTAATCATGAGTAGTGAATTCCAATTAGTCATGATTAATGAGTAATGAGTAATCTTGAATAATCAATTCTTCTTAATCATGATTACTGACTAACACTCAATAATGAATAATGGTCATTCATGTTTGTTGAATACATTATATTCATGAATACTCCACCACCAGTGATTGATACAATTCATGATTAATGATTCCGTGATGATTACAATCATTATTCACATTTTTGATTATTAGTCATAATCATGATTACATTTTTATTTAAATATGCCCAAATCTGGTATACATTATTGGGTTAACCCTTTTTACGGAAATTACGTCAGCACTTAATAAATTACCTGATATCATTAAGACCGATTACTAGGTTATTTGGGATGCTCATTATAAAAATAATATCGATTTTAAGGGTTAGTCGCTCAGGTAACGATTTATTAGAACTTACGCAATATAATCGATCTTGGGGGCGCCTATAAGGGTTATCCGAGGTGCGGATTATGAAAATTATATCGATTTTGCAATTCCGCCGTAAGGTATCGATTTATTACTACTTACGCGATATAATCGATCTTGGGGTCGACTTTAGGGTTATCTGAGGTGCTGATTATGAAAATAATGTCGCTTTTGAGATTCCGCCATCAGGTATCGATTTATTACTACTAACACGATATAATCTATCTTTGGGTCGACTATAGGGTTATCTGAGGTGCTGATTATGAAAATGATATCGATTTTGAGATCCCGCTGTCAGGTATCGATTATTACTACTTACGCGATATTGTCACGTTGAAAACCTTGGATGGCCATTGAACCTAGGAGACCATGAGAGAGAGGGGGAAACCCTAGAAGAGGCTGACCCAGGCGATTAGAAGGGGCAATCTGAGAGGAGCAGTTAGACAGTCAGGCAGTCTGGAAGAGTCTGAGTCAGGCGGTCGGAGAGGAGCAGTCTGGAGCGGAGGCTGGGCCTGAGATGGGCTGTCGAAGTCTGGGATAGGCAGACTGGTACCCCCCCTTGTGTAGTTGGGACTTGTACTTGTAAGAGACTATTGTAATTATTGTAAATAATAAATAGTGTAAATTGTACTTAGTCGCTTAAATACCTCACAACCCTTGCCCAAAGATTCCTGTGCCACATTTGACTGGTGGATTTTAAGAATAGGGGTGACACAAATTTGGTGGAGGCGCCGGGCAAGGGTTGTGTCGTGTGGAAGAGGGAGCTTCGAGAGATGCCGAGCAGGGACTGTGTGGAAAATGGAGGAGTTGCTGGAGAATTCCGGATGGGTGGAAACGCTGCGTTCCGGGAGGAGAGCCAGAAGGGACAAGAAGAAAAAATCAGCACTGCGGATCAGCTGGACCAACTCGGAGAGCTACGGAGCAGAAAAGAGAGACGGGAGCCACCCGAAGCATTCTTAGCTCACCAAGGTAATAAAATTAATGTTATTTTTTGTTTTGTAAAAAAATAAGATTTAGCCATAAGAGAAAACACTTGCAGAAAAAACCCCAGCTAAAGTGTAAATAAGAATGAAACTAGAAAATAAGAAAGTAATTATAGAAAGAATAGTAGAATCTAGAAAAATAAGAGAGAAACTAGAGGTTTTGTAATTTTAAGATATGGGTTATGTATGTAAGAGCTCGTCAATGGTTGACGATTTAGCAGGAAGATTAAAAGAGGCTGAGTTTTTAGTTTAAGTTACAAGAGGAACTGATGGAAAACATTATGGAGTTCTTTCTACAGTGTTTAAACTAGATACTTTAATAATTAGGGATCATTTTATTAATGTGAATAGTCTTTGTTTATAGAGTATTGTAGGTTTAGATTTTTTAGAAAAATATAAGTCAAAAAGTAACTTTAAAGAGAATTCTTTGTCAATGAAAATTTTCAGGTCGGAAGAAAAATCTTATCTTGACCCTTTGATCATAATCTCGGGATGAAATGGAAGAGGGACAGACGAAGATGGTAAGTAAATGTAAAGTCGAGACGATACACGCAGGGCGAACATAACGGTTTTTTGATATTTGAAGAAGAGAAAAAAAAATTAGAAAATAGATCTGTAAATTATAAAAATCATGAAATTTCATATTCCATTATATCGTTGAATATTATTTTTTGTCTTGGAGAGGAGTACGGAAATCTAAAGGTTAACGGACGGGAAATGCTGAATTTGCGTCTGCCAGGAAACAATAGCACCGCGGGCACTGAGCTAGTGGATCCCCGGAAAAGACGAAATCAAAATTGGGCGCAGGAAGGTAATTGTCAGCGAAACACAATTTAGGATCCTGCAACGTTAAGGAAACATCAGATCGGTTGCAAGATAAGGGTTAAGGTTTTGGGTTGCGGTCATTGTGTTTATACCATCTTTGATTTTTAAAGGACTTAAGCAAACAATTTATCGGAGCCAAAGATTTCGATCACTATCGCGGTTTTCTAATAAAGAAATGGGTAAAAAGAATTTTATTGAGAAGGCCTATTGTCGCGGATACGGAAGCAGCGCCAACAGCTTCCCAGTCTAAGTCGGCGACCAATTCCAAGAAGGGAGACACAAAAGTGTAAGAAGAGCAGCCATCCTAGCATAGTCAGCGATAAAAGTAGGTCAGTGGGTGAAATGTTATGCAGGATAGACAAAACAAACGTTCTTTTAAATCCCTTTATCAAGAGTAGTAATTAAGATTTTTGATTGTTTATTCTTATTAGATTAATGACTTATATTTTTTCTAGTTCCTTAGTAGTGGAAATTGGAAATTGTGTAGTAAAAAAAAGAATTTGTAAGTAAAAGTCTTAGAGGGTATTATTGATTAACTTGTATCTTTTATGGTTAAAGAATAAAGTTAAAGTAGCAGAACAATGGAATTCAGTTTTGTTTTGTTTTTTTATTAAGTCAAGAAATAATTGTAAAGGAATTTTACTGCGTCTTATAGAGGTTGTTATGGTTCTTAAGGGAAAATTAAATTAAATGAGACAGCCGGCATCCCACACCCCTTTGAGGTTCAAAGAGAGTAAAGTACTTAAAGAGGGTCGTAAAGTACTTAAAAGGTATAGTAAAGTGCTTGAAGAGAGTAGTAAAGTACTAAGGGAGTAAAGTTTTTAAATTTGTTGTGGAATTCTACGAGTCAAACGTAGATGGCTAAAATATACAAGATTATCAGAGTCAAACTGAGGTAAGATTTGAGGAAGGTGCTAGTCAAAAGCACGGTATATCAGAGAATGAACAATAAAGGGGTGAGCCGATGATTGTCGAATTCAAAAATAAAATGATGCAGTGAGGTTCCTCTATTTGAGTTTTTTATTGGTTCTCACCTTTTTTGTTGTTTCGAATTTTTGTTTTGTTTTTAACATTCAGTACTTGGTTCTTTTGTTTGTAAACTCTACAGTTAAGTAAATTATGGTAAAAAACGAGCTTTCTGCTGCTTTGTTTATTTTTTGTTACAGGTCCCAACTTACCGACGAGGACGTTGGTATTCAGGGGAGGGGGGAGTTGTCAGTGGAAAACCTAAGATGGCCATTGAACCTAGGAGACCCTGAGAGAGAGGGGGAAACCCTAGAAGAGGCTGGCCCAGGCGAGTAGAAGGGGCAGTCTGAGAGGAGCAGTTAGACACAGTCAGGCAGTCTGGGCCTGAGATGGGCTGTCGAAGTCTGGGATAGGCAGAGTGAGCATGGGGTATAATGGGATTCAAAGTAGTAACATAGCCCTAAGTAATTCATGAGCCATGGTACCCCCCCTTGTGTAGTTGGGACTTGTAGGAGACTATTGTAATTATTGTAAATAATAAATAATAAATAGAGTAAATTGTACTTAGTTGCTTAAATACCTCACAACCCTTGCCCAAAGATCCCTGTGTCACATTTGACTGGTGGAATTTAAAAATAGGGGTGAAATATAATTAATCTTGGGGTCGGGTTTAGGGTTATCTGAGGAGCTGATTATGAAAATGATATCGATTTTGAGATCCCGCCGTCAGATATCAATTTATTGCTACTTACGCAATATAATCGATCTTGGCGTCAACTTTAGGGTTATCTGAGGTGCTGATTATGAAGATTATAACGATTTTAACATCCCCCTATTAGGTATCGATTTATTAAAACTCGCGGGATATAATCGATCTTGGGGTCGACTTTGGGATTATCTGAGGTGCTGATTATGAAAATAATTTCGATTTGAAGGTTACTCGCTCAGTTATCGATTTATTAAAACTTACGCGATATAATCGATCTTTGGGTCGACTTTGGGGTTATCATAGGTGCTGATTATGAAAAAAATATCGATTTTAAGGTTACTTGCTCAATTAACGATTTATTACAACTTACGCGATATAATCAATCTTAGGGTCTACATTAGCGTTATCCGTGGTGCGGATTATGAAAATGATAAAGATTTTGCAATCCCGCCGTAAGGTATCAATTTATTACCACTTACGCGATATAATCAATCTTAGGGTCTACATTAGCGTTATCCGAGGTGCGGATTATGAAAATGATATCGATTTTGAGATCCCGCCGTCAGGTATCGAATTATTACTACTTACGCGATATAATCGATCTTGGGGTCGACATTAGGGTTATCCGAGGTGCTGATTATGAAAATGAAATCGATTTTGAGATCCCGCCGTCAGGTATCGATTTAGTACTACCTACGCGATATCACTGATCTTGGGGTCGACATTAGGGTTATTTGAGGTGCTGATTATGAAAATGATATCGATTTTGAGATCCCGCTGTCAGGTATCGATTATTACTACTTACGCGATATTGTCACGTTGAAAACCTTGGATGGCCATTGAACCTAGGAGACCATGAGAGAGAGGGGGAAACCCTAGAAGAGGCTGAAAATAATTTCGATTTGAAGGTTACTCGCTCAGTTATCGATTTATTAAAACTTACGCGATATAATCGATCTTTGGGTCGACTTTGGGGTTATCATAGGTGCTGATTATGAAAAAAATATCGATTTTAAGGTTACTTGCTCAATTAACGATTTATTACAACTTACGCGATATAATCAATCTTAGGGTCTACATTAGCGTTATCCGTGGTGCGGATTATGAAAATGATAAAGATTTTGCAATCCCGCCGTAAGGTATCAATTTATTACCACTTACGCGATATAATCAATCTTAGGGTCTACATTAGCGTTATCCGAGGTGCGGATTATGAAAATGATATCGATTTTGAGATCCCGCCGTCAGGTATCGAATTATTACTACTTACGCGATATAATCGATCTTGGGGTCGACATTAGGGTTATCCGAGGTGCTGATTATGAAAATGAAATCGATTTTGAGATCCCGCCGTCAGGTATCGATTTAGTACTACCTACGCGATATCACTGATCTTGGGGTCGACATTAGGGTTATTTGAGCTGCTGATTATGAAAATAATATCGCTTTTTAGATCCCGCCGTCAGGTATCGATTTATTACTATTTACGCGATATAATCGATCTTGGGGTCGACTTTAGGATTATCTGAGGTGCTGATTATGAAAATAATGTCGCTTTTGAGATTCCGCCATCAGGTATCGATTTATTACTACTAACACGATATAATCTATCTTTGGGTCGACTATAGGGTTATCTGAGGTGCTGATTATGAAAATGATATCGATTTTGAGATCCCGCTGTCAGGTATCGATTTATTAAAACTCACGGGATATAATCGATCTTGGGGTCGACTTTGGGATTATCTGAGGTGCTGATTATGAAAATAATTTCGATTTGAAGGTTACTCGCTCAGTTATCGACTTATTACAACTTAGGCGATATAATCGATCTTAGGGTTGACTGTAAAGTTATCCGAGGTGCTGATTACGAAAATGATATCGAATTTGACATTTCGCCGTCAGGTATTGATTTAATACTACTTACGCGATATAATCGATCTTCCGCACCTCGGATAACCCTAATGTAGACTCTAGGCTTATCCGAGGTGCGGATTATGAAAAAAATATCGATTTTTAGATCCCGCCGTCAGGTGTCGATTTAGTACTACCTACGCGATATCATCGATCTTGGAGTCGACATTAGGGTTTATCTGAGGTGCTGATTATGAAAATGATATCGATTTTGAGATCCCGCCGTCAGGTATCGATTTATTACTACCTCAGCGATATCATTGATCTTGGGGTCGACTTTAGGATTATCTGAGGTGCTGATTGTGAAAAAAATATTGATTTTAAGGTTACTCGCTAAGTTAACGATTTATTACAACTTAAAACGATTATTACAACTTATGCGATATAATCGATCTTAGAGTCTACAATAGGGTTATCCGAGGTGCGGAAGATCGATTATATCGCGTAAGTAGTATTAAATCAATACCTGACGGCGGAATGTCAAATTCGATATCATTTTCGTAATTTTCGGATAACTTTACAGTCAATCCTATGATCGATTATATCGCGTAAGTTGTAATAAATCGATAACTGAGCGAGTAACCTTCAAATCGAAATTATTTTCATAATCAGCACCTCAGATAATCCCAAAGTCGACCCCAAGATCGATTATATCCCGTGAGTTTTAATAAATCGATACCTAATAGCGGGTTGTTAAAATCGTTATAATCTTCATAATCCGCACCTCAAATAACCCTAATGTCGACCCTAAGATCGATATATCGCGTAAGTTGTATAAATTCGATACCTGAGCGAGTAACCGCAAAATCGATATCATTTTCATAATCAGCACCTCAGATAATCCTAAAGTCGACCCCAAGATCGATTCTATCGCGTAAATAGTAATAAATCGATACCTGACGGCAGGATCTAAAAAGCAATATTATTTTCATAATCAGCAGCTCAAATAACCCTAATGTCGACACCAAGATCGATGATATCGCGTAGGTAGTACTTAATCGATACCTGACGGCGGGATCTCAAAATCGATATCATTTTCATAATCAGCACCTCGGATAACGCTAATGTAGACCCTAAGATTGATTATATCGCGTAAGTAGTAATAAATCGATACCTTACGGCGGGATTGCAAAATCTTTATCATTTTCATAATCCGCACCACGGATAACGCTAATGTAGACCCTAAGATTGATTATATCGCGTAAGTTGTAATAAATCGTTAATTGAGCAAGTAACCTTAAAATCGATATTTTTTTCATAATCAGCATCTAAGATAACCCCAAAGTCGACCCAAAGATCGATTATATCGTGTAAGTAGTAATAAATCGATACCTTACGGCGGGATCTCAAAATCGGTATCTTTTTTATAATCAGCATCTCAGATAACCCTTAAGTCGACCCCAAGATCGGTTATATCGGGTAAGTAGTAATAAATCGATACCTGATTGCGGGATCTCAAAATCGATATAATTTTCATAATTAGCAGTTCAGATAATCCTAAAGTCAACCCCAAAATCGATTATATCGCGTAAGTAGTAATAAATCGATACCTGACGGCGAGATCTCAAAATCGATATCATTTTCATAATCCGCACCTCAGTTAACCATACCCCAAGATCGAATAAATCGCGTAAGTTGTAAAATAAACTGAGCCGCAAAAGCACGCAATCCTTAATACGCCAAGCCAAATTGAACTTCTGTACCTTATCCAGTGCCCACGAATCCAAAGCAAAATGGGTAATTCTCCGTAAATTGTCCTTGGGTAAACCCAATCAATATCTATTTCAGCCGATGAACTCAACTCTCATTTTGTCTCCAACACCTCCCATCCTCTACAAGCACCAACACCGGTTCCTGTTTCCGCCCCCTTTAACCCCAACAACTTTTATTTCTCCCATATTAACCCTGACGACCTGCTCAAATCCATTCGAAAATTCCAAACAAATGATTTTGGACCAGATAACATCCCAGTTAAATTGATTTAAGCCTCACTTCCTTTCATCCTCCCCATCCTGTATCATATCTACAACTTTCCGCTGCAAAGTCCCACTTTTCCCAGTACCAGGAAAACTGCTCTTGTACGCCCACTGAAAAAAACCTCCAATCCAGAAACCCTCAATGATGTCCGTCCCATCTCCCTATTATCCTACCTATCCAAACCTTTGGAGCGTTTAGTTCATGCACAACTATCCCATTATCTGGAGCAAAACAACCTCCTGAACCATCTTCAGTCTGGTTTCAGGCCTGATCATTCCACTCACTCCGTCCTCATTAAAATTTCCCAAGACCTCCACACAGCAATAGACCAAAAGAAACTCATCATCCTTATTCTCCTTGACTTCACCAAAGCCTTTGACTCAGTAGACCACAATACCCTTCTAAGCAAACTTCCACATGTCATCTAATGCCCTTTTATGGTTCCAATCATTCCTCACGAGCCGCTCCCAATATGTTATAGTCCATAACTAACCTCCGTCAAAGCCTCTACCATTGTCTAAAGGCCTACCTCAGGGTTCCTCCTTATCCCCCACACTTTTTTCGATCTATATCAATGACCTCCCATCCTCCATCCTTCACTGTCAAATACCATATGTATGCCGATGACGTCCAGATTTACCTATCCTTTGACCCTGATGATTCCTCAGGCGCCATCCTAAAACTCCAGGAAGATATCAACAGAATATGTGCTTGGGCAAACCTTGACAAACTCACCTTGAACGCCGAGAAGACGAAACCCATCTTAATTGGATCTCCCTCTCTCCTCGAAACAATCCCTGTTGCACCAAATCTAGTCCTGAACAACTCACCTATCTCATTCCATAGCACCGTTAAAAACCTAGGCGTTACCTGCAATCCCTCTCTTGGAAACCACACATCTCACAAATTTCCCGTCGTACAATCTCTATCCTGAAACAGTTCAACTGTCTACGATATCTTCTTCCATTCAAAACCCGCCAACTTCTAGTCTCCTCCCTTATCTTTCCCCACTTTGACTACGGCTGTATGGTGTACGGCGGACTGTCTGGTGAACTCGAAGCCAAACTCAAACGTCTAATAAATTCTACAATACCTTTTGTCTTTGGGATCTCCAGAGATACGTATATAACCCAGTATTACACCAAGTTGAAGTGGCTCTACCCCTCCTATCGCCGTCAGTATCTACTTGGCTTCCTTTTTATACCAAGCCATCAGAACTAAATGACCTTCCTATATCCTACAGAGCCTGCAATTCAAATCCGCCATTCAATCCCGCCCAACCAGATCCCGTACATCTGATCTGTATCCCCCACCCCCAAGCTGATGACCTAGCAAGAAAAAGCTCAGCCAAAAGACCCATGACACCTGAACCAGTAATTGGCATAAGCATAAGCTATGCCAAAAGAAGGATAGGGGCAATCTATGGTGCAATTAAAAAACAGGATTGGAATGACAAGACACAGTATCACTCCAAATTCTTCTTAAAAGGCTACTCTGTAAAAAAAAGTGACATTCTACTGAACTTGGACAGGAAAGCACTCAAAATAATTACAGCGATCTATACAGGACACTGTAAACTTAACAAACATATGCACAGGCTCAAACTCGCAGACACACCTATCTGCAGATTCTGTGGCAAGGAGGATGAGACAGCTTATCACATTATAAGCTGGTGTGAACGACTTGTTAGGCTAAGATTCAGCATCTTTGGCGAGGTAAACTGGGGTGAGGTTACTACCTGACCCAAGTACTAATGAACTGGTCAACCCAACCAGTTTGCTAAAATTTACTGATGCTCTAAATATAGTAATTTAGGACTCAGACAAGTTAGGCGCACAATAGACCCAGCAGGTCGCAGTGCACAGGGCCACAAAAAAAAAAAAAAAAAAAAAAAAAAAAAAAAAAAAAAAAAAAAAAAAAAAAAAAAAAAAAAATCCCCCACCCCCATCGAACTGACACTTATGAAAAATCCTTCATAATGCAAGCCATATCCCTCTGGAACTCTATCCCCTCCAATATTCGACACGCTCCATCGATTTCCACTTTCAAATCCCTCCTCTTCGAGTTCCTTTTCAACTCCCAATCCAACTGATCTCTGAAGGGACACAATGGAGCCTTAGAAGCAACTCTGTTAATCATTATTCCCACTAGAAAATATGTTATTTATTCAAGTTGTTTCATTTTATTTCATTGTCTCCAGGTATCGGCACTCTCTCCTCCCCTTATTTCTCTTCCGCCTATTATACCTATGGATTACTGTCATATAGGAATGCATTATTTTTGTTTCTGTCTTCTGTTTTGTTTTATTTTCCACTTTTGTAAATATCTTTTGTAAACCCTTTTGTAAATATTTATTATTATTCATATATGGCCACACTGGCTTGAACTCTGTATTATGAATGTATAATTTAGTCTAAAGGGACGTAGTCCCAGGATAATAAAATTATTTTTCATTTCATTTTACCTTGTGTTCAGAAGTTAATAAAAAGTTTGTATTAATGAATAATGTTTTTGTAGTGTGTTATTACTATACTAAAACAATAATTATATTATAATCTTTATTACCATCAGCAGTCAGACAAATTTAACTTGAAATTGTTAACTTTGTAATTATTCTGAGGGCGCATTAGTCCCACAATAAAATTATTTTTTCATTCGTTCATTCACACTATTTGTAGATTTTATGACTTTCAAACACATATTTAGCACAACTTATTATCTCTAGCAATTAAGAACTGAACACTGCTTTAGTAATTAGACAAAACAAATCATTACAGCATATTATTTTATTTTACACAGTTACTTTAAAAAAAGAAAAAAAGTATGATTTTGTATGTTACATTGAAAACAGTTCCAGACTTTTTGTTGGAACGGTTACATAACTGTATTAGTATGTAATCACATTTTCTGGATGTTAGGAGAATGTTCTACGCCCTTCTGGAAAGTTTGATTTCAGACTTGATAAAAGAAGCATTAGACTGGGGGCTTAGTCTTGCTCTGAACATTGAAGCATATGGTTACTTTTGAGTCACTGTATTATCACAATTAGTTACTTTCCGCCATCAAGAGTGCCAGGATAAGATAGTTGGGGCACATACAAAGAATGCAAGGTGGTAGGCTCCCGAAAATGATAATGGATGGACACCCTGGTGGTAAAAGGAGTAGAGGTAGACCAAGACTTTTGATGCAAACGGCAAGGGATCGTGACACATGGCGCAGGCTGATCCAGGAGGCCTTGACTCAACAATGAGTTGTTGCGCCGCTGAGTAAGTAAGGTAGACCAAGACTGCGTTGGCTGCAGGATCTGGAGGAAGACTTTGGTCATTGGGTGTTTCGGGATGGAGAAGGGCAGTTGCAGACATGTTGGAGTGGAAGAGGATTGCTGAGGAGGCCAGGGTCCTGCAAGGACCATAGCGCCGTTAGATTAGATTAGTTACTTTTTGAAACATTGTTGTTAATTTGAGCTTTAATTGTTTTTCTGACATTGTGGATTATAATTTTTCTTAAATAAAACTTATTTAAACCCACATTAGTGATACAATATTATTTTGGATAAATGATGGTTGACCAAGTATTGAATAAATATAAGAATAGTACGGGGTGGCGTTCAAAAAACTTCGAATAGTATTAAACTATTTTATTACAGCCGCTTCAACCCAATAATGCAGGTCTTCTTCAGGGCTAAATGGACAAGACACAGACAAAAAATTATAAATACATAGGAGAAAGAATATGAACTAACTAGATAACATAAAGTTCTTGTAAATCTATAATACATACGAACAAGATGTAGTAAGGCTATTGAAACTTATAACATTGACAGTGTGATGTAATGGGGCAAGATAATATATACAGTAAACCCTCATTATTACGAACTCGGATATAACGAACACCTCGATATAGCAAACCAAAATACTATCCCCCCAAAATTACCATTATATTTCTGCTGAACCCCTCGTTATAGCGAAATCCTCGGTTAGTGCGAACTACGAACTAAATTTGATGCCTGAGAATTATTATATTCTGTTATAACGAACTGCTAGAATTTTTATTATTTTTTTTTTTACTGTATTACGTAGAATGAGTGCGGGAAGACGAAGTAGCTCCAGTTTCTAGAATTGAGGTGTTTTTTTACTCTTAACTAATCCGATTTGCTTATGCTCTCTCCCTAATTCCATTGACTTTTTTCTCAAAACAACTCAGTTCTGTTTCGACTTCTGTATTATTCGAATCAGTGTACTGTAGTCGTTTATAGTGTTTTTTAAATACACAATGAGTTCGTTGGTAAACATCTGTCACAAACATAAATCCTTATCAATCGAGGAAAAATTAAAAATTCTCCATTCCAGGGAATTCCAAGTAAGAAAACCATCGCAGAAAAATATGGAATTCCAAAATGAACATTGTCAACCATTATAAAAAAAATAAAAAAGATAAAATAGATTCAACCGCAGCCCAAGGATTAACTTCAGCATCAAATAAACGACTGCGCTCTGTCACTCATGAATATTTGGAAAAAAAATTTATAAATTGCTTTAAACAAATGAGATCTCAAATATCAATCTTAGACCGTCTTATTAAAGCTAAGGCTAAAGAACTCTCAAGTGAACTTGGCAGGTAAATAATTGAATCTCATTGTTTAATTAATATGTAGTTTATCTAAAAATTAATCACATACATGCGATTTAATTAGTTAATGCGATTTAGTTCTAATGAATGAATTTTCTTCGAAATATGATCAAATTAGTGTGGCCATTGGCTAAAAAAAATATTAAAAAAAAGAATCCTCGGTTATAACGAATCTCGTTATAGCGAACTATGAAAATCAAACCCCCTACCAGTTCGCTATATCGAGGGTTTACTGCATAGATAATTGTTGGGTGATAAATGAAAGAAAATATCGATAAAACGGTTTTAGCTCTTTATTCTACAAAATATAATTTTCAACTCGACTATTTTTAACTCTATCTTAACACATCTGATATTTTTACATATGAAATAAATACAATATATACAATTCATCGATTTTTCCAATGTTCGATCAAGTAAATTGTTCTCAATTTCTCAATTGTTCTCAACAATAATATATCTATACCTCAATCACTAATTAATCTCCCTTCTTTTATGGCTCCTTTTTGCATCCATATTAACTCATGAATCACTATTTTGATACAATATCCCCTTAAAAATGTATCTTGCCCCATTACATCATACTATCAATGTTATAAGTTTCAATAGCCTTACTACGTCTCGTTAGTATGTATTATATGTATACAGACCTTTATATGTTATCTAGTTAGTTCATATTCTTTGTCCAATGTAGTGATAATTTTTTATCATGGGTAAAAACATTGGCTGCAATAAAATAGTTTAATACTATTTGAAGTTTTGAACGCCATCCTGGACTATTCTTATATTTGTTACAATATTATGTTAAAACTTGGTGCTCCAATTATGTCATAACAGTATTGATTATTATAATGATTCATTAATTGGCAAAAATTCTTCTTATCAATTACAAATAGTATGGTATCATGTTATATCCAGAAACCTAATTGAGATGTTCATACCAAGCACAATTGTGAATAGGATGTTAGTTTTTGAACTACATTTCAATTATATGTAAGTAAAAATAATAACTATGACAAATCTTGAAGAAGGGTATCAAACTTTTACTGGGCTACTGAAATCTAGAGGTGATGAGCCATGCTGCACTATAAACCATTCTAGAATACAGTTGTGAAACATGGGCATATTAATAATATAACCAAAAGATATGTTGCACAATTTGGAAAAGTTGGAGTAAAAAACCACTCATAACTAAGTAGAATAAGACCGCCCTACTAATATTTTGTTGTGTTCTTCAAGACTGGCCTGTAGTGCAATAATTTTCTCAGCAATAGGAAAATTTAGTCAGTAAAACAAATTCCATATTTTATTATTTATCTGAGAGTGATGATATAAGATTTTGTAGGCGACCAATCTGCAAACAGAATGATCAACAGAACAAATTTTCTAAGTAAAGTTGGGTAGAAACATTATGGTTTGGGGAATTTTTTTTCTGGCTACTGGGTTCTCCCTCTTTTGAAAATAAAGATATTAGGAATGTGACCATACACAAACATATTTTAAATAGCCATTTCATTTGATACAATAAAGGAATTGGCAAAAAGCTTGGCCATTTCAACATACTAACCATCCATAACATACTTGAAACTTAGTTAAAGTATGCATATATCTCAAAAATATACCTGTCATACCTTGCTCAATCACTAAATTTTTATTATAAATCAAACCTTCTTCTATCCAGAATTTATTAGGGGAGAGCGGGGTTGGTTGGCATAGGGGGTAGGTTGGCCATTGGCTTATAGTTTCCGTCACACCGTCGCACCATTATACCCTGTGACCCGCTCGACCTCGGGAGTCTTGTCCTGAGTTTCCTTGTTCAATCCGATGCTAACAGTGCAGAGAAGAGTGTGCTTCATTGATTGATTTTACAACATGTTAGTAAATTTTTATATTTCCAGTAAATTTGATTTAAAGGCATGGCAAAACATTTGCAACCGATTCTGTTCACATAGACCCAAACTCCTTTGAAAAACTTAACTTTTTGACTAACCAGTTTCATGTTTGATTGTTCTCCCCTGTCCTGGCAGCCATCTTTCATATGATCCCTCCTGTGGGGTTAGTTGGCTCTCTTAAACTGGGGTTTGTTTGCGCAGTAGCAATTCACAAAAGCAAGGTAAACATAAACAAAGGTGAAACTACCAATTGTCTTTAGTTCCAGCGAGGAGAACGAGAGCAATATTTTCTATGCAGAAAGTGATGACAGTCTAATCTTCTATCTTCTTCTATCGTCATTCTATTTTCCCTTAAAACTTGTTAAAAACCGATTCAAAATTATATTACCATTATAGTGCAGCTTTTAATAACAATAATATGTGTCAGGCAGTACTTGAATGAGATTGCTAAACAACCCCACCTTCTAGGCCAACCTGCCCCCACATAGGGGGTTAATTGGCATACTCTGGATTGACGAATTTTTCAATTTTCTATGATCTTACTATTAAAACTTATGTGTTGAAAAAAATACTTGAAGTACTCTAATATTTAGAGTTTACAGTGGTATCAGCCCTATTGGGATTATGTTAACAGGAGCGACTCAACAATCAACAAAGGAAAACTGTTGCCAACCAACCCCGCTCTCCCCTACCTTTTTCCTTCACCTATTTTATTAAATTGTCAATGATAAGTTAACCTATTAATTTTAAAATTTTAGAAGTTTCACGGAAAGATTTCCCTTTTTGTGAAAATCTAACAATCTTCCATGCATACCTAAACTTACATTATGACAAAAAAAACAAAAAACAGATGTTACAAGTACGTAACAACGCCTAAAACATCCAAGAACGGAGTCTGGAATCTTCGAGAGTGTTTTTTGGTCTTATATACATAAGTATACAACTAAGAGTTAGGTTATGTTAACCTGGACACCAAACAATACAGTTACTTTTTAGCCACTATTCTGTTACTGCTAAATACTGATTTGTCAGGTTAATATTAATCTGAGATCTCATTATTTGCTAAACATTTTTGTACCGTAATTTTACATAAATAAAATTATTTAAAGCCATATCAGTGTTACAATATTGTTGTTGGATTTACACAAAATCCAATCAATTTTTATAATAAATCAAAATATATTATGATTATCGGAGGGGCTCCAGTTATTACACACACACCCCCCTCTCCTCTAACGTGGACTTTAATCACCTCCATAGACGCACGAGGGGATTCTGCCTGCAGCCAGCCATGAGTGCCGCCAATTGATGACTAGGAGGGATGGAGTATCCAGGCCCTCATTACGGCACACCACCAGAGGGGAAATAATCCAGGACTCCAGCGCAGGGCGAAGAAGGAGAGCGAAGGCCCCCCCCTGATATTGTATGTAGCCATTGCAACTAATCAATTATTCCCCTTCAGGGATAGTCACATAAAATTGTAAATAAAGGCATTTAATGCAAGAAAAAGTTTTCTTATTAATACATAGCAAAACCCTTACCAAATAAAAGAACATTTATCATTACAAGAAAAGGACTCCGGGTCATATAAAATGTATCAGGCCCCCCAGTATTGAACAATTGTCAAAATAAAAGATAATACATAATTACAAATATAGCAAAAAACAACAGACATAGTACAGCTAGTGTCCAGAAACTTATGATCACAAGCAATTTTTAAACTGTTTTTATTTTTCTTAATAAAAACGGATTTATTCAAAACTAACATTTAAGTTAATTATGCAGTAGTTTCCTTCTGGATAAAAATTTACATCAATTCGCACGTAGATTTTTTAGAAACAAGTAGTAAATGAGCTTTCCAGGAGCTTATGGCCGATACCATATACAAGAAATAAATAAACTAAAAAGATTCATGTAGCAAACAGATAATAGTAAAAAAGTAACAGAGGTGCAGCATTTTGCATCGAACACAAAAACCTATGTAGCATAAAAAACATAATACTTAAAAACTATAAATTTATTTTACGCTCAAATCACAAGCACAACAAATAACATACTGCAACATTCAGAGATTAGTGTATAATTTAATTAAGTTTATACTATCCTAATCAGTCGTCTGGTATCATGTTATATTAACCACAAAGAGAAAATATCACAGTAATTCTATTATAAATAAAACTTAAAACATAACACACCCTTAGAGCAAGAAGTAGAGTGTTTATAGCTTCTTTAATTTTAGGATGTCGGCTATCTTTGCACAATTCTTGATATAAAAATATACCTAGATTTGATAAAGCTATACAACGAGCTACTCCAGCAGTTTCAGTTTTCCCAGCTTTCAAAATAATACTTATTACACGGTCCTAAAAAAATAAATAAAATATAACATATGTGTTTATATGAATGTATAATATATGTAAGTTTGCTACAGTATGATAACATATAACACTGTTGCAACCTTCCTTTTGTTTATTTAATTATTTAATAGAACATATGTGATGGAGAGTGCTTAATGTTGGGTTAGCAGAACGTTTGCAGTGTTAAGACTTATTATAACTTTATAGTTTCTTACTAGTTTATGGAGGTGCAATTTAATTCTTTTGTGCAGGTAACCTTATAATATTTATGTTGTATTTTAGTATTTTATGTTCTTAATGTTTTATTATAATAAATTATATTTTTTACTTTTGTGCAGACAAGGAATAAATCATGTGAAAACAATCTTACAAATTAAATTGCAAGATATCAACTAGTAAGAAATGGATTTGCTTTATGTTCAAGTAGTTAAGAAATCTGAAAAAGAATTTGTGATCCAATGTATCAAACAAAAACCCTATAAAAAATGTAATATCTGCTATTATAAATCCAAAAGGCTATAGAACAGTCGCCATTAAAATTGATGAAGATATCTGAAGAGTATTTCGATGAAGCTGACTATGTCTGTTTTCGAGAGTTGCTGTTAGAAGAATGTGTCCCAATATCTGTTTCAAGAATTACTGAAATTGGAAAATCAGCGTTGGAAAGTCGGATAAGAGAATTAGAAAATCAATTAAATTTAAATTCTAACCAAGAAGAAATCAAACTGAATCAAATTGAAAAAAATTTGTTTCAGAAAAATTTGAAAAACTAATCAGATCCTATAGAATGGTTAAATCGGTTTGAAAATGAGTGAAGTCGTTTCCAGATAAATTCTGATAGTGTTAAAATTCAAGCTTTGCGATTTTTCGTCATAGGCCCAGCAAAAGATTGGTTTAAAATACACCTCAAGAAAATTGGTGTAAACAGTCAATGGAATAATTGGAAGAAATCGTTCTTGAACATTTTTGTTGATAAAGGCTGGTATGTTATTATAAAAAGCTTTCAACTACAAATATTTGGGGGGGGAGTCTTTAATTGATTATGCGCTTACTAAGGAAAGGTTATGCCTAGAAGTAGAACCTAAGGGCACTGAATTATCCCGTGTCAACCAGATAGTTTTTGGATTGCCGAAAGAAGCTCAAGAAGAACTTGATAGAGAAAAAATTACCAAGCTTGAGGACTTACATGCGGAACTCTGAAAACTAGAGGACTCGTTCTCAAGAAAATCCACGAAGACCTAGATTAAACATAAGTTCTGATCTGAAGACTTTTAAGAGTGAGAGGAAGCCATGTTCAATTTGTGCAGGTATTGGTTTTCCGAATCGGTACCATCTTGCAGCAGAATGCCGTAATCAAAATAAAGAATCAGGAAAACTAAAAAAAAACATAACTAAAAGATCTTCTGAGATTGAAGACATAGAGCTATTACCAATAGATGTAAATAACCAAAATTTGAACTGAAGAACTATATCGATATTAGATCCATTGATAAAGCTAAATGTAATAATTTGTGACAAGATTAAAACAAAGGCTATTTACGACAGTGGCTCTAACGTTACATTAATTAATCAACGAATTGCTGATTTCCTACAGTTGGAATTAATCAAGCAAAAGTTTTTATTGAAAACTATCAGCGGATCAAATTTCACTCCAGCCCGGGCTACAATATTGCTTCGCATTGGAAATATTGCAGAATACATAACTACTTACGTTGTCAATAACGATAACTTTTCTTACATTATGTTTTGGGGATTGATGCCATAAAAAAATTTAAATTGATTCAAAATGAAAATTTAAGAATATTACAAGGAGCAGATAACAATAATGTGATAGATTTACACGAAAACCGTTCCAATAGTGATCGAGAAGATAATTTTAACCAATCTCAGTTAGATCAGATTGCCAAATTTAAATTGAAAGATAATCACAGTTTAGTTGATGTGGATGATTCCAACGAATGTATAGAGTTAAATTTCAATGAAAATTTAAAAATAGAAGAATTTGAAGCATATTGATACTGAAGAGCGAAAACAGCAGATTTTACAGCTAATTGAAAAGCATAAACACATGTTTGCTAAGGATGAATTTGATATTGGAAAAGTTAAACGAAAAGAAGCAGGGATAAAACTTATATCTAAAGAATATGTCACCTGTCGACCGTATAAATGTTCACTTCCTGGCAAAGAAGAAATACGAACTCAGATCAAGGCATTATTACAAGCAAAAATAATCGAAGAATCTGATTCTCCGTTTGCTTCCCCTGTAACCCTCGCCTTCAAGAAAGATGAAAATAAGAAATCACGCTTGTGCATCAACTTCTGAAAATTAAATAAATTGGTGGTTCTAGAAGTTTTTCCATTTCCCACAATACAAGATGTTATCGACAAAGTGGTTAATTGTGAATACTTCACCGTTTTAGACATTAATTCGGCATTATGGTGCATTACGCTAAAAGAAGAAGACAGAGAAAAAACTTCTATTATAACGAAAGATGGAAAGTTCTTGTTCAGAGTCCTTCCATTTGGTCCAGTTGGTCTCCGACCACATTCCAGAGAATTTTATCAAAAATTATTCGCAGAAATGGTTTAGATAAATTCTGCATCAATTACATCGATGATATTTTCTCAAACCTGGGAAGATCATCTTCAACAGAGTTGTACATTAGCTAACTAATTTTTAGTTAGCTAAGGTTAAACTAAACAGCTAATTAGTTGTAGAATCAGTTTAGATAAAACTGTAGCTAATTTAGTTTTTAGCTATCGGCTCAAAGCTAATTATAACAACTAAATTAGCTGTTAGCTGAAATGAACAACTAATTTTTTTTTAGCTATAGATAATAACTGTCATGGTAACTTAAACTAATTAGTTATAGTTTTAACTGCCGAAAATAGTTAACAACTAATATTTTCTTATTTGTGTGTTTTGGCCTTTGGAATCTTTATTGGAGTTATGAGTAAATATTATTAATACGCACTCTCTTTAATCCTACTTTTTGTTTTCTTTTGCTTATTAAATTCAGTCTGCAATCATATTCTCGTGCGGTATGTAATTTAATATTTTCGACATGGGGGAAGTTCACGATGTTCAGACAGTTTCGTGGTCTAGTTATTCTGTTTCGTTGTCCGACGCTACAAGACGTCTATCATTTTGTTTTCATTGAAGTGCAATAAGTAGTGCATTTGTTAATTTCCAAACTTTATAACAACTATAAATTAAAAAACTATAAAAATAATAAATAAAAATAATATAAAAATAATTATAAATAACTATAAATTATAAATTAACTATAACAATTTCCGAACTTTTTTAAAGATTAATATTTATTAGTATACTAATTCAATTTCTGTATGTGAATACGTGAATAAGTTTTTTTTTTCATCAAAGCACAATATCAAACTATGTATTCTTTTCTTATAAAGGGAATTCAAAATTTGTTTTCTTGAAAATGTTGATCTTTATTTTTCTAAAAATTGTAATTCAGTTATATGAATTATTTATATTTCAATTTTTATTAAATTTTCGTTTCTATTTTTTTCTCTATATTACATTCCAATAAAATTTTCTAAGCTTAAATATTTTACAAAAATTATTTCTACAATGATCGGCAGTTTATTTTGTTAATTGTTTTTAGGTAAAATTGAATTTTAATTTTAATAATTTATTTGATTAAAAATTTTGACATTTATTTTTCCCAAAATGGAATTTCCTGACTATCCTAGAAAATAAAATTTACAACAGATTCCATTAGCAAAATGATACAAGCTACAACTTCTTAGAAACTGTGTTTAACAAGGTACCTAATCAGTGAAATATAAATAAATAAATGATTTGCTCCAATTTTCAATTTTATTTACAAGTTTGTAGCTATAACTATAGATAAAGCTAATTAGTTATTAGCTTCAACTATAACTAACCCTTCATAACTAAAAAAAGGAGTTGCCTGAATTAGCTAATAGCTAATTTAGCTATGAGAATCATCTATTGCCTAACAGATAACGGATATTCTTTTAACTGTTATTCCATAATACTATAATAACTAATACCGCTAAATTAGCTGTAGCTTTTAGTTATTAGCTATAGATAATTTTTGCCCAACTCTGATCTTCAACACATCAACAAATGTTTGCAGGTCACCAACGCTGAAGGATTCAAACTAAAACTAGTCAAGTTTTAAGTAACAGAGTCTTTCAAGTATCTAGGACACACAATTTCAAAAAACAGAGTTTCACCAGCAGAAGGAAATTTAGTATCTATCCAGAACCTACAAAGACCATCAGATAAGACTGGTGTTCAGACTGTTTTGGGCTAAATTAACGTTTACTTGAAATATATCGAAAATAGCTCACAGAAATTGGAACCGTTACATCGATAATTATGAAAAGATGTGAAGTTTGAATGATCTGATGATTGCGAAAAACCGGAGCGGATAACCATGGAAATCCCTTAGATTTCACAGAGGTTTCGCCGTTCCTTATATATAAAAGCATAAAAAATCTAATTGGAGAAGTAAAAACAGTTAAAAAAGTAAGAGATGGGACCCTTTTAGTTGAAGTTTTCTCAGATATCAATCAGAAAAGCTCCTAAAATGTGAAAATCTACTTAACAACTTTCTGGTTAAAGTAGAAGCACATGGGAAACTAAATCAAAGTAAAGGGATTATTTGGTGTCCCAAACTAAATTATTGTACAATTGAGGAAATAAAAGATGAATTAAAATCACAAAATATAGCCGATGTTAAAAGATTAAAAAAAACACCACGAGCCGCGACCGTCATTTATCAGCAAAAGCAAAATAACCTATAAATAAACTCCTCGTCAAAAAAAACGCAACACCGTAAAATTTATTTATTTCACTGGGTTTTTACTGAAGCAGAGAATCATACCTTATTGTGTCTTATAAGTCAAGTACATAGGAGTAATAAAAAGTGTATTTCAGAAAAAAAAAAATAATTTGATTCCTATAATTAAAAAAAAAAAATTACTTCTAAAAATAAAAAAACAAAATTTTAACTTTTCTAAATTAAATTACTCTAAAAACAAGTGTTGCCACCTCTTGCACGAATGACAGCCTGCATACGCCTGGGCATGCTCCTAATTAAGTCCTGGACGGCCTCCTGAGGTAGTCTTTCCCACTCTTCCAAAACGGCAGCCTCAAGCTCCCTGAGGTTGGATGGTGCTGGTTCCCTCGCTCGAACACTTCTTTTGAGTCTGTCCCATAAATGTTCGATGCAATTTAAGTCGGGACTCTTCGATGGCCAGGGCAATGTGTCTTCGTTTAGGTAGTCCTTAACAATATGGGCAGCATGTGGTCTTGCATTATCATGCATTAGCAATGTATTTTCACCAATAAATGGCATGTATGGCATCACATGGTCTTCCAAAATGTCTATCACGTATCTTTGTGCAGTCAAAGGGCCCCCGCGAATCAAAACTAACTCCGTGCGAGCTTCCCATGAGATGCCACCCCAGAACATCACGGAGCCTCCACCATAAGATTCCCTTCCGACTATACAACATTGGCTGTATCGCTCTCCTGGCCTCCTCCACACTCTTCTACGTCCGTCGGGAGAGTTTAGCGCCACTCTGGTCTCATCGGTGAATAGAACTCGTCTCCAGTCATCGACAGTCCAATCTCGGTGCTCCTGGGCAAACCTAAGGCGGGCTCTTCGGTGCTCTCTGGAGAGAAATGGTCCAACCATAGGCCTTCGTGCCCTCAGTCCACTAGCCCTCACTCGTCTATTAACTGTTGATACTGAAACATGTAAGTTTCGGACACCAGCGAATACGTTTTTTAAGTCGGTAGCTGTTATTTGCCGATTTCTGAGGGTCTGGAGCTGGATAAAGCGGTCATCTTCCACTGTTGTGACCCGTGGTCGGCCCGATCCAGGTCTTCTTGAGTATCCTCCTGTCTCTCTGAATCGTTTTAAGGCCCGTGCGACAGTTGAAAAGTGGACCCCTAGTCGATTAGCAATGTAACGCGTGCTTCGGCCTTCTTGGTGCATCGTGACTGCCCTAATTGTGTCATCTCTATCTAAACGTGCCATAATTATTAAGAAATTCTAAAATAATGCTTTCTTGATGAAATTAACACTGATACTGAGCCCTTGTTATTTTTTTGGTATCACTAAGTCGAAAAGAATGACTATGGTATTAGTGCTATTTATAAACAAAGGGATTAGAAATAAGAAAAAGTGCTGGAATTTAACTAATATTGTTGTTGTTCTCCTCATACGTATTTGTCTGATTAGAAACATCAACATAATATTTTTTATTTCAATTAAAAACCTGTGTAATTGATAAATTTTAGGGTGTTGCGTTTTTTTTTGACGAGGAGTGTAGTTTTTACACTTTGTTTATGTCCTTATATGTTAAAAACTGAAAATTATTTGCATTGTCTCCGTAGCGGAGCCCTTGAGTTTGAAGACAAATTTTAAATGGCTCTGCTCCGGAGACCTCGAGTGCAAAGGGCAAACTGAGAATATTTGTCTCCCCGAATTTGGGAAAAGATATCATTCGGCTTGTTCATGAGCATTATGGTCATATTGGTCCAGCACAGATGATCGCCATGATCCTGCCACATTACTATTTTAAGGATCTCGACAAAGCAATTCACAACTTCTGCAAAATTTGCCAGATTTGTGTTAGGAGTCCGTCGAAGCCGTGTTATCGGTCTTCTCTCACTATTGGGTCTTGCGACTGAGCCGTTCCAAATAATGTCATTGGATACTATTGCAGGATTTTTAGGAAATCGATCACCAAAGAAATATATGCATATTTTGGTAGATCATTTCACGAGATTTGCATGGATATTGACTAGTAAGGGTCAGGCCCTCAGGACTTTATAAATCTAGTTCAGCCAATCGCTAAAAGAAATAATATTTCAATCCTATCAGCCGACCAATATGCCTCCATTAATTCCACCCATTTTCAAAACTATTAAAAGAAAATTGGAATACAGATAGTTTTTACCTGCGTTGATCACTCAGAATCAAATGGGCTTAACGAAAGATTGCACCAAACGCTAGTCAATCGTTTAAGATGCAAAATAAACAGTGGTACTAATAAAACCTGGCCGACCCTCGCAAAGGAGTGTGTCAGTAAATACAATGATACAATTCATAGCTCCAAAGGATTTACACAATCTTACTTACTGCTAGGGAAGAAACAACCTACATCCCCTCTTGTCGAAGACGACTTATCTTCCCTAGAAGAGGACCGGAAAAAAGCTTTTCGAAATTTCACAAATACGTGTGTGTGTGTGTGTGTGTGTGTGTGTGTGTGTGTGTGTGTGTGTGTGTGTGTGTGTGTGTGTGTGTGTGTGTGTGTATTATATGTGTGATTATATTAGCTTCTTCCTAACTTCTTCCTATAAAAACAATAGACAATTATGAACATACCCTTATGTCAGGGCAAAATAAAGGATGTAAATCTGTCATATTTAAAGTAAGTACAGGCATTTTCAAGATTTGGTCTGGTAATGATAATAAGGCTCCCAATATTGAGATAGCTTCTGATCGAGGAGTCTGAAACATTCGACAAATTAATAAATTGTGATGATCTATCTTATGACATATAAACAATAATTATGTTATTTTTTATAAAGAAGCAAACCATCCTTAGTTTATTTTTACATCAACTTGAGAAGAAACAAATCTCACATTTCTCACTTCATTAGATGAAACGATTGAGTCTGTAGCTTGTACAAAATCCAATGTTAATAATGAGAATCCAGGTAACTGAAGAGAAAAAAAACGTGGACCACAATGCTTAACAAGTGTATTAACAACTGACTGTAATCAAATAGACAAAGTAAAATAAAAATGAGTCAATAATAAATAAATCACTAATAAACTAAAGGAATACATGCCTGATCTTTTGATAGAAGTCCTTCATGCAGAGCAGTATAAAATAATGAAAGATGTTTAGGATGGAGAGGAATATCATGAACCATTACTGTCATATTGCATAATAGCCTAAAGGCACACAGCTTCCCACTGTGAAATGCAGAAGGAAGATTCAAAGCCTAAAAAATAGGCAATATTGTAAATAAATCATACTATAATATCTGGCAACAGATGACAACCTATTATATCTCAGTAATACAGTCTCTTATTAAGTCACATCAAGGCACAGGCTAGTTGTCTAGCACAGCTAAAGTTGGAAAATAAAGCAAATCTAAAATGGGAGACCTTGAAGTAATACTAAATACTAGTGACCAACTGAAGTTTCGGTTTCTGCCAAAGAATCTAATTCCGGCCGTGGTCACGGTTTCCTCCTTAAAATTGGCCGAATCTTCGGCTTAGAAGTCGAAACTTCTGTTTTTGTCTGATATCTCCGAGAAGGGTGTAGGACTATATGACTTCAGCTTGTAAGTTCGATCTCTTTCATGACCTTTAACACTCTTGAATTTAATAGTGAATAGTATCTGTTATTTTAGTTTATTGTCCGGATAACTAATAACATTCCAAAAACTTTTTTCTGTTTTGACCAAAAAGAAGCACAATTTCTAAAAAAAAAAAAAAAAAAAATATTATTCCATACATTTTTGAACTAGATTACATCCTCTAAATTTTGAGATCAAAACTGACTCGATGACTAAATAGCTTCTGAGATAAAGCATTTTAAGATCTGAGATAAAGCATATTCAATAGGCTGCCATTTTGATATCCATAGGTTTTATTATGGCAAAAAAAGAAACGTTTTTTTTTATTACATTATTTTTTATGAACATATGATAATATTAATTGTTATTATTTTCAGCCTGTTATTGCAAGTACACTCCTGATCAAAATTAACGCACCAACGTAGAATTTAACTATAAATCCTATTTTACATAAATAAATTGCACCTCTTGATGTTTATTCATTTGTTTATGATCCAAGGATTGTTTACAAAAAGAGATTGTTGCTGTTGATCCCGTTTGAAATGGAATTTATTAAATGATTTTATTCTATTGTTTGATTCCTCACTTTAGTCAGTTTTACTGCAGCTGCTTTCTAGTGAACGCTTGCTTTTACATAAGTTTTGAAGTTAATTTGTTAAAATTTCTATTCATGGCCCCCACTAGACATTTATCCGAGTATGAAGCTGTCAGGGCCTTAACTCTTCTCTCTGAAGGATATAGTCAGCGTTAAATTGCCAGGAGACTTGGATTTCACCATACAACTATTGGGGGAGCCCTCCAGCGATTTCAAGAGACCGGTACTCATGCACGAAGGCATGGACAAGGGCGCCGAAGAGACACAACCGAGAGAGATAATAGATTTTTACGCCTGCTAGCTCTCAGAAGAAGGCAAGTTACAAGTTCTCAACTTAGCAACCTTATTCAAAGTGTCAGACGAGTAACCATTTTGGCCTCTACTGTCAGGAGAAGGTTGAGGGAGTTTGTTTTGAGCAGTAGAAGAGTTGCCTCAGGACCTGTTCTAACCAGGGAGCACCGAGTAACAAGACTACGATTCACCAGAGAACACCTCAATTGGAATTTCATCCTGGATTGGAACCTCGATTAGAGGAGGGTTTTGTTTTCCAACGAAGTCAGAATCTCTCTAACATCTTCTGATGGGCGTGTTCGCACATGGAGATGGCGTGGAGAAAGGTTCGCCCAATGCAACATTATCCTTCGTTTTTCTTTTGGCGGGGGCTCAATAATGTTCTGGGGTTGTATCACATGGAGGCTCGCACAGAGTTAGGGGTTATCCGAGGACGATCCTTGAATGCAGCAAGGTATGTGGAAGATATCCTACAAAACCATGTTGTTCCTTTTGGTAGAAATTTCGGAGAAGCATTTTTATTTATGCAGGATAATGCAAGACCACACCGGGCAATATCTGTAGAACAATTCCTACATGAAGAGGGCATTGAAAGGGTTGATTGACCAGCTCGAAGTCCAGACCTCAACCCCATTGAGCATGTCTGGGACCAGCTCAAAAGAAACATTAGAAGCCGTGTACCAGCTCCTACCACCCTGTTACAGTTGGAACAAGCTGCACTGGAAGAGTGGGGGAATATTTCTCAAGACAGAATTGCGAATCTCATCAAAAGCATGAGAAGGCGTCTGGAAGCAGTAATCAAGGGCAGAGGAGGCAATACCAACTACTGATAAAACTGTAATTTTAAGAAAAATATTTTAAACTTTTATTGTACATTTTCTAAAACAGATATTTTTTTGTTCATTTATAAAAAAAATATTTTTCAATAAAGAAAAATATGTTTTAATGTTTGGTATTTTGATTCCCGGTCTTCCTAAATAGAAAGAATTGCACAGTATTAATAATGAATTACAAATATAGAATTATCAGTAAAATATTGAAGTGGTACATTAATTTTGATCAGGAGTTTATATTTCAACTTTTAGGCCTCTACTAGTTAAGAGGGTATGGTCTAACTTCCTGCAGGGACTAGCCATACTAGGGGGCCAGTAAGAAGGGGCTGGAATATATGTATATATATATATATATATATATATATATATATATATATATATATATATCAGCTCATAAAAAGTATATATACCGGGATGCTATAACCTTACTAGTACCCCTTTCTTACCACTCTTCTATACCGAATCCAAATATTGTATGAATAACTGAGTTAAATTACTCAAATTTTACTGTCAATTTTTTAAAAATATAAATTCAATTATTTTTTTTGTCATGATAACATGAATGTTGATATAATTTTTAAGCCCATGATTTTTTGGAGCTAGCAAACAAGGATCAAATAGATATTGAGGAGGCGGCACTGATCAGGTTAGTGGCCGGGCTAGGAGAGGGTAGTCTAATAGCCCAGGCAATGAAGGTTTTGTGTCGGAAATAATTAGAGACAAGCTGAATTTTTGCCAGTTGTTAGTACTTACTAAAAGCAGAATTTTGTCAAAATTCCCCATCCCTCCCATTCGCGCTAATCCGGGGACTATCTCTTGATATTCATTTCAAGACCCTTTTTGTTATTGCTCATAACTCCGTTATTTTTCATTCGACATTGATACATCTTATATCAATTCATTCCTCTTTATCTATTCTTTAAATGATCTTATATAATGTTCTTGCCTGATATTAATACTTTAACTATAATTCTCTAAAATATACAAAATTTTCGAGTTCGAATTTACATTTGAATTAGTTTTTAGGTAACAGAACGTTCATTTCAAATAATAATCAAAAATACTTCAAATAAAAGTTGTAGCACATGTCTCGCTGTTTTAAAATATGTAGCTAAAATTATATTTTGTGGGCGGGGAACCCTCACTGAGAAAGTAGTGTAACTGCGCGTTCGACACTTGCTATGTTGCGTGTTCGGTAGAAGCGGCCTTGCTCGCTCTTTCTTTATTATTTCTTCAGGTGATGATTCTTTTGATCATTGTATCCTTTAGGGAAAAATGATTTAGAGAGGTATGTGCAGTTTAAAAAAAAAAGAGTCAATTATTGTTAAGGAAAAAAATGTTTTAATAATTTTTTATTTAAAATTGATTTTATTTTTTTTAATATTCATTAGTCCAATATCTTTGCCATGAAGGATGGTCTAAGTTGCATCAAGTATCGATAGCATAGGATGTGACTTAGATACAAAAGCCAAGTTTCCGACCTTGGCAGCCCCCTCGATCACTTTTGAATTGCCCCATAACTGCAAAATGTTCGCACTTTTTTTCGCTGTTTTGACCAGGAATAAACAAAACCTATTCTCAATATTTTTAAGCTAGATTTAATTACTTACAATATGAGCCCAAAGTAGCAGAGTAGACTAAATAGTTCCTGAGGTAAAGATTTTCAAAGTTGGGCCAATTTTCCAAACTTGAAATTTTTATTGGATAGATAGTACGTGGGCCAGACCCCCCTACCGTGCACCCCCCCCCCCCCCCCACATCCCTATAAATTGCATATCGTTGTGTTCCTTGTGATAAAAGATTAAGAAAAAGCCAATGTTCCCAGAAAAAAAAGTGGCCGCACTAACCGAAAATGGCGTTCAAACATGGCGGAATGACGATTTTTATTTTAGTTAGTTTTTTGATTACTGACATTCACCATTATGCTTAATTTCGCCATAACTGGTATTTTATAAAGCTAGATAGTTCTAGATTCAGAATAAATAAACAAACGTTCTAAAATAATTAGTCTTGACAACATAAAATACATTTTAATTCAATTTTTTCAAGTCACTCGCGTAAAAGTTAAAATTCCAAGTTAATTTGTGATTAAACGGCCATCGTTAACGAAAAACACCCTGAAATAAACCATCTGGAGCATTTATTCTTCTTTAGAAATCAGTGGTCAAATTTCAAAATATATAAACTAGTTTCATAGAAAACGGACCTACAAGGCGAAAAGGTGCCGGGGACTCGAGCGCATCCAGTCCTCTGCCACATCGTTCAGTTCTCATACATCATACATTTACAGCGGGTTTAGGATATTATTTTGAATGTATAATCGAGCCTATGTAACTGCAAGTTTTTAATTTACAGAAATAATTAATATAACTTTTTTTTTTTTTTTTTTTTTAAATCTTATTAATAAAGGATATAAATCTGCTAAATAATAATGAATTAGTCGCAGATTGCACATTATCTAAACCTCACTTATATTGACATAAACTGGTTATCACGAAATTAAATAATAATGTTCTCATAGTTATAGTTGGGTTACAGACACTGACTTCTGATCATTCGTGAAATTTGAAATAGATGCATTTTTGCTAAGTATTGATTATTTACAGATTTAAAAACAATCAAAATAAAAAAGATAAATAAAAAGTTCTGTTTGTTCGTTGATATGTAGAAATAATTGGTAATACAATTTAGGAAGTATATACATAACATGATTTAGTAGCTCAACACAATTAATGAATAATATGTACATATATATATATATATATATATATATATATGTACATATTATTCATTAATTTAAAATTAAACCACTACTGGAGAGGAAAACCAACTAAAACATGTAAGTATTCATGCATCTAATGATCTATAATCCACGAAGTTGTGGCCTTTTTCGGTTTCTGGCATATAACTACACATCAAAAAGTTTACTTTCTCTTTTTTTCGAAAAAAAGGGTATACTAATACAAATAAAATGAAATATTTGAAGTTGAAATCGGATTAGTTATTTAGCCAAACTCCAACATGAAAGATCGGTAATTTTAACCATTTTGGTAGAAACTCATGTTCCAACGCCTATAACTCGACAATATGTAATCTAAATGAAAAATGTTACATATACAAGTTTTAGGACATTAAATTTAGCATAAAACGAGCCCATTTATTTTTAAATTAACTTATTACTAAGTAGAGATACAAATGAAAACGTGAAAGTATTCGTAGCGCTTGATTCCTTCTTTTTGTGAAACCTAAGGGGATATGATAAAATATTCACAGAACTAACTATTTAGGTGGGTTTATTTTATGCTAAATTTAATGTCCTAAAACTTGTATATCTAACATTTTTCATTTAGAGTACATATTGTCGAGTTATAGGCGTTGGAATATGAGTTTTCACCAAAATGATAAAAATTACCGATCTTTCATGTTGGAGTTTGGCTAAATAACTAATCCGATTTCAACTTCAAATATTTCATTTTATTTGTATTAGTATACCCTTTTTTTCGAAAAAAAGAGAAAGTAAACTTTTTGATGTGTAGTTATATGCCAGAAACCGAAAAAGGCCACAACTTCGTGGATTATAGATCATTAGATGCATGAATACTTACATGTTTTAGTTGGTTTTCCTCTCCAGTAGTGGTTTAATTTTAAATTAATGAATAATATGTACATATATATATATATATATATGTACATATTATTCATTAATTGTGTTGAGCTACTAAATCATGTTATGTATATACTTCCTAAATTGTATTACCAATTATTTCTACATATCAACGAACAAACAGAACTTTTTATTTATCTTTTTTATTTTGATTGTTTTTAAATCTGTAAATAATCAATACTTTGCAAAAATGCATCTATTTCAAATTTCACGAATGATCAGAAGTCAGTGTCTGTAACCCAACTATAACTATGAGAACATTATTATTTAATTTCGTGATAACCAGTTTATGTCAATATAAGTGAGGTTTAGATAATGTGCAATCTGCGACTAATTCATTATTATTTAGCAGATTTATATCCTTTATTAATAAGATTTAAAAAAAAAAAAAAAAAAAAGTTATATTAATTATTTCTGTAAATTAAAAACTTGCAGTTACATAGGCTCGATTATACATTCAAAATAATATCCTAAACCCGCTGTAAATGTATGATGTATGAGAACTGAACGATGTGGCAGAGGACTGGATGCGCTCGAGTCCCCGGCACCTTTTCGCCTTGTAGGTCCGTTTTCTATGAAACTAGTTTATATATTTTGAAATTTGACCACTGATTTCTAAAGAAGAATAAATGCTCCAGATGGTTTATTTCAGGGTGTTTTTCGTTAACGATGGCCGTTTAATCACAAATTAACTTGGAATTTTAACTTTTACGCGAGTGACTTGAAAAAACTGAATTAAAATGTATTTTATGTTGTCAAGACTAATTATTTTAGAACGTTTGTTTATTTATTCTGAATCTAGAACTATCTAGCTTTAATAAAATACCAGTTATGGCGAAATTAAGCATAATGGTGAATGTCAGTAATCAAAAAACTAACTAAAATAAAAATCGTCATTCCGCCATGTTTGAACGCCATTTTCGGTTAGTGCGGCCACTTTTTTTTCTGGGAACATTGGCTTTTTCTTAATCTTTTATCACAAGGAACACAACGATATGCAATTTATAGGGATGTGGGGGGGTGCACGGTAGGGGGGTCTGGCCCACCGTGTAAGATGATAGTTGACTGGATATAGAATAAGGATGAAAATAGTCCGGGGAGGCGGTCAATAAAATACAAAATAGTATAAAACTATTTTATTGTTGCTGACGTTTCGACCCAACTATGCAGGTCTTCATCAGGGCTTATGACAGGGATGGATGTCACGGCCAGAGTGTGACTATTTTAATGTTTTAATTAGTTTCTCTAGTGAGGAGTAAGCTACAATTAAATTTATAATCCTTTGGAATGCAGAATTTATTTTTTCACAACTTTTGTATAGAGAATTTTTCACCTGGCGTATCCCTTTTTGAGTTGCAGGCGATGGAACAAGAATCAAATTCATTTTTGTCGAAACAGATAAAAAATTGCGGATTTTGGGAATTTGGTTTCGGCGAAACGACTTAACCGATTTTTTTTTTTAATGTAACTCATTGGATGTGAAACTTTATAGTGCATTATATTGAAAGCAATAAAAGTTTCTTTTCGGTGAATTGTTTTCGTGTTATATGCAAAAAAATTAAAAATAGCCAAAGAGTTACCACCAAAATAGTGAAAATTACCCATATTTGAATTTCGATTTTGGCTAAACCACTCAACATATTTTAATTTCAAATATATTATTTTATTTTTAATAGTGTCCTCTTTTATTGTAAGTAAAATGTTTACTTCACTAATTCACATCAGACATATTATTGATGATGTAAAGACAATTGTATATGATTAGACATAAAAATAAGCATAACAATTTTAAGTTTGGAAAATTGGCCCAACTTTGAAAATCTTTACCTCAGGAACTATTTAGTCTACTCTGCTACTTTGGGCTCATATTATAGGTAATAAAATCTAGCTTAAAAATATTGAGAATAGGTTTTGGTTATTCCTGGTCAAAACGGCGAAATACCGAAAAAAAGTACGAACATTTTGCAGTTATGGGGAAATTCAAAAGTGATCGAGGGGACTGCCAAGGTCGGAAACTTGGCTTTTGTATCTAAGTCACATCCCATGCTACCGCTACTTGATGCAACTTAGACCATCCTTCATGGCAAAGATATTGGACTAATGAATATTAAAAAAAAAAAAATCAATTTTTAATAAAAAAATATCAAAACATTTTTTTCCTTAAAATTAATAGACAAATGACAGGTCAATATGATGTATATGTCACCAAAAGGATGACTGGCAAGAAAACTGAGAGGATGCACTGCAAGTTCTGTGGGTTAGAGCACGTAAATGGTACTAGTAACTGCCCGGCTTTTGGTAAGGTTTTTAGTGCATGTAAAGGAGAGAACCAATTCAGTAGAGTCTGTTTTAAGCAGAAAGTTTGAAATATAATGGAAAAACCAACGGCTAGAGAAGGATCAGATGATTTGGGAGAGCCCGTTTACAGCGCCACGTTTGATGGGAAAAAACAATAGTTCCATGATCTTGAGGTTCATACCATGGGAAATTGAAATTACTAAAATGCCAGCTGGATTCTGGAGCAACCTGTAATGTTATAGGTCTTAAAATGTTAGAAAATTTGCTAGCAGAAAAAAAACATACAACTAGGAGATAGGAAAACAAAATTGAGTTTCTATGGGGGCGCTTCTGCCAGGTCTCTTGGTAGGAAAACAATAAAAGGAAGATTTTGAGGAAAGATTCATAAAATCAAATTCGAGGATTAAAGGTAAATAAAAACACATTTCTCGGGGCCAAGGTCTGTTGATTAATTAGGTATTTAATACCCAATGAGGGGGTTTACAAGACAACCACAGAGCCTGGTCTAGATAGTTAAGAAATTAGCAAATTTGAGAAGCTGGGGGAATTCTCAAGGAAATCGGTCAAACAGATCGTGTTCACAATAGGGTAATTGTAAAAAACTGAGAATAGTATAGATCCACATTATCTAAAAAAAGCAACAAAGAGGTCTCATTAAATCCCCTACATTAGATGAACTTCTCCCACAGTTCGAGGATGCACAAGTATTTAGCTTATTAGATTTGAAGGATGGATTCTGGCAAGTGCAACTCAAAACGGGGGGAGTAAGTTGACGTTTTGGAGACCATGGGTAAGATACCAGTGGAAGATTACAGTTCGGTGTAGACATGGCTCCTGAGGAATTTCAAAGACAGGTGCATGAGGTGATTAAGGGATAAGATGGTGTGGTGGCTATCACGGACGATATTGTCATTATTGATAAAGGTAAAATATTATAATTATTGATAAGGGTAAAATATTATAGAAGCAATGGTGGACCACAATAAAAACAAATTGAAAAATTTGTTTATTATCATAATAATTGAACAAAGAAAAATGATGATTGATGAGTGGTATGATTGACATGATTGGTCGAATGAATTAAGTTGACTCACAGTTTCTTGTTTTAGAAATTTTCGCTGTTCTATTGCTGGTGCTTCTGTTGTAGCTGGCCATCTCATTCTCCCTATCCTCTTCTCCCCTGTTGGGCTTCTTTTACTCCTCCATAATTATTTGAGAAACCAGTTTATGCTTAAAACAGAGGGGATGAACATGAACATGAATTTTTTCCTGTAGGGTTCAGAGTCCTCAACTTATCAGGGCCCTCCAGAGATGGCAGCACTTGAGGTATATTTAAATTTGATTGAGCTGCAGCGAACATCAGCTTCAAAGGTATGTTTTTAATTTTTTTTACAAACCTGGCCGAAATATCCCAGTAACAGATTTCTCATCCAGAATAAATGAATAAGAAAAGTCAACAGTCTTGTTCCAAAGCAAAGACAGCCAATTGATATACCTCAATGTTACCGATTACCGCATAAGAGAGATTCTGCTAGAAACTGCAAAAGATGATAAATGAAGGAGGCTACTGGAGTAAAACTGGGATGAACAGAAAAGAAAACTATGGTTGGGAAGGATCTACAAGACTTCTGGGATATCAGAGACGAAGAATAAGGTGTCATTTTGAAGGGGGATAGGCTATTTGTAGCAAAAAGCCTAAGGCCAAAGCTGATCAAAATAATTCATTCAACTCATCACAGAAGTGAAAGCTGCATCCACCAAGCCAGGTACATCTTTTACTGGCCGAAAATGGCTGAGTACAGAAAGGACAAGACCAGCAACTGCATAAAGTACACAACTGCTTAAAGAATGAAAGTTTTATTTCACATAATACTCCAGAACGCCCATGGCACTTCGTAGCGATGGACTACTTTTATAACATATCACTTACATCTCCAATGAGCACATCATAATCACTGAATATTATTCCTCGTTCTTTGAAATTGAGGAGTTAAAGTGAAATCCCTAAAGACTTCCATGCTAGTTTCATTCTGCAAGGAAGTTTTTGGTTGATTTGGCATACCAGACTAAGCAGTGTGCGACAGTGGCTCGCAATGGATTAGCACGGAATTTCAAAAGTTTGCGAAATGGTGGAAATTCAACATTAACCTGTCTTCCCCACATAACCATCAAGTAAATGGAAAGCCAGAATCAGCAGTGAAGATAGCGAAAAATCAGTCTAATAAAAAAGGTAAAGGAAGAAAAAGGAGAACTAGAGATGGCACTTTTGGAATGGAGGAACGTTCCACTCCAACATTTGAATACAAGTCCTTCACAACTGCTGATGTCTAGGAGGCCCAAGATGCTAGTGTCATTGATAGAAACGAGGCTTCTTCCTAAGGTAACAGAAGACACTACAATAAGTCAACAATGGACCTTGTGTAGCAACCCATCATAATGTGCTGGGAGGGATTGGGAATTAGCATGACAGGAAGGAAGGATATTACTCATAAGGGCAAACTAATGTTCATCGCCTCACTCAAGTACACCATCTCGTCAATTTACCAAACCAGATGTCAAAGTTAACTTTTTGAAGACGGAAGACCTTTTCCCAAACCATTTGCCGGATGAACTGCTCTTTTTCTCTCCACCGAGTCTATATCATTTACTTATTTATCTCTAAAAATAATTTAGAACCATATATTTCAGTGGTTCTAAGTAACCATGTATTTCAGTATAATTAGACTTAATGTTTTCAGTCTATCTACTTTTTATGGTTGCTAATTACACAGAGCTTTGCACCACTCTTTATTTTCTGTTAATTTCACTATTCATTTTATTTTATTATCAGTCCTAAATATTTGTATTCTTCTACATAATTCAACTGATCATTGTCTGATTAATTTGGTCTAAGGAATTAAAAAAAATATTATCATTATTTTAGTTCAGTATTTTTTGCTAGTAAGTATTAAATGTATGTTGAACCTCAGAACGGGAATCGTTCTGAGTTTCAAGTAATCAGTAAGAGAGAAGAGTTTCAAGTTCTGAGTAAGATATTGACCTTGAACTACTTTGGGAGGCCTTGGGTAGAGGCTTGACTTAGTGCTGGATTTATTGCTCATTAAATCAAAATGATAAGTTTATCTAGTTGAGTTATAGCCACAGGGTCATTGACCACGCATTGCCTCATTGAAACGAATGCGTTAAAATGTTTAATCTTAATTGAATAAAAATGATAAGACCATCGATTATCTAGTTGTTATATTATTTGACCCCAGTCCTGGAGTCATTGCCTCGGTGAAACAAATGCATTTAAATGTTTGGATTTATTGCTGACCGAAGGATGAGACTATCTAAGAGTTGTATCCCCAAATGTTTTGCTCATTCAATAAAATTGAGCATGTGGAATCATTGGAGGCAATCATTGACGGGGAAAACAGAGAAAAAATGTGAATCTTTTCTACCACGCTTTTTCTCCGAACGGGGTGAGCAATATAATAACCGTAGCCCAACCACGACGCCAGGGTTATAATCAATAAATAGAAAAAAAAATATAAATGTATAAATAAATAACGATGAGGGAATAGCAGTAAAGCGGATGTAAATTTACGCGATGCTTCCAAATCCAAAATTAAAAAAAAAGGGCACCACACTATTTGTTTTAGGAAAATGGTGAAATCCAATAAATAAAAAAATAAAATTAAAAATAAATAAATAATTAACAATAGATAGAAAGAAAAAATATATATATTAAATTTAAAAATAAATGCAGTGCATAAACTAATCATTATACCAAAGAAAGAGAAATCAAAAATACAACGTACTATTAGGTGAATTTATTGATTTAAAAAAAAAATCTTATTAAGAACATTAATATTTATTTATATTGTAACTTTATTATTTATATCAGAATTATTATTAATATTAATTTCAACTTCAGGCAACAACAAAACAAACAAATCTGGTGCGGTGCGCGCAACACAAAACTTTCACTTACAAACTTACTTAGATAAGATATTGAAATATTTCGATAATATGTAAAAGCTATTCCTCAACTTCACAGATTTTTCCACATTTAAGTATATGGTTATATTTGTATACCTCCATAAGTTATGAAGTATTTGTATTGATTCATTATTGCTTATTTTTTTTTTTTTAAGGGAACCAATTCATCAGTGATAATACGGGATATGAAATTATGGCTGTCACATCGCGGGCATATACATACATCAAATATCCAGTTTGATCAAAATAGTTACAGCCGTTTTTGAAAAAATAAAATAAAACGTGAAAATGAGGCAAAATTTATTAAATAAAGTGCCCTCTCTGTTTGACCAATTTTGAGGAAATTTTGGATGTCACATCGCTGGCACATAAAACCATCAAAACCAAGTTTGATCAGAATAATTCCACCCGTTTTTGAGTAAATAAAAAAAAACACCTGAAAGTGAGAAAAAATTTACTAAATAAAGTGCCCCCTCCGTTTGACCTATTTTGAGGAAATTTGGGCTGTTGCATCGCGGGTATATACATACATCAAATATTGAGTTTGATCAAAATATTTACAGCCGGTTTTGAGAAAATAAAATAAAATGTGAAAATGAGACAAAATTTATTAAGTAAAGTGCCCCCTCCAATTGATCAATTTTGATGAAATTTTTACAGTCACATCGCGGGCATGTAAATACATCAAATACCAAGTTTAATCAAAATCGTTCAAGCCGTTTTTGAGAAAATTGAAAAAAAACATAAAAATTAGACAAAATTCATTAAATAAATGTAAATTGCTATGTTAATTAGCCACTTTTGGAAATTCGGTTGGTCCAACCTGTGCTTCGTGACTCCTTTCTGGGCATCTCTGGGGCTTTCAGCTCTGTTAATGATTAGGTACAAACTAGGAAGGGCCAAAGTATAGTTGGTATGGTTTTTTTAATAATTATCCCTGAATAAATCATCCATCTATCACTCAAATGATAAATATTGTATTATAGCTTGTATTAGGGATGCGACATCGATGTCGATGTTTCTGAAACATCGATGTTTTGGGCAAAACATCGATGTTACATAGCCAATGTTTTCTGAACATCGATGTTTGTGGGCCGATGTTGACATCGATGTTTTTAGCAGATAGCTTTTTTTTTTTTTTTTTTTTTTTTTTTTTTTAGCATTAACAAAGTTGTTTTTAACATCGATGTTTTGAAAAATCAAATGTATCTTAACATCGGTGTTTTAACAATAACCAAGTTCTTTATATTATCGATGTTATACACAAAAAATAGTTTGCTCTTAACGGCGATGTTTTAACTATCAAGTTGTTTTTAACATCGATATTTTGGCCCAAACATCTATGGTCAAACATATTTGTTTTTGCATAAAACATCGATGTCTTTAAAAAAGTTGTTTTTAACATCGATGTTGTGACAAAAACAAATATAATTTAACATCGATGTGTTGGGCAAAAAACATCAATTAATATGCTCTTAACATCGATTTTTAACACTAAAAATGGTTTTTAACATCGATGTTTTAACAATAAAATGTGGTTTTTAACAACGATGTTTATAAAAAATACAAAAATCATTTAACATCCATGTTTTGGACAAAAAACAACAGTATATATGCTCTTAACATCGACGTTTTAGAAAACATTAAATGTTTTTTAACATCGATGTTATATGCAAAAACAAATATGCTCTTAACATCGATGTTTTAACTATAACAAAGTTGTTTTTAACATCGATGTTGTGACAAAAACAAATATGTTTTAACATCTATGTTCTGGGAAAAAAACATCAATTAATATGCTCTCAACATCGATGATTTGAAAAAAAAAACATTAAAATATATGCCCTAAATACCGATGTTTAAAACATCGATGTTTTAATAATAAAAAGTAGTTTTTAACATCAATGGTAAAAACAAATATGTTTGAACATCGATGTTTGGAACAAAAAACATCAACATATATATGCTCTTAACATCGATGTTTAAACAATAACCAAGTGCTTTTTAACATCGATGTTATATACAAAAACAAATATGCTCTTAATATCGATGTTATAAAAAAAGCTGTTTTTAATATCGAATTTATGACACAATAAATATGTTTTTACATCGATGTTTTGGACAAAAACATCAATATATGTGCTCTTAATATCGATGTTTTAGAAAACATTAAATATTTTTTAACATCGATGTTTTAGAAAACATTAAATATTTTTTAACATCGATGTTTTAACAATAACCAAGTTCTTTTTAACATCGATGTTATATACAAAAACAAATATGCTCTTAACATCGATGTAATAAATTTTAAGAAAATTGTTTTTAACATCGATGGTTTTGTCCAAAACATCGATGTTAAATCATATTTGTTTTTGATGAAACAACAACAAAAATTTTTTTAAAACATCGATGTTTAAAAAAATTGTTTTTAAATTCGATATTTTTGACAAAAACTAAAATGTTTTAAAATCGATGTTAAATTATTTTTGTATTAGTCATAAACATCTATGTTAAAAACAACTTTTTATTGTTAAAAAATCAATGATTTTAACATCGATGTTAAGAGCATATATATACATCTTTTTTTTGTCTAAAACATCGATGTTAAATATTTTCGTTTTTGTGAAAAACATAGAAGTTAAAAACAATGTCGTCAAAAACATCGATGTTAAAAACAATTTTTTTTAAAACGTCGATGTTTTCTGTTAAAAACAAATATGTATGAACATTGATGTTTTGGACTAAAACATCGATGTTAAAAACTCCTTTGTTATACTTAAACATTAGATGTTAAGAGCATATTTGTTTTTGTGTATAACATCGATGTTAAAAAGAACTTGGTAATTGTTAAAACATCGTTGTTATAACATATTTGTTTTTGTCCAAAACATCAATGTTAACAGAATATATATTGTTGTTTTTGATATATATGCTGTTGACATCGATGTTTTGGACAATAACATTTTAACATCGATGTGAGGGGACAAAAACATCAACATATATATGCTCTTAACATCGATTTTTTAATAATAAAAAGTAGTTTTTAACATCAATGGTAAAAACAAATATGTTTGAACATCGATGTTTGGAACAAAAAACATCAACATATATATGCTCTTAACATCGATTTTTTAACAACAACCAAGTTCTTTTTAACATCGATGTTATATACAATAACGAATATGCTCATAACATCGATGATTTAACTATCACAAAGTTGTTTTTAACATCGATGTTTTTGTCCAAAACATCGATATTAACAGTATATATATTGTTGTTTTTTGTGCAAAACATCGTGGTAAATTATTTTTGTATTTGTCATAAATATTTATGTTAAAAACAACTTTTTATTGTTAAAACATCAATGATTTTAACATCTAATGTTCAAGTATAACAAAGGAGTTTTTAACATCGATGTTTTAGTCCAAAACATCAATGTTCATACATATTTGTTTTTAACAGAAAACATCGATGTTTTAAAAAAAATTGTTAAGAGCATATATATATAAAATTTTTTTTTGTCTAAAACATCGATGTTAAATATTTTCGTTTTTGTCAAAAACATAGAAGTTAAAAACAATTTCGTCAAAAACATCGATATTTCTGTTAAAAACAAATATGTATGGACATTGATGTTTTGGACTAAACCATCGATGTTAAAAACAATTTTGTTAAAATTTATTACATCGATGTTAAGAGCACATTTGTTTTGTATATAACATCGATGTTAAAAAGAACTTGGTAATTGTTAAAACATCGTTGATAAAAATACTTGGTTATTGTTAAAACATCGATGTTAAAAAATATTTAATGTTTTCTAAAACATCGATGTTAAGAGCATACATATTGATGATTTTTTTCAAAACATCGATGTAAAAACATATTTGTTTTTGTCATAAATTCGATGTTAAAAACAACTTTTTTTAAAACATCGATGTTTTCTGCACAAACTATTATGTTTTAACATCGATGATTTGGACAAAAACATCGATGTTGAAAACAGCTTTGTGATAGTTAAATCATCGATATTAAGAGCATATTCGTTTTTGTATACAACATCGATGTTAAAAAGAACTTTGTTATTGTTAAAACATCGATGTTAAAACATATTTGTTTTTGTCCAAAACATCGATTTTAACAGCATTTAAATCGATTTTTAACATTAATATATATTGTTGTTTTTTGTCCAAATCATCAATGCTAAAACATTTTTGTATTTGTTATAAACATCGATGTTAAAAAACACATTTTATTGTTAAAACATCGATGTTACCTACCACTTTTTATTAAACATCGATGTTTTTGTCCAAAAAATCAATGTTAATACATATTTGTTTTTACAGAAAACATCGATGTTATAAAAAAAAAATGTATATGTTGTTTGTTTTGGACAAAAAAACATCAATATATATGCTCTTAACATCGATGTTAAAATCATTGATATTTTAACAAAAAAAGTTGTTTAACATCAATGAGATTAAGAGCATATATATTGATGTTTTTTGCCCAAAACATGGATGTTAAAACATTTTTGTTTTTGTCAAAACCATCGATGTTAAAAAGAGCTTTTTTTAAAACATCGATGTTGTTTTAATCATTGATGTTTTCTGCAAAAGCTAATATGTTTTAGCAATAAAAAGTTGTTTTTAACATCGATGCTTTAGCTATAATTAAGATGTTTAGGTCCTAACAGTTGAATATTTAATAAATGATTATGTAAAACTAACTATGTAGAAAACATCGATGTTTTTATATATTAATAGTTTAAAATAAACATGCTTTAGACTTAAACATCGATTTAAATACGTTTGGGGACTAATATGTTAATGTTTAAAGAACGTATTCATTAAAAAACATCGATGTTCAAGAACATCGATGTTTTGTGGTCGATGTTTAATCGACATCGATGTTTTGATTGTAAAAACATCGATGTTTTGCCTTCGATGTCGCATCTCTAGAGCGCACTGGGACCTCAAGTAGTGGGGGAAGCGGGGCACACTTCCAACCACGTGGCGACTCCTCTACATTATTCTATACTCTATGAGCATAGCGCACTATTCTCTCATTGAAGTGGTCCGTGTTTCAAATAACACCATTGCAGATATGTTTTTTTCTCTTCTTTTTAAGAAATAATTTTTTACTTTCACTTACCTATATATGAAATATATAGTAAGGGAAAGTATTGCGATCGTGAAAAATTTTGACTTCCGTTTTTCAACGGATATACACGTTTTGGGGTCCCCTGAGTTCAAATAACCAAGTCCCGTGAAATTGTGTGTGTGTGTTTTTTTTTTTTTTTCCTCTCCCTAGTAACCCTAGAAGAGAGGGAGTTTAATAACCACATTAAATGATTACATATGTTGCTCATACAATTAGGGTAACTGTACCAATAGTTGACAGGTTAAGAAAAAAATATTAGATTATTGACACTGTTTACTAAAATATTGATGTTAGGTTAATCTTTGTTATGAATTTAGTTTGGCCAATCCCTCTAGAAAACTGGGAATACAATATGCTATGGTCTACATTTACGGTTTCTATAAAAAATGATTTCTTTGAACCTTCTAAAATGTGCCAATAGTTGACACATCAAAATGGAAAGGTTTGGAATGTTGACATTTATTGTGTCAATAGTTGACACTTACATTATTTTTTAATTTCCCAAGGAGAATATTAGGTAATAATTACTGCAATAAAAGTTAATCATTTTTTATTTATAAACTATTCAAAATTGAAACGAAACATATAATATGTCCACAATTTAATTACTTTATACACAAAATCTTAATAGACAAAAGAAAAACTGAAAAATGAGATCATCCAATTAAGAATAATACAGATGCCAAAAAACAACAATCATTTTAAATTAATCTACCTCAAGTGGGAAACTAAAATGGTACCTTTGCTGTCCATTAAAGGTAAAAACTGTGGGCATATGCATCACGGATATAATATCACATGATGGGACTGTGCAACATGCATCGTTGTTAATAAAACTTGGTATCATCCAATTGCATGGTTGTAAAAGTAAAACCAGAATCTCTAATTTACTGGCAACTTTAGTAACTTGGGCCAGACATTTTTTACGCTTAAATCTCTTATTTGAGAACCCAACTTTTATCAATTTTCCTTCATCAACATTAATTCTCTGCTCCTGCTCTTGGGAATCTAAGCTTTTCTGATTTACTTTCTCGTCCCAAATTTCTGGTTGGGATAGTATGGTTTCGTCTACTTCCAGTGCTGCAGCATTTTCAGGTATCTCCTGATTAACTGAATTTTTCTTAGATTTCTTTTTGAATTCTATTTACAACATTTATTTAAAACAACTATTTAAAACATATATAATTATTATAAATTTATAATAAGTTGTATTATTCAATCCATTCAACTATTTAACTTTACGATATATAGCATTTCCAAGTCTATTTGAAACTTTTCCAAGTCAACTGTAACCCTTTCCAAGTCACAAGAAACCCTTTCCAAGTCAAGTGTGACCTTTTCCAAGTCAACTGTAACTCGAAAAAAGTTAGAATTTCGAATTTCTTTCACACGGGGGTCCAATTATATGTTATCGGAGACGGTGTTTTTGAAAGAAATATTCATTTTGTATTTTAGCGGTGGGGGGGGGGCGCATTGGAAAAACTTAGAATTTCATCATCGATGTCAACTATTGAAATTAAGGATTAATTTTTGTTCTAATAGTTGACATCCACATTTAAGCCCTATAACATTGTATAAATAAATTGAAAAGGATATCAAATGATTCCCATGAACTTAAAGGATATCATGATCATAGTTAAAAAATAATTGAACATAAATAAACCAACCAAAAAGCTTATTTAACTTGACTTCCACCTTAATGAAACAGGGTAGCAAGAACCAAGTTTTCAGGCCACTAGAACATTTGCCATTACAACCTCTCACAAATAAGCTTGAGTTTTCATCACACTAATGTCTATAGCAGCACATCTAACTAGTATAACTTAGCAAATTACTGCCAAATTTTGAACCAAAATAATCAACCCTGAATCTTATTATTCACACTTTTTGTGCAAAATGTCAACTATTGGAGCACTGTCAACTATTGGTACAGTTACCCTACATACTGAATTTATACATACAAATTGACACAGTTAGTTGATAATAACAACCGATGTTTAAAACAAAGCTTGCAAAAATGAGAGTACTTTGCAGAATATAATTTGGCATATATTTTATAGCGTTAATTCTGATACAAGCTAGAGATGCGACATCGAAGGCAAAACATCGATGTTTTTACAATCAAAACATCGATGTCGATTAAACATCGACCACAAAACATCGAGGTTCAAGAACATCGATGTTTTTTGACATCAGTGAAAATGAAATACATGAAAGTAAATCAGAAAAGCTTAGATTCCCAAGAGCAGGAGCAGAGAATTAATGTTGATGAAGGAAAATTGATAAAAGTTGGGTTCTCAAATAAGAGATTTAAGCGTAAAAAATGTCTGGCCCAAGTTACTAAAGTTGCCAGTAAATTAGAGATTCTGGTTTTACTTTTACAACCATGCAATTGGATGATACCAAGTTTTATTAACAACGATGCATGTTGCACAGTCCCATCATGTGATATTATATCCGTGATGCATATGCCCACAGTTTTTACCTTTAATGGACAGCAAAGGTACCATTTTAGTTTCCCACTTGAGGTAGATTAATTTAAAATGATTGTTGTTATTTGGCATCTGTATTATTCTTAATTGGATGATCTCATTTTTCAGTTTTTCTTTTGTCTATTAAGATTTTGTGTATAAAGTAATTAAATTGTGGACATATTATATGTTTCGTTTCAATTTTGAATAGTTTATAAATAAAAAATGATTAACTTTTATTGCAGTAATTATTACCTAATATTCTCCTTGGGAAATTAAAAAATAATGTAAGTGTCAACTATTGACACAATAAATGTCAACATTCCAAACCTTTCCATTTTGATGTGTCAACTATTGGCACATTTTAGAAGGTTCAAAGAAATCATTTTTTATAGAAACCGTAAATGTAGACCATAGCATATTGTATTCCCAGTTTTCTAGAGGGATTGGCCAAACTAAATTCATAACAAAGATTAACCTAACATCAATATTTTAGTAAACAGTGTCAATAATCTAATATTTTTTTCTTAACCTGTCAACTATTGGTACAGTTACCCTAATTGTATGAGCAACATATGTAATCATTTAATGTGGTTATTAAACTCCCTCTCTTCTAGGGTTACTAGGGAGAGGAAAAAAAAAAAAAACACACACACACAATTTCACGGGACTTGGTTATTTGAACTCAGGGGACCCCAAAACGTGTATATCCGTTGAAAAACGGAAGTCAAAATTTTTCACGATCGCAATACTTTCCCTTACTATATATTTCATATATAGGTAAGTGAAAGTAAAAAATTATTTCTTAAAAAGAAGAGAAAAAAACATATCTGCAATGGTGTTATTTGAAACACGGACCACTTCAATGAGAGAATAGTGCGCTATGCTCATAGAGTATAGAATAATGTAGAGGAGTCGCCACGTGGTTGGAAGTGTGCCCCGCTTCCCCCACTACTTGAGGTCCCAGTGCGCTCTAGAGATGCGACATCGAAGGCAAAACATCGATGTTTTTACAATCAAAACATCGATGTCTTTTAATGAATACGTTCTTTAAACATTAACATATTAGTCCCCAAACGTATTTAAATCGATGTTTAAGTCTAAAGCATGTTTATTTTAAACTATTAATATATAAAAACATCGATGTTTTCTACATAGTTAGTTTTACATAATCATTTATTAAATATTCAACTGTTAGGACCTAAACATCTTAATTATAGCTAAAGCATCGATGTTAAAAACAACTTTTTATTGCTAAAACATATTAGCTTTTGCAGAAAACATCAATGATTAAAACAACATCGATGTTTTAAAAAAAGCTCTTTTTAACATCGATGGTTTTGACAAAAACAAAAATGTTTTAACATCCATGTTTTGGGCAAAAAACATCAATATATATGCTCTTAATCTCATTGATGTTAAACAACTTTTTTTGTTAAAATATCAATGATTTTAACATCGATGTTAAGAGCATATATATTGATGTTTTTTTGTCCAAAACAAACAACATATACATTTTTTTTTTTATAACATCGATGTTTTCTGTAAAAACAAATATGTATTAACATTGATTTTTTGGACAAAAACATCGATGTTTAATAAAAAGTGGTAGGTAACATCGATGTTTTAACAATAAAATGTGTTTTTTAACATCGATGTTTATAACAAATACAAAAATGTTTTAGCATTGATGATTTGGACAAAAAACAACAATATATATTAATGTTAAAAATCGATTTAAATGCTGTTAAAATCGATGTTTTGGACAAAAACAAATATGTTTTAACATCGATGTTTTAACAATAACAAAGTTCTTTTTAACATCGATGTTGTATACAAAAACGAATATGCTCTTAATATCGATGATTTAACTATCACAAAGCTGTTTTCAACATCGATGTTTTTGTCCAAATCATCGATGTTAAAACATAATAGTTTGTGCAGAAAACATCGATGTTTTAAAAAAAGTTGTTTTTAACATCGAATTTATGACAAAAACAAATATGTTTTTACATCGATGTTTTGAAAAAAATCATCAATATGTATGCTCTTAACATCGATGTTTTAGAAAACATTAAATATTTTTTAACATCGATGTTTTAACAATAACCAAGTATTTTTATCAACGATGTTTTAACAATTACCAAGTTCTTTTTAACATCGATGTTATATACAAAACAAATGTGCTCTTAACATCGATGTAATAAATTTTAACAAAATTGTTTTTAACATCGATGGTTTAGTCCAAAACATCAATGTCCATACATATTTGTTTTTAACAGAAATATCGATGTTTTTGACGAAATTGTTTTTAACTTCTATGTTTTTGACAAAAACGAAAATATTTAACATCGATGTTTTAGACAAAAAAAAATTTTATATATATATGCTCTTAACAATTTTTTTTAAAACATCGATGTTTTCTGTTAAAAACAAATATGTATGAACATTGATGTTTTGGACTAAAACATCGATGTTAAAAACTCCTTTGTTATACTTGAACATTAGATGTTAAAATCATTGATGTTTTAACAATAAAAAGTTGTTTTTAACATAAATATTTATGACAAATACAAAAATAATTTACCACGATGTTTTGCACAAAAAACAACAATATATATACTGTTAATATCGATGTTTTGGACAAAAACATCGATGTTAAAAACAACTTTGTGATAGTTAAATCATCGATGTTATGAGCATATTCGTTATTGTATATAACATCGATGTTAAAAAGAACTTGGTTGTTGTTAAAAAATCGATGTTAAGAGCATATATATGTTGATGTTTTTTGTTCCAAACATCGATGTTCAAACATATTTGTTTTTACCATTGATGTTAAAAACTACTTTTTATTATTAAAAAAATCGATGTTAAGAGCATATATATGTTGATGTTTTTGTCCCCTCACATCGATGTTAAAATGTTATTGTCCAAAACATCGATGTCAACAGCATATATATCAAAAACAACAATATATATTCTGTTAACATTGATGTTTTGGACAAAAACAAATATGTTATAACAACGATGTTTTAACAATTACCAAGTTCTTTTTAACATCGATGTTATACACAAAAACAAATATGCTCTTAACATCTAATGTTTAAGTATAACAAAGGAGTTTTTAACATCGATGTTTTAGTCCAAAACATCAATGTTCATACATATTTGTTTTTAACAGAAAACATCGAAGTTTTAAAAAAAATTGTTTTTAACATCGATGTTTTTGACGACATTGTTTTTAACTTCTATGTTTTTCACAAAAACGAAAATATTTAACATCGATGTTTTAGACAAAAAAAAGATGTATATATATGCTCTTAACATCGATGTTAAAATCATTGATTTTTTAACAATAAAAAGTTGTTTTTAACATAGATGTTTATGACTAATACAAAAATAATTTAACATCGATTTTAAAACATTTTAGTTTTTGTCAAAAATATCGAATTTAAAAACAATTTTTTTAAACATCGATGTTTTAAAAAAATTTTTGTTGTTGTTTCATCAAAAACAAATATGATTTAACATCGATGTTTTGGACAAAACCATCGATGTTAAAAACAATTTTCTTAAAATTTATTACATCGATGTTAAGAGCATATTTGTTTTTGTATATAACATCGATGTTAAAAAGAACTTGGTTATTGTTAAAACATCGATGTTAAAAAATATTTAATGTTTTCTAAAACATCGATATTAAGAGCACATATATTGATGTTTTTGTCCAAAACATCGATGTAAAAACATATTTATTGTGTCATAAATTCGATATTAAAAACAGCTTTTTTTATAACATCGATATTAAGAGCATATTTGTTTTTGTATATAACATCGATGTTAAAAAGCACTTGGTTATTGTTTAAACATCGATGTTAAGAGCATATATGTGTTGATGTTTTTTGTTCCAAACATCGATGTTCAAACATATTTGTTTTTACCATTGATGTTAAAAACTACTTTTTACTATTAAAACATCGATGTTTTAAACATCGGTATTTAGGGCATATATTTTAATGTTTTTTTTTCCAAATCATCGATGTTGAGAGCATATTAATTGATGTTTTTTTCCCAGAACATAGATGTTAAAACATATTTGTTTTTGTCACAACATCGATGTTAAAAACAACTTTGTTATAGTTAAAACATCGATGTTAAGAGCATATTTGTTTTTGCATATAACATCGATGTTAAAAAACATTTAATGTTTTCTAAAACGTCGATGTTAAGAGCATATATACTGTTGTTTTTTGTCCAAAACATGGATGTTAAATGATTTTTGTATTTTATATAAACATCGATGTTAAAAACCACATTTTATTGTTAAAACATCGATGTTAAAAACCATTTTTTAGTGTTAAAAATCGATGTTAAGAGCATATTAATTGATGTTTTTTGCCCAACACATCGATGTTAAATTATATTTGTTTTTGTCACAACATCGATGTTAAAAACAACTTTTTTAAAGACATCGATGTTTTATGCAAAAACAAATATGTTTGACCATAGATGTTTGGGCCAAAATATCGATGTTAAAAACAACTTGATAGTTAAAACATCGACGTTAAGAGCAAACTATTTTTTGTGTATAACATCGATGATATAAAGAACTTGGTTATTGTTAAAACACCGATGTTAAGATACATTTGATTTTTCAAAACATCGATGTTAAAAACAACTTTGTTAATGCTAAAAAAAAAAAAAAAAAAAAAAAAAAAAAAAAAAAAAAAAAAAAAGCTATCTGCTAAAAACATCGATGTCAACATCGGCCCACAAACATCGATGTTCAGAAAACATCGGCTATGTAACATCGATGTTAAAAACATCGATGTTTTGCCCAAAACATCGATGTTTCAGAAACATCGACATCGATGTCGCATCCCTAGTGCGCTCTCGCCTTTTACCACCCCGAAAGTAACTTCTCGATTGTTGATCAGTCATTGTTCATTTTTATTTATCAGAGCTGTTTTGGAGTGTTTAGTTTGTTTTTTTGTGTTAGTTTATAGTTTATAAAATTCCCAAAAGGGGAGGAATGTGTGTAGCATTCGGATGCAAAAATAGAAAGGCCAGTTGTTTAATTTTATTTTTTCTTCAACTGATACGATTATGGTCCACTCTTTGTTTAAATTTTAAAATGAAAATTATTACTATTTTCAAAATTTACGCTAGCATAAACATAATTATGCTCCTTTATTGTGAAGAAAAAGAAGAAAATTTAATTTTTGCATTGGAGTATTCTTATCGTTTTTTTAAAATTATCACTTTTTTCAATTGTATAATAGACCCTTATATGGAAAAGATAAAATGTTGATGGATTAATACTAATACAAATTTTACAATTTTAATAGGAGATTTTAATAATAGAATTATTAACATTCCCAACCACAGAAGTAGAAATATCCGAAATTGTATCCATAAAAATGTAACTAAATACCGAATGTACTCACAGACTACGGGACCTCAAGGGGTGGGGGGAAGGGAGCACACTTTCAGGTGATGGCCACAGTAGCTATACTCTGTGGCTATGCCTTGGGCCAGCAAGTTTTGTTATTTTATTTATTACCCTTATATAAATATAACTCTTAATTTAATTGTCCCAGGAACTAGTCCCTTAGGAACAAATTATACACATACACATAACAGGCTTCAGCAGTGCCTTAGAGTATTATAAAAAAAATTAAGCAAATTAAAATGAAAAAAAAAGCTGAGAAAAAAATGATAAATAATAAAATAATCTTCTTGTGATGAAAAAAATAAAAATAAATAATATTCTTGTTCAGGTAAACTAAAGAATATCTTATTTACTTTTGTATCCACATATATTTGTTCTTCTTTACATAAATACAATTGTACACCAGCTCGCGACCTACGGCATGCTATGGAACTAAGCCCTTTTTGAATTAGAAAGAAGAAGACTTTGAATCAAGCTAGAACTCCATGCGGGCGAAAACCCCTTTTTCTCTTACTCTCATATCTTCATGCAAACTTCTTACCTCCGCTATAATTATGAAGTTATACCATTGGTTTATCATCTTTTGACACTTATAATACTATTCCTAATATAAGAAAGGATGTTAATGTCAAGTTTTATTTTGAAAATCTGATGATCCAGATACCGGAAGGATCTTACGATATCGAAGCTATGGATTATTTTCTTCAAATTGCTCACTGAGATCCTGGTGCAGGGTTAGTACTGCTAGGAAATCAGAGTACTTTAAAGGCAAAATTTAAAACAACAAAGCCGGTCTACTTTAACTTCCCAGACAAGGCCCACTGTTGGGTTTTACCCATCCCAATCATGTCATCAGTCCCAATACAGAGGTATACTGAATCGGATGACATTTTGAAAATTCTTAGCTTAAACACAATTTCAGTTTATTGTAGCATTGCATTGGGGTCTTACGTGGACGGAGATCATGACATACATCAATTCTTTCCGGCTGTAGAATCAGGATATAAAATAAATTGAAAACCGTAATCCTGTCATTTACTTTCCTACTAACATGAGGACTGTTGAGAATATTACCGTTTGGTTAGTGGAATCAGGACGGCGAGCTTATTGACTTTAGGGGGGAAACAGTTACATTGAGAATACATTTGAAAAAAAAATGGGGATTGATTTTACAACGGAGGTTTGTCAGCAGAAGAATTATGGAGATCTTTATAAAAGAAGATGCAATACCATGCTAATAATTAGTAAACCTAAATCAACGAGATGGTTAACAACTGCTAACGCTAACTTTTTAAAACAGTGTGGGTTATATATCATACATTAAATTACATCAGACATAAAATTTGATTAATCTTATGCAATTTCAGTATCATTCGCATCAACCGTATTTGGAGAACACCCTTAACAAGACTGATGAAATCAGAATTCTGATCCATCAATGAGATGTTTATACGTTTCCTCTTTAGTTTTATCTACATAGGATAACAAATTTCAAAAAAGGATGGTAATGCTGGAACTACTTCAAAATTGTCTAATAACGTGTTTGCATTTTTGTTTGATGAGATAAGATATTAATTGAATGGCCATGATTAAATTTTGTGGTGAAAACAAATCTTAATGGTTTTGGTTTTTTACAAATAACTTTTGATATTTTTTCATTGTTTCTATTTAAAAAAAACTAAACTACATTTTAGTAGGTATTTCTTAGTTTAGTATGTACTTGTATTTCTACTTCTTTGGTTCCTTTTTCTTGTATCACTTTCATATTGAAAGTTTTCTTCTCTGCTTCTTTTCTTCCCCGTTCCTTCCTTTTCAACAATTAAGTCTTGAAAGTATATAATTTCCTATCTAAAAGCAAATAGCCCTTCTTAATTCTAGCTTTATATCTCATTTCTTTCCTTTCAAGATGATATGAAAATATCTTCACACTCATCTGTGAAAAATCGTCCTTAGTATTTTTAAAATGCTCACTCCTTTTAAGGTTTTCCATTGCTCTAAGAATGTCCTCTATAATGTTATCACAATGATAATTTGCTAAGACAATAGTAAATTTTTTTACAATGTCATACATAGTCTGTACTGTATGTCACTATTAAAGAAATAAAATATTTCTTCCTTTTTTTCTTTCTAAATTCTGACAGCCCTTCACAGTAATAATAGCAGATATACATCCTTTCCATATTTAGCTTATTTTCAAGTTTAATACCCTTGATCTTTAAATCAACTATTTCCTTTGTGATACTTTCATGGTTTCTATCTGATTTTTCATCAATTAAGTTGTATTCGTTGATTTTTTCTAAAATGTTATTAATTTTTAGTAATTCCATAGATATAAATGGTATTTTTATGAATTAAGCACAACTGTTGCTATAGTAAATATTTACTCACCATGGGAGAGATATAGTGGGGTATTAAGTAGGGTTATAGAATAGATAAGGATCAGCAGGTAAATAAATTTTTTAATTTACTTCTTTATAATTCCACCCTAGGTCAACCAATTTTTCCAAATTCCATTAATTTTACTAGACAGGAATGCTCTTAAAGATTAAAACAATCAAAGCAATTGCTACACTATGAACACTTTAAACACACTTAAGCACAAAGCCGATCTTTACACCGTCACGGCTACAGACAAACTCGTCAATACAAATATTATAAAAAATTAAGACAAAAATAAAATAATATAAAAGATCAAATAGTAGACCACAAGGTTAATAAAACACTTGTAAACCAGAAAGTTTTAAAACCAAGAAAAGGACCCCTAAAATATTTCACAGACTATGGTAAAACATAAAACAAATTTACCTGAAAACACCAAGGGGCTAATAAAGTCATAGGTGGCACTAATTCCGGAGCAGGAGGTGTTATACTCACATTGTCTGAAGGTATTCCTTGATTTAGTCGAATCTACAAAAAAAAAAATAATAATAAAAATTAGATATATACGGAGTGTTCCAGATAAGTACAGATAAAAAATAAAAGCAATTCTAAATCAAATTTCCTAAAAAAAATATTCCACTGGTGTGTGAGGTGTGGTAAACCTCCCTCAATTCTGTTAATAAAAGTTTTTCAAATTTTTAATTAGTAGTTGTTGTTTTTTTCATTTAAAATGTCATACAGATTTGCAATAGGGGGAGTCTGGGAGAGTATACCCGTCATGCACTAAAATGCTTTTTCAATAACTATATCTCTTGCAACCGCACTAAATAATGTACCTGTCCCATCCGCTTCCACTCTTTCCTATCCAAGGCTACTCGCTTCCATGCTGCCCCTCCGCAACTCTTCTTCATCTCCTGGTCCCAATCAGTGGGTGGACGTCCTCTCTTCCTTGGGTGTTCCCTTGGATACCAGTCCCTAAGCAGCCGGGTCCATGTTGTAAAATTTCTCCTGATGACATGCCCGGTCCAGGTCCACTTCCTTATGTGCACTTTCTCCATAATATCCGGGAGCCCAGTTCTTGCTCTGATCCACGTATTTGGTTTACGTTCTCGCCTTGATATTCCGAGAAAGTATCGCTCCATCCCTCTGACTGTTACCCTCAGTTTGTGACTATACCTAGTATCTTCTTGTCAATTACCCAGGTTTCACAACCGTAGGTCATGGGAGGAAGCACTGTGCTCATCCAGAGTTTCCTCTTGACTTCTAGACTCACTGTTGACCTATATACAGTGGATATAATTTATAACGACATTGAAGGGACCGTAAACCGGTCGTTATATCAGGTATAGGCCATTTTTTACAGCTGATTGTAATGATAGCCTTCTTACAAATACAAATTTCCTATTAAAAAAAGTTTACGTTTCTGTTCCAGTCATATTGGCTGCCACCAAAACCGTTATTCTATCCTTGGAAATTTTTCCATTAGAACATTTCTCCCCCTTAAAATTTAGTGTCCGATCAGGCAGTACCTTGTAAAAAAGTCCAGTTTCATCTGCGATAAAAATATCTGAATCATCGTAATTTTCATGAAATTATGGCCATACTGACAAAAGCCTCACCGCTAAGTTTTCTAAAAATAATATTATGGTGAGCACAAAATTTTTTAATCCATCCTCGCGAAATACTACTTGTCGCTTCGCTAGAAGGGTCTGAAGTGGATTCATTAATCGATTTTAGAAAATTATTGGCTTTTTCAAGTAAAATTGTCCCTGATATTGGAATGTTTCGGCTGCGTTGGTGTCGAAACCATGTTATTAGAGTACCATTGACTTTGTCGCACATAGCTCTCCTTATTTTTTTTCGTCTTGAACGATTCACCGCGTTAAACTAGTCCCCGAATGCTGTCCCTATTTCCATATTGTTGAAATAGTTGAATGACTTACATTCAGTTTCACCGCAAGACTTCTGTTCGACTCCCCATTTTCCAGCCGACAGCAAATGTGCAATTTTTCTTCTAACAAAAACGCCATTCTCTTTGGTTTCTCAGTTTCCTTCCTAATAAATTTGTTAAGCTCACCTGTATCTCTCACCTTTTTTTTTTTTCTTTCAATTTTCTTCTTTTCTCTAGGAGGTTTTTTATCTTTCTTGGAAAGTTATGACAATTTTCATCTACCTTGTAATTCTCTTCTTGCAGTTTTTTTAACAAATCTTTTATTTCCTTGATTTGGATTGAAGGTGTCATTTCATGATTAATTACTGGCATAATTGGTTTTAACTTGTCCTCAAATTTCAATGTTATTAATTCTTCTGATTTAATTTTTACACATTTCTATTTCTTTTTTTCTTTTTTAAAGTGGTGAGTTTGGTATTTAGCATTGCCCCTACTGGTCTGTGATCACTAAAGGCCGGATTTCGTGCAGTAAAAATTTTAAAAACGTGCAATAAAAATTAGCCAAACGTGCAAAAACGTGCAATAAAAATAAAAACACTGACAAGCATGCAATAAAAATAAAAAACACTGACAAACGTGCAATTCAACCTTCTACTGTGTGAAGAGGTGGTGTATAATTAAAAAAAATAAATATTAATTTAACATATTTATATAATTATTGTAGTATACATATGTGCTTGAAAAAAAATTGTTTGCTAGCAATCATAATTAAACAAAACTAATAATATATATATAGTAAAACATAAATTTTCGTAATTTTCTACTAAATATATTAATTTATCAAATAGAAATTTCTAAAATTTTATTACAATTTACAGTAATGTACATTTCCAGATTATGTTCCGTAAAGTTATATCGTCGGTCATCTAATATGTATTTCAAATGTGAAAAAATGCGCTCCACATTAACACTTGTAATAGGACATCTTTTTTAGCTACTCAATATTACTGGATCCAGCTCCACATCTGCATCTTCTCCGTAGAGAGATTTGTTGTAAATTTCTAACCCGTGTTTTTTTCTATAACTAATTCAAATTGATCAAAAATTATTTTTCCCTTTTCGTTTTCGATTTTGTCTAATCCATCTCCAACTTTCTCTATAATATTAATCTGTGACCTCAACGTTAAGTTTTGCTCTTCAAGTTTTTTTATTTGCTAAGGTAGAACCGATAAATGGGATCTTATAAATGCTAGATCTGATGCAACAGATCTAAAATTTAAAACAGATTTTACTTTTTGCACAGATACTGCGTCATCTTCAAGAGTAGAAAAAAACTCTTTAAAATTATTAAAATGATCTGAATAAAATGGGGCTGCTTCGATCCATGTTCCCCATCTAGTTATCACAGGTTCTGGGGGAAGGGGGCAGTCCATACTATTTCTATAAGCTGTCACGCGGTGAGGAGCTTTCAAAAATATTTTTTTCCCATTATTAACAAGTTAGTTGACATTTGGGAAAATTTCCCTCACTTTTCAAGCTTTAAACCATGCGCTACACAAGTTACATGTACCATATTTGAATAAAAAACTTTTAATGCTTCTCCAGCTTTTACCATATACGGAGCGGCATCGCTAAGAAATAAAAGGATTTTATCTTGGTAGGATGTTTGACAGAAAAAATTTGCTAAACTGTCGTGCACAAATCGAGAGACAGTCTCGTAGTTCGTTTTTGGAAGCTGTTTGCATGAAATGAGGTATGGTTTGGGTTCAATCTCCCTGGGTATAGGATTCCATCAATTAAACTGCAACTATATAGTCCCCGTGGGTCTGTTGTTTTATCTACCATGATGTAAATATAATTATTATCAATTATTTTTCGTATTTATTCAACAGAATGTTTAAAACAGTTTTTGAGATAATTTTTTCTTAGGGTGCTCTCGTCAGGAATGTTTTGTTTTGTGTATTTTTGCAAAAAACACTTAAAGGGCTTGGACTGCAGTTTATTGAATGGAATATTGGAAGCGACCATGGCGTAACATAAATCGGTTAAAAATGTTTGTTTATTGTCTAACGACGAGCGTGTGAGTAACTGTTGAATTGGAGCTCGCTTGGATTTTTGTGCTGCAGTTAACTGTGTGTGCCCACCTATAAAAATAAAAAGATATTGGGAATAGTCAAATACTATCGTGTGCTACTTATGAAAAGATAGAATGTACTTACTTGAGTTGCAATGAGCATCCACTTGAGATTTTCGATGGGAACCAATTGATTTATTGCAAGTAGGACAAAAAATTGTTTTCACGTCTGATTTCAATTCTGGGTATGGTTTTATCCAAATTTTGAATTTGGAAGATTGGCTGGCTGTCACTTTAGGCATTTTCACTATTGTACTTGTTTACCGAACTAAACTCAACTTCAGAATGAAATGGAAATAAAGGGGTAGGTGGGAAGGTTGAGTCAAATCAAGTTAGAACTTCTAAGAAAGTTAAAACAAAGGAACGTTGTTCGACATAATACCATTTCTTAACGAGTTCGAAGAAATATTTTGAAATCATGAATCATTTTTTCTCTCTTAGAAAATTAGGTAGATAAATAAATTATAAATAAATACATACATCGGTATTATTGTTGGTGACTTTAAAAAAAAATCATAACTATTCTCTATAATAAAAATTAAAAAAAAAAATCAATATTTTTAATGAAATATCAAAAAGTGCACTTTCGTGCACTGAAAACCTAAAATGTGCAAATTTGTGCAGTAACCCTCAAAATGTGCAATTTCGTGCAAAATAAAATTTACATATGTTAATCCGGATGTCTTAATTCGTGTAAATAATTTGTCCCCGATGGATTTCAAGCAACCGAAAAAAAAGTGCAATTGCACGAGAATCCGGTCTCTAGTGATCACTACCAATGTCGTGATGGCTTAATACTTCCACATTGTACACTAGTTGCCTATTTTTAATATTATAAAATCTATTTCATTTTTTATCTTTTTATCTGGCCTCTGCCATGTCCACTTATTATGGGGATTTTTTCAAAAAAATTGTTATAAAGGCCATTAGCTTCAAAAAAATCTATAAGTCTTTCTCCTCTGCTATTCACTTCTCCTATTCTGAATTTACCTATGCATTTTGATTTAACTTTACAACCAATTTTCGAATTAAAATCCCCGATTAATACTAGTTGATTATGCTTACCTTTATCAATAGCTATTTGTAAATTTAAGTAACTCTTCGATCTCACTTTCTCCAGCATCTGTAGTAGGAGCATAAACTTGTATTATTTTAAATTTGTAGCTGTAGTAATAGCCTAGAGATCTGATGAGTGTATGTTTTGAATGAAAGTATTTCCATTTCCATATTTCTATTTATGAGAAACCCAGTTCCGCCTTGTCCTTTTATTGTGCCATTATAATAAAGTGTGGTGCCGTCTTGATACTCTAAGCAGCCAGTACCATATCTCCTCATTTCTGACAGGCCAATGACAGACCAGTTTATATTTTCCAATTCACTTTTTAACTCCGTTAGTTTCGAATCTGACAATAATGTTCATTGTCAGGTTATAGGTAATTATATCCCAATTTTTTATCTTTAGTAACTTCATTTTTTCCTTTTTGTTTATTTTCCTGTTTATTAGAATTCCCAAGATGATCTCCTAGGTTGGTAACATTGTTGCTCCTTAACCGCTTAGAAGTCGGTACAGAACACAACTCTGAGGGTCCTAATATTTTTTCATCTTTTTTAATTGTACTTTCATTTTTTTTTAGTATTTAATACTTTTCTAAGCTCTTTAGTATCCTTTTTAAAATACTGGTCCAAACTGAGGCTTCTTGGTTTAAAATTACTATTTTTTTTCTTATTAGCATGTTTTTTATTATTTAAACTTATTTTCGGGAGAGGATTCCACACTTCTTGGTCTTTTAGTCCTATCTCCTTTTTCACTTTTTATTAATTCTTCTAATCGTGTGTCGATCAATAATTTTTCATATTTCATTATAACTTTATGCCCTTTTTCTATATTGTTTATTATGAATCGATATAATTCTCTCCTTATCCTTTTTACTTCGAATGGAAAATCTTCTTTAATTTTAATATTCTTAAATGTTTCGTGTTCTTCAATTTACATTTTGCCATTAGTACATCATTTCTAATTAAAACTGATGGGAATTTAAAAATCACCATGTCTTTGTTTATTAATATTCTTAGATCTACTATATCATATTTTCTTACATTTAATTTTAAGAAGGCAAATATATTCATTAAAGTCAATATGGCTTCGTAATTATTACGTGCTTGTAATCTAGTGACAACAATATTTAGCCTTTTTTGACAATTTTGACATTGCTTAAGAAATGAAATCTCCTTTTTGATACTTTCTACTTATGTAATAATGATGAAATGATAATAACTTTAATAACTGAAATGATAATTTCAGTTCGAAAAATCATCAACTTTAGCTTCTGCGGTCGGAATAGATGTTACCATACTAAGGATTTGATTGATTTTTTCTTCCTTTTTTATATTAATTTAAATAAAAATAAATGAGTGTTGATTATGAAGTAACTAGAGGTACTGTTCATGTTTAATGTTTATATGTTAAGTAGCTAGTTATTGGTAAGTTATACACAAAGGCTTTGCTGCGCTAGATAAATACTGGGCGGAGCTTCCCCTTCCTCTGACTAGCCCAGGCTAGATCCACCAAATAGTATAATTTATCTTACCTTAATTAAAGGCTTTATTCCAGGTAAATGCTAATGAAACTTAATGAGTGTCTTCTATAATATGAACACTATAAACCTGTACAATGTCAACCTTTAAAAATATGGATAACCACATATAATGATTTACAAATCACAGAGGCGATCTTCACCGTGTCACTCACTAACTCATGAACTCAAGCAGCATTATTTAGCTATATTTTCTTTTTAAAATATTTGTATTAGTACATAACCATAATAGTTTCTCAATTATTAAAAAATTCTCCCGAAATTAGATATGGCTAATTCAATTTATCTAGGAGGGAGAGGACTCACCAAGTAGGGAGTCTAAAAGATAGTTTAAAATAGGGTAAAGAATAATGAAAAACTGTAATTTAATTTTTAAAAATTAATATTAAAGATGAGGCACTTAGGATTGCATAATAAAATGAGAACATGAGGTATCCGGGGCCCTCAAACTAAGTTCAGAGTTTCTTAGCATAAATCCTCTATAATAATGTTTTATCCTGCAGTTATTTGAAGTCCAAGACTGTGGGACGTTTTTGGAATTGATTACTGTATACTCATATACTAGTTTCAAAACACTCTTGTGCTTAACCTTAGAAGATAGCCAAAAAGCTTTTTTCTCCCTTTATTGTATATATTTGAAATGTTTTAAATTGGTTTCCATGTTCACTCATTTTAGTAAATTTTTTCTCTATTTCTTAGACAATTCCGGAATGTGTTACAATCAATACCATATTCAAAGCAGCCCCTCTAATCTTATCGTTGTCATCTAAAAATTTTTTGATTAGTGATGTATCTAAACTACCTTCTGTTTCCAGTTGTGTATATATATATATATATATATATATATATATATATATTATAATATATTTGGGTATACACTAAAAATTGATGTGAACACAGTGTTGAATTAAGGGACTAAGGGATTTAATTTTATAGAAAAGACGAATTTCAACCAACAAAATTTATATTACACAATGAATACAATCTTAAAAGTTCTGCTAGTGCACATGATTCTCAACATTTTTTTTTTACAATAGTCTGTATTTAACATATGTTTTAAAAGGAACCTAACATTATTATAAACTCAATCGATAATCGATTTCTCAACATACTCCCACCTTGAGGCGTGTAACGACTCAACAAAATAATTAAACTCGATTACGCGTAGCTCCAGTGATCTGCCGGCCGCTGCGCGTCTTCACCTCGTTAGCTTAGAATATCTCTCCTTCCTTCTTGTCCCGGTCTTCTTTCTCTCCTTCTAGACATTGGAACCAGGCTGGACGTCCTCCCACCTTAGCAAAGTCATCAATGACAGGTCTCATAAACTGTGAATAATCGCTACCCATCCTACCCATCAATGTCCACCCTAAAACAGTCTCGATAGCCACTAAACCGCAACTTACGACTTCTCTTCTGCAAGTTAAAATATGTCCGGCGAAATCGGCTCCAATCAGTATATCGATAGGCCCTGTTCTATCATCTGATAGTGAAATACCCTTTTGCTGTATTTCTTCTATCCATGGACCTACTGCTGCTGCTGGCACTGCGTTACATATATTCTCGGAATCTAATACTTCTACATTCACAGAAATATCATTTGTTAAACTACAAATTTCTAACATGTAAGATTTGTGAACATTTAACTGAGTTTGTTTGCCTCCAAATAATACATGAGTAATTCTTTCTTCTCGGAATGGAGATAAACTCATCAGTTTTGCTACTTTTTGAGACACGTAGGACCTTTGTGATCCTGAATCTATCAATACCCTCGCAAAATAGTCTTTCGCCCCCTTCAATTTCACTATGAGGGTTTGCATTAAAACAGGACTATAACCTATATGACTTACATTAATAGAAAGGCTGTTACCTTCCGTTTTATTTTCCTGAATAACGTTTTCTTTTTTCTTTCTTCCCTCTGGACACAGCAGAGCTAAATGTCTCCCATCACAAACGACACATTTTAAGAATCTCCTACATTTTTGTTGAATGTGGCCTCTACGCAAACACCTAAAACAACAACCTTTGCTTCTTAAAATGGTTTTTGTTTCTTCCAAGGAAAAATCGCGGGCCTTGTAACATTTTTCACTGGAGTGGTGACCTAGGCAAAATACACAATAAGTTCTAGCTTGTTGTCTTACATTAACTAACCCAGTAGCTGTAACTGGTCTCTTGCTAGGTTCTAAATTTTTCATTTCTATATTTGAAGAGGAACTTTTATTTTCACATGTTATGAAAAGCTTCGATAACCTTAACCTTTCCTCTCCTTCCACTTCCTCTCTTAAGAAATCCATCAATTTTTCTAATGTTCGACATTCTGACTTGTTAGATTTCCTATCCCATTCTCTCAATATCATATCTGGAAGAGCTGATTCTACTAACGGTCTTAACATGCATTGATACTTGTCTTTTGTCACTCCCAAGGTCTCTAGAGAACGTAATTTAGTTTCTAAGCTATAAAAGTCCCCACAAGGGATACTTTTGTAGAAAGGAATTTTTATTTAATCTAATTGAGAAGAAAAGATGGATTTAACAGAAAAGAAGCGTAAATTTATATCATTAAAGCTTGAAAGAAAACAGGTAAGGAGAACTTTCTCTTCTACTTTAAATAAACTCAATGAAGTTTTAGATGGTGAGAATAAGAAGGAAATACAATTGTACTTCAAACAGTTAAAAGATAAAGCTGAGAGGTTATTTCTGGTAGATGATGCTATTAGAGAAGTAATATTTGATTTAGATTTAGAGGAAAAGGAAATAGAGAACGAATTTGACTCTGCGGAATCTTATAGAGAAAATTATCTACAAGCTCAGCATAATGTAGATATAAAAGGGCAACATAACACGACGGATAACCTAGAAAGCGTAAGTTCAGTCTGGCTCTGGCTGTTGAAGAGATAACATCGTTAAGTGTGCTTTATTACTATTTACCGCTAATATTTCAGTTTCTCACTTCCGTGCATCATCCGTGAGTAAAATATTTTGTTCTGAATATCTGTGGTTTTTCGCTCATTGATTTCAACCATTATTTATTTACTAAACCATTATTTATTATATAAGATAGGCGAACCGTAGGGAATAACACACTAGCAGTATTAAGCCTACTAGTCCTGATAGACTAAACTATATCGGCCCCCACTACCAACCGGCGCTCCCCACCACTGCTCTTACTAGTCTCAGGCACGTATCGTCATTTGATTACCAACCGTCGAGATGGCCCCATGCGCTACATGTAAGCAACCCGTTACCAGAGACGAGAAATCATCAATTACATGCACCTCTTGTAATAAATTATTCCACAAAAAATGCTGTGGAATAATAGAGAGTGATACCAAAAATAAGCAGTGGATATGTCAGAGCTGTCAAACTCTAAAACCAGGTGGCACTCAATACCCAACTGAATCCAACACCAGCCTTCTTGAAAACTTTTCAACAATTTTAACCCATCTTGGAAAGGTATCAGAGGAGATAAAAGATATAAAAAAAACTATGGAGAGACAATCAACCATAATTTTCGAGAACGCAGAGCGCCTCAAGTCTATGGAGGAGCGGGCGATAAAACAAGATGAATTAATAGAAAAACTGTTAAACGAAAATAACATCCTTAAAACCCAAATGAAAAGCTTAGAAGTGCGTCTAAATCAGTCTGAACAGGCTCACCTCGATAAATCATTAGAAATAAGAGGGGTCCCCCTGAAGACCGGGGAAACGCCCGAGGGCGTCGTCTTGTCTATTGGAGTAGCCCTGGGCCTAAAATTGAGAGAAGAAGATCTGGACCAGGTAGAAAGGAAAAGGACGAAAGAAGACACCCGTCCGCCATCGATACTGGTGCACTTCACACGTAAAATGGTCAGAGACGAATTACTTAGGCTCCGGCGAGTAAAAAAGGACTTTTCGACCAGACATTTAGGTTGGGACTCCGATGAGAAGATCTATCTGAGCGAAGAAATGACCCCAGGGAACAGACATCTGTACTGGCTGGCAAGGCAGAAGAGGATAGCAGGCAAAGTGAAATATGTATGGTTTGCGAGGGGAAGAGTTCGCTGTCGGCGAGATGACGGTCAGCCAGTAGTCATCGTCAATAAGGCAGAGGATTTAGAAATTTTTCAATGACAACAGCCTTTAAGTCACCTCGATACAGTACTGTTATCTTTCGACAAATTAATGTTCTTTGTTTCTAATTTTACTTTCGTTAGCCATTTTTCTATTCATTTTTGCGGTGTCGATTATATTTTCTTATTTTCATGTTTAATTTTTTACATAAGATTTACCTTTATCAGGTCACAAATTGATAGTCAATTTATTTTCTTTCATTTCTATTTTATTTCATATATAGGTTTCTACATAAGATGTACCTTCATTAGGTCACAAGTTGATAATCTGTTTACTTTAAGGCAATATTATTCTGTCACATTAATGACTGTTGGATTAAGGAAAACAAATGTTCCCTTCCTCGCAACTATTCTCCATCCCGGACATTCTCATGAAATAAATTTTTCTTCCTATATCTATGAATAATATCCTCCTAACATGTCATGTCAACGCCCAGTCCATTCCAGCCCATATCGACGAAATTATAGATTATTTCCATTATAACTTTTTCCACATCATTGCAGTGTCAGAAACCTGGCTCAAGCCCAATATTCTATCTTCCTCTGTAGCCATTTCAAATTATACCCTCATCCGCCATGACCGAACGGACCGAAACGGTGGAGGTGTCGGTCTGTTTGTGCATGACAGCCTAAAAGTCAAAATCCTAGAAAAGTCTTCCCCCCAAGACACACCACATGCTGAGTATCTACTTACTGAAATTTCCTCTAACTCCTTTTCCCTTCTCTTCTCAGTAATTTATCGTCCTCCTCTAGCCAAATTCCATCCAAACTTTGAAACATCCCTCCTTACCTATGTCCCTCTCTATAACAATACCAGGTCTGCAAGTTTAAAATGTCGTTTATTTCTTAAAATATATACACAGTAATTTAAAAAAAAAGTATAATATATTTTATTCAAAGTACTGGCCCTCGCTTTCTACACATTTTGTCCATCTCTCGGGCAATTTATGGATACCATTCCAAAAGAATGCTTCATCTTTATTTGAAATCCATTCATCGAGCCATTTTCTTACATCTTCCAAATTGTTAAAGTGTTGCTCAGCCAATGAGTGTCCCATCGATGAGAAGAGATGATAATCAGAAGGCGCCAGGTCAGGTGAATACGGCGGGTGGGGTAGGAGTTCCCAACCAAGCGAAGAAATCGTTTCCTTAGTCAATCTGGCTGAATGTGCAGGAGCGTTATCATGCTGAAGAATGACTTTGGCGTGCCTGTGAGCCCATTCTGGGCGTTTTTCGATCAATGCGTGACTCAAATTGATCATTTGTTGTCGGTAGCGGTCGGTATTGACTGTTTCGCCGGGTTTGAGAAGCTCGTAGTAGACTACTCCCTTCTGATCCCACCACACACACAGCATTGTCTTCTTCCCAAAACGATCCGGTCTTGCACTCGATGTGGATGGTTGTCCTGGCGTTACCCATGATTTTATTCGTTTGGGATTCTGAAAATAAATCCATTTTTCATCGCCAGTTACAACTCGATGCAAAAAACCCTTTCTTTCGTGGCGTAAAAGCAGCATTTCGCACACAGTTTTTCGTTTTTCCATCTGTCGTTCGTCCAATTCATGTGGAACCCATTTTCCAACCTTTTGAATTTTTCCCATAGCTCTCAGGCGATCGGAAATGGCTTGCCTAGTGACATTCAACTGTTCTGCCATCATTTGTTGGGTTTGGGTATTGTCTTCGTCTAATAAAGATTGCAATTCGATGTCCTCAAACTTTTTTGGTAGATTTTCTCGTTTTTTATCAGTAACATCAAAATCACCACGTTTGAAACTTTGAAACCAACGTTCACATGTCTTGACGGTTGGAGCAAGATCGCCATAAGTCTCAACAAGAATTCGATGACATTCAGATGCCTTTTTCTTTTGATTGAATAAGAAAATCATGACATGCCGCAAATGCTCTTTATTTGGCTTAAAATTAGACATTTTTAACACCAAAGAAAGGTATGATACGTCCACGTAAACGACTTAAAAACAACTGACTTTTGTAAACAAATGACTAACAAACAAAATAGCGTTTAGAGATAAGCAAATCCTTCAATAGGCTAAGAGCGCATTCTATTGGAATTAAAACGACATTTTAAACTTGCAGACCTGGTATAATTATCGCTGGAGACTTGAATATAAATATTCTCTCTAATTCCCCCGAAAAACAGTTCCTCTTAGATTTGGTATATTCCCTCAACCTCTTCATCGTCCCTTTCCAGCCAACCCATCATACCCAATTTTCCCATACTCAAATTGACCACATCTTTGTCGACTCCCGTCAAAAACTTTTATCATACTCACAAAGCCCCATGCCATCTTTGTCGAGCCACGACTTAATCCGTATATCCTATGATCTTCCGACTCCTACCTTCATTCCGAAACAAATATTCTGGAGAAATCTAGATTCTCCGATGCCCGACGAAATAAACCCATCTCTAGATCAACTATCTCTTTCCTTAGAACCCATTTATTCCTCTGAATCGATTGACGATATGGTTGAATGCCTTTCATCCAATCTCCTTATCTTCCTAAATGAAATTGCACCTGTTAAAACCTTTACGTTCAGACGCTCCCCAGCCCCTTGGATCAACTCAGAAATTCGAGAACTAATGAAGAAAAGAGATGCTGCCAGAAGACGTTATAGACGTACCCACATTCCCGAAGATTATTCTACTTTCAAAATCCTTCGAAACCTCACCCAAACCTCCTTACGCCGTTCCAAGGCACAGTATTTTCAAAACGTCGTCTCTAAAGCCTCAGATTCTAAATCCAAGTGGAAAATCCTCAGGAAATTTTCAGTAATTAGCTCCACGTCCAGCACTATCTATCCAGTCTCGCCCGATGACTTAAACACCTTTTTCACAAAATCCCTTCCGAACGAGCCTCAATTCCTCTACCAGCCCCCAGATATTCCTTTTAATGATAATAACTTCTACTTTTCCTATATCCTTCCAGATGAATTGATCACCTCCGTACTTAAATCACGAACCAATGACTCTGGCCATGACCAAATCCCAGTAAAATTGTTAAAGCTTAGTCTCCCAGCCATCCTTCCTGCGCTCCTGCATATATACAACTTTTCCTTACTAAATTCCATCTTCCCTACAGCCTGGAAAAAAGCACTTATCCGTCCACTCAATAAAGTTCCTCATCCTTCAACGCCCTCTGATTTCAGACCAATTGCCATCCTCTCCAATCTCTCGAAACCATTGGAAAGATTAGTCCATTCACAACTTACATCCTTCCTCGAACAAAACGTACTCCTTAACCCTCTCCAGTCTGGTTTCCGTTCCGGTTATTCCACTCAATCTGCCCTTATAAAAATTACGCAAGACCTATACTCTGCCATGGACCAACAGAAAATTACAATCCTGGTCTTATTCGATTTTTCAAAAGCCTTTGATTCCGTCGATCACTCAATACTCCTCTCCAAGCTTCATAACCTATCCATATCCAATAGTGCACTACGCTGGTTCCAGTCCTTCCTTTCTTCCCGTTCACAAGCAGTTATTATTCCTAATAAACCACCTTCATCGTCCTTAACTCTCTCCAGAGGTGTACCTCAGGGCTCTTCCCTTTCTCCAACCCTCTTTTCCGTCTATATAAATGACCTATCCACCGTAATGCGTCACTCCCGCTTTCATCTATATGCCGATGACCTCCAAATTTACATATCATGCCACCCTTCGAATATAATAGAAGCGACTATAAAACTTCAAGAGGACATCAACAGCATTAACCACTGGGCGACAGAAAACAAACTACGGCTAAATCCAGAAAAAACAAAAGCAATCCTTATCGGCTCAAAACCCTTCCTGAATTCCCTTCCTTACTATCCACTATTATATATCAATAGCACTCCTATTCAGTTCCAAGACTACATAAAAAACCTTGGTCTCACCTTTGATAATCATCTCTCCTGGAACCATCAAGTATCCCAAATTATCCGAAAATCCATTGCAGTCCTAAAACAGCTCCTTAGATTCCCTAGATGTTTCCCCAGAAGCACCCGCCATCTCCTAGTTTCCTCTCTCATCCTTCCTCATTTTTGATTATGGATGCCTGGTATACGGAGGGCTGTCTGGTGAACTGGAGATGAGATTAAAAAGATTAATGAACCGACTTATCAGATTCATTCTCGATCTTCCCAGGCACTCTCACGTCTCCCAATTGTATACTGAGCAAGGCTTTCTTCTTCCTGAATCCAGACGACAATATCTCCTTGGTTCCTTCCTATTCCAATCCTTCAGAACAAAAAAACCCACCTATATCCTCGACCTCCTTACACCTCGTTCGACCATCCACCTATTAAACACAAGATCCCATCCCACCGACCTGTATGTTCCTATCCGTAGAACAGCCTCCTTTGAGCGATCCTTTACAGTACGTGCAACCCACCTTTGGAATTCCCTGCCCAATTCCATACGCAGCGCATCCTCCTTGGCAACATTTAAACACCATTTATTCACCCATCTCCTAGTTAATCAATCTTCCTCACAAATGTAAAAATTGTGGATATTCAGAACAATGTGTAATCACCATTTGTATTTTTATTATCCTATATATAATTTCATCCTACTGATTTAATTTTAGTCAGACAAATGTAATACCATATGTTTCCTTTTTGTTATTCTTAGGGGACTAAAAGTCCCAGAATAAAGTTATATTTTCATTTCATTTCATTTCATTTCTAGTTATAAAAATTATGTAAGGTTACCAAAATTAGAATTCAGAAAATTTGATGGTAGCATAAAAAACTATATTAATTTTTGGGCCCAGTTTGGGTCTATTCATGAGGATGTGGAGGTGCCGGTGGCTCACAAATTTCAATATTTAATTCAGGCAACTGTGGATGGGTCTCCTGCTAGACAATTAGTTGAAAGTTTTCCTCCTTCTCCAGAGAATTATTATAAGGCTATCGAATTGTTAAAACAACGATTCGGTAGAGAAGAATTATTAATTGAATATTATGTCAGGGAGTTATTAAATCTGGTCTTAACAAAACAAACGAGGGCTAAAGACGATATGCTATCTCTCAGAGAACTTTATGATAGCTTAGAAACTAAATTACGTTCTCTAGAGACCTTGGGAGTGACAAAAGACAAGTATCAATGCATGTTAAGACCGTTAGTAGAATCAGCTCTTCCAGATATGATATTGAGAGAATGGGATAGGAAATCTAACAAGTCAGAATGTCGAACATTAGAAAAATTGATGGATTTCTTAAGAGAGGAAGTGGAAGGAGAGCAAAGGTTAAGGTTATCGAAGCTTTTCATAACATGTGAAAATAAAAGTTCCTCTTCAAATATAGAAATGAAAAATTTAGAACCTAGCAAGAGACCAGTTACAGCTACTGGGTTAGTTAATGTAAGACAACAAGCTAGAACTTATTGTGTATTTTGCCTAGGTCACCACTCCAGTGAAAAATGTTACAAGGCCCGCGATTTTTCCTTGGAAGAAACAAAAACCATTTTAAGAAGCAAAGGTTGTTGTTTTAGGTGTTTGCGTAGAGGCCACATTCAACAAAAATGTAGGAGATTCTTAAAATGTGTCGTTTGTGATGGGAGACATTTAGCTCTGCTGTGTCCAGAGGGAAGAAAGAAAAAAGAAAACGTTATTCAGGAAAATAAAACGGAAGGTAACAGCCTTTCTATTAATGTAAGTCATATAGGTTATAGTCCTGTTTTAATGCAAACCCTCATAGTGAAATTGAAGGGGGCGAAAGACTATTTTGCGAGGGTATTGATAGATTCAGGATCACAAAGGTCCTACGTGTCTCAAAAAGTAGCAAAACTGATGAGTTTATCTCCATTCCGAGAAGAAAGAATTACTCATGTATTATTTGGAGGCAAACAAACTCAGTTAAATGTTCACAAATCTTACATGTTAGAAATTTGTAGTTTAACAAATGATATTTCTGTGAATGTAGAAGTATTAGATTCCGAGAATATATGTAACGCAGTGCCAGCAGCAGCAGTAGGTCCATGGATAGAAGAAATACAACAAAAGGGTATTTCGCTATCAGATGATAGAACAGGGCCTATCGATATACTGATTGGAGCCGATTTCGCCGGACATATTTTAACTTGCAGAAGAGAAGTCTTAAGTTGCGGTTTAGTGGCTATCGAGACTGTTTTAGGGTGGACATTGATGGGTAGGATGGGTAGCGATTATTCACAGTTTATGAGACCTGTCATTGATGACTTTGCTAAGGTGGGAGGACGTCCAGCCTGGTTCCAATGTCTAGAAGGAGAGAAAGAAGACCGGGACAAGAAGGAAGGAGAGATATTCTAAGCTAACGAGGTGAAGACGCGCAGCGGCCGGCAGATCACTGGAGCTACGCGTAATCGAGTTTAATTATTTTGTTGAGTCGTTACACGCCTCAAGGTGGGAGTATGTTGAGAAATCGATTATCGATTGAGTTTATAATAATGTTAGGTTCCTTTTAAAACATATGTTAAATACAGACTATTGTAAAAAAAAAATGTTGAGAATCATGTGCACTAGCAGAACTTTTAAGATTGTATTCATTGTGTAATATAAATTTTGTTGGTTGAAATTCGTCTTTTCTATAAAATTAAATCCCTTAGTCCTTAATTCAACACTGTGTTCACATCAATTTTTAGTGTATACCCAAATATATTATAATATATATATATATATATATATATATATATATATATATATATATATATATATATATACACACAACTGGAAACAGAAGGTAGTTTAGATACATCACTAATCAAAAAATTTTTAGATGACAACGATAAGATTAGAGGGGCTGCTTTGAATATGGTATTGATTGTAACACATTCCGGAATTATCTAAGAAATAGAGAAAAAATTTACTAAAATGAGTGAACATGGAAACCAATTTAAAACATTTCAAATATATACAATAAAGGGAGAAAAAAGCTTTTTGGCTATCTTCTAAGGTTAAGCACAAGAGTGTTTTGAAACTAGTATATGAGTATACAGTAATCAATTCCAAAAACGTCCCACAGTCTTGGACTTCAAATAACTGCAGGATAAAACATTATTACAGAGGATTTATGCTAAGAAACTCTGAACTTAGTTTGAGGGCCCCGGATACCTCATGTTCTCATTTTATTATGCAATCCTAAGTGCCTCATCTTTAATATTAATTTTTAAAAATTAAATTACAGTTTTTCATTATTCTTTACCCTATTTTAAACTATCTTTTAGACTCCCTACTTGGTGAGTCCTCTCCCTCCTAGATAAATTGAATTAGCCATATCTGATTTCGGGAGAATTTTTTAATAATTGAGAAACTATTATGGTTATGTACTAATACAAATATTTTAAAAAGAAAATATAGCTAAATAATGCTGCTTGAGTTCGAGTTAGTGAGTGACACGGTGAAGATCGCCTCTGTGATTTGTAAATCATTATATGTGGTTATCCATATTTTTAAAGGTTGACATTGTACAGGTTTATAGTGTTCATATTATAGAAGACACTCATAATGTAGATATAAAAGGGCAACATAACACGACGGATAACCTAGAAAGCGTAAGTTCTAGTTATAAAAATTATGTAAGGTTACCAAAATTACACAATGAATACAATCTTAAAAGTTCTGCTAGTGCACATGATTCTCAACATTTTTTTTTTTTTACAATAGTCTGTATTTAACATATGTTTTAAAAGGAACCTAACATTATTATAAACTCAACCGATAATCGATTTCTCAACACACAGTTTCATTAAATTTTATTTTAGAGTGTAAACAATGCTTATATGATTTTTATTTGAAGAATTTAAGAAGTCTCTATGTAAATTTCAGTCTGAATGTTTTAGTAAATTGAATAGTCCCTAGTTTTGTGTGAACATTAAAAGTAATGTTTTAATAAATTGAACTAACCTTCTTATTAAATTAAAGTTGGGAATGTTTAAGATTTTTTTGGTTTTATTAAGATGGTAATCATTGTAGATTGGTAATGGTAATCACTTCGTCGGTAGTCTGTATTTCTTTTGTGATGGAGAGTTTCTTGTTCATATTGATGTAAATGATCACAAATGAAGGAAGAGTAGGGAGTGAATGTAAATAATCCTTAGTTTTATTTGATTGTTAGATGTACTGTTGCTATGAATAAGGTTCGCATGTTTAACAGTCTTCCTTTTGAAGAACTCAATGTAAAAATTTAAATCAGTAACTGTACTTTAAACACTAGGAAGTATTCAGGAAGAATTTAAATGTAACCTAATTGTAACCTGCTAAATGTAAACAATGGCTACTGAGGCACTTGTGGTCAGAACCAGAAGCTTGGATCAAAACATAACATACTATTTTCTTAAAAACGTAATTGTTAAAGAATGTTTTTGCATTTTTGATCATTATTTTCAAAATAATGGCTTTTAAAATCATAAAAAGTAATCAATTAAGCCTAGAAGATATCGGCCCTATCTAATCCAGTGTGAGACGGCAGCGCTATCTAGAGAAGGTAGTCCTAACTAGTAATCCAAATTGGGGTATAAATACCCCCACTGGTTTCCAGTCCAATCAGTCTTAATAACACGCGGAGGCCCCTCAACTCCTAGCACATCACGATGAGCTGCATCACAGCGAAAATAACATAAATTAACAACTCAACGCACCTTCAAATACCACAGGTAGTATAAGGTAATGAGGTAAATCAGCATCGTTCCATTAGTATTAATGGTTCGAATTTCACATTTTAATCCTGTTTTTCTGTTTTAGAGGGATCAGAAAAAAAAAAAAAAGTCCAATCAGACTTTGTTCATCTGCCGTGCTGTCAGGTCTCCCACATTAGTGCCTGACATCTTCCTGGACTATTTCCTTGTTTGTCTTTTTATTTCAAAACCTTCTCCAACATTCCTTTCTCCCATAACAGAGCAGTAATTAGGACTCGTGTCCTGGTACTGCTTTGTGTAAAGGTCTTGCCTGCAGCATTTGAGGACTGGATCCCCTCAGGTGTAGGGTTAACATTGGGAATCCCCTTCCCTTCTGAAGTAGTAGGCAGGACTTGTGTCCTGGATACTGCTCTGTGAGAAGTCTCAGACGCTGCATTGGAGGGCTGGGTCCCCTCTGATGCTCTGTTGAGACTGGGAAGTCCTTAACTTGGCTGGAAGTCTTGCTTAGATAGTGCCCTGGTGCGACAAAGTCCATGCTTATCTCTTGGAAAATAACTTTGTCTCACCCATAGGGTAGCATAGCTCTGGTGAGATATCGCACTAAGAATAGTTCAGAGTTGATCGCACCCTTATCTTTTAGAGAGGTTTTTGAAAAGAGGTTGATTTACTTAGCCACAAGAGTAATCAAAACATACATCAGAGGCATTCAAGACAAGCAAGGTATTACATTTTTGGCATCCCTTGTGGGGATTGAAAATATTGAGTATTCAGAAAAGATCAACTTATTAATCAAGATATTACAATATATATCTATATTGAAGGCAATGTTTGGTATTTATCTGAAAAAAAAAAAAAAATCAAAATGAAAGGATATCGTGGGAGAGATTATATAAGGTCTCATCCTGAAGCATGGGTAATATCTCCTACCCCAAGCCAATTTTTTATTATGCAATTTAATGAACAACTATGTCACATAGGTAATAGCTATTTTCTGTAGATGTTACTATGATAAATACACCTTCGATTTCTATAGCTGCTTGAATCTATTCATACAGAACAATGAATTGAAAACATTCACTCACGTGACGCGAAACGGCGTAATCACTTCTTACTTCTGAACCAAACTGCCGAACGCAATGGTGCCATGAGGCATGAGGAATCTAACAAGTGTGAAAATGTCATATTAGCTAGTTCTATGAAATTCTATGAGCAATAGTTATTGTCCCCCCCCCCCCGCTAAACTCTCCCAGACTCCCCCTACATGCAGTCCGCTTACTTACTTCAGGTTAGGTTCCCTATGTGAGTATAAATCAAATGTGTGTCTAAATCAACTCAAGTCGGGTACTTTCAAAAGCAAATAATTATGAATTTTTATATATATGTATGTTTGTGTGTATTTATATCACTCACATCTAGTATATAACATAGCTATGTACATATAATATTTTTTATTTATTTATTCATTAAAAAGATTGATAATTTGTGTGTTACAATAACAAGGGGAGGCTACGGACGTGGGGTCACCGATTACAATGAAACTTTTTTTCGAGTTTCTATATCAAAAAATATTAGATACGTGTCCGAGGGTTCTTGCCAATGGGCCTTCTGAGCCGAGAAAAAAAATTTCTTAGGTACGAAAATAGCCAAAAATTGCATCAACAAAGTTGCCGCTGCTCAAAGCTCCTTCAACCAATTTCAATGAAATTTTCAGGCATGTCAGAGTATTGAAAAATATTAGACACGTATATAGGGGATTGGCGAAATTAGCCTCTGGAAGCCCAGAATAAATCATTCAATTTTGTGTTATATTCGCGCTCTCGGTAACGTTAAAAATCAATCCCATTACTTTGTAAATTGAATAAACTACGTTTTTTAGCTTCTTATTTCAAAAACTAAATATTTATATTTAAAAACAAATTATTTTGAGATGAAGTTTTTTTTTTCTATTTTTTATCTTCTAAATTTATATTTAAATATTATAAATACTTAACAGGAAATATTTTTCATAACAAAATTTCCTTGCTTGGATTGAAGAGATTGTCACCAAAAAAATTATGCTCGTAAAATAGTAGTACCTATATTTAAATGTAAGGTGATAAATTTTTGAAAAATTAAAATTAAAAACTTTTTTTGTCCAAAAATATATTTTTGTCAGGAAAATGTTTAAGACTTTTCCTGGACTACATAAACATTATAAAATACCAAATTATCCTAAAATACTTACTAGGAAATTAAAAATATGCGTTTATACCCCACACTCGTTTGGGTGATACTTATCAAAAAAACAGCTAAAACATAAGTTTTTTCGGCAATGAGAGCATTTAATAAAAGGTACACCTTTGCAGTTGCACTTTCCTTCCTTTTTCATTCCATATTTGATTGACATTTTCAAATATTGCTCTCATTGGAATTAACTTGGATGCAAACCAGGCATATTTTACCATGTCAACAAATAATGGAGATGATAATTGGTGATGAATTAAGGAATGAATTTTCAGAGCATCTTCCCTTGAACTAATTTCCTGACGACCATCACTCGATACTTCAGGGCAATTTCGTATTTTTTTAATGAAGTTTTTTACTTGTCGAAAAAAATAAACATCACATGGTTGACAATATGCTGTTTTTTGTGTTTAGAAGTTCATACTGTTTATTACTGCAATCCCTTAATTCAATAAAAACAGTTGTCGTCTTCCAAAGATTTATTATTCTTAATTTTTAACAAACGTTTTCAATCATAAAATAATTCCTTAATTCTTTGGGCAAGGGAAAACAACAATGGAAATATTTTCAGATTCAAAATTCAAACTTTCGAATTCAATTTTTCGCAAAATTATCTTAAATATTTTTTAAAGTAACTATGAAATTGTGCTTTTTACATAAAAACTGGAACATATTTCAAATAGCATTTTTTTTTTTTTTGGTTGAAAATTTTTCTTCAGTCTAAGCAAAAAATGATTTTTCATGAAAACTATTTCCTGTTAAATATTTAATAATATTTAAATACAAATATTTAGTTTTTGACGTAAAAAGCTGAAAAACTTAATTTATTCAATTTACAAAGTAATGGAATTGATTTTTAATGTTACCCAGAGAGCACGAATATACCACAATATTGAATGATTTATTCTGGGCTTCCAGAGGCTAATTTCCCCAATCCCCTATACATGTGTCTAATATTTTTCAATACTCTGACATCCCTGAAAATTTCATTGAAATTGGTTGAAGGAGCTTTGAGCAGCGGCAACTTTGTTGATGCAATTTTTGGCTATTTTCGAACCTAAGAAATTTTTTTCTCGGCTCAGAAGGCCCATTGGCAAGAACCCTCGGACACGTATCTAATATTTTTGGATATAGATACTCGAAAAAAAGTTTCATTGTAATCGGTGACCCCACGTCCGTAGCCTCCCCTTGTAAGTCTGACACGCGATCCTGTTCATTTGGAGGTCAGAACCACATTTTACAACTTGATATTTTTTTTGTCTTTGTGCTTTGTGATGGTTTGAATATCAGTGAGTGAATGAATAAATATATATATATATATACTTCTATAAATAAAAACCCTAAAAAAACAGATCAAACAGCTCTAAACACTCATTACAGGAAAACAAATCATTCGAATAAATTTGATTCTCCTAAAATAATATACCATGAAATTAATAATTTTAAACAAAATATTTAAGAAATGATAACCATATATATATATATATATATATATATATATATATATATATATATATATATATGGTTATCATTTCTTAAATATTTTGTTTAAAATTATTAATTTCATGGTATATTATTTTAGGAGAATCAAATTTATTCGAATGATTTGTTTTACTGTAATGAGTGGTTAGAGCTGTTTGATCTGTTTTTTTAGGGTTTTTATTTATAGAAGTACAGCAATATTCATGTTGATGGATACGTTTAAGATATTGTTCTGATGTACCAAAATATGATTTTCCACAATTATCTTTGCATGTTATTTCATAAACTACATTAGATTGTAATTCTAATCTATATGTATCTTTACTGTTACTCTATAGATTTGCTGTTTCCAATACTTCCATTTTATAAACATATCGTCGTCACCATGCTAAAGTAAAGAATGTGCAACTAAAAACCTATGTATATTCGTTACTTTAGCATGGTGATGACGATATGTAGTTAAATACTGACTTCATAAATTAAAAAAAAAAACATCAGGAGCACATCACAAAATTATTAGGAACGCAATTTTGTACTTTGATGTCACAAAAATCAACAGATACTATCGAATCTAGAAAAGGCCTCTTATCTTTTTTGAAGTAAGGACCATTTTGATGCCAAACATAAGATTACTGATCTTAACTTATGCACTTAATGCTTAAGGTCTATGGCTTACCTCAACAATAAGTTAGGCTTAGATAGGCTTGATATGTGTCAGAAATACACAAATACAGAACACAATTTCTTACTGTAAAAATACTTTTAAGAATGTCTGCAATGCAAAAATTCTATTGTATTGGTCACTTAGTGAACTATATATTTGTAAGGTTTTAATTAAAAACCTCAAAAAAAAAAAAAAAAAAAAATTAAAACTGGTAGGTAAGAAGATTGAGTAAACTATAAAGTAAACAAAGATTTGAAACATAAAATTAGTTATTTAATGATAACCTCATAGTACTTTTATTTAATTAGAAAAACAAAACATACTTACAAATTATAAACTTACCTTCATAAGGGTTTCAAACAGTTCAATTAAAAACTGAAACACATGTAAATGCAAAGTAGGTTCAGAAATTTTGTTAATATCACCAAGGGCACCAAGCATTCGAAGCCACAATACAGCAGCAACATCTGGAAGCCAACCTTTTACAGAACCACCACTCATGACAGATTTGCCATCTTGGATATCTATTAAAATAAATTTTTAGTTAATAATATATAAAAACCAGTTCCATATGACTGAGAGTAATACATTACTGATGTTTGACAGAATGCAGGAGTGACTGTCTACTTAAGTGAGTTCAAAATTTTAAACTTGAGTGAGTTTACAATTTTAAATTCCTTACAAAAATGTTTGTTATTACATCTGGAAGAAGTATTTAATAAAAGGAATATTGAAAGAAAATGTAATCACCCAAGCCAATCATAATGTGTCATTGATCAGAAACTTTTGAAAAAAAAAAAATCATAGCAGGAGATCTCAATGCTAAGATAGGAAAATAGCATTACTATACACCAAAGACTGGGAAACATAGCACAACATGAGTAATAATAATCGTAGGCGATTGGTGAATTTTGTGGTTTTATAAAAAGCTCATTGTTGGTTTGACTCTCTTCCCCCACAAGGATATCCACAACAATGTATCACCTCCAACAGGACTGTGGTTAATCAAATAGTCCATATATTTATTGATAGAAGACACAGGACCAATTTTATATAAGTAAGAGTCTACAGGGGATACATATAAGGAATAGAAAGGGAAGCTAAGGCCACAGGAGGCCACTCACCCTCTCCTGCTCAACTCCACTCTCACCTTCCCATAATGTACCCCCTATCCAAGGTGGTAGTAACCAATCCCTACGGAGGACGAGGTAGGCGAACAAACCACCCAAAGGGTTAGAGGCCCTGAAATCAGTCTCTCTGGTCCTCTAGGTTGGGGTTGGGCGGGGGGCTGGTGATCCATCTCAGTAAAACGCTTATTATTGCGAAACTTCAACAAATAGATTCTTCAAAACTCAGACTGATTCTATAGAAAGATCCAGGCGTGAAATCGGAGAGAGAAAAGGCACGGGTCATCACTAGGGCATAACGGTCACACGGGCACGGGTCACAACACAGGCATACTAGGGCAAATAATAAGGAATATTCAGAAAAGCTCAGTATTGCAAAGCAAGTTTGCAGAGGAAAGAAGAGTAGAAAAGCGATTGAGAACCTAGAACAAATCCAAAACGAATTTGAGAAATTCAATATCAGATAGTTCTTCCAAGGTGTGAAACAAATAGAAAGTAAATTCAAGCCTCAAGTGGAGTCAGCAGGGGCGACCTTGGGAAGAGAGGATGTCCTAGCAAGATGGGAAGGTTACTTTGATGAACTGCAGAACAGTGAGATAAGTACAATGGAGAATTTAAACAAAATTGAGATAAGCCAGAACACTGATAAGGATAGCATCATGGCATTGGAGGAAGTACCTGAAGAAGAAGTTCCCCCAGATAAAGAGGAAATAGCAGAAATAATACAGTGGCTCAAAAATTATAAACAGCAAGAATAGATTAACTGCAAGCAGAGCTCATTATGTATGAAGGAGAGGAGGTTGAAGAGGAATTCCACCGACTGATATGGGATGAATGGACCGAGGGGAGAATAGCCCAGGAAATGAAGGATATTTGTCGGGAATAATTAGAGACAAGTTGAATTTTTGCCAATTGTTAGTACTTACTAAAAGCAGAATTTTGACATAAGTCCCCACCCCTAAAATTTACATTTGAATTAGTTTTTAGGTACCTTTTTTTTAATTTCAAATATTTCAAATAAAAGTGTTAGCACATGTCTCCCTGTTTTAAAATATGCAACTAAAATTATATTTTGGGGGCGGAACAAAACAAATAAAACACTGACAGGCGGATCAGAGTAAGCTTGCTGGTACATACGTATGATACATGGTCGGTAGAAGCGGCCTCACTCGCTCTTTCTTTATTATTACTTCAGGCGCAGATTATTTTGTGCATTGTATCCTTTAGGAAAAAATGATTTAGAAAGGTATGGGCAGTGTAAAAAAAAAGTATATTTCAATTAATTTTAAGGAAAAAAATTTATCATTTAATATTTTTTTAATCAAAATTGATTTTTTTAAAAACATTTTCATAAGTCCAGTATCTTTGTCATGAAGGGTGGTCTAAGTAGCATCAAGTGGTGGTAGTATGGGATGTGACTTAGATACGAAAGCCAAGTTTCCGACCTTGACTCCTCGATCACTTTTTAATTTCCCAAAAACTGCAAAATGTTTGCACTTATTTCGTTTTTTTTGCCGTTTTGACCAGGAAAAACCAAAATCTATTCTCAATATTTTTAAACTAGATTGAATTATGTACAATATTAGCCCTAATGAGCAGAGTAGACCAAATAATTCCTGAGATACAGATTTTCAAAGTTGGGCCTTTTTTCCAAACTTGTAATTTTCATGTTTCATGATATGGACTTGTCTTTTTATCCTCAAAACCTTTCTTATATGAGTCAGTAAAGTAAACATTTTGGAGAGGAGTAGTGAATTAGGGGAGAAGGTTTGGTGAGGGGGAGGTCACTGTGCACAATAAGTCGAATGCTTAGTTGCATAAAATCCGCCAATTTTTTGGATTTTTGTTGGTTTCTCATAAACTACAGATGGCCTAGACTGTTTTCTTTTTATTTTAAATTGACGTAAATGTTTGTTAAATAAATTTTGTATTTCAATTTCGGCCTTCTGGTTGTGAACGGTGACCTCCCCTCTATCACTAAATCTCTCTCTCCCCTCTCCTGCACTCCATTTCAAAATGTTATATTAATAACCAATTTCTCCTAGTATCTAGCTACGTAGATAAGTAATTATACATAGTTTGCTACCATATCTTCTTATAATTCACAAAAAGAAGTCGTATAAGCAAGTTCGCGCAACGGATATTTTAACGTTTTAATTAGTTTATCTGCTCAGGAATAAGCTACAATTAAATTTATAATCTCATTAAACGCAGAATTTTTAACAACTTTTGTATGGAGCATTTTTCATCTGGCGTATCCGTTTTTGAGTTGCAGGCGTTGGATCATGAACCAAACAAATTTTTCTCTAAAGAGGTAAACAATTACCTAATTTCGGAATTAGGTTTTGGCGAAACGACTTAACCGATTTTTATTTAAAGTAACTCATTTGATGTAAAACATTATGGTGTATTATATTGAAAGCAATAATTCAACTTAATCAACCACAGCCTGTTATGAGATAAGCTCTTTTCACTTGGAATTGGAGGAAAACTCATAAGGATTTTAAAAGGACTTTATGACAGTGCTAAAACCCAATTATCAGTGAATGGACAGCTTTCAGAAGATATTGATATAAGGTTAGGCCTGTTGCAGGTAGAAAGTTTCAGCCTGACCCTTTTCATTTTCTTCATATACGAAATTGTCCAATTCTTTCAAAATAATGGAGCCACAGGTTTTAGTATTAACAGTACCCATGAGGTGCTTACGCTCTTGCTAGCAGACGAAATTCTTCTTCTTAGTAATACATGGCAAGGAGCACAGAAGAAACTCAGAATCCTGCAAGAATATTGTGCACAAAATCGTCTCACCCTAAATGCTGAGAAATCGAAAACTGTCGTATTTCATAAATCACATAGAACGAAACAACTGAAACTCCTTCACTAGTATGACAAAATCGAATACACCAAAAGCTACACTTATTTGGGAGTACCATTCACCTCATCTGGTAAATTTAACAAAGCTTCTGAACACTTTGTCCAGATGAACAAGATTAAGATTAAGATCCTAATGAAAACACACACACACACACACACACACACACACACACACACACACACACACACACACACACACACACACACACACACACACACACACACACACACACACACCACACACACACACCCACACACACACACACACACACACACACACACACACACACACACACACACACACACACACACACACACACACACACACACACACACACACACACAAACACACACACACACACACACACACACACACACACACACACACACACACACACACACACACACACACACACACACACACACACACACACACACACCGGGAACCGGGGTATATACCCGGGGTGGACCAAAACTAGACAAATCCAGACGCGACGGTTCCTAGAATAGGCGGCGTACTGGTCAGCGTCTGTTCCTCATGTTAGAGGCGGCTGTTTCTAAACCTGGCAGAAGGTATAAAATGCGAAGTTTGGAAGATGTTAATGATGGAAGTTAACAACTCTAAGTCTGTTACGGTGCAGGGGCCCGGAACCCCAGTCCCGGCGCCGAGAGGGAATGAGAAAGCGGGTTCCCCGGCGTCGTCATCACATGACCGCAGTGCTACAATGGTGGAAGGCTTGGCCGTTGTAGCATCTAATACGACAAGACTTACTACTTCAGAGGTGATGCAGAACCTTGGGCGTAAGATAAACGAACTACTTTCTTTTATACGCACGAGGCACAACGTTCACGGTGAGATAAGGAGTTACTCTTGCGAAATCCAACTCTACTTTGAAAAGTTGGAAACAGCTGCTCTCCCTATTGAAATGGCAGATAGTCACACCCAAACAAAGGAGATAAGTCCAGCAAAGAAGAGCGCCGCTAATCTTATAACCGAGGGGACAGTTACGACACCTTCTTTGGTGGGAAATGAAAAGAAGAAGACAAAGGAAAAGGTACAACAGATAGTGCCGAGCTCAAGATTTCAAGATCAAGCTGCGATACAGAATGCAGATCAGGCTGAGCACTGTAACGTGGCCCACAGATCGGCAGTACAAGAATCCCAAGACCACTGGCAAGAAGTGCGTAAGAAGAAGACCAAGAAACCTCGCCTGAAACCTCCGAGACCTGATGCGGTAATTGTGAAGATTCCCGAGAGTCAGTCCTACACGGATATCTTGCGAAAGGTACGAGATAATCCGGCATTGGTGGATTTGACATCCTCAATAACTAAGGTCAGGAAAATTAATAAAGGCGATCTCCTACTGCAGTTGGACCGGACCAAAGGGCAAAATCTAGAACGGCTAAAAAGCTCTATGCAAGGAGTGTTTGGCGAAGAGACGGAAATTCGGACTTGGAGGGAGGAGTCCCTTTTTGAACTAAGAGATCTGGATGCAGTCACTACAAAAGAGGAGGTGGCGGAGGCCTTGAAATCTCTCTTGGGTAATGAACCAGTGCCCATAACGGCAGTAAGATTTTTGCGTCGCGCTTATGGAAATACGCAAACAGCGGTCATCTCTCTGCCAGTTCTTCAGGCTAGGAAGGTAATGGCTCAAGGTAAGGTCCGAGTAGGCCTGGTGGTTAGCCGTATAAGAGAAACAATTAAAGTTTCAAAGTGTTTCCAGTGCTGGGAGTATGGACACATGGCTCGAAACTGTGCGGGAGAAGATAGGACCTCACTGTGTCGAAATTGTAGCCAAGCAGGACACAAAGCTGCTGATTGTGAACAGGATCCTCATTGCGCATTATGTGCTGGGAATGAAGATGCAGACCACCCCTGCGGTAGTAGAAAGTGTCCAGCTTTTCGCTCAGCACTGAAAACCATGACGCAAGCTCAACAAAATCGAAGATGAGGATAATCCAGTTGAATCTGAATCATTGCGAAGCTGCTCAGGATCTCCTCTATCAAACTGCGCGGGAACAACAAATCGGCATCGCTATTCTTTGCGAACAATATAAAAATCTGGACAGCAATTCGTGGGTGTCAGATGTTAGTGGTAAAGCTGCTATTTGGGCCTGTGGTTCCCAAGCTATCCAGGAAGTTAGCACTGCCTCGCACTCCGGTTTTGTATGGGCGAAAATCAACGACGGTAGACGCTATTAAATTGGTAGTAGAGGCACACGCACAGCAATCGCAGGAGCAAGGTGGAGGAGAGGTGCTAAGTGTTACGTAGCAATCATCACTCTAGATGTCAAGAATGTATTTAATACCGCAAATTGGACCAGTATATTAGATGCCTTACGGACTATGGCGGTACCAGTCTATCTTCTGAGAATGATAACAGACTACTTTAGAGATAGAATTCTATACTACCCTTCAGGAGCTGGCCAAGGGAGATACGAGGTGACTGGTGGTGTCCCACAAGGCTCTGTACTAGGGCCTCTCCTGTGGAACGTCATGTACAACGCCATCTTCAAGCTGACAATGCCGGAGGGAACTACAGTTGTGGGATTCGCAGATGACGTTGCAGTGGTTGTGGCAGCGAAACACTTGGAAGAAGTTACCCTGATCGCTAACCAGGTCGTTGCTACGGTTCGAGGCTGGCTGTCTTCGGTAGGCCTAAAGCTTGCAGATCACAAGACAGAGGTTCTCTTAACCACTAGCAGGAAGCAAACCGAGACCATCACTGTCACTGTAGGTAGGCACGAAATCCGCTCACAGCCTACCTTAAAATATCTGGGAGTAATGATTGATGCACGTCTTCGCTTTGATCTTCATTTAGAATATATCAGCGCCAAAGCTGCTAAGATAGCATCTCTATTGTCGCGACTCATGCCAAACGTCGGGGGTCCTAGGGAGAACCGCAGAAGACTGCTCGCTACGGTTATAGCATCGATAATCTTGTATGCAGCTTCTATTTGGAAAGAAGCGATGGCCACTAAATTGTATAAGAGGCAGATAGTTTCAGTTTATCGTAGGGTTTCCCTAAGGGCAGTAAGTGCCTTCAGAACCGTCTCCTACGAGGCAGTGTGCGTGGTAGCCAGAATGCCGCCAATTGAACTTCTTGTAGAAGAAAGAAGTAGGCATTATGGGCGTCGTTCTTATGTTTCCAGAGAAGAAGAGAGGAAATTAACCATAGACCAGTGGCAACAGCGTTGGGAGTCAGGTGTTTCTGGGAGGTGGACCCGAAGGTTAATACCCCATGTTGGCTTGTGGTATGATCGTCGGCATGGTGAAGTAGATTACTATCTAACCCAACTGCTAACCGGGCATGGATGCTTTAGAGCTTACCAGTTGCGATTTAAACTGGACAGCACAGCTGTATGCCCCACATGCCAGAATATCGAGGAAACATCAGAGCATGTGTTCTTCATTTGCATCCGTTTTGCCGAAGAAAGAAGAGAGCTAGAGAGATTGTGTGGAGAGAGCATCACGCCAGAAAACCTAGTAAGCCATATGCTGCGCTCCGAACAACACTGGGACGAAGTGAAGAGATTCGCAGCAGTAGTCCTTAAGAAGTTGAGAGTGGAAGAGAAGGCTAGAAGAGGCTAGAAGGGTCGACTAGCATGGTTAAAACCATGCTAATAGATCAATAATACGGCAACCAGCCATATCCCTACACGAAGTAATGCCTAACGGCGGTCCCGTGGAGAGGATTTATCAGGTGTAAAGGGAGGTGGTTTTAGTGGGTAAAAATCCCACACACGTAATAGGTACGGGCCTATACGTGTCTTTTGAAGATTTCCACCTACCCTCGTAAAAAAAAAAAAAAAAAAAAAAAAAAAAACACACACACACACACAGACCATTTCGCGGGACTTTGTAACGAAAAATAAATAAACAAAAAAAAAATTTTTTTTTACTTAATGAAACTCATTAAGTAATAATCGAAGAGGGCTTAATATATTTTTGTATATAATTAAAATAAGTGTTGTTTTAAAAGCTTTGTATTAGTTTCTTTATTGATATAATATTTTTTTATTTAGCTATAAAAATAATTATGTTTTATTTTAAAAGAAGAGACGGGACCGAAGTAATTAATTGAAAAACAGCTGTTATTAAGGCATTTGTTTTTTTTTTAAAAAGAACGAAGGAAAATACAGAGATGTTCGCTAGCGTTCGACGAGTGATGATAAAATGAGACTGTTTTAGTGTTTAACCTAGTTGTGGTCTATATCGTTAAATATCAGAGAATTGAAGAATAGTGGCGTTCACGGAAGAGATTCCGGTGACGAGAATCGCCAAGCCGAGTGGCTACTGGCAACAAAGCTACGAGAAGACAGGCGAGTTAAGAGAACAGACTGGAGATATTTTTCTTTTAATTTCTTTGTTAAACCTTGCTTTTCTTTTCATTGTATAGTTATAAGTTTAAATTGTTTCTAGTTGTGTGAATAGAGTTAGATTTTGATCAGGCCTGACTACAGAAATTGTGAGTAAATTTTATTTTTAATATCGTAGTGTAAATATAGCGTTAATTAAAAGTTTTTTTTTATTTGAGTTTAATTTGTTTTGTTCAATTTCTTTTTAACTTACCATTAAGTAGTTCATAAGTGTAAATTGCAAATTGTATTTTATGTACAGCCCTCTCCGAGATTATAAGGTAATCTTCACTTATTAAATTTAAATTATTTTTTTTTATTCAGATTGCTTTAGGTTTTCGCTATTTCCTTAAAATAAATAGCGTGGCGCCCCTTAATTTATTTCAATTTTTTTAATCACTAGTCATTTAAGAACCCGCCCGTCTCCACTGAGCTACCACCTTTTTTTGTTACGATTGTTTTATTTATTTATAACCGATTAATATTTTTTTTTTAACGTAACAAAATGGCGCCCGAAGGGACTATAAGTGATTAGATAGATGCTTAATTTAATATTGATTTAGTGATTTTTAAATAAAAATATTTTTTTGTCCTAATATTGAATTTTTTTATTTTATCTTCTAAGAAAAAGTAGTATAATTTTTATTTGGTTCTTTTGAAATCATAAAGATGAAGGTCGATAGGTTGTTAAAGAACGAGCTTGAATACGAATTAAGGATTCGGGGGATAGTTGGAATATCTACTGTAGAAGATATGAGGAAAAGACTTCGGACCGTCTTTAAACTAGAGAGTGCAGGAAAATATGTTGCTCCGGTAGTTGACCTTTCTCCTACGGAAGAATTAAGCGTGTGTGAAGAGAAAATTGCCACTGTTGAGAACAAGATTTCTGTTCTCCCACCCTCTAGTTCTACCGGGGATATAGATAAAATCGATACAGGTCTTCAACATTTGATTAATAGACTAAACCGGATAACAACGAAAGACACCATCGAAATGGAGAGGAAGTCAGAAGCAATTTCAAAATGCCTTCTATTATTTGAGGAACTAGAAGAAAAATTGAGTGGGCAACCTCCTGTTTCAGAATCCCACTTTGAGAACCCAAATCCCGGAAAGTCTCAGAAGGGTAATGTACAATCAGTGATTACCGAATCAACCGAAGATACAAAGAAGCCTGTAACGACCGTTGAGTCGGAGTCAGACGTTGCTGGAACTAAGTACGTGATCAGAAGAACTGAAACTCCCATAAGAGATTGGGGAATTCACTTCACAGGCGATGGGGATGGTCTCAGTGTCCATGCGTTTTTAGAGACTGTAGAGGAGTTAAGTTTGGCAAGGAATACTACTCATGAAGAACTTTTTAGGGCTGCGTACGACTTATTTAAAGGACCAGCACTGATTTGGTTTCGAGCTGTACGGAAAGAAGTAACAACGTGGGCTGAACTTATCTCAGAATTGAAAGCCGAGTATACACCTTTAGACTATGAGGATCGCCTTTGGGAAGAAATAAAGAGAAGAACTCAAGGACATGCAGAGTCGATGGGTACATTCGTGGCAGTTATGAAGAATTATTTTAACCGTTTACCAACTACGCCTACGGAAGACCAAATGTTGAATATCATTAAGAAGAATTTGAACCCCCTCTACTTGGAAAGAATGGCTTTGCACCAAGTAACAACATTGAAGGAGTTAGTAATAATCGGTCGGCAGATTGAAGAAGTAAGGTGGAGAATGAACGAATATCGACCGCCACCAGATAGTAAAGGATTACTCGAACCCGACTTGGCCTATCGCCCGCCAACGAGGAAACAACTTAATCAAGACGACACAGTAGCAGCATCGAAGATGGTTGTAGAAGCCTTGGCTAAACCCAATTACACATTTCGCTGTTGGAACTGTGGAGGGACCAATCATTCGTTCAAAAAGTGTCGCTCAGTAAAAACCAAATTCTGTATAGGTTGTGGCCTAAGGGATGCGGATAGAAAGACATGTAAACGTTGTAATACCACCAACCAGGGAAACGATCAAGGGGGTCAGGCCTAAGTGGAAGGGAGCCTGGACGAAGCCCGAATTCCACGACGAAAGCTGAGTGGGTAGAGTGGTTGTCGATTGTGGAAGAAGTTTTCGCTGGAAAGAAATGGAAAATTCTTAGACATCCAGCAAATGAACAGGATCGAAGGCCGTATTTAACAGTCAACATTTTGGGAAGACAAGAAACGGGATTGCTTGATTCTGGGGCTTCAAGGTCATTGATAAGTGAGGAATGCTGGAAACGTTTTTCACGGCTGGGTGTAAAGCTACACAAAAAACCCAAAATTCAAATAAATGCTGCTGGAGGCACCGCGCTCAACGTTTTTGGAAGCGTAAACGTGCCAGTGGAGTTGGAAGGTAAAATGAGAATTATCCAATTTTTGGTAGTTTCCAACTTGGTGGATGAACTTATATTGGGCATCGACTTCTGGAATAAATTTAGATTGGTTCCAGACATATCGAAAAATATGTGGCACTTTGCTCCAACAGAAGAATGTTTAGCTGTGTCACAGAATGGCCCTGCTGTCCTAACTAGACCGAATCTTACGCAGGAACAGGAAGAAACCTTAAATCGGCTTATCGGACATTGGCGAAATATCCGACCATCAAAGTTAGGATGTACAAGCAGGGTAGAGCACGAAATAAATACCGGTGATAGTAAGCCAGTCAAACAGCGTTACTACCCTGTTTCACCAAAGATCCAAGATATCTTAAATAAGGAGCTCGATGAAATGCTCGAAGAAGGAATTGTAGAGCCGTCACAGAGTGCTTGGTCGTCACCTGTTGTTTTAGTGAAGAAACCCGATGGATCCTACCGTTTTTGCGTGGATTATCGTCAGTTAAATGCCGTGACTAAAAGAGACGCCTACCCGCTGCCCTACATTTCGAATATATTGGATAGGTTACGTGATGCCAAGATACTTTCTTCCATCGACATAAAGAGCGCATACTGGCAGATACCAATGGCTGCTGAAAGCAGGGAAAAGACAGCTTTTACTGTTCCCAACCGCGGCCTCTTCCATTTTTGTAGAATGCCTTTTGGACTGCATAATGCACCAGCGACATGGCAAAGACTGATTGACGATGTTTTGAGAGCAGATTTAGAACCAAATATCTTTGTTTACTTGGATGACATCATTGTGGTCTCATCAGACTTCGATTCCCACATAGAAACATTGGAGAAGGTCTTAGAAAGATTGAGCTCAGCCAACTTAACGGTGAATTGGGAGAAAAGTCAGTTTTGCAGAGAGGAACTAAAGTTTCTGGGATATGTGGTAAATGAGAACGGCCTACAAGTTGATCCGGGAAAGATTGAGGCGATATTAAACTACCCAGCACCTAAGAACGTAAAGCAAGTGAGACAGTTTATAGGGCTTTCTTCCTGGTATCGCCGCTTTGTCCCTAATTTCTCGACTCTAACTTCACCGCTATCGGATCTATTGAAGAAAAACAAGAGATGGAAATGGGGACAAGAACAAGAAGAAGCGTTCAGATTACTGAAGGAGAAGCTTGTCACAGCACCTGTGTTAGCATGTCCTGACTTCAGTAAGCGATTCTTCCTACAAACCGATGCCTCTAAAACAGGATTAGGGGCTATTCTTTACCAAGAATACCCAGAAGGAGATCGGGTCATAGCTTATGCGAGCCGAAGTTTGACCACAGCCGAGAGGAAATACACTGTACAGTTACAGAAATACAGTAACTGAGCAAGAGTGCCTAGCAGTTCTCTGGGCAATAGAGAAGTTTCGGCCTTATTTGGAAGGGATGGATTTTACAGTTATTACTGACCACATTGCCTTAAAATGGTTGAATAGTCTTCGCGACCCTCAAGGTCGACTGGCTAGGTGGGCACTAAAACTGCAGCAACACCAATTCACTATCGTACACCGTCCCGGCAAACAAAACGCTGCAGCCGATGCGTTGTCACGGACTTACGAATTCCCGATAGCCAGAATTGATATTGGAGAACCAATAGAGGACGCGTGGTATCAGCGGATGATTAAACAAGTAGAAGAGAATCCATCGAAATATGCGGATTGGAGGATTGTTAATCAAACTCTATGGAAGCTTGTTAATAATAACCGGAAAATGGTAGGAGATAGAAACCAGTGGAAATTAGTAGTTCCTAAACAAAAACGTAGGGAAGCGATCTGGGAATGTCATGATAAAGAAATTGCAGGACATTTGGGATGTTTCAAAACCTTGCTGCGGGTAAAGGAGTACTACTATTGGCCTGGCATGGCAACCGATGTAACCAGGTACATACGGAAATGTGAAGTGTGCTTGGCGAATAAGCCATTACAGACTAAGCCTGCGGGCCTAATGGGGAAACAGCGAGTAGTTACCCAACCTTGGCAAATGGTTTCGGCAGATATAATGGGGCCGTTTCCTATGTCTTCAAACCGGAAAAGGTTCATATTAGCGTTTACCGACTGCTTCACTAAATACAGCATCATAGTACCAATTTCAAAATCGACAGCCGAAGTGGTGGCCAAAACTTTAGAAAGAGAGGTCTTTCTTAAGTTCGGGGTTCCCCAAATTATTATATGTGATAACGGCCCTCAATTCAGGAGCAATATTTTAAAAAAGAAAGCCCGAGAATATGCTGTTAAATTGTGGTTCACCCCAGTCTATCATCCACAGGCTAATCCGATGGAGCGTCCAAATCGAGTGATAAAGACACTCCTAGCTTCCTATGTGAAAGACAATCATAAGCACTGGGATAAGGATCTACACAAGTTGGCTTTTGCTATGCAGACTGCGGTACATGAGGTTACCGGTTATTCGCCAGCTTATTTGAATTTTGGACGAGAGTTACCACGTTCAGGCGACGAGTACGAGCATTCCATTGCTTCAGATAATGTTCCGGAAATGGGAGATCGAAAGGCTTACGCACAGAAGTTCAACATGATGCCAGTAATATATGAAGAAGTGGTTGAGCGTCTAAGGCAATCATACGAGAAAAGCAGGCACCAATATAATCTTCGGAGAAGGAACGTGGATCTACAAGCTGGAGATTTAGTGTGGAAGAAGACCCAAACCCTTTCGGATGCTTCAAAGAACTTTTCTAATAAATTGGCACCTCTATATGAGAAATGTAGAATCAGAGCAAAACAAGGAAATTTATTATACGTGCTAGAAGATCTACAGGGTCATCCCTTAGGAATTTGGCATGTCAAAGATCTAAAACCTCATCCGACCTAAGACTTAAGATTCAAGCATTAGAAAAAAAAAAATTTTTTTTTTGGTAGGGATGGGGAGAGTTTGTAACGAAAAATAAATAAACAAAAAAATTTTTTTTTATTTAATAAAACTCATTAAGTAATAATCGAAGAGGGCTTAATATATTTTTGTATATAATTCAAATATGTGTTGTTTTAAAAGCATTGGATTAGTTTTTTATTGATATAATATTTTTTTATTTAGCTATAAAAATAATTATGTTTTATTTTAAAAGAAGAGATGGGACCGAAGTTATTAATTGAAAAACAGCTGTTATTAAGGCATTTGTTTTTTTAAGAAACAACGAAGGAAAATACAGGAGATGTTCGCTAGCGTTCGACGAGTGATGATAAAATGAGACTGTTTTAGTGATTAACGTAGTTGTGGTCTATATCGCTAAATATCAGAGAATTGAAGAATAGTGGCGTTCACGGAAGAGATTCCGGTGACGAGAATCGCCAAGCCGAGTGGCTACTGGCAACAAAGCTACGAGAAGACAGGCGAGTTAAGAGAACAGACTGGAGATGTTTTTCTTTTAATTTCTGTGTTAAACCTTGCTTTTTATTGTATAGTTATAAGTTTAAATTGTTTCTAGTTGTGTGAATAGAGTTAGATTTTGATCAGGCCTGACTACAGAAATTGTGAGTAAATTTTATTTTTAATATCGTAGTGTAAATATAGTGTTAATTAAAAGTTTTTTTTTATTTGAGTTTAATTTGTTTTGTTCAATTTCTTTTTAACTTACCATTAAGTAATTCATAAGTGTAAATTGCAAATTGTATTTTATGTACGGCCCTCTCCGAGATTTTAAGGTAATCTTCACTTATCAAATTTAAATTATTTTTTTTATTCAGATTGCTTTAGGTTTTCGCTATTTCCTTAAAATAAATAGCGTGGCGCTCCTTAATTTATTTCATTTTTTTTTAATCACTAGTTATTTAAGAACCCGCCCGTCTCCACTGAGCTACCACCTTTTTTGTTACGATTGTTTTATTTATTTATAACCAATTAATATTTTTTTTAACGTAACAACTTGGTTATTTTGACTCAGGGGATCCCAAAAGGTGTATTTCCGTTGAAAACCGGAAGTCGAAAATTTTCACGATCGCAATACTTCCACTTACTATATATTTCATATATAGGTAAGTGAAAGTGAAAAATCGAGGATCTTCTGAACACCAGTGATCTAGATAAACTAAATCAAATTTATAAATTCATCGTGTTTTCATGCAACACATTAAGTACCCTGCGGACCGATAGCCCTGAAATGAAATTTTCTGAGTATGATTACCAGTGTTTGTTATAACAGTATTTGAAGTAGTTTAATGTTTAAGTAATTATCTATTTTAGATTAAAATTATAGTTATATATAAATTACTTAATATGAATTACTTATAATTATAGTACCCTTTGATAACTCAACACATGTTTTACCAAAAGAATGAAAAAAAAAAAAAGTTTTTATTTGGGCTCCATCCCATTGGAGGGAACGAGAAGGCAGATGCTGTATCCAAACTGGCTCGAACAGGTGATGACAAAGAAGTGAGATCCATAGACATTATTCCTCGAGAGGACTGGGTGAGGCATGTGAAATCCAAATTAATGACACAATGGAATGAACCTGGAGAAGGAACCCCTCCAAACTGCTGCAAGTAAAAGCAGATTGTAAAGACTGGAAAAATTGGATAGTAGATATAATAAATATGATTAAGCCAATGTGTGCGAAGGCTGAATTGCAATTAGGGGTTGAACACGGGACCCGGTAAACAATATTGGATTGGTATTGGTGTAGGTATGGGATCTTTAAGCTTGGAAAAAAGATAGAAAAGTTTATTGAGTGGATAGTCGTCAACATATCTTTATCAAGAAGTAAGTTAACGACCTCCTCCTAGTTCTCAATCCCGATAAAATCCCCGGAATCCTTTCATCTTTCAATGCCTATCACCACCATCTTTGATTTACAGTTGAAAAAGAAATCAACCACAAACTCCCTTTCCTCGACCTCCTCATCATAAGACATACTGATGGCACCCTTACAATGGACTGGTACACCAAACCTACCAATTCAGGTAGGCTCATTAACTGTTTCTCACAACACCCCTATCATCATAAACTCAATGTGACAAATAACTTAATCCACCGATCTCTTTCATTATCAGACCCACAATACCATCCAATCAATATACAATGCATTAGTGATATACTGATCACTAACAACTATCCATCCAAAATTATAACCAAAAACCTCAATACATATAAAAGCCGAACCAATACTAGTACCACCCCCCTAACCCATTACCCAGCACAGCCCCTCCCCTATATAGATATCTCCCTTATATTCCTATGCTTTCAGACAAAATACCAAAATCTTTAAAAACCTCAATCCCTGTCCTATGTTACGGCCTTAAGCCACTCAATAATCTTTTCCATTTTTTTTCCAACCTTAAAGATCCAATTCCTACACAATACCAATCCAATATTGTTTACCGGCTCCTATGTTCACCCCCTAATTGCAATTCAGCCTATATCAGGGAAACTAACGGGGGAAAAAAGACATATGAGAATCCATATAAATTCATCTTGAACCGAACCCTGTCAATCACAAGGTAGACAAGAATTGTATCTCTCTAACATACAGACACATTTTGAACCTAATTAAACAACAATAATCTGCAACATCCCTCCGTTACCACCTCCCCGCTACCACACTCTCAGTACGTCATATACCTTTTTAGAGATCTATATATATTTTCCCATCTCTGCCACCACTTCTTGATACAAACACATATAGATTACATACACCCAAAATTTCTTCTTATTACTTATTATATAACCCCCCTCTTCTCGTTCTTTATTAAACACATTCGTTTAATCATATTTATTATATCTACTATCCAATTTTTCCATTCTTTACAATCTGCTTTTACTTGCAGCAGTTTGAGGGCTTCCTTATCCAGGCTTCATTCCATTGTGTCATTAATTTGGATTTCACATGCCTCACCCAGTCCTCTCAAGGGATAATGTCTATGGATCTCATCTGTTTGTTATCGCCTGTTCGAGCCAGTTTGGATGCAGCATCTGCCTTCTCGTTCCCTCCAATGCCACAATGGGATGGAGCCCAAATAAAAACTATTTTTTTTTATTCTTTTGGTATTTCACCAATAAGGTGCAATATTTCGAATATCATAGTGTGCTCTGATTTTTTTACTCCTTATTGGCCATAGAACGCTCATTGAGTCGGTGACAATGACTGATTTTTTATGTTTGGCTACATTGCAGTGGAGCAGAGCTTCCTTAATAGCAGTTGCCTCCCCAGTAAAAACCGAGCAAGCTCCAGGCAGCTTAGAAAGGTATAAGTCTTCTTCTTTTATTACAGCACCTCCCACTGCTGAATCCTCAAATTTCAACAAGCCTGTGTACATAATGTGGTGGTCCTGGAATTCTTCTAAAATTTCGAAAAACATGTTTTGAGTTATCAAAGGGTATAAATGTAGTTTTTTCTCTTTTGAAAGTTTTATATTTATTTTGATATCATAATGGTACCAGGGGGACGGAGGTTTACTTGTTGTTGAATACTTTTGAATGTGATCCAAGCTCATATTTTCAGCAAGGTCAGGTACTAATTTTGGAATTCTTTGCGCTATCATATCCCTCTGGACCTTAAATTCCGTCTCTCCTACAACTGGATGCAGTGGGTGGTTCGGTAGTGATGCCAATTTCGCAATGTATTCGAGGGATAGATAGGATCTTCTTATCATCAATGATGGCTCTGCAATCTCAACTTAGAGGCTCTGGACAGGCAAAGTTCTATACGCTCTGGTACATATCCTGAGAGCAGTGTTGTGTATCATGTAGCTAGCATTCTCAGAGCAGATGTGCTGGCAGAGGCATAAGCAATGGAACCATAATCTATCATGCTTCCTATTGCAGTCCTGTAGATCTTCAAAATGGTTGACCTGTCAGCCCCCCAAATTGAGTGAGAAAGACACTTGAGTAGCCCCAGTCTTTTTAAACAAGCATCCTTGAGATGTTTGATGTGCCTAGTCAAATTAAGCCATGTATCTAGATGCATTCCTAAATATGTTCGCTCATCAAGGAATATTAGGTAGTTTGTTCCCATCGAAAGTTGAGGATTGCAGGAGCAACCTCTTAAACAGCAAAAATGCATAGCATTAGTTTTTGATTCCGAAATGGTAAAACCCCTAGTTTTCGCCCATTCCGCGGTTTAATTCAGAGCTTCTTGCAATTTCCATTCGATAAAGCCGATGGACTTGCTGCGAGGGAAGAGAAGGATATCATCTCTTAAAACAACTAGTTGGTTTCTCAAATAACGTAACTAATTTATTGATTGATATTAAGAATAATGTAACACTAAGTGGAGATCCTTGTGGAGTGCCGTTCTTCAGTGTCTGAATTGATAAATATGAGCTTCCAATTCTTACATGGAATTTTCTATTCTGTTGGATTTGTAACGATATCTTCTCCAAGTTTCAAAGCCAGTACGTGGTTTTGTTGCTTTACACCTCTAATAGAACGAATTTTGTTCCGTATCTTTTTTTGAGGTGTGAGGTTATTGATAGAAGAAACATAATCCCGCCAAGATGATTTTTTACTGTCTTCAATAATTCTATTTGCGATTGCTCTCAACTTTTTTAACTCTATGATTTAAGAGTCCTGTTTTTTCTAAAGCTATTTATGGCCCTTTTTTTTTCTCTAATAGCATCCTCACATTGTTCCATCATGGAACTCTTCTTACAAGTTGCCTTTGAGTTTTAAGTTTGGTTCCTATCTTGGAAGGATATTACCTTTGCCCCTGTGGTCTAGATCTGGTAGCGGGGAACATGGAGCTATTGGCATTGAAATCCCCAAGAATAATGTGTGGCCTGGGAAGTTGGGATGTTATTTCTTCAATGTCTTCAGTGGACAGGTGCACAGCTGGGGGAATGTATATATTGCAGACTGCGAATGGTTCAGTTAGATATAGCCTTAATGCGAGTGCTTCATGTGATGTCAGTGTTACTTCTTCAGAGAAAATATCTTCCCTTACAGATGTCAATGCACCACCCCATGATCTCCCAATGTTTAATCTGGCTTTTCTAAATGTTTTATAGCCTTTAATTTTCATGTCATTGCTTTTATTTAGATGAGTTTCTTGAAGGCAGAAGCACAGTGGATTTTCTTCACTTAATAATTTCTGAAGGTGTTCTAGATGACGGAACAATCCATTACAATTCCACTGTATTACTGCTTCCATTTTGCTATTTAGTGTTATACAGTAACATTCCCGACGGGGGAGTTACGTCTTTGGGCTCTGAGATATCAGAAGGAGTTGGGTTGGACTCAATTACATATAAAGATTTAATGATTTTTGAAATTCTCAATTTTCATACCTCTATGTATAATTTTTTTTCGAAGTTCATTAATCATTCGCTGTAAGCCTGTTGTGTGGTTAGTAAACTGTTTTAATATTTCATTAACATTTAAGCAGCTATCACATAGGACCATGTCCATCAACAGACACAGCTGGTCATATGTCAATGGATAGTCATTGCTTATCAAGCGGCGAATGGGTTCCAGGAACTGTTTTGCATTTTGTTTTGATTTTGCTTTTGTTTCATTGTTTGTGGATTTTACCCTACAATTCAATTTATTTATTTTGGTTATAAGTTTTGGTTTTTTTTTCGCCATTAAAGAAAGTTTCTGTTCTGGATTCATGTTTGTACCTGAAAGTGTTGTTATTGGAGTTTCCCACTTTAAATTTCAGGAATTTTTCGAGTTACCCTTTTTTCAACGTTCAGGTCTCCGGTATGTTCTGATTTTTTACTGTTTTTCTTCAAAATTTCAATGCTAACCTGGAATCTGGAAGCATCATTGGAAAGTGAGGTGTTATGCGTAGCAGTTGTCGAATATTCATTGACCAATGCAACAGAATGTTCAATGCATCGTTTCTTCTCTCTTGTAGAATCAGGCTCTGTACGACTTGTTGAAGGTTCCCCAATAAAGGAGCAAGGATAATTTTCATTGACCGTATGGGCGGAGTTATTATTTATGAGTTCCTTGTCCTCAGGCTGCAAGTAAGTTCTTTCATGTTTGTTAAGTAAAATGTTTTTGTTTCCTTCCTTCCTTATGACTGAAGACTGATTTTGTTCAATACATGGATCTTCCTGGATTTCGTCACAATTATTATTGGTTGTTGCATCTGGGTTAATTTTTTGGGCTCCTTCAGAGAGTGAAGTGCCCAGGTTTCTGACACAGATAGCAAATCAGAACATAAGGATTCTGGAAGTAAAATGCGGAAGGTTAGACCTTCATTAGAAACTTCTATTGATTTTGGTAACCTTGGTAAATCTTCTGGAGCAATTAAAACTTGCCTCCGAAAGCTCAAAAGGTGGCTAGTTTTTGGCCCTAAGTATCCTCCTTTTAAAGAGGTGACTGGTGATAATAATTTAATGCTTAATTTTTTTATTTTGTTATCTATAACCCCGTGAGGTATGCTGAGGCAACTATTCGAGATGATAATGCACTTGGCAGGATTTACTTAGTGCCACCCCGGATTATTCTCATAAATATATAACATAATATTTATTCATTTTTTTTTATTATTACCTTTATTAATTAATTAATTGTAGTAATAATTTTTAAAAAAAACAAGGATTTGCAGAAAAACGTAATTATATTGAATGTTCCTGAAGATAATGAAATTCAGAAAACCGGCACCATAAAAATTGTTCAAGAAACTTTTAAGTAGGCAGGCGTTGTTTTGGAATTACAAGATATAGATGATTGCCATAGAATTGGATGCTGGGGCAACTATTCGAGATGATAATTCGCTTGGCGGGATTTACAAGGCGTCTGATAGGGATAGAATATTCCCCAATGTTTAGTGAATTGTGTTTTGCCAGTAACATGTCAACCTGTTATTTGCTACTCAAGTGTATGCAAAAACAACTATTCGATATACGTAAATCTTATTTGATACTTAATGGGTCGACTAACTCATTAACCCACTCGAGGCCCGGCCAGCCACACTGTCACATGGTAAGCTCCTATATTTTCTAAATCTATACTCCATCACCAATTAATCCCCCTTCAATTCTGGCCATTTCTGCCTCCATATCTACTCATAAAACACCATTCTGATACCATATCCCCTTAATTTATGTATCTTGCCCCATCTCATCATACTACCAATACTATCAGTGTCAATAGCTATACTACATCTTGCTTATATAAATTATAGGTTTACAGTACTTTATATTACATTTAATTAGTTCATATGCTTTGTCCTATGTATTCACAATTTTTTTGTCTGTGTTTTGTTCATTTAGCCCTGACGAAAACCTGCGTTGTTGTGTTGAAGCATTGACTACAATAAAATAGTTTAATACTATTTCGTATTAGACCTTCATTAGAAACTTCTGTAAGTGCCACCCCCCATTATTCTCAGAACTATATAAAATAATATTTATTCAATTTTTTTTAATATTACCTTTATTAATTAATTAATTGTAGTAATAATTTTTGTATTAATTAAATATTTATTATTTTTATAAAACAAGTTTTTAGGAAGAGACTATTGAATAATAGATATAGAGTGCAAGGTCTCAAAGTCTCGTATTATTTCAAAAATTTACTTAATCATGCAGATTACATGCCAAATTTTGGCCTATTCAGGCATCTTCAGGGCTACAAGGGTTTCGCAAGCAAGCTAGAAACAAACTCTTATATAAACTAATATTAATTAATATAATATTAACTAATATAATTTGGCATGTAATCTGCATGATTAAGTAAATTTTTGAAATAATACGAGACTTTGAGGCCTTGCACTCTATATCTATTATTTTTATTATTATTTTATATATTTTATTTTATGTTTTATTATAATTATTTTTATTATTTAAAAATAGTTGATCAATAAAACGACCCTGAAAGGGTATCTTACAAGATACATATTGTTTTTTAGCCCTTATCATCTCCCAATAAAAATTATGAGGATAAAATTAGAACCATTAATAAGAATAATAAATGAGAAAACGATGGATATTTTTAAAATAACAATATTGAACTATATAACTGGTAGTAAAAAATATTTGAACTTCCCTTTGTTGTTGGTTTTTCCATTTTTACTGACGCCATGAGGTTATAATTGGATATTTTGGGTGTTCTGACAGATACACCAACATACCTTCCTGAAATTTTCCACACTTCTACAATAATAACACAGATGAATACTGGAAGTTTGAATGAAACAAAATGGACTCCCCAAAGCCTTACAAAAAATTGAGAAAGTCGTGTATCTTGTAAGATACATTGCCCTGTTAAGACCTCCCCCCTCGAAACCCTTCCCTCCTTCACCTCTCCCCTCCAAAATACTAAATTGGATAAATTTTTACTTCACTGACTCACATCACACATGTTATTAATGATATAAAGACAATTGCATATGATTAGACATGAAAATAAGCATGAAAATTTCAAGTTTGGAAAATTGGCCTAACTTAAAAAATCTGTATTTCAGGAACTATTTAGCCTACTCAGCTAGTTTTGGTTTGATATAATAGGTAATTCAATATTTTGAATTGAAAATATTGAGAATAGGTTTTGCTTCTTCCTAGTCAAAACGGCGAAAAAGTGCAAACATTTTGCAGTTTCTGGGAAATTCAAAAGTGATCCAGAAGGCTATCAAGGTCGGAAACTTGCCTTTTGCATCTTAGTCAAATACCATACAAGAAAAAAAACAAAACCTACTATCACCACTTGGTGCAACTTAGACCCCCCCCCCCTCTTAATAATAAAGTTACTAGACTAATAAAAATGTTTTAAGAAATTCAATTTTTATTCAAAAAATATTAAATGAAAACATTTTTTCCTTAAAATTAATTGATATATATATTTTTTTTTTTACATTGCACATACCTTTCTTAATTTCTTAATTTCTTAATCATTTTTTTGGAAATTATACAATGCACAGAAGAATCTTTGCCTGCAGAAATAATAATGAAAGAGCGAGCGAGGCCGCTTCTACCGACCATGGATCATAGCAAGTGCCGGCATCATATGCGTGCTTACTCTACTCCTCCTCTCAGGGCTCCCCGCCCCAAAAATATAATTACAGTAACATATTTTAAAACTACAACTTTTATTATATTTCATTTTATTAGAACCGTTTTTGGGTATCATTTGAAATAAAGGATCTATTACCTAAAAACTAATTCCAATATAAATTTTAACTCGAAAATTTAGCATATTTTGGCAAATAATAGGAAAAAAATAATAGGAAAATTTTTTTTTCAAAGAATAGATAAAGAGGAATTAAATGATACAAGATGTTTCAATGTCGAATGAAAAACAGCTGAGCTATGAGCAATAACTCGAAGGGTCTCAAAACGGAGGTTAGGGGGGGTCTCCGGGTTAGCGCAAAGGGGAGAAGAAAAGAAGTATCTAGTTTGCAAATTACAAAAAAGCTTGTATTGAAGATTGAAACAGTCAGCTCGAAAATGGAACGAGAAATACAACAATGTCCTGTTAGAAGCTGGTTTTCTTAGAAGCTGATGCCTGCCTTGGAATGCAGTCAAAAAAGTGATTCGATACCTAAAATCAACTCCAGTTATGAAGCTAAGGTTAGGAGCCTCAGAAGATATGACTCTAACCTGTTTTGCAGATGCTGATTGAGGAGGGGATACAGGAGACAGAAAATCAATCAGCGGGTATCTCTTTTAAATTGGATCAAACTGTATAGCATGGCACAGAAGCGGAATTTATGGCAGTTACCATGGCAACACAGGAAGCTGTTTGTATTTGCTTGCTTCTCAAGAGACATGGGATACATTCAAGATTACCCGACTAGCATTTTTGAGGATAATCAAAGTTGTATTACATTTATAGAAAGCGAAAAGACTAGCACAAGGATTAAGCACTTGGATATCCGAAAGTATTTTATGAGGGACATGTTAATGAAAAGTTTTATTTTTGTAACAGCTTGTTTTCAGGGTCAAGCCCTATACAAGTAGAGTCTGGCATCATAAATATTTCTTGATTAATAATAATAAATTCTAAAACAATAACAAAATATCCAGTCTCGCCCGATGACTTAAACACCTTTTTCACAAAATCCCTTCCGAACGAGCCTCAATTCCTCTACCAGCCCCCAGATATTCCTTTTAATGATAATAACTTCTACTTTTCCTATATCCTTCCAGATGAATTGATCACCTCCGTACTTAAATCACGAACCAATGACTCTGGCCATGACCAAATCCCAGTAAAATTGTTAAAGCTTAGTCTCCCAGCCATCCTTCCTGCGCTCCTGCATATATACAACTTTTCCTTACTAAATTCCATCTTCCCTACAGCCTGGAAAAAAGCACTTATCCGTCCACTCAATAAAGTTCCTCATCCTTCAACGCCCTCTGATTTCAGACCAATTGCCATCCTCTCCAATCTCTCGAAACCATTGGAAAGATTAGTCCATTCACAACTTACATCCTTCCTCGAACAAAACGTACTCCTTAACCCTCTCCAGTCTGGTTTCCGTTCCGGTTATTCCACTCAATCTGCCCTTATAAAAATTACGCAAGACCTATACTCTGCCATGGACCAACAGAAAATTACAATCCTGGTCTTATTCGATTTTTCAAAAGCCTTTGATTCCGTCGATCACTCAATACTCCTCTCCAAGCTTCATAACCTATCCATATCCAATAGTGCACTACGCTGGTTCCAGTCCTTCCTTTCTTCCCGTTCACAAGCAGTTATTATTCCTAATAAACCACCTTCATCGTCCTTAACTCTCTCCAGAGGTGTACCTCAGGGCTCTTCCCTTTCTCCAACCCTCTTTTCCGTCTATATAAATGACCTATCCACCGTAATGCGTCACTCCCGCTTTCATCTATATGCCGATGACCTCCAAATTTACATATCATGCCACCCTTCGAATATAATAGAAGCGACTATAAAACTTCAAGAGGACATCAACAGCATTAACCGCTGGGCGACAGAAAACAAACTACGGCTAAATCCAGAAAAAACAAAAGCAATCCTTATCGGCTCAAAACCCTTCCTGAATTCCCTTCCTTACTATCCACTATTATATATCAATAGCACTCCTATTCAGTTCCAAGACTACATAAAAAACCTTGGTCTCACCTTTGATAATCATCTCTCCTGGAACCATCAAGTATCCCAAATTATCCGAAAATCCATTGCAGTCCTAAAACAGCTCCTTAGATTCCCTAGATGTTTCCCCAGAAGCACCCGCCATCTCCTAGTTTCCTCTCTCATCCTTCCTCATTTTGATTATGGATGCCTGGTATACGGAGGGCTGTCTGGTGAACTGGAGATGAGATTAAAAAGATTAATGAACCGACTTATCAGATTCATTCTCGATCTTCCCAGGCACTCTCACGTCTCCCAATTGTATACTGAGCAAGGCTTTCTTCTTCCTGAATCCAGACGACAATATCTCCTTGGTTCCTTCCTATTCCAATCCTTCAGAACAAAAAAACCCACCTATATCCTCGACCTCCTTACACCTCGTTCGACCATCCACCTATTAAACACAAGATCCCATCCCACCGACCTGTATGTTCCTATCCGTAGAACAGCCTCCTTTGAGCGATCCTTTACAGTACGTGCAACCCACCTTTGGAATTCCCTGCCCAATTCCATACGCAGCGCATCCTCCTTGGCAACATTTAAACACCATTTATTCACCCATCTCCTAGTTAATCAATCTTCCTCACAAATGTAAAAATTGTGGATATTCAGAACAATGTGTAATCACCATTTGTATTTTTATTATCCTATATATAATTTAGGATAATGTACATATGTCATATATATAATTTCATCCTACTGATATAATTTTAGTCAGACAAATGTAATACCATATGTTTCCTTTTTGTTATTCTTAGGGGACTAAAAGTCCCAGAATAAAGTTATATTTTCATTTCATTTCATTTCAAAATAAGCCATGCATACAATATTATACATATAAAACTATCCATAAAACCAAGCAGAGCAATACCCTTCTTATATGATAAATTAATGTCCATTTTAATATATTCAGGGATAACGTTTTGTTCTCAATGTAGGAAACGGTTGTGTTCACTGAAGCGTGTGTTTGACAGAGATTCCCTATCATTTCCCTCCGAATATTTTCTGTATTTTTCTAATATGCCTTTTTGTTTTATTTTTAGAGCCTTCAGATCATTTATTAGGATAGCATCAGCTTCATTGACAATTCTGAGATAGTTTTGCTATTTGTATTGACTATCTAGTTGTGCTCAATAAACCCTAAAATCACTTTTGATTACCAGCTTTTATTTCTGAGGTGCTTATAATAGTCATTTTCCGTCATTTTAAAGATTGTATATTTTAAGTTTCCTGAAGCTTTCGCAGTTTGCCACTCGATTCAAGCGCATAATCTCTAGGCCCTATATAAGCGCGGGCAGATTCGGCCCTTTGTCTTTATGCGTGTGCCCTCAGCTGCAGCCAGATCTCTTGCATCTTTCTTGCGGTCACTCTGTGTCGACCCACCGCCATATTGGCTAATTTCACACCGCTTTCTTCCGAGGGGAGAAACTTCTATGGGCAACCGAGACCAAACCCGCTGCGCTTGCTGTGTACCTTCTGTGGAGCCATTCTATTCTACTGTTTCTACTCAGCATCTCCTGCCAGCCTGCAGGCGCACTCTCTTCAACGTCCAGCGCTTCTGCTGCACCAACTTTCGCTCAAGCATTGTATCGTAACTATATTATTTGAAAATGTTTTACTTTGTATACATCTCCATATGTCTTTAATTAGCTGGCCAGCTATTCTCTTTTGTAATTTAGCTATAACTAGTTGTAATCTAACAATTCTGTGTTATCATTTAGCAATCTTATATTGTACTTCAGCTTTTACTACGAGAGTAATTTTCTACGCATTTTATTTCAAAATATTAATTGTCTTTGTATTTTTCATGCCAAATTGTGAGCTGAATTGGGGAACCCTGCAGAGCTGGCAGATAGCCGAGCACAGAACACTGTTAGCCAGACCACCAGCATCAACTTGCACCTCCCAGCAAAGGACACAGCATCCTCAGCTGTTTTCCAGTAAACATCAGGGGTGCAGTAAAAGGCAAGGGACACGTCTTCAGCTGTTTTTCGGTAATCTTCAGGGGTGCGGTAATCAGCTTCCGGCTAACTGTCAGGTGAGTGCCAGTTTCTGTAACCCTAGGCTAAGGTCCACCTCCCCAAGACTCTCTCTCACATTTGGTTTCGTTACAGTTCTCAACAGTGTTGGGTTCCCCTTCAGATTTGATCAGTTCACACCTGTCTTAATTGCAGAATATTGGGATCACTGGAGGAGGAGAAGAGGAACACTATTTTTTTTTTTAATTGTCTTTATGTTGTAATAAACACAGGTTGTTTTTTTTTTTTCTTTTATCTCTTGTTCTTCTTACCCAAAAACCCAACAGTGGCGTTACTGTTACTCCTAGATATTTGCACTTTTTTACAATTTCTATATTCCGGTCGCCAAACGTCCATCTATCTCTTATAGAGAGTTTTCCACCTTTTCGAAATACCATAATCTTCGTTTTATCGATATTGAGCCATAAATTCCAATTATTGCAGTATAACTGTAACCTATTTATCATATATTGTAAAGTTGAGCGATTATTTGCAGTAAGTGCTAAGTCATCCGCGAACATTAAACAGTTTATTTTGGTAGTAGCTACTATGACACCCCCACCAATGAATTCCGGCAGATCGTTTATAAACAGACTGAAAAGTAGCGGGGACAAGAGGCAACCTTGCCTCAAGCCTGACTTGGTCTGGAAACTCTCCGTCCTCCCTTCCTTCGTCCACACACATGTAGTTGTGTTTGTATATAAAGATTCTATTGCCCTAACGATTTTCGTTGATACTCTCATTGTATTCAATTTATGAAATATATCACTTCTTGCCAGAGAATCAAAGTCCGAAGAAAAATCAACAAAAAGACAATATAATTTACCCCTCTTTTTTTCCAGATTGATTTTTACAATATTCAGGAGATTGAATACATTATCTACAGTACTGTATCCCTTCCTAAAACCCACTTGGTGTTCAGTGAGAATGTTATTATCGTTCACCCAATTTTATAATCTTAACAGTAATAGTCCACTGTATAGCTTTGATATTGTATTCAAAAATGTAATGCCCCGATAATTTTTCACTTCATTAATTGCTCCTTTTTTATAAAGCGGAAAAATAATAAATTCTTTCCAAGATAGTGGTATGTTTCCTGTATTAAATATTTCATTGAAAAATTCCAAAATGAAATTCTGGAGGACTATTTTTATAGAACTCATATGGCACGCTGTCTAAGCCCGGCTCTTTACCTGTTTTAGCTTTATTTAATACGTATTCTAGTTCATTTAGGACAAAATCTGTGTCAGAAGATTCTATTTCTAGCAACATTTGTGCATATAAAGTTATTTTTACATTTTCATTTGGATTTAATAGTTTTTCAAAATGTGATAACCATTCAACAGGTTTTATTGCCTCACTGGCAATAAATTTACTACAGTTTTTCAACTGATTAGCTAATTTCCAGAAATCTTTAGCATTATTTGCTTCCTGAAACTTATTACCAATATCTACATAATATTCCGGTTTTTTTTTCGCTTACAAATATCTTTGTACATTGTTCTAATTCGGCAATATTTTTCTTTATCCGCACAGCTATTAGTTTGCCTAAAAATATTAAACTGTACGAAAACTTTGTTGCGCTCGCGGCGGCATTCAGAATCAAACCATCGATTTTTTACTATCGGTTTTTAGGTTAGTTTTTTATTTGCCCATGCACATTCTCTTAACATTTGAGCTATAAATTCCCCTTTATCCAAGTTACTCATGTTGGCGTCGTCATAAACTCTCAATTTTTGTTTTATTTTATGACTATAATTTCTGTCATCATTTCTCGACCAATTCAATTTCGGTAACAGCGGGAGGGTATCCGATACCGTGTGTTGTTTATTAAGAAGGCTTAGGCACAAACTAAGAGGCATGTGATCGCTGTAGATTTGGTCTAGTACCATAAAATCTTCAAAATATTCTAATAGATTTACAGAAATGCAACATATATCATTAACGGAACATCCTTGTCCCCCTACATATGTAAAATTACCGGTGATATCCCCCTCAGTTCTCCCATTAAGGATTATCATATTATTATTGTCACAAAGTTCGAGAAAATCTTTACCCCTTTTATCTATTTTCAAATCCTTTGAAATTCTTGAAGGATATATTTTGCAATATTTTATCTCATCCGGTATTACTTGGTAATCGGCTATTCTCACATTCATGTCGCCTATCAGCACTATATTGCATGTGGAATACTTGTTAATAAATCGGGACAATTTGTGAAAGTCAGTTTCCCAATTATTGGCATTTAAATAGGTAGGGACGATACAAAAAGATAGTTTATTAGATTTGAACCTGATTACATTTAAATCGTCTATTTTCTTAAATGAGAAATATTGATCAAATAATCCGTTAGTTCTAATGCCACACACACTGCCCCCCTTTGCCCTACCGTATTTATATTCTTTATTAGCTCCGATCCAACATTGTTTATAATTATTAAACCAATTTTCACAATAATTAAAATCACTATCCTCTAGAAAAGTTTTGTATAAACAGAAAATATCAAATTCTTTTATAGCGTTTAGAAAGTTTATTAAATCTATTTTATTTTTTAGTCCTATCACATTATAACTCAATATTTTTACATAGCTATTACCTATACTGTGTTTCTCAATTTCCCGACTTCTGGCATTTTGACTCCTGGGCACTATTGCATCTTTATTAGTTTGATTTTTTGTAAGATTTTCTTTGATTTTGTTCTGGGGCAAAAAGAAAACTCTTGTAGCTTTACCTGGATATCTTCTTGTTTTCTTTTCTTCCGAATAGATGCAGAGTCCATATCCAATTTTTCTGGTTCGTTGGTCAAAGATTCAGCCTCTTCTAAAGTATAAGTATTAACTCTAAATTTTATATGATTTCTTACTTATTCTGCATTCTGATCCACTTCCCTCAGCTAGTTTATACATTTATAAATTCTTCTGCCTCTTTCTCTGTCTTATTTTAGTCTATCGTGACTAATCGGAATATTTTTGTTTAGAAAGTAGTCCCTATTTTTTATTATTTCTAGCTTTATTAAGTAGCTGGAAAACGAGACTAGAATTGGACGCTTTCCCTTATTCCTGCCTAAATGAAAACATTTGTTTATTGAGTAGTCTGGTAGTTGGAAACCAACTGTTTGACAGACATTTTTAATAGTTTCAGGGACATTTTCCAAATTAGACTCCTCAGGCTCTGGTATATTATGAAAAATTACATTATTTTGTCTAACGGCGTTTCAGAGAGATAACTTCTGCTTCCAAGACTTCATTTTTTCGCTCTAATTCCTCATTTTTCTTTTTAACGTAGTTTAACTCTTGTAGCATGTTTTTCATAATTATTGCAATTTTTTCGGCTGCTTCTTTGGCTTTCATCGTCTCTTCTTTGTTTGATTTTATTTCGTTCATTATATCCTCATTTGTGATGATCATTTTTGATTGAAGAATGTGAAATTTTTTTATTAAAAACGTTAATAGACTATTTTAAACACTCAGAGTTCGTGTATATTTTACTTTTTCCCAGAACTATAGAAAATAAATCACTTTAACAAAGTAATATTAGCACTTTTATGTAGCACAATCACAGAACGATCTGCACACCACTAGCTCTAATGGCCGACTCCTACTCCAATATAATTGATAGTTTTTACAAGTACAATTTCTAGTTCGTTAATGTATAGTTTCCTTTCTTTTCTTGTTTTCCCCTTGTAAAATTTTAGTACTTTTGATTTACTTCTGTTTAATGTCAAGCAGTTGTCTCTACATTATTCAGCCAAAACATTTATTTCTTTCGTGATATCAGTATATGAGTCACCAAATAATGTGATATCATCTGCAAAAATTAAAAACATGATACCATTATTTTTATTGATTGGTATGCCAGTTAGTCCTCTATTGCTGAAATAGTATTCTATATCAGAGATGAAAAGAATGAAGAGCATTGCGCTTAATATTTCTCCTTGAAGGACCCCCTCCGTACTTTCGATCTCAAACTACCTTCAGAGCCTTTTATCCTGGTTTTAGCTTTACAATATAGTGACCGAAGTATGCGTAAAATTTTTCCACTTACGCCGATTCCAAATAGCTTGTTCCAAAGAAGATTATGACTGTTGGAATCAAAAGCCTGTCACATGGCTATTAAAATTCCATTTTTTGACAATTTTTTTTCCGTGAAAGTAGATAGTTTATTTATAGAATCTTTTATGGCAACTGTTTCTTCATTATTCTTATTGATTTCTTTTAATAACATGTCATTTGAAACTAAATGTCTTCAGACATATCCTGTTTAAACTTTAATTCGCAGCAGCAGAAGATTTAGGTAGTTCAGTAAAAAATAAAAATAGAGCGGACGTAGGGCAACGTGGGTCCAACTGACCAGTGAGCCTGCTAAGGACAGGATTAACACATGTAATTCAGATTTTAGATAATTAAATGACCCATTTTAACAGTTTTGCTGGTAGTGTACTACACGAAAAAATAAATATGTAATTTTTTCAATTTACTTCAAATAGTATTACATATATAAATATAAAATTATTGGCATGAAAATCCTATTTTGTAAACATTGTTAACTTTACTGTTTCAATCAAAAGCCTGGCACATGGCTATAAAAATTGCATAAAGATTGTTTTTTCTCGAAAGAAATCGATTTTGTACCAATGCATTCAAAACAAATATGTTGTCAAGACAGCTTCTTCCATCTCGGAATCCCGATTGACATTCTGGAAGAATGTCAGCTTCCTAGGCCTATATTTTGATTTTTAGGTGCAAGATGTTGGTAAATATTTTTTGCATGCAATTTGCAAGAGATATGCATCTTTAATTTTGTGGCAATTTTAATCATTACCGATATCATGTCTGCCAACTTCTTAATTTTTTATGATTTTATTGAAAAAAGTGGTTAGATACAGTAACCAGTTGTGCAGCAGAATTTTGAAAGTTTCATAAGGTATTCCATTGTAGCCTACGGATTTACCATTCTTACATTTGCCCAAAATTACTTTTATTTCTTCCATACTAATTTCAGAATCTAGCAGGGAATGACGGTTATCACGAAATGTAACATTATTAATTTCTCTTGGAGGATATTTTTTCATAGTAAACGTTTTAAATATTTTATTTCTTCATTAAGGGTTGCATTTTGTTCATCTAAAGCAATACAGATATTGTTCAAAGATTCCATTTTTTGACAATTTTTTTTCCGTGAAAGTAGATAGTTTATTTATAGAATCTTTTATGGCAACTGTTTCTTCATTATTCTTATTGATTTCTTTTAATAACATGTCATTTGAAACTAAATTGTCTTCAGACATATCCTGTTTAAACTTTAATTCGCAGCAGCAGAAGATTTAGGTAGTTCAGTAAAAAATAAAAATAGAGCGGACATAGGGCAACGTGGGTCCAACTGACCAGTGAGCCTGCTAAGGACAGGATTAACACATGTAATTCAGATTTTAGATAATTAAATGGCCCATTTAAACAGTTTTGCTGGTAGTGTACTACACGAAAAAATAAATATGTAATTTTTTCAATTTACTTCAAATAGTATTACATCTATAAATATAAAATTATTGGCATGAAAATCCTATTTTGTAAACATTGTTAACTTTACTGTTTCATAAATTAGCTTTAAAAGAGTTAATTTTAAATTTATAAAAACAAAACTCTCTCTCTCTCTCTCTCTCCCTCTCTCTCTACCAAAACGGGGTTACATTGTAACTAATGGGGTGACTTTGTGACAAGCCTATTTTTCTACAGTTTTTGAATTTCCCTTCTTAAAAAGAATCAGGTTAGGCAATTCAGTGTACTTGTCAGTTGGTCAGTAATGTGCTACAACCTACTGGCCACATATGGACCTTTATAACTTCTTTCATTCCATTTACAATGAAAATTTCAAAGTTTCAACTAAATGAAAACAATCAAACATAACCTTGAAATAAAGCATCATGGTAAATGGAATATGGTCCAAATGTGGCCAGTAGGTGGCAGCACATTACTGACCAACTGATAAGTACACAGAATTGCCTACCCTGATTCTTTTTAAGTAGGGAAATTCAAAAACTGTAGAAAAATAGATTTGTCACAAAGTCACCCCATTAGTCACAATGTCACCCCGTTTTAAGGTATATATATATATATATATATATATATATATATATATATATATATATATATATATATATATCAATAATATTTATAATTTTTAACACCTTTAAATCATTTCTTTGATTGAGGAAACACCAGACATTGAATTAGAACAGGTTTTTGTTTAATCATAAACATTTATTCACTTACTTAATGTGGTAACTCATTAGTATTTTCTTCATTAACTATATTTAACAAAATGATTAATTAAATTGTGCTACTTATTTGGTTTTAACAATAAAAATTAAGAATAGTTTAAATCACTTTAGCCATCAGATTACACATCTTAGCAATCATGAACGATTCGTTCACCACCAAAGAGATTGTACCACATTCACCTCTTAGCATGTTAGCTCACTTTTAAAATTTTTAAATTTTAGCTAATGTACCATAATACTATACTAACCATAATTGGTTCCTTCACTGTTTACAACTTCTATTTGCATGGGAGAGTCTTTAAAAGAATTACTTTCGACGCCACTAGACGGAGCGGGAGAAGGAGTTCTAGTTGCATATTCTGAATCTTCATATCCAGATGAATAATTCACTGTTAAGAAAAAGAAAATTATTAAAATGCAAAAAAAAAAAAATACATATATATATATATATATATATACATATATATATATATATATATATATATATATATATATATATATATATATACATATATATATATATATATATATATATATATATATATATATATATATATATACATATATATATATATATATATATATATATATATATATATATATATATAGATAGATAGATAGATAGATGTGTTTATTTCTCACAATTTATAGATATTTACATATATAAATATAAAATAATATTTTTCTATATACAACAAAAGACGGTTATATACAATTTTAATACACATTAGACTTGGTCTCTATGGACCATCAGCCGGGTGTGCGGTTTAACAACTTAAAATTAATGCTTTGTTTAAACGCTGTAAAAAAAAATAAAATAAAATGCTAATTGTACATAATATATAAGTTGAGTAGGTTCAGTTTACACATTATAAGATTGTGATATGGTTATGGGACATCCTACGGACAAACATTTTAAGCCTATGCTGTAAACAGAGTTATACAATGTAAACAGTTTGTTTATTACCTTCTATTAATGTATTATTCCTGCCTTTCTCAGCATCTACAACATATCTAAATAATGATTCCCAACATTTCCCATTTAAATATTCTAATGTTTCGCCGAGGTTTAATTTATTTTTGCCTAGCCATTGTTTCCTATACTTTGCTAGGGTCGGGCAGATAGCTAAAAAATGAAAGATATCTTCATCTTCGTCTAATTGGCATATAGTACATTTAAATTGTTCAATTGTTCTATTTCTGCTATAATTTAACATTAACATTTCACCCCTGACTTTCATAATTTTACTTATAAAATACAGCTTATTTTGATTAGTTATATAATGCCCTTCTGCTAAGTCATAGTTTAAATTTCTGTACATTTTATGAAATGTGGCGCTTTTGGCGATTGTTATTTGTTTATTTTTAAAATCTAAGTTTAGGTTATTTAAAAGACTTTCTTTACTTTTACTGAAAAAATAAATGGTTTCTGGTTTTGTTATGCTGTATGCGTTGCAATGTGCTAGTAAATCCTTATACCAAGACAACTTTTTTTGCATAACATATTTTGTTAATATTTTGGGTAAACGATTTTCTTCAAATTTCAGTATTTTTGTTATGTATGTCATATGCATATTAAAAGTATAAATATATAATTGTTCAATTCCTGTCTCAAGATATATTATATAGTCCGGACAATTAGGTGGTAGTGAATATAATCTTTTTATGAAATATTTATTTATTTTTTCAACCTGTATAATCGTTTTATAACCCCAGATCTGTGCCCCGTAACATATCACCGTTCTTACTACAGAATTAAATACTTTAAATTTTGCATCGAGTGGTATATTTTTATTATTAAGAAGGTTTTTCCATGTTGATGAAATTGCAAATTTGGAGGCTCTTAATTTTTCATCGAAATGTTTCTCAAAGGAGAGTTGGGGTGTCAGTCCAATTCCTAAATATTTATAGTAGTTTACAACTTCTATTTTTTCTTTATTATAATGCCAATTATCTTGTTTCGACAACCGTCTGCCTTTGCGAAATACCATTACCTTAGATTTGTTCAGATTGATTTCCAAATTTAACATCGTGGAGTACTTGTACAGTTTGTTTATCATGTTCTGCAAAACCAACTTATTTTCAGCAATCAAAACTATATCGTCTGCATAACATAAACAGTTAATTCTCTTACCACCAATTGTAAGACCTCCTCCTATATTTTCTTCCAAATCATTTATTAGGAGTGAGAAAAGTATAGGTGACAGTAAACATCCCTGTTTCAGCCCTGTTCTAGTTTTGATACCCTTTGTCAGACCCTCCTTTGTCCAGACTGATGACTCTGTGTTGGTATACAAGCTTTTCAAAACTTTGATCATTTGACTAGAGATTCCCATTGAGTATAGTTTGTAAAATAATGTTTCTCTTTCTGGTGAATCAAATGCCGCTTTATAATCAACAAAGAAACAATACAGTTTACCTCTTTTTTTATTTGTTATTATTTGAGCTATATTTATTAAATTAAATATATTGTCTATACAACTATATCCTTTTCTAAACCCTGCCTGACTTTCGCTTAAAACATCATTGGTTTCTACCCAATTTTGTAAACGAAGGAGCAACAAACCCGTAAACAATTTAGATACTGTATCCGCAAATGAGATTCCTCTATAATTTCCCACGTCATTTACGTCACCCTTCTTGTATAAAGGATAAATTATAGACCTGGTGAATGATTTTGGAACGTTACCAGTTTCGAAAATGTTATTATAAACATTTAGCAACATTTTTAAAAAATTGTCGGGGCTATTTTTTATGAATTCGTAGGGTACCCTATCAAACCCAGGCGCTTTACCGTTCTTAGCCTTTTTTAAAACTATTAACAATTCGCTCATTTGAAATGCTTTATCCATCTCTTTGTCTAAATTTAATGGTGGGGCGTATAAAACCGTTACAATATTTTTAACTGGGTTGAGCAATTTTTTGAAATATTCGTACCATTCTTCAGCACAAATATTATGACCTCCTATAAATCTGTTTTTCTTAAATACTTTTGTCAATTGCCAGAATTCCTTGGGGTCAGTTACTTTAGTATATCTTTCACAAAGGTCCATGTAATAAGTTATTTTTTTCTGGTGACATAATTGTTTGTATTTTCTGCGGGTTTCAATGTACATCTTTCTAATCCAATCTACATTTAATTTTCTAAACAATTTCAGCATTTCAAATGTTTTATTTCTTAAACGCTTACATTCACTATCGAACCATCTATTATCGTTTCTTTTATACATATTTGTACGCGCTCTATCCGTGCATTTCTTTATCATTCCAGTAAGTAATTCTATAGCTATTTGTGGGTCATCGGGAATTTTATTATTTATTATACTATGTTTTTCTAATTTATTTTTGAATTCTACTTCATCTTTTTTAGTCCAAACCAATTTTGGTAATAGTGGTATAATATTATGTTCCTGGCTATTACAAGTTAACTGAAGTGATATTTGAATTGGCAAATGGTCCGAGAATAACTCAATTAATACTTTGAAATCAATAAAATAATCGATTATCGATGATGAAATGCATGCGATATCATTTATGGATTTTCCTTTTTGATCCACATACGTGAATTCCCCTTCCGGATCTCCTTGTGATCTCCCATTTAAGATTATTAGATCGTTATCGTCACAAAACTTTATAAATTTCTCCCCTTTTTTATTCATTATTAAATCCTTCGATTTCCGTTTTCTTTTAATTTTCATCTCATCGGTTAGGAATTGTTTTGGGAGAGTTTGTCCGTCTGCAATCCTAACATTACAGTCTCCGAGTACATATATATATATATATATATATATATATATATATATTCTTTTTTTTTTTTGTTAGGCATCGTGAGGTTCAGTCAGTATTATATTGACTGAACCTCAACAACCCTATTATAACATTTATATCAACAGTCAAGAAAAATGACCGATATATATATATATATATATATATATATATATATATATATATATATATATATATATATATATATATATATTGATACTTGAAATAGGTACTGCCTAATTAAAATTTAATAAATTATAAATCAGGCGATATTCTAAGTATAAAGGAATTCTCAATCTGCTGAGTCAAGTATCAAAAGGGAAGACAAAGGGAATTAGTAAGAAGCCGGTGGCAACCTTCACAAACAGGATGGAACATTCGACACTCCAACGGTCATATTGAAGGGAGACGGAGATATTTATAAAAAAGAGAGGGAGATATAATCGCCCTGTTTGGCCACCAGATATCGCCCCAAAAAGTAAGGAAGGGTAATGGTGGGAGAAGGAAAAATTCTCATTATATCTAGCAGTTCCAGTTCATCAACACCTCAGCTTGACATCTTGACCTATGATTTACGAGTAGAATCCAGGATGCAGAGCCTGCCTTCTGTACAATGAACATCACCAACAGCAAGTACCATATATATAATTCTGCAGAATAGTTAATTTTCTTTTATTTCATGAGCTCAATATAATGTGCTTGATAATAGTCACATTCAATATAACCAAAAGCGCTTTTAATTATTGTTTAACATTTCTTTTATTAGAATCTTTTCAATAACTAATTTAGATTTAATTGATTAGGATTTCTTTTTTTTTTATATATAAATTTAAATAAGTAATTTTTTTGTCAATATTAAAGATAGTATCAAGAATTTAATGCAACTACTCTATTTCAATGTCAATACTACAAATGAATAAATTATTTTTTAGTAACTTAATTTTCTTCTTCTCTTGGTCTAACCTGTCCACTAGGGAGCGTGTCCCCCAGGTGATGGGGGATCCCTCTTAGGAGGGGTGGTCTGCATATACAGAATAAAGATCCGTGGGCCAACAGGTACCGGGGGGTATAGCCTAGCCACCCTTCCTCTTGAGGATAAATATTCAGGAGGCCAGTTGTCCCGAGGATACGGGGCCTCATGCACTGGGCTAATCACCCGTCTGGAGAACAAAGATTCAGAGCATTTCAACTAGCCTCCTGAATATTTATATCCCCTCAGGAAGAAGGGTGGCCAGGCTATACCCCCCCCCCCCCCCGCACTGGGTCTTCAAGGAAACGACCCGGCGCGCTAAGGGATATACGAATGGGAACGTGGAACATAAAAACTTTAACTGGGAAGGAGGTTGAGTTGGTGGAGGAAATGAGGACCTACAAAGTAGAAATTCTCAGCATAAGTGAAGTGAAGAAGAAGGGCAGAGGAGAAATGAAATTGGCTAATAATTACTCCTTAATTTATGCTGGAGTACCTAGAGGGGATTTTGCCAAAGAAGGGGTGGGCCTAGTAATGTGGCCAAATATGTATGAACATTTAGAGGACTGGGAACCAATATCTCCAAGAATGATTGTAGCAGATTTTAAGATGACCATAGGTAAAATCTAGGTATGTGCATCAACGGAAGATGCTAGTGTTGTAGACAATGAGGCATTCTACTCGGATTTGCAAAAAATAGTGGATAAAGCTAAAGGAAAAAGAAGGCCAGTAAAGACGCCCCAGAATTACGTACCAAGAATATATTCCAAGAATTGGAAGCAAGAGAGGCAAATCCCTCAATGGATGAAGTAGCTAAGCAGAGACCAGGAAGGGTGGTTACCCTGGATTGAGGCTCCTTGACGCTAGCTAATGGCATAAGAGGAAGATAAAAAAGATGAAGAATTTTCTTCTTCTCCTATATCATTCATTCCTGATTGTAAATAAAAATTTAATTTATAATAATTTTAATATTAATGTGAGCCTTACCTCTCATAATGATAAATTAGTATTTGATGACAAATATAATTTAATTAATATGTGCATTCCAAGAGGGACCAATACCTATGGCAAGCAGCCGAGTGTTTAATTATTCCTTTGAAAAGGTGAGATTTTATATGAGAGAGGGTGAGGATATTGTATTAGTATACGTATGTATGTATGTATGCATGTATGTATGTATGCATGTATGTATGTATGTATATATATATATATATATATATATATATATATATATATATATATATATATATATATATATATATATGTTGCATGTACATTTTGTTGAAAATAAACCACAATATCTACCTACCTTTCCACCATAAAGTAAATAAATGATCTCTTTTGCCTGGCCTGTTTGGAGATTTGAGTCTTCAGGGGGATTGTATACTGAAGTGGCGACTGCTTCAATACATTGGACCAGACCGGGCTAGTGCCCTTATTCCCTCCAGGTTCATGATCTAATCCTTTGTTCAGTTTTTTGGGGGGGATTGTATACTGAAGTGGCGACTGCTTCAATACATTGGACCAGACCGGGCTAGTGCCCTTATTCCCTCCAGGTTCATGATCTAATCCTTTGTTCAGTTTTTTGGGGGGGATTGTATACTGAAGTGGCGACTGCTTCAATACATTGGACCAGACCGGGCTAGTGCCCTTATTCCCTCCAGGTTCATGATCTAATCCTTTGTTCAGTTTTTTGGGGGGGATTTTCTTTCCAACAATATGAGTGTGGATAATTTGTATTGTGATTTTATTTATACACACCCATCACTGCAATATATTGTCATGTGGACAATCACTCCCGAAAAGCTAAGCAGCTTATTGAAACTAGGAGACACTGAGATAGAGGAAGAATCCCTAGAAAAGTAAGGCCTAGGTGAGGAGAGGGACAGTCAAAATCCGGGGAGAGTCAGAGTCCGAGGACAGTCACAGACTGGGAGGAGACTGCTAGTCTGGTAGGAGTTGGAGTCTTGGCCCGGAGGCTGTCAACAGGGACAACCTGTTAGAGAGAGTAGAGACAATGTATTCTGATGTATAAGTCTTTTAAAGTATTTATTTTATAGTTTGATCACTTAAAACAAAAACCCTGCCCAAAGATCCCTGCGTCACGAGATGTTAGAAGGTACTGATAGATTTTAGAAGCAAACTGGCAATATTTGCATGAATATCACTTGCAATTTCATTGTTGCAGTTTTCAGTGTTTAATAAAGTTCATGATATATATTATTCCTCACTCGTCATTATGTTTTTTTGTATGGAACAATATTCACTACCCCATTACTGGTAAGACTGAAGACCAAACTCACCTATTTCTATTTCAAACCTTTTTATAGTATGTGGGGGTACTTAGGGAATCTCAAGGCAAAGCTAAAACCTTTAATAAATAGCTGTATACAATTCATCATCTAGATTCCAAGGAATGACACTATCTTCCTGATATATACAAGGTGACATGCTACTCGTGCGACAAACTTCACCAGTAGATTCTCCACGATAAAATGAATAAAAAAGTTCATGTTGACCATGGTCCGATTCTCAACCATTTCAGAATAATTTCGCTTTTTATCGATTTTGAAAGACATCACGACCTGGCATAGGAAAACCGTGATATCTTTAAATCTGAAAATTTCTCTGAAAAGCTGATAGCACCGTTGAAATATACATTAATTGTTCAATAATGAAATGGTCATTTCAAAATTTTTGGGCCAATTTTTCGTGTTTTATGTCAGCCAGAACAACAAAATAAGTGAAAAATTGTACAAATCGGAAAGTGTTTAACATAATCCAGAGTTTCTAATTTTAGTTTCAGAAGGCAGCAAATTTAAGGGAAAATACCTCATTTAATAACGCTTCTAACGCACTCTTTATTTTTTAATTTGGTGTTTCTAAGACCAAGATATGGATGACATAAAGAGAAAAAATTATGGTTCAAGGATTGTTAATGCTTGAGAATTTACATTTCAAATTTGAAAAAACTAATACAATAAAAAAATTAATAATAAACTAATAAAAGAAATAATAACTCTCACCAATATCTTTAAAATAAATTTATTTTTAATCATTTTATTTATGTTCAAATTGGAAGCCGTACTCTGCAATACACAAACGTGCCCGTTTTCTCATACTCCCAACTGTCACACCAAAAGTGAGAAAACGTCGAAGTTTTTCAGCAGCGGCGAAGATCCTTGCTCTCAAATTGTCTATGTTTGTCACTTCAGTGCGATAGATCAGTTCATTGAGATATCCACAGACGAAATATTCCATGGGGTTGAGATCAAGAGATCTTGGTGGCCATAGAACTGTCCCATCACGGCCGATCTGTCAAATACGCCTGAACTATTCTAGAGGAGTGAGGAGACGCACCATTACCACGGGCGTCACCGCCGGGGGGGGGGGGACTGGGGGGACTGTCCCCCCCAATATTTTGGCCAGGAGGGCTGTCCCCTCAATGTAATAAATTATATAAAAATACGATTTTAGGCATCTATCCGAATTTAACCAATTGAATTTAATAAAATAATGACGGTTCATTATACAACGGTTGTCTTCTTCCAAAACTGTTTTATTAACTAGATAACTATCATTCTGAACGAGTTAGCCCCCCCCCCCTCTTTAAAACCAAAATATTATAATTTAGATATCGAGTTTCAAAATTTCCACTAGGTTCATAGATAGGTCACTTTGTGATTTTCTATTTCCTTTTTCTACAGATTGATACAGACTGATTATCCATTTTTATCTAAACCAAAAATAATGGATTAAAAGTGAAAAGTTTATTAATTTTAGAATATCAAAAAAAATCGTATGTTCATGTTTTTTAGGGTGATTTTTCAGTAGTGTTGAATTCGACGGTTGTGAAGTAACTTTTTTAAATTCACTTACCTATATATGAAATAGTAAGGGAAAGTATTGGTGAAAAATTTCGACTTTCAGTTTCAACGGAAATATACGTATTGTGGTCCCCTGAGTCTAAATAACCAAGTTCCACGAAATGGTCAGTTTGAATGTCCATGTGTGAACAGACTAGCTGAAAAACTATAAACCCTACGAACCTGAAATTGGGTATTTGATGTATGCCCGCAATGTGACAGCAAACATTTCATCAAAATTGGCCAAATTTCGTTTTTTTGCTTCTGATTACAGTTGCTCTAGTTTAGCTCTTAGTACCTTTTAATTTGGTATGAACTTGGCCTGAAGTTGAGAACTCTCTTTCTTCTTAGGCGTTATATACAGTATACATTTTTCACTGTTTTCTTTCCAATTTCAAAATCCTTTCCCACCTCAGTTTTATTCGAGAGCGTTTACTTCGGGTACCACTGAACATACGAGTACTTTGTGCAATGAAAACAGCTTACCCCTTCAGATCCAAGTAAACGTGCTATACTAACTTTTCTGGAAGCTAAGCACTGGGCCTGAAAGGGATTGCACTGCCAAACCTTCTGATAAAAAATAAATTAGAAGACCAACCTCTTAAGTGGATTCTCTATAGTTATATGAAACGCGCTAAAACTTTATTGATACATCTGTGGCTAACTTCAAACTGGTATTATTTTTAATATTTAAAACCTCTACACCTACATCTGTTTGATATTTCAGAGAATTTGAAGGAAGACGCTGGTGAGCTTTCATCAGAACGAAAACTTGAAGATGGAATCGTGCCATTACCAGGTCCTTCAACATCGGAAAAACCAAAATTCGTGGCGGAAAGTGACAAAGAAATAGTGGTACCTACCGCTAGTTTTACCCTTTCCCCATTCCCTCATCAGCCCGACACTTTACCAGAGGGCTTCCCTGTGCAACATCTTTCAGGCCGAGTACTTGGCTTCCAGAAAAGTTGGTATAAGACGTTTCCTTGGCTTCACATAGTTGGATCTGAAGGGGTAAGCTGTTTTCATTGTACAAAGTATGTTCAGTTGTGCCCGAACAAAACTTTCGCGACTAACGCTGATTCAGCGTTTAATGGGAAAGGGTTTAAAAACTTGAAAAAAGCCATAGAAAAGTTTAAAACGCATGAGAAGAGTATTACCCATTCACAGACTGTACTGAGTCATACTCAATTAAAAGCTCCTATCGAAGGGATACTATCGCAAATGAAATTAGACCAACAAGAAATTGCTTCACAATCATTGATGAAGATTATTAGTAGTATTAAATATCTTGCAAGACAAGGAATAGCGATTAGAGGTAACAAAAAATTTGAAGGAAACCTCATGGAACTGCTTAAACTTCGCGGTGAAGATAATCAAGAACTGAAATTGTGGCTACAAAGGGAGCAAAGATATACTCATCCAAAGATACAAAATGAAATAATTGAGATTTTTGGTAAAGAAATTGTTAATAATATAGTTGGAACAATTAAGTTAACGAATCCCTTAATTTATTCAGTTATATGTGATGGGACAAGGGATATTTCAGGTGATGAACAGATTAGTTTTTGTATTAGATGGTGTGATGATAATTTAGTAGTTATATTTGGCCGGTTGAGCAGGAGCACTAAGGAAATGACCTTGAGCGTGCTGTAGCAGAGCAATATGTGACCTTGAGGGTCACTGACCGACCTTGTGAGGGTGAGGGGGGTGTTGTTCTAGGGTGAGGGGGGTTGTCCTTGAGGTGTGTTATGACGTTTTGGTTGACCTTGAAGGGGTAACCGGATGTGAGATGCCCAACATGGCAACGTTGGATTGTAGATGTGGCAACAGCGCTTTGTTTATATCGTGCTGTAGCAAGGCTATATGTGACCTGATATAATCAGTTTACTCAGCTGTTTCATTCATAATTTATCAATTGAATTCATTGATCAAGCTTAGTAAAAGCGGAAGTAAAACCCACCACATACATAAGCCTTCGTCATAGTCCTAGTACTGATAACCCAGTTTACTGATGCATGACTCAGCTGTTTCATTCATAATTCATCATTTGAATTCATAGAATAAACTTATAAAAGCGGTGGCTGCAGGTGTGTGATTTAATCAGTTTACTCAGCTGTTTCATTCAAGTTCATTCATAATTGTTATGAAGCAATGATGTTGGAGGAATAACGGTCAGTACCATACCCCTGCCGTCCGATCGGGGTCGCTCCTTTATAGCCCGCTTGCAGTGGTGGGGAGATGTCGTTCGCTACTTGTTATCTACTTGAAAGGATGCCGCCCAGATATCAGCTGCCACTGAGCAATATTTATCATCAAAGCCTTGAGCTAGCTCGCGACGGGTCTGTTATCTGTTTGAAAGGACACCGCCCAGACATCAGCCGCCGTGTGAGGATATAATTAAAATTTTCCAATTTATACATTACCTGGACTATTGTGCAGTTTTGCCTAAAGGTGAGTCATTTTAACTTTTTTGAACTAATACTTGCATAAAGATAACAAAAAATTGTTAATTTTTGTAAATATTACAGATGTCTCTCCTTATAAAATTGGATGAAACAAAACCCATTAACAAAAACATTGGGGAACTGACTATAGGAAAAACATACAAAATTAACAAAAAAGGAGACAGAATATGGCTTAAGCATTGAAGCCATTATTGAGAACTTGGAAGTTGACGAGGGGCAGATAAGAACATATTTGCCGAAAAGATATCTGTTCGTTATAACTGATGAAGATATAGCACAGTATGATGGTAAATATTATTAAAATACTTAATAAAGTTGTAAAAACATTACTAAACTTAGCTAATTGATGTTTTATGTTTTTAGGTCAGCTAAAATTTAAATATTGTGGAAAAAAGAAAAATTCATATGAATTAACGTTTATGTAAATATTACTATTGTTTAAGACCTAGTTATAATTTATGTTTAATTTAATTTAAGGATTTAATAAAATGAATAATAAAAACAATTATTTATGTGAGCAATGTGGGTTATTGGTTCCAAATAGACGGCACTGATGTAAATGGTTGTTTTTTTATTGTCAAAGCTGTGGGAAAGAATTTAATAGAAAGTTCAATTTTGAACGTCATAAAATAAACTGTCAAGTTGTTAGTGGGATTAGTAGTAATAATACGTTCAACGTGAGCACAATGGAAATACCGAATAAAAAAAGAAAATATAGCATGTTTGATAGACAGATGCGAAAGAAGGCGATTGCTGAAGAAAACCTCTAATAATCCCGTTTTCTTCAGCAATCGCCTTCTTTCGCATCTGTCTATCAAACATGCTATATTTTCTTTTTTTATTCGGTATTTCCATTGTGCTCACGTTGAACGTATTATTACTACTAATCCCACTAACAACTTGACAGTTTATTTTATGACGTTCAAAATTGAACTTTCTATTAAATTCTTTCCCACAGCTTTGACAATAAAAAAACAACCATTTACATCAGTGCCGTCTATTTGGAACCAATAACCCACATTGCTCACATAAATAATTGTTTTTATTATTCATTTTATTAAATCCTTAAATTAAATTAAACATAAATTATAACTAGGTCTTAAACAATAGTAATATTTACATAAACGTTAATTCATATGAATTTTTCTTTTTTCCACAATATTTAAATTTTAGCTGACCTAAAAACATAAAACATCAATTAGCTAAGTTTAGTAATGTTTTTACAACTTTATTAAGTATTTTAATAATATTTACCATCATACTGTGCTATATCTTCATCAGTTATAACGAACAGATATCTTTTCGGCAAATATGTTCTTATCTGCCCCTCGTCAACTTCCAAGTTCTCAATAATGGCTTCAATGCTTAAGCCATATTCTGTCTCCTTTTTTGTTAATTTTGTATGTTTTTCCTATAGTCAGTTCCCCAATGTTTTTGTTAATGGGTTTTGTTTCATCCAATTTTATAAGGAGAGACATCTGTAATATTTACAAAAATTAACAATTTTTTGTTATCTTTATGCAAGTATTAGTTCAAAAAAGTTAAAATGACTCACCTTTAGGCAAAACTGCACAATAGTCCAGGTAATGTATAAATTGGAAAATTTTAATTATATCCTCACACGGCGGCTGATGTCTGGGCGGTGTCCTTTCAAACAGATAACAGACCCGTCGCGAGCTAGCTCAAGGCTTTGATGATAAATATTGCTCAGTGGCAGCTGATATCTGGGCGGCATCCTTTCAAGTAGATAACAAGTAGCGAACGACATCTCCCCACCACTGCAAGCGGGCTATAAAGGAGCGACCCCGATCGGACGGCAGGGGTATGGTACTGACCGTTATTCCTCCAACATCATTGCTTCATAACAATTATGAATGAACTTGAATGAAACAGCTGAGTAAACTGATTAAATCACACACCTGCAGCCACCGCTTTTATAAGTTTATTCTATGAATTCAAATGATGAATTATGAATGAAACAGCTGAGTCATGCATCAGTAAACTGGGTTATCAGTACTAGGACTATGACGAAGGCTTATGTATGTGGTGGGTTTTACTTCCGCTTTTACTAAGCTTGATCAATGAATTCAATTGATAAATTATGAATGAAACAGCTGAGTAAACTGATTATATCAGGTCACATATAGCCTTGCTACAGCACGATATAAACAAAGCGCTGTTGCCACATCTACAATCCAACGTTGCCATGTTGGGCATCTCACATCCGGTTACCCCTTCAAGGTCAACCAAAACGTCATAACACACCTCAAGGACAACCCCCCTCACCCTAGAACAACACCCCCCTCACCCTCACAAGGTCGGTCAGTGACCCTCAAGGTCACATATTGCTCTGCTACAGCACGCTCAAGGTCATTTCCTTAGTGCTCCTGCTCAACCGGCCAAATATAACTACTAAATTATCATCACACCATCTAATACAAAAACTAATCTGTTCATCACCTGAAATATCCCTTGTCCCATCACATATAACTGAATAAATTAAGGGATTCGTTAACTTAATTGTTCCAACTATATTATTAACAATTTCTTTACCAAAAATCTCAATTATTTCATTTTGTATCTTTGGATGAGTATATCTTTGCTCCCTTTGTAGCCACAATTTCAGTTCTTGATTATCTTCACCGCGAAGTTTAAGCAGTTCCATGAGGTTTCCTTCAAATTTTTTGTTACCTCTAATCGCTATTCCTTGTCTTGCAAGATATTTAATACTACTAATAATCTTCATCAATGATTGTGAAGCAATTTCTTGTTGGTCTAATTTCATTTGCGATAGTATCCCTTCGATAGGAGCTTTTAATTGAGTATGACTCAGTACAGTCTGTGAATGGGTAATACTCTTCTCATGCGTTTTAAACTTTTCTATGGCTTTTTTCAAGTTTTTAAACCCTTTCCCATTAAACGCTGAATCAGCGTTAGTCGCGAAAGTTTTGTTCGGGCACAACTGAACATACTTTGTACAATGAAAACAGCTTACCCCTTCAGATCCAACTATGTGAAGCCAAGGAAACGTCTTATACCAACTTTTCTGGAAGCCAAGTACTCGGCCTGAAAGATGTTGCACAGGGAAGCCCTCTGGTAAAGTGTCGGGCTGATGAGGGAATGGGGAAAGGGTAAAACTAGCGGTAGGTACCACTATTTCTTTGTCACTTTCCGCCACGAATTTTGGTTTTTCCGATGTTGAAGGACCTGGTAATGGCACGATTCCATCTTCAAGTTTTCGTTCTGATGAAAGCTCACCAGCGTCTTCCTTCAAATTCTCTGAAATATCAAACAGATGTAGGTGTAGAGGTTTTAAATATTAAAAATAATACCAGTTTGAAGTTAGCCACAGATGTATCAATAAAGTTTTAGCGCGTTTCATATAACTATAGAGAATCCACTTAAGAGGTTGGTCTTCTAATTTATTTTTTATCAGAAGGTTTGGCAGTGCAATCCCTTTCAGGCCCAGTGCTTAGCTTCCAGAAAAGTTAGTATAGCACGTTTACTTGGATCTGAAGGGGTAAGCTGTTTTCATTGCACAAAGTACTCGTATGTTCAGTGGTACCCGAAGTAAACGCTCTCGAATAAAACTGAGGTGGGAAAGGATTTTGAAATTGGAAAGAAAACAGTGAAAAATGTATACTGTATATAACGCCTAAGAAGAAAGAGAGTTCTCAACTTCAGGCCAAGTTCATACCAAATTAAAAGGTACTAAGAGCTAAACTAGAGCAACTGTAATCAGAAGCAAAAAAACGAAATTTGGCCAATTTTGATGAAATGTTTGCTGTCACATTGCGGGCATACATCAAATACCCAATTTCAGGTTCGTAGGGTTTATAGTTTTTCAGCTAGTCTGTTCACACATGGACATTCAAACTGACCATTTCGTGGAACTTGGTTATTTAGACTCAGGGGACCACAATACGTATATTTCCGTTGAAACTGAAAGTCGAAATTTTTCACCAATACTTTCCCTTACTATTTCATATATAGGTAAGTGAATTTAAAAAAGTTACTTCACAACCGTCGAATTCAACACTACTGAAAAATCACCCTAAAAAACATGAACATACGATTTTTTTTGATATTCTAAAATTAATAAACTTTTCACTTTTAATCCATTATTTTTGGTTTAGATAAAAATGGATAATCAGTCTGTATCAATCTGTAGAAAAAGGAAATAGAAAATCACAAAGTGACCTATCTATGAACCTAGTGGAAATTTTGAAACTCGATATCTAAATTATAATATTTTGGTTTTAAAGAGGGGGGGGGGCTAACTCGTTCAGAATGATAGTTATCTAGTTAATAAAACAGTTTTGGAAGAAGACAACCGTTGTATAATGAACCGTCATTATTTTATTAAATTCAATTGGTTAAATTCGGATAGATGCCTAAAATCGTATTTTTATATAATTTATTACATTGAGTAATTCTCAAATTCAATATATAATAATTAGGATTATTAGAGGTTATATACATTCCTAACGATAATAAAAAATTAGTAGCTACCGAATTTTTAAACAATAAAAAAGAACTCTTAGTAAATTTATTAAATTCTTATGTTGAAGATTGGAAATCGTATAAAATAAATGTAATGTTAGAATGTACATACATTAAGAAAAACGGAAACACTATTAGTGAAAGAACGGATTTTAATTTTAAATCGAAAAGTAATACGATAGATGTTAGCATAAATGTTAAAAATTATGTTGAAACAACTTTTGAAAAAATTTTAGCGGAACAGGACGAGTTTGAAAAAAAAAGTTCTGGTTGGATGTATATTTCATCAAACTACATATGCTTACATTTAACAAAATATAGACCCTTTGGAGGATCCCAGTATATTGAATTACCTAAAAAAATTAAGGATAAACGTTGTGTTATAAATGTAAAAAATAATACTAATGATTGCTTCCGTTTAGCTATACTTAGTGATGATATTAGATCAAATAAATTTAATGAATACAAAAATATTCAAACCACATATTCCTTTGATTCGATATCGTTCCCGACTCCAATAAAGGAGGTAAAGCGATTTGAAAATTTAAATAATGTGTCTATAAATGTTTATGGCTTAGACGAGAAAAATAATGTGTATCCAATTAGAATTAGTAAAAAGGAAAATTATAATAAAATGTTCGATTTATTGTTTTTACAAAATGGGGAAAATTTTCACTATTGTTTGATTACGAATCTTTCACGATTAGTAAGTTCTCAAATATCGTTGAAAGAACATGCATATAAAAATGGCGATGAGCGAAAGCGAGAACATGAATTATTTTGTCGTAATCATAAACCAATTCGATCTGATTTTCCGAAAGAAGATAAAATTGAATTTAAACATGTGGAATATACACAACACATTCCAATTGTAGTTTATGCGGATATAGAATCTCTTTTAATACCAATTTCAGGGGCTTGTCCGAATCCGTCAACACCTTGGAACAAAGCTATACACGAGCATCGAGCCTTTTCTGTTTCACTTCTGGTCAAGTCTAAAATATTTGATTTGAAACCATTTGCTTATACAGGAGAAAACTGTATGCAAGTTTTTTTAGAAAAACTTGAACAAACTGCTGTTGAAGCGCATAATATATATGCTAATCCGCTTCCGATGGAAGAAATGAGTGAAGAGTCAGCCTTTTATTCTGCTAAAGACTGTATATTATGTCAATACCCTTTAGATGAACATGATCGCGTGCGTCATCATTGCAATTTAAGGGCAAAAAAGCTTGATTTTATACCCGTTTTCATGCACAACTTACAAGGCTATGATTCTCATTTTATAATCCCTTTCTTAGACCGTTGTGAAAATGTTTATGTGATCAAACCATTTGCTTATACAGGAGAAAACTGTATGCAAGTTTTTTTAGAAAAACTTGAACAAACTGCTGTTGAAGCGCATAATATATATGCTAATCCGCTTCCGATGGAAGAAATGAGTGAAGAGTCAGCCTTTTATTCTGCTAAAGATTGTATATTATGTCAATACCCTTTAGATGAACATGATCGCGTGCGTCATCATTGCAATTTAAGGGCAAAAAAGCTTGATTTTATACCCGTTTTCATGCACAACTTACAAGGCTATGATTCTCATTTTATAATCCCTTTCTTAGACCGTTGTGAAAATGTTTATGTGATCCCCAGTAATACTGAAAAATATATAAGTTTTAGCATAAAATTTAAAGGGTGTAGAACCAAAATACGATTTGTTGACTCGTTTAAATTTCTTTCATCAAGTTTGGATACATTAGTAAACAATTTAAAAAATCAATCAAAATCAATTAGTGAAATATTTCCAAATATGGCTAGTATTATTAATGATGAAAACAAAGTTAAATTGCTGACAAGGAAAGGTGTATTTCCATATAATTATTTTAGTTCGTTTGAATGCCTAAATGAAACAAAACTACCATCTAAAAATTCATTTTTTAATGATTTAACAAAACAATCCATTAGCAATGTAGATTATGATCATGCAAAAAATGTCTGGGAAACGTTTAAAATCCAAACATTAAAAGATTATGCAGAATTACACTCCCCGACAAAATTATAGGCCACCCCCTATTTTGTTAGTAATTATTTTTATTATATATTTTCCTTAACTCAAAACAATACATACCATTGTAAATGCACAGAATCTGTATCTGACACCTATTTGTATTGAGTTCTGATTGTTATTGTTTACGAATTAGTGAAAATGTCAATATTTACATGCGACAGAAGTATAGGCCACGCTCAGTGCGTATCTTAATCCCGTTCTATAAGTAATATAAGTTGTATAAAAGTTGAGTTTTGAACCATTTAATTCATTCTGTGAATGCTAATTTGCTATAATTTCAGTTATTAAATTAAATATTAACAATGCCAAGGGGAAAAGTGTTAGCAGAAAGTGAGAAGGCGGTTATTAACACATTACTTGAAAAAAATTGGACAATTTCAAAAATTGCTGTAACTTTGAATAGAAGCAGACACCTTATAAGAAACTTTGTTAGGTTGGGCAATGAATATGGCCGAAAGAAGAGAACTGGCAGGCCCCTGGCAACGACTGTTCGAGAACGGAGAGCTATTCTACGCCAAGCGTCGAACTCTTCAGCCACTGCAAGGGAAATTTGTGAGCAAGCTGGGGTCCAAACAAATATTAGGAATGTTCAACGCATTCTGCAAAAAGCCAGCCATTTGAAGCGGCTGAAACTTAAGACAAAACCCCCTCTTTCAAAAGCTCAAAAGGCCAACAGGAAACGATTTGCAGCCGAACATGTCTCATGGGGAAAGAGGTGGAAAAAGGTTATCTTCAGCGATGAAAAACGTTTTAATTTGGATGGCCCAGATGGATTCCGATATTATTTTCATGACTTAAGAAAAGAAAAAATATTTTTGAGCAAACGTCAAATGGGCGGAGGAGGTATCATGGTGTGGGGTGGGATAGGCTACTATGGAAAAACTGATTTAATATTTTGTTCGGCGAAAATTAACGCAAAAAAATATATCGAAGTAATCCAGGAACCAATTGTCCAAAAAGGAGAAGAGCTGGCCAGAGGAAGATTTATTTTTCAGCAGGACAATGCACCGGTCCGCACAGCGCGCATAGTTAAACTTTTTTTTGAAGCCAAAAATATTTCCGTCCTACCATGGCCAGCTCGATCACCAGATCTCAACATTATTGAGAATTGTTGGGGAGAACTTTCTCGAGCTGTATATGCTCAAGGGAAACAATTTAACTCTATTGAAGAACTCAAAACGTGCATTTCAGAAAAGTGGGCCAATATTCGGCAAAACTATATCAAGAAACTTTATAAATCTCTTCGAAAACGAATGGTGGAAGTCTTAGAAAACAACGGGGGAGCAACCCATTACTGACTGGTACAACCACTGAGGTAATATATAAAAATTATGAAAAGTGGCCTATATTTTTGTCGCGTCGAACTTCCAAGTTTTTTTGTTTTTGTTTGATTTGTATTTGAATATATGATAAATTTATATTAATAAAATGTTTTTCGTTTAGTATTCTCAATTCTATAATAACCTACATCTTGTTTAAAAAGTTTTATTTACTAGAATTAATGATTATTGCAAAAAGTTGGGGTGGCCTATAATTTTGTCGGGCAGTGTATATGTAAAAACAGATGTAATTCTGTTGTGCTAAGTTTTTGAAACCTTCCGACTTCTCTGTCAACAACTTTATCAACTTGATCCCGCATGGTTTTTTAAGTTACCGCAGTTGTCTTGGAATGCAATGTTAAAATATACAAAAATAAAATTAGACGTAATAAAAGATATTGATATAGTACAGTTTTTAGAAAAGGGGATAAGGGGAGGTATTTGCCAAGTTGTTTCCCGGTATGCTAAGGCTAACAATAAATATTTAAATGAGTATGATTCCACAAAACCCAGTAATTATTTATTATATGTAGACGTTAACAATCTTTATGGTTATGCTATGAACCTTACCCTATGCCGAATTTGAGTGGACTGATGAAAAATTGAATATATTAGATCTAGAAAACAATTCAGAAGCCGGTTATGTGCTAGATGTTGACATTGAATACCCTATAGAAATTCATGATAAACATTCTCAACTACCTTTGCTACCTGAAAAAAATAAGCCACCTAATACTAAAAATGTTAAATTATTAACTTCTTTGCTACCCAAAACACGTTATATAGTACATTATGTGAATTTAAAACAAGCTTTACAACTGGGGGTAAAAATTACAAAAATTCACAGGGTATTAAAGTTTAAACAAAAGAATTGGTTGGCACCAAATATAAAAGATGAGAGCATCAGCAAAAAATACATTCGAGTCTGATTTTTACAAATTAATGAATAATAGTTGCTTCGGCAAATTTATGGAAAACGTGCGTAACAGAATTGATTTAAAAATAGTAACAAATGAAAAATCATTATATTGTCAAGTTAATAAACCAAATTTTAAAGGCAGGATTATATTTGCAGATAATGTTACAGCGGTTCAGTTGGAAAAAGAAAGCATTCTTTTTGATAAACCTTTGTATGGAGGATTCTCAGTGTTAGAGTTGAGCAAAGTTTTGATGTATTATTACCATTACAATGTTTTCTTGAAAAAATATGGTATAGAAAATGTTACTTTATGTTATACCGATACCGATTCATTTTTATACAATATTAGGACTGAAGATATTTATTCTGATATGTCTGGAGAGTTACAAAAATATTTTGATACAAGCAATTTTCCCACTTCTCATTTCTGTTATAATGAAAAAAAAAAAAAAGTAGTCGGTCTGTTGAAAGATGAAACCTTTGGAGATCCTATTGTCGAATTTGTCAGGTTGAAACCTAAAATGTATTCTTACATAACAAACAATGATATAACGGTTAAAAAGTCAAAGGGAATAAAAAAATCAGCTGTTAGCGAATTTACTTTTAACGATTATTTAAACACACTTAAAGAGAGTAAAAGTGTATATTCTTCGTTTTATATAATTCAATCTAAAAAACATAACGTTACAACCTCACTAATTAATAAAAAGTCATTATGCTCATTGGATGACAAAAGGCGTAGATTAAGTGATGGAGTGCAAACACTCCCTTATGGTCACTATAGCCTTGATGAATAAAAAAAACAGCCATTAAATGTAATATGTCAAAATGATAATAGAAGACAATTTAATGTCTATTTGTAACATTAGCACTAGTACTATTTAGTAAGTTTAGGTTAAAGAAAAACAACAGTTTGTGAGAAATAAATACATTTTAAATGTAGAGGTACAATAAATATATAAAATACACAGTTTATGTAAAAAAATTAATAAATGTATATTATAACAGTAAGTGTTTTTTTCTTTTATTACATTATGCAATATCCTTTTTGTCAATCCAGCTGCGTTCATCTAATCCCAGCCACTTTACAATTTATTTCCTTTTCTTTTTAAAACTTTTTCTACAAGGTATACATCTGGATATTTTACTTTTTGAAGCTCTTCAGCATAAAAAGAGCCACTGATAGGTTGACCTTTTAGATCTTCAAGTAAATATGTATATGGATCCGTCTTCTGAATCTTGACTACTTTAAATATTTCACTTGACCAATTTGGCTTGTACCTTTTGAAAATGTTGTTTTTTGTTTAGATATCCTTACAAAATCGTCCTCTTCAAACTTCTGCTTTCGCATTTTAGTCCGAACAGAAGAATACACATTGTTTAGCAAGTATTTTTCCGATTTTTTATTACAAGCATCAATTGGTTTCATACCAATTGTTGTACGAAATGATGAGTTATATTCTTGTAAAATCTGAGATAGGATATCTAAAAATTTGTAATTTCCTTGCATACTGAAGGCTTTCCACATTCTCCCTTTTAATGTTCTATTAAACCTTTCTACAATGGAAGCTTTCATATTAGAAAAGGTGGAATAATGATTAATACAATATTTTGTCATTAGAGATTTAAACTTGGAATTGTAAAACTCCTTTCCCTGATCACTTTCAATATTTTTTGGAATTTTTCTACTCGAAAGAAACACGCTCTCCATCAGCAGATTTCTTCTTTATTGGTATGGCCCATGCATATTTAGCAAAGCAGTCTATAACTGTTAATAAATATTTGTACCCTTTATTTTCTCGAGAATAAGGTATCATCTCCACTAAATCTATTTGCCACAAGTCATTTATTCCTTTCAAAACTGTCTTTCTCCGAGGATATTGCTAGCGAGCTGGCTTATGTAATTAATTTACAACAGTTCTTTTAATTATTGATGAATCCATCTACTTCTTCTCAAGTACTTTGTTTAGGTAACCAAGTGTGACCACATCAGATTCCTTCTCAGGTTCAGCTACTTTTGTTATTCTCTTATCAAGAGAGTCATATATACCTTCAACCAAGGTTAAAGCAACGCTGTTTAAAAATTCTTTGGTAACAACATCCTGTTTATTTATAGGTGGTGCAAAGTTGACAAGTCTTTTCCTTTTTCCATCAATCCAATTACCAGGCCAATTGTTTAAATCAGTGTAAGTAGCCGCTAGCGTCTCACAATACACTTTATTAGCAGCGTCATGAGCTGTGATTGGGTTGGCAACATTGATTATTCGTAAATTGCGTGCATCGATGTCCTTTACCGACTTCAATATGCTAAACGGAAAATAGCGTTTTTTATATTTGGAGTGCTTTAATGACATGTGAGATCCGAACTTGTTTATTGTCATGTTTATACTAAACCTAGCTATATATAGTCTTTAATATATAATATTTTCTTCTCGTAGCTCTTCAATTATTGATTCTATTTCGTTTTGGTGTCCTTCGTGACCAGCATGAGCGGAAGCTATTAACAGCTTTAGACGATTTACTAGCTCATTTGGATCGTTCCAATACTCATACAGAGGTTTATCGGCTCTCATAAGACCATGGCCCCTTTTGTGAGAACGGAGCTTCATTCTCGGAGCTGAGGAAGGGCCATAGAGTTTTAAGGTTTCCGGTGGAAATAACTTGGATATTACATTTCTATATTTCTCAGATCTGTTTCTAAATACCCCTTGTTCTTCGCTATAGCCTTTCCTGTGTGCATTGGTCGAGATTAAAATATTCTTATAATTTTCCAAGTCGGTCTCGGTATAATCTTGTGGGTTTTTCAAGTAGAGTAGCTGCAACAATCCCGGAGTTCCTTCATACTCTATGTCTTTATAGAAATATCGTCGCTGTTTGGAAACAGCCGAACGTTTGTCGAATCTCCAATAGCTAATCCCCCTAAAGGCATGACTCTAATTCCATAACGATCGTCATATGCCTCATCATCTTTTTTTTAAATCTTATCCAAGTATTCCCTTTGCAGGTTTCCAAATTCGGCGAGATGTTCCTTCAATTCGGCTTCTCCTTGTGGAGTTTTAGCGTATTCTTTGACTAGCTCTGATAGTGGTTCGTCAGTCACATACTCGTCCTCGCATTCTTCAGATGATAATACGGGAAAGGAAAAACTAGATAACGGTCTAGCTCTTTTGTAGTGAGGCGTTGTTTTCGGCAATAAAGTTGATTTTCGGTAAATACTAGCAAACTCGTTTTTATCTGGCGATTCGTCCCGCTCATTAACACCTTCTCTGGAAGTCAGTTCCGGTTTGGATTTTAATGATTGTTTAATGTCTTCTAAAGGTTGAAGCACGGATGTAAACAATTCTTGACGACCCGTTTCAATATCCTGGAGGTTACGCTTCAATGCTCGTAATTTGTTTTTCAAAATCTCACTTGTTTTTATTATTTCACGAGTGACTTTCGGGTCCATGATTGTTAATGATAATTACTGCCGAGATCGCTCTTTATATATCTACAATGTATGTGTCGATTCCTTTTCTAAAACGTCTATCGTTCATACCCCTACTTTTATCAATAACGAGATAGCCAAACGGTTCTTTCCAGCATAACGAGCACATGTCTTTAAAAAGAGTAAAACTTAAATCTGGCATGCTTACATGTTCATCATAAATATTTTTTAAATTTAATTCATCTTGAGGAAAAACTATTAAAAAGTTAAAATTACACCTGATAAGATGTCTTGGGATACAAACATAACTTTGAGTCAAATAAAAGCAATCGAGGTTCATACGACGGCCATAATTAAAGTATCGTTTAATTATATCCTGATCTTCCATGGTGACATCATCAAATATGCATACCGAATTTGATTCTACTTTTTGAGGCAATTCCTTTGCCTCTTCAAATTCATATAATTTTATTTCAGGAACAAGATTTATGACGCTTTTTAAATACGGGTATTTAGGTTGATGTAAAGTTTTTCCAAACAGATACACATTTTTAAATTTTAAGCCGTTAGGGTTCAATAGCAATCCAATCATAATATTGGTCTTTCCACATCCGCTCGGGCCACATATCGAGGCTCGGATAGTGTTTGGTAATAATGAACTATGTCTCTCCTCCGATTGTCCTTTAACTGGGGAAAAGTTGGTAGTAGGGAAACATTGCACTTGTTTAACTAATTTCATTCTGAATGCAAACAACATCAAGACGGCTATATATATCATATTGTTTCATTTTCTGAGTACAGTATGAGTCACAAGGCTCGCAGAGGCAGAGGCTTGATGAACAGTCTTATCAATAGGTTGCCGATTGAATTGCACCTTCCAGGATATCAATATTGCGGTCCCGGTACGAAACTAGAAAAAGCTTAGCTAGAGGTGATAGCGGAATAAACAAGCTTGGTAGAGCTTGTAAAGAACACGATATAGCTTATAGCATAAATAAGGATATGGAGAGTCGTAAACAAGCGGACAAGATTCTTGCTGATAATGCTTGGAAACGGGTTAAAGCTCAAGATTCGTCATGGGGAGAAAAAGCCGCGGCTTGGTTAGTTACGAATGCCATGAAAGCAAAAAAGAAAATTGGTTTGGGGCTGAGGAAGAAAAAGAAGAAGATTAGTTTTAAAGATTTGGTTAAATCGCCAAAAGTAGATGATGTATCATCTATTCTCAATGCATCAAAAGCGGCATATAAAAAGGCTAAAATGCATCTACGTGGTAAGGCGAAACCTTCACCGCCAAGAGTTCTTACGCTGCCAAAACAGGGAGGTTTTCTTCAATTTCTTGTACCATTGATGGCAGGACTTTCCGCTGTGGGGTCTTTAGCAGGTGGAGCAGCGAGTGTAGCCAAGGCGATCAATGAAGCTAAAGAAGCCAAACTAAAATTGGATGAGCAAAAGAGGCATAATTTGGCCATGGAATGTCAAAAAGTTGGAAACGGACTTTATTTGAAACCGTATAAGAATGGTTACGGTCTATTTATAACCAGACAAAAAAGACCAAGAAAAATATGACTAACAAATAAACCATTGACCGATTTGGAATTGAATCATTTAGCAAAAGTTTTAAATGTTCCAAATTTTCGTGGAGTGTTTATGATTGATAATCTTTCAAAATATCCAAAAAAACTCGAGTCAGCTATTGTAAATTTAAATACAAGTTCAGAACCTGGTTCTTATTGGGTCTGTTGTGTAAAAAAAGATAATGTAGTGAAATACTTTGATTCTTTTGGAAATTTAAAACCTCCTCCTCAATTGTTAGATTATTTCAAAGGTTGTCAAGTATTATATAACCGCCGTCGTTATCAAAAGTGGAATACTCCGGTTTGTGGACACCTTTGCTTAAAGTATTTAGCCGATGTTTCTCATAAATTTTGATCATTAATAATCATGAGCTACACAGTAACGTTTACAGGCAATTCTAGCGTTCTTCATGCAAACTTCCTACCTCCTCTAGAATTAGGATCGGATTGTACAATCGGGTTATTATCTTTTGACACATATAATACTATTCCAAACATAAGAAAGGGTGTTAACGATATGTTTTATTTCGGTGATCTGGCCATTCAAATACCTGAAGGATCGTATGATATCGATGCTATACAATCTTTTCTAAGCGATGAAATCGCTCACCGTGATCCGGGTGCTGGATTTGTACTCAGAGGAAATCCAAGTACCCTAAAGACTGAAATTAGATCGTCTAAGCAGGTTTTTTCAACTGTCAAGGCAAACCACATTCCATAGGCCCGCTATTGGGTTTTACTAGCCCCGAACAAGTCATTAACCCAGAGCATCAGTATACTGAATCAAACGATATTGTGAAAATTCTTAGTGTAAATACTATTTCGATTTATTGTAACATCGCATCGGGGTCTTTCATGAATGGAGATCCGGATCATAGTATACATCAATTCTTTCCTGCAGTAGAACCAGGATATAAAATCATCGAAACCCCGAATCCAGTCATTTACTACCCTACTAACGTGAGGACTGTTGACAATATTACTGTTCGTTTAGTAGATCAGCTCACCGGAGCTTATTGATTTTAGAGGAGAAACAATTACTATAAGATTACATTTAAAGAAAAATGGGGATTGATTTTACCAGAGATAGTCTTGACCGGAATCTAGCTGGTTATAAAAGGAGATGTCAGACCCCATTAAGATTTAGTAAACCTAAACCATCAAGGCGGTTAACACCTGCAAACGCAAACTTTTTAAAACAGTGTGGTTTTCGGTTAAAAATAAAAATATGAATAATATACTAAACATAACATCAGAGGTGAAATTTGATGACTCCCTTACACAATTTCAATATCATTCGCATCAGCCGTATGCAGGCAACACTTTTAACAAGTCTGATGAAATCAGAATTCCGATCCATCAACAAGATGTTTATACATTTCCTTCTTTAAGTTTTATTTACATTGAAGGACGTATTTTAAAAAATGACGGTACTCCAGCAACTACTTCAAAATTGACTAATAACGCGTTTGCGTTTTTGTTTGATGAGATCAGATATGAATTAAATGGCATTGAAGTTGATAGAGTCAGAAACCCTGGAATAACTGCAACGCTTAAAGGTTATGCTTCGTTTTCACCTAATCAAGTCAAAGGTCTTGAAAATTCGGGGTGGATAATACCTGGCATCGATAAAACTCTTTCAATCGATAAAGGCGGATTTTTTAGCTTATGCCTGCCACTGGATATTCTCTTGGGGATATGCGAGGGCTATCGCAAAATTTTAATTAATCTTAAACAAGAACTCGTTTTGATCAGATCGAGTACGGACTTGAACTGCATAAAGGGTAGCGATGACGTACAAATAAAATTAGATAAAGTGGTCTGGAGGATGCCACATGTTCGTGTTTCCGATCAAGAACGACTGAGGTTGTTGAAAACGGTAGAGAAAAACAAGATAATTACTATACCGTTCAGATCATGGGATCTTTATGAATACCCAAATTTACCTACTTCACAGCAAGAAAATTGGACTGTCAAAACATCGACAAATTTAGAAAAGCCGCGGTATGTTATTATCGCATTCCAGACTGGTCGAACGAGAAACGCAACCAAAGATAACAGTCGTTTTGATAGTTGTAAATTGAAAAACTTGAAACTCTATCTGAATAGTGAACATTATCCTTATGATGATTTGAATTTAGATTTTGCACAAGGAAAAGTCTCCCTTCTCTACGAAATGTATAATGAGTTTCAAACGAGCTATTATGGTATAGACACTCTCAACCTCTGCTATCACGATCCGATTTTGAGACCCTCGCACCTATAGTCGTTATAGATTGTTCTAAACAATCTGAAGCAATAAAAAGTACGACTATTGATATTCGCGTTCAACTAGAGGCGAGTGAGAACTTTCCGCCTAATACTAAGGCATACTGCCTCATTCTTCATGATAATATATTGGAATACGAAGTGGGAACCGGTTTAGTCCGCAAAATGTACTGAACCTCTGCACACGTTTGGCTGCATATATTCATTATTTAAAACCTAAACAAAATCACTCCACTGCAGGACTTTGGCTATGACACACATGATGCATTCAGCGGTCATTGATTTTCAAGGCTATCGATCAGCCTCCAACTCATTAATCGTTAAAGAACTATCTGTAGTCTCTGTGAGTCATGGCATTGGTTTTTCAAACCGCCTCAGGGTGCGAGTGAAGAACTGGCTAAAGCACGGTCGAACATCTGGGTAATGAAAAATATTCACGGATTGAACTAGACCTATGGCCATGTAGAATATAAAGATATGAAGAATTTATTAGTATTTGTTACAGAAGACTATGACATATTATGGGGAAAGGGAATGGAAAAGTGCAAGTTTTTAGAAGAACTCATCGATAGACCAGTCTATGATCTTCATGATTTCGGCTGTCCAAACTTGAAACAGTTAAATAATGTCATTCCATTTGAACACTTCCCTTGTTTGCTCATTAAATCAAGCCCATCATTTGGCCACATGGGTCAGAAAAAATTATGAAGCTATAAATTTAAAAAAAGAAGAGATAAGAAGACAACCATTTAAGAATATTGGTACACGTCATCATCTACTCTCATATGCTGGATTTATTCGAGGAGTCAAGGATAGAGTTGAATGAGTATACGGTGGACAGGTATTCGACAGCACATCATTAGTCAACCCTCTCAGATACCATAAAAAAAATAGTCCACAGTGTTTGTGGTTCCAGGAGGAGTATTTATACTCCTCCTAGGAAGTACCTTATCAGTATGATGGATAAAATGAAGTCAGCGATACGTCGTTTGGGAGAGGAAGGAATCGAAACTTTAACTATAGAAGAATTGAGAGCTTTACCTCGATCATTAATTTTGTACCTTTTCGACTATACATTAGACTACATCTGGGAAAATTTACCTGAGGAGTGGCAAGAGGACGAGGAATTTATCCAGAAGCGAAGACTTTCTTACCGCAATGAATATATTAATTATTAATTGTACTATTATATCTGTAATTTATCCCATGTATTATTTCAAATAAACCATATAAATTAAATTTTTTTTTATTTATTTACCTTTATTCTCATTTTTACTTAGGGAAGTGTTCAAGAAATAAAAAAAGTATATGCAGCAATATTATTTATTGCATAAATTACAAATCATAAGGGTCTTTTCTTGAGTTCATTTAATAAATTATAAAGAGTCTCAGTATTAATATTAAAGTCCATTGATGTTGGTTCCACAGGTTCAGTCAGTTGACCTTCTTCATGTTTCTTATATAGTTCAGCCATTTTGGTTATCAATTCCAATGAGTTGTTGATGTTCTTAACGTCTTTACAAAGCTTTGCCGTTTCATTTCTGCTAAAACATGTCGAAGGTGAATCGAGCTGAAGGGTTGGCAAACTCTGATTAAACATTGCGAAGGGGGGTAAACGGGTGGGGCAACGGGAAGGCTGAAGAGTTAGACGAGTGCGGGAGTCTTCCTCACTTCATGTGAGAGCAAGGAACTATAGTGCCCTACTCACTGTTTCGCGCTCTCCGCCCTCCCTATCCCCATCAACGCCTACTGTCACCTTCTTGTGGTGCCCCCTGAGGAGTTTATAACTCGCGAACGACAGAGGCGGGGGACTTGCCAAAGGTGGTCTGGACTCCAGCCGCCCCAGGCAAGTCCCTTTTTGGACGTTTACACAGACAGTGGAACACTAGTTCCACTCCATGACCTGGCCTGAATGGACAACAACTCACTGTGCACCACAGCAACGCACAGACTAACAGTACAGACAAACTGAGCCTGCGAAGCGGCATGGATGGGGATGGGAAGGCTGTGGCTTCTATCCTACATGTGTCCGCCTAGCACCCGGCCTGGCAAGCACGTGTATTGGTGCCTATGTGTCGGAGCATAGGAGGTCCGAGGCTTCGGTAGTAGGACCCTTGAATGCTAAAAGCGGGTTGAGCATCCTCCCCGCAGTGAGAGCATATATTCCGGCTCCTGGACGGAACTCCAGGACTCTCAACGTTAACAGCGCTGAGATGGGGGTATACCCCGGCGGATAGCCATACACGGAAGGGATTAACACCATGTCAGAAAATTTTTATTTTGACCTCAAACCTATATCTGTAGAGGACTTGTCCTCTCCAGAGCTATGCAAACAGTCGGAACCCGACACCCTAGATGAGGCTTCATTAGGACCCCTATTGAAGTCGCTTAACGACGAAGCCGAAAGGCTTCAAGAACACAGCACATTCAGGGGAGCCCTGTCGGAGCATGCAGCTATTGTACCTGCAGCCTCACAGGCCCCCTCACATATACACTTATCAAGCCACTCATATTCAAGCGGGGACCAGACGGACGGCGGTCATGCTGCCACGTCGAGGAACCTGAAGAATGTGAGGAGGCGCCACAGGAGAAAGGCAAAAGCCTCTATCCTTTACAATCTACCAGCTACTGTGGTGCCCGCCCAAGGAAGGACAGCCAAGGAAGCTGCTCCAACTGAGGGAAGGGCGCCCAAGCTGGGCCATCCTACTCCCGGCAAGGATACCCCCCAGAAGCCTGCGGCTATGGAGGCAAGGGCCAGGACTGGCCCGGCCAACAAAGCCGCTGGGCAGAAGGGGAGACCCTCCGGACACACACATACTCAAAACACAAGGGCACAGCCAAACAGGCCTGCAGGTAAAACTGCAGGGCCTCAGAGGCCAAACCCTACACTACAGACTCAAAACAAAAGACCTAGAGTGTCACCTGGAACCTCTGCACCTGTGGCAAAGAAACCCAGGGAAACCACTAGGTCTGCAGTAAATTACGCTATGGCGGCCAAAGGACAGCTGGTGGCGGTGATACCGAGGGGTTATCCGCACATTCAGCTGACAAGAGACCACTGCGAAACCTTGCAGGACGAGATCACGGGCAGAGTTGACGAGCTAGACGTCGATGGAGACTACCACCCTCTGTTTGATGGCGCAAGCTTCAACAAGGGTGCATGCATCGTCTCCTGCCTGGACTCAGCAACTAAGGAATGGCTGGATAAAATTATCCCTGGCATTGTTCTGGAAGAGGGTCTAACCCTAAGGACGGGCGATGTCAGGGAGCTGACCAGGACGGTCAAGGTTGGAGCCTTCTTTCCAGGAAAGGTGCCTGCCGAGGACATCCTGCTTAAAAGGATCCAGATCCAGAATAGGGCAGTTGATGGAATCAAGGAGTGGAGGCTGCACTATTCCAAGGAAATGGACAAGGGTTCCTTCATAATTATGAGGATACCCGAATACAGCATGGAGAGCCTCAAGACCAGAGGGATGAAGGTGGGCTGTGGCATGAAAACAGTCACCTTCAGACCGATGATCAGTGCGGCAGAACAGACTCAACTGGTTACCCAGAAGAGCACGCCCATGGAGGTGATGGAAGAGCCGGAAAGAAAGCAAGAGGAGATGGTTCTACCGGCTCAACCCACTCCTACTGAAATGATCACCTGTGGCGGGGCAAAGCCCAAGGCTAGTGACAAGGCCCATCCGGAAGAACTAGCCAACCCACAGGCACCATCAGAAGTGGCTGCTGAGTGTCCAGTTGAGGAAGGCCCTGACTTGTGGAAGACGGTGGGAGGACGGGGAAAGCCAAAAGGCCCAACAAACGTTGGGCCGGCTGGTGGACTCGGGCCACCACTGTCGCCACGGGACGGGCCCCCTGGCACAACCAACTAATAATCTCATTGAAGCTGCTGCAGATTAACCTCCACCACTGCATAGCAGCAAGTGGAGTGTTGCAACAATACATAAAAGGTAAGAATATTGACATAATCTTTATTCAAGAACCTTACCTTCTTAAAGGCAAGCTCAAAGGGCTGAATATGTCGGGATATAATATTATCTCTGTGACTGACAACCCTAGAGCATGCATCCTTTATAGAAAGGAATTAAAACTGCTGCCTCTTTGGCAAATCTGTTCCAGAGATTCTGCAGCAGCCATATTCACTCCCCATGGGAGCTCAAATAAATCCATCACGTTGCTGGCTGGGTACCTACCCTATGAGGATAAGGAGCCCACAGCAATGCTGGAGCGAGTCAGAGAAGCTACGGGCGAGCAGCAGCTCATTGCTGCCCTCGACAGCAATGCCCACCACCATATTTGGGGCAGCACCAACACCAACCAAAGAGGTGAGCAAATTCTTGAATTCATAATAAACTATGATCTTGACATTTTGAATAGCGGGGACAAACCAACGTTTTTCAATAGGTTAAGATCGGAAGCAATCGATATAACATTAGCCACTAAACCAATCAGTAGGTACATTGTGGACTGGCACGTCTCAGACGAAGAGATGTGCTCAGACCACAGGTACATTAGATTTGACCTACTGAACAGCAACGGTTATGCAGCTGAATACAGGAACCCCAGACTGACTAACTGGGAGACCTACTGCACTAACCTTGAAACACACTTAATTGATTGTCCAAATAGAATTAACAATTCATGGCAGCTAGACTGCCTGAACGCCACACTTACAGATGCTATGATCAAGTCCTATCATAGCAGCTGCACGCTAAGGAAAAAGAAATCCAACAGGAAAGTTTCCTGGTGGAGCAATGAACTGCAAAAACAAAGAACCCTTACTAGAAGGTTGTTTAATGCCTCTAAGAACTCTGGCAGATGGACTGAGTACAGGAAGGCCCTAACTGAATACCATAAATCTGTCAGAAGAGCAAAACGCAGGGCTTGGAGAGATTTCTGCTCTGAAATAAGCAGCATCTCGGAAACAAGCCGCGTTAACAAAATAATCAACAAATATTCGGAACGGGGTATGTTGGGCACGCTAAGGCTTCCTGAGGGATTCACCACTAATGAGGTGGAGACACTGGTGGCCATGGCGAAGACCCACTTCCCAGACTGTGAAATAATCAGCACAGCTGAACCCGCCACCCTGCACCACGAACAGGATACTGGATATGCAAGGTGGAGACAGGCAAAGGCTATCATTACCAGCAATAAACTTACATGGGCAGTTAACACACTGGCCCCATACAAGTCAGCTGGAATCGATGGCATACTACCAGCCCTCCTACAGAGGGGACTACACATACTCAGACCTTACCTCCTAGAGTTGCTACGAGGGAGCCTTGTGCTAGGATACCTACCACATGAGTGGAAAGTATCCAAGGTCTGCTATATACCAAAACCCGGAAAAGGGACTTATGACAGCGCCAAAGCGTTCAGACCCATATGCCTGACTTCCTTCCTAATGAAAACATTGGAGAAAATGGTCGACAGGCACGTGAGGGAACAACTTGTGGGCACATACCCAATACATGAAAATCAATTTGCCTACCAAGCAGGAAAATCCTGCGAGGTGGCATTACACAATCTAGTCTCTAGAATTGAAAAATCTATGGACCACAAAGAAATCAAGATAGGCACATTCATCGATATAGAAGGTGCCTTCGACAGAACTCCTCACAGAGTGATTGAGAAAACCCTGTTGGAGAGGAAAATTGATGAAGTTTCCGTCAGATGGATTATGACCATGCTGAGGGAAAGGCAAATAATTTCTGAATTAGGATTCAGCAAGATACTAATCAAACCCAAAGGTGGATGTCCTCAGGGTGGAGTGATATCCCCGCTACTGTGGTGCTTAGTAGTGGACTCACTATTGACAAAACTAAACACCTCAGGCTTTTATGCACAGGGATATGCTGATGACATCGCAGTCCTAGTTGGAGGTAGACATCAAAATGTCCTATCTGACCTCCTAAACAACGTAACCAGAATCATAACGAACTGGTGCAAGAACAATGGACTTAATATCAATCCACAGAAAGTAAGCATTTGTATCTTCAGCTCGAAGAGAAAAATAGCCATCAAACTACCAAAAATTGAGGGAGTCCAGCTGAACCAAAGCAAAACAGTCAAGCACCTGGGCGTTATGCTGGACAACAAACTCAATTGGGCCAAACACGTGGAACACACGACCAACAAAGCCCTGAAGTGTCTATGGGCCTGCAAGAGGGCAATAGGCAAAGACTGGGGACTAAAGCCCAAAATGACATTTTGGCTCCTACACCATGGCCATTAAACCCATGGTATCCCATAGTATCGCCTCAAGACTTCTATCGGCAGGAGTATTTTGAAATTATAGATATGGCTGTTCAAGGCCTTAGAAATCGAATTCTGGAGCAACCGGGCATCAAAAAACAGATTTCTTTGGAAAAAGTTTTGTTGAAGAATGAAGGGCATGACATGTGTGTTCCGTATCCAGAAATTGATGTTAAATCTCTGAAAACTGAGCTTGAACTTTTTCATTTTCGATATCAGGTGAAAAGTCTGAAAGATACAAAAGATCTTTTTGTATCTATGAACAAAGAAGTTCGACAATTGTTTAGCAATGTTGAAGCTTTGGTAAGACTCTTGCTCGTATGTCCAGCTTCAAGCTGCGAAGCAGAACGCAGTTTTAGTGCTTTAAGAAGACTGAAGAACTATCTGCGATCAACAATGACTCAGCAGAGACTCAATCACATAGTCGTCTGCAACGTGCACAAGTTAATTTTAGACCAAATTGACACAGGAAATGTTGCCAGGGCATTTATATCTTACTTCGACAGCCGGCGAACTGTGTTTGGGCGACTATGAGGATTTAAAACATTAAATTAATTAAATTTAACTTGACACATTATATTTTCATTCCAGATCCTGTAGCTAATTCTTTCAAATATTTTCATATTTTTCCCTTTTGTGGTTTTAAATGTATTGCAAAAATAAAAAACTGAATAAAAATTAAAGTGTGTAATATTTAATCAACTTCTATTGCTTCCCAAATGAATATAAAAGTTATCAATTGAATTCACTTTTTACTAATTTTCCGGAAGTTATTTATTATTATTTTTAATTCAAGTTTACTGAAAATAACACTTCCAATAATTTTTTTTGTATTTTTTATTTATTTTTTTTATTTTTCAACGTTTCGGGGTACCCGCCCCGCCCCATCTTCAGGAAACAATTCTTTTTGTTCTTCTAGAAGATTCCTCAATCCATTTCTTAATTGATCTTTAATCTTCTCCATATGGCTTTCATTAGTTTCCATATTTATTGTATAGAATTGTTGAAAAATTAAAAAAAAATTATCGGTGTTATTTTCGTTAAACTTGAATTAAAAATAATAATAAATAACTTCCGGAAAATTATTAAAAAGTGAAACTAATATAAATATGGAAACTAATGAAAGCCATATGGAGAAGATTAAATATCAATTAAGAAATGGATTGAGGAATCTTCTAGAAGAACAAAAAGAATTGTTTCCTGAAAATGGGCGGGTGCCCCGAAACGTTGAAAATTGAAAAATAAATAAAAAAAAAACAAAAAAAATTATTGGAAGTGTTATTTTCATTAAACTTGAATTAAAAAAGTTATCAATTGAAAATTTTCTCTTAAAATTGTTATGAATTTTTTCTTATTGTGTTAGTTATGAAATTGAAATAACGGAGGTCTGCTCCAGTCTATGCAGTGTCTAACTGCAGACACTCCTGTATCCGTTTTTTGAATGATCGATTGGCATTGTGACTTATTTATTTGTTATTTGTATTTATTTGTGACTTATAGTGTATAAGATATAACTATTATTCAATTGCAGCATACTGCATTGATTGATTATACCCAATTTCTCCACCTGATACTTTATTTTCATAAATCGCACCGTGTCGCCGTGTATTTGATGAATTTTATAGTTTTTATTTCAGCTTGAGCTTTCCATCAACTCGATGAAGCTTATAGAAGTTAATTGAAAGCAGTGAAATTAGTAGGATCAAGAACAGAAATAGAACTTTAAAAAAGGCGAAATAGGACTTGTGATTGCAAGTCTTGGGGCCAAAAAAAAAAAAAAAAAACTTTAAAAAAATTCTATCTGAAAAAAAAAATCAGCATGAAGCCTTAGCAACTACATACACTTGAACTATGACATAAATTGGCAAGTTTTTAGAGATCAATTACCTTTAAAATACATCGTTGAAGAAGGAATTAAATGTCCCAACAGTTGTTTTTAGGAGTTGTTATATGAAAGTTTAGCGTCTCAAATCTTACCTACCCTAACTATGAGATTATGTATGCGCCGTCCCCCCCAATAATTTGGTGCTGGTGACGCCCATGACCATTACTGCCAAAAACTGTCTTTGGGCGGAAGTTATTGGAGATGTACTCGTGCTGAAAAATTATGTTTCTCCTCAATTGTAAAAGAAGGTCCTCCAGCAAGGTAGGCCGCGTGTTTTCGATAATATTTAAGTAATGGTGCGTCTCCTCACTCCTCTAGAATAGTTCAGGCGTATTTGACAGAACGTTCGAAACGTAGATCGGCCGTGATGGGACAGTTCTATGGCCACCAAGATCTCTTGATCTCAACCCCATGGAATATTTCGTCTGTGGATATCTCAATGAACTGATCTATCGCACTGAAGTGACAAACATAGACAATTTGAGAGCAAGGATCTTCGCCGCTGCTGAAAAACTTCGACGTTTTCTCACTTTTGGTGTGACAGTTGGGAGTATGAGAAAACGGGCACGTTTGTGTATTGCAGAGTACGGCTTCCAATTTGAACATAAATAAAATGATTAAAAATAAATTTATTTTAAAGATATTGGTGAGTTGTATTAGTTTTTTTCAAATTTAAAATTTAAATTCTCAAGCATTAACAATCCTTGAACCATAATTTTTTCTCTTTATGTCATCCATATCTTGGTCTTAGAAACACCAAATTAAAAAATAAAGAGTGCGTTAGAAGCGTTATTAAATGAGGTATTTTCCCTTAACTTGCTGCCTTCTGAAACTAAAATTAGAAACTCTGGATTATGTTAAACACTTTCCGATTTGTAAAATTTTTCACTTATTTTGTTGTTCTGGCTGAAATAAAACACGAAAAATTGGCCCAAAAATTTTGAAATGACCATTTTATTATTGAACAATTAATGTAGATTTCAACGGTGCTATCAGCTTTTCGGAGAAATTTTCAGATTTAAAGATATCACGGTTTTCCGATGCCAGGTCGTGATATCTTTCAAAATCGATAAAAAGCGAAATTATTCCGAAATGGTTGATAATCGGACCATGGTCAATATGAACTTTTTTATTCATTTTATGGTGGAGAATCTACTGGTGAAGTTTGTCGCACGAGTAGCATGTCACCCTGTATATATATATATATATATATATATATATATATATATATATATATATATATATATATATATATATATATATATATATAGATCGGATATTTTTCTTGACTCTTGATATAAATGTCACAATAGGGTTCTTGAGGTGCAGTCAACACAATGTTGACTGAGCTTCAAGAACCCTATTATAATAAAAAAAATAAAAATATATATATATATATATATATATATATTTCTTTATATATTATTTTCTTACGTAGTAACCCTACACAAGGAGCGTTTATTTGAATTATGTCATGCTCCATGCCTTAATGGCATACTACATGACATTAGAAGATACATTATTACATGTTATTATGTTTTAACACATTATTTGAACAAAAGTATGATAATAATGGATATGTACATTACAAGATACATTTTTACATGTTATTATGTTTTAACAAAATATTTAAACAGAAGTATAATAATAATAGATTAGAACATTTCTAAAACATTAAAAAAAGGAAAACATCTATAAAAAAAAATAATTAAAAAAAAAATGAAATAAAGCCAACAAGAAATTACCTATGCTGCCCATTGCTGTTTAGTTAGTGACTCAAAGTCAACACTTCTAATAAATTTTAAGAAGTCTTCTTAAATTTGAATAATAAGTTATGTTCGGTCTCAGGCCAATTTACATTTTTAAGGATTACGTTTTTTATAAGTACGAATCATTGTTTATCAAATAATTTATAGTCATAAAGTTTGTGTTAGAAATTTTGGATTTGTCCGTCTTCGTCACTGAGTGTACGATAATTTGTCGGTCTGTTTGTATAATGTTAAATTTTTTAAGATATTGTTACGTGTTACCATGCGCTGTTAGTACTTACGTTAGTTTGTAATCATTACTGTGTATAAGTTTGTAATTTTGAAGTGTAATGTGTGGTATGTACAAGGCCGTACCCAGGATCAAAACTAGGGGGCGGGGCAAGCTATGGTCATTCAGGTTGTAACATCTTACCGCGGAAAAGGTGAATGAAACTAAAATTATGTATAATTATAGCAGTGCTTTATCAACTAAGTTATTACAATTATTTGCTTGAAAAAAATTATTCTATTACTGCTTCCCGCCTTAAAAGCTTAAAAAATTATTGCATCCAGCCTTCCAGGGGGGGGCAGCTGCCCCCCCTCCCCCCCCGCTGGGTACGCCCATGGGTATGTATCTGTGTAAACATGGTGATTTAGTTGAGATCACCCACCATTGGTCCCACCTTTTGACGAAATAAATTGTTAGATCTCTCTTAATGTAGGATAGCTTTATCAAGGTATTCTTTAGCAAGGTAATCGGCTCGTTCATTGCCCTCGATACCAGAATGTCCCTTTACTTGTATTGCTTTTCAATATCCCAACCTTCTGGAGATCTGAATAACCATGCACATGCTACGTTCTCGCTGTCCTTACTGTTGTCGGTAAAAAACATCATTTTCAAAGCTAATTTGTGGTCTGGTCCATAAATTTGTAGCTGGGTGTAGTGAAAATCAGTATTTCTATATATTTTGTCCATGGTCAATCCAAAGTTTTCTTTTTTGATTCTGAATAAGGTTGAGCATTCATCAATTTTCATTTGTATTGGCAATAGTCCTGTCAATAATAATGCGGCCTCAAACGAAATTGTGCGATATCCTTTACATATCTTAATAGCAATCAACCTTTGAAGACTCTGTAACTTCATCAAACTTTTCTTACGTTGTACAGCTGGATGCCAAACATGTACAGCATAGAGAATCTTAGGAAGTACAGCGGCTTCATAGATTTCTTCCAACACTTCCGATTTGAGACCCTATGTTACTCTAACAGCTATTGATAGTCCATTTATGATGCCTAAAGTTTCGTTATAAACATTGCCTAAATGTCTGTTCCAATTCAGTTTTCTACCGAACAGTATGCCTTAATACAGTGATGTGTCAAATTTTATAAGTCTAATTGAAGTTAGTCGTATATCTAATTACGGTACTGTTCTTTTTCTTGATAAAAATAATATATTTAGTCTTTCCTAGATTAAAATTAAGTTTGTTGCATTTTGTCCAATGTCTAAGCCATGATAGTGTTTTGTTCACTATGGTCTGTAACTCGTATCTTGTCTTTTTATAAGTAATAACAAGTCGTCCGCATACACTAGAAGTGTTGTATTTTTCTGTAAGGGTGAAATTGCTGATCCTTAAGGATAATTTTTGCTTTGTATCAGTAGTGTACATCCCATCTTCAGTCAATATAGTTGTGAGTAAGCTTTGCTTTATTTTGTTGGCCAAAGACCTGTATGTCCATTGCCAAGCATTGGGCTGTGGAATAATCTTTCCATGATTTCAGTTTTGAGCTTTTAATTAGTTTTTGATAGACCTGCTTACTTTTATAATAGTCCCATTTTCTGGGGTCTCGTAAAAGATTGTTTGATTTTGTCCGTTGGTAAATTCTCCATAGTTGATTTGTCTGTTTATCTAAGTCTGTTAGTTCAGAATTCCACCAAGGAACTCACCTGTGTCCAGTTTGATGTTTAAAATTGTTTTGAACGCAACATTGCATGATTTTTTAATAGATTTTGTCATTTATGTTATTTATTTATGTTATTCTATTATCAGTAGAAAGATTTGGAAACTCATTAATAATCAATTCTTCCATTTCAGCATCCGTCCGTTCCCTGTTGTATGTAAAGTGTCGACATTCAAATTTTTTTAATAGCTGATACCATAAGTCACCATCATCACACTCCCCAGTCACCATTTTCCGTCAAATATACAAAGCTGTGTTTTTTCTGTTGGCATGTCTGTTCCTGGTATATGTATGAAAAATTGGTTTCTCTTATATATATATATATATATATATATATATATATATATATATATATATATATATATAAAGATTTAGAGGTGTGTAATATTCAACTGTTTTTTTTTTTGATAGGTTGATAAATAATAATTTTCAGTTTGATCTTTTTTTATTTAGGAAAGCCAACGTAACATTATTTATTAACCTATATATATATATATATATATATATATATATATATATATATATATATATATATATTCAAGATAAATTTTTTTTTCGGATAACATTGTAACTTACCAGATACATATACCAGTAACAGACATGCCAACAGAAAAAACACATAGCTATATATATAAGTTATACATTATATTATTCCTTAGTATATAATATTGATTTCTCAAACCTCCCATTCTTGTCATTGTAATCTGTTTCCCAGAATCCCCTAGTGGGAACTCTCTCACCTAGCATCCCACCATGTGAAATGTACTGTTAGTATTAATATTCTTAGAATTAGACACCCGGTGGCTACTTAAACCCCGGAAAATATTGTAATTTGGTTCAGTATATCCAGAGCCCATCTCCACGCCACTCTCCCTTCTGATATTTTTTATGTGTTTTTAATTGTAAAACTTTAAATAAACCTTACCAAAAAAGTATTTGATTATAAATTAAATTGAATGATGCACAGAGATAAGTTTGAATTTAATTATTTTGTTTAGAAATAGTAATGGTGAAAATGGCCTTTGTAGAATTTAATTGAATAATTTATATGTTATAAAGAATATACCTATAATAATTTGAGGCCTATTTTGATATTCTGTTTTGTGTATATGAAATGTATTGTAATTAATAATTTTTATATTTAGAACATTGAAAATAATTCAATATGTATACATTTTTATGACTTTGAAATTAATATTGATTTGTGAATTCTAGATTTGAATGGGAATTCTGAATTTGTATTTGTTTTAAGAAGATCATTACAACAAGAAGATTTGGTTTTAATTTTATATGCACAGAGAAGTATTTTTATATTTTTCTTTTTCAGGAATTTTCATATATTTTATTTTTTGAATTTTGTATGAATGAATGATTTTTGTTGAATGAAAGGAAGTTTTATGTTTGTAAACCCCTCAATATGTTACATGTTCGTGTTGTAATTTTGTTGATTATATAATGCGCAAATGAGCATATTTAAATGGCCAAGTGTACTTCGAAAAACAATATATGACATGATGGTGTTTAAATGAATACATTTATGGGAATAAACAGTTAATAAATATAAGTTGGTATAAAATATATTGGTATATATTGATATGTATAATGGTATCATTATTATTGATGAAGGTTATTTTGAATATTAATTATGATGTTTATTCATATTATTTAAAATGAACTATTGTTTGGGATTATATTGATATTGATTGAATTATTTTTTGATGAAATTTATATTATGATGAAATTGATTTTGAAACTGTGCATCAAATGTTATTTTCTGTGGTATATCTTTGAACAAGGTTAAGCGCTGGTAAAATTTTCAGGTCCAGAAGGACTGATCGCAAACTTGCAGCCATGTATCCAGATATGTTAGAAGAGCCTTTTTCTTCAACTGTAAGACCCAAGCACTGTTAATCATCACCACAGGCCATTATCAAATCCATCCATCCAATTCAGCGAGGACACCAACCCATCAACCAGCCATAGAGTCACTTATTCTTCGGCCTACTTGTCATCGAACATTAACCAAGTACCATATTGTAAAATGATTTTTAATTGTATAAATTTTGGGAAAAAAAATTAAGAAAATAGTGTATAAATTTTGAATTTGGGCTTACATTTTTTTTTAAGGAAAAGTGAAATATTTGAAATTAACTAAGCAAAAATTATATGAATATATGATAATTTAATATTAAAAGACAATGGAGTCCTTAAATTATTAATTTGGGTCTCATAAAAAAAAAAAAAAAAAAAGAGACTGAAGTTTTTTTTCACATGTAATATAGCTTGATTTATGGCTTCGAAAGAAGCAAGACAGATCAATCTACATAGATGTTTTTTTACTTTCACTTACCTATATATGAAATATATAGTAAGTGGAAGTATTGCGATAGTGAAAAATTTCGACTTCCGGTTTTCAACGGAAATACACGTTTTGGGGTCTCCTGAGTCGAAATAACCAAGTCCCACGAAATGGTCTGTGTGTATGTGAACAGACTAGCTAAAAAACTATAAACCGTGCGAACCTGAAATTTGGTATTTAGTGTATGTATATGCCCGCGATGTGACAGAAAAAATTTCATCGAAATTGGTCAAAGGGGGAGGGTACTTTATTTAAAAAAAATGTACGTTCTTTCGATTTTCTCAAAAATGGCTCTAACGATTTTGATTAAACTGAGTATTTAATGTTTGTATATACCCGAGATATGACTGTAAAAATTTCATCGAAATTGATCAATCGGAGGGAGGACTTTACTCAATATATTTTGTATCATTTTCACTTGTTTTTTTTATTTACTCAAAAACGGCTTTAACGATTTTGATCAAACTGGGTATTTGATGTATGTATATGCCAAAGATGTGATAGCCAAAATTTAATCGAAATTGGTCAAACGGAGGGGGCACTTTATTTAATAATTTTTTTACCAATTTTTATCTTTTTTTCGTTTATCTCAAAAACGGCTTTTCATCGTATTTAATGAAAATTAGTTGTTCTTTAATACCAGGTAAGCTTTATTGTATTAAAATGTTCTGAGGGGGCTTAAATGGGGTAGGGGCTTTTTTTGTTTTCCTATAAAGTACCTTTGTATGTGTTTTGTCTGTGTGAAATTATCTGTCTCACGTTTCGCCTAAAAATAAGAAATGGCTAAATATGAGATATGATAAAAATCAAGTAAACATAGAGAGGAGAAAAAAAGAAAAATATTCAGTCAGCTCATAAAACACGTTGAGCCCACGCATGCGGAGTACGCCTTTAATGACAGACCATTGTTTATAATCAAAGCCGTTCTGTTCATTTAATGGAAATTATTTGTTTCATAGTAACTAAATGAAATATTCAACAAGTAAATAGAGAATTATAAAATCAGACGACTTGGAGTAGTATGCTGGCATTGCCGAATTATCACAAGTAAATACTTTTAATCAATAATAAAAAAAAAATTGTATTTTTTTTTTTGAGCAAATGAAAACAAAAATAAGAAAGGAATGAGGAAAAATGTGTAACATTAGGTAGTGGCAATTAACAAAACACATTAATTTCCAATCTAAGTAAGTTGGTAAGTGAAAGTTGTGTGTTGCGCGCATGCACCAGATTTTTTGCTTCAGTGATTAAGAGACCAAACCATAAATTTTGATCTAATTAAAAGAAAATAAAGGACAAATGATTATTTACATTGAAATTAATAAAGTTTTGTCGAGCGGGAGCAAATCATATTGAATGATTTAAATTATTTTGGCATTTTGAACTTTTCAAGAGTTGAATAAATTTTTGTGGTGTAGTGGTGCATTGTTACAATTCAAAATACTATTAATATGTTATCGATTATTGTTGTTATCATATGTTATCGATTGTTCTCTCTTTATGAATTACCTGCGTTCAGAATAAAGAATTTAATCTTTTGTGTCACACGTATATCAATTTAACCGTACGGCCAAATTGGTGACCCCGACGTGATGGAAGAATTGAAGGAAAAAATCGTACTACTCGAAGCGGCTTTGGGAAATATTCAGCAACCCAGGGAAGAACCCCAGGTGAGCCATATCTCTGTTAAGATTCCCCCATTCTGGAGATCCAATGCAGATCTATGGTTCCGGCAAATGGAATCGCAATTCGCATTAGCTGGAGTAACTAATAATCAAACCAAATTCCACTACTTAGTTTCTGCCTTAGATAGTGAAACCTTAAAAACTGTCGGGGACTTATTCAGGACAAACGACCCTGAACCTGATTATAATTCCCTCAAAAATACGATAATTAAAAGATGCTGCGAGACAGACGAGCAAAAAATCCGGAAGTTACTTTCGGGCCTGGAACTCGGTGATAAAAGACCATCTCAGCTTTTGAGAGAGATGAAAGCTCTTTGTGGGCCCCAAACATCAGAAGATATAATAAAACAATTATTTCTCCAAAGGCTGCCAATTGCAACCCAGGCTATACTGCAGGCTTCGGTACAAGACTTGTAGAAATTAAGTGACATAGCTGATAAAATTGCTGATGTTAGCAGACCCCAGGCGGCAGTCTACGCCACTTCTTGTACCGGAGAGCACGGAAGTTCGGAGCTCAGGCTAGAAATAGAAGCCTTAAGGAATGAGGTACGTAACCTGTCCACCAAATTACGAAATCCTAGATCACCCTCACCTCATAGATCTAGGTTTCGAGATCGCAGATCCCCTACCCATGGTAGTCCTGGTTCCTATCAACGTCGCCAGAGCTCAAAGTCGTCATCCCAAAACCAATCTGACTGGTGCTGGTACCACGCGAAATTTGGCGAACAGGCCGAGAGGTGCCGATCTCCTTGTTCCTATGGTCCAAAAAACTAACTATAAGGCAGACATCAACGGCGTGCTCTTGCCATGGATATTCAAGCCGCCTTTTCTTGACCAATAAGTCTACGAAAGTAGCATTTTTAGTGGATACCGGAGCCGACATATCACTTATTCCTCCAAGATTTTGTGACGCGAGATCCAATATTACTAAATATCTATATGCAGCAAATAATACTCGAATAGCCGCGTACGGTACACGACTACTGAAATTAGACTTTGGCCTCAAAAAAAAGTTCAACTATAATTTTCTTGTAGCTGACGTTTCCAAACCCATAATAGGGTCGGATTTTATAACTCATTTTAATCTTTTGGTTGATCTTCCCAGACGAAGAATTATCGACAGGGCTTCATTTTTAACACTTTCTACGACCATTTTCCGTTGCGATGAAATTGTCCCACATTCGCTTAGCGCTGTCGAACATAGGGATCCCATTAAGATATTGCTAAAAAAATATGGTCTCGACACACCACCTACCTACCAGGATGTTAAAAAAGTAAAACACACAACTCTGCACCGAATCGAAACTAAAGGTAACCCAGTTTATGTTGCACCCAGACGCCTATCTTCGGAAAAACACCAAATAGCCAAGGCCGTATTCGACACGATGGAATCTCTAGGACTATGCCGCCCATCTAGTAGTCCTTGGGCTAGTCCTTTACATATGGTCCGCAAGAAGAATGGAGAATGGCGCCCTTGTGGAGACTACCGTCTGTTAAATTCCGTAACCATACCGGACCGATACCCTCTACCAAACATTCAAGACGTTTCTAATTTTTTATACAAAAAAACCGTCTTTTCAACCATCGATCTAATGCGAGCATACCAACAAATCCCCGTCCACAAGGATCACATAGAAAAAACAGCTATCAGTACCCCTTTTGGACTCTATGAATTCCCCTTTATGCCCTTCGGGCTACGTAATGCAGCGCAAACGTTCCAGAGATTCATCAACCAGGCACTACACGGTCTCCCCTTCTGTTTTAAATACCTAGACGATATCCTAGTAGCTTCCTCTTCTCTAGAAGAACACTTAAAACATTTAGAGACTATTTTTGGGCGACTTAAAGATTATGGGATATTCTTGAATCAAACAAAATGTGTTTTCGCGCAATCCAAGGTCTCATTTCTGGGTCACGAAATATCAGAACGAGGAATTCAACCTTTGGAGGAGAAGCTGAAGATTATTCAAGATTTCCCGATTCCAAAAACAGTCTCGCAATTAAGAAGATTTCTGGGAATGGTAAATTTTTACCGAAGATTCATACCAAATGCAGCTCGTATCCAGGCCCCATTGAACGCCATTACAGGACCGAGACATTCCACCATAAACTGGACGCCTAACCTGGAAGAGGCATTCCACGAAACTAAGAATGCTCTGCGTCAAATTGTGACCCTCTCTCATCCGAATCCAAACAGTAAACTTCATTTATATACCGATGCCTCTGATACGGCCATCGGCGGTGTCCTTCATCAAATATCCAAAAGGGGTACCCAACCCCTAGGATTTTTTTCTAGAAAGCTCTCTCCTGCCGAAACCATTTATTCTGCATATGACAAAGAGCTTTTGGCCATTTACAGCTCCATAAAGCATTTTAAACACATACTGGAGGGACAAAACTTCACATGCTTCACGGACCATAAACCCCTTATTTACGCCTTACGTCAACGGTCCGACAAACCGAGCCCAAGACAAGCCCGTCAACTCTCTTTTATCTCCGAATTTACAAACGATATCCGACATGTTTCGGGCACCCTGAATATTGTTGCTGATACACTGTCAAGAGCTGACTCCGTTTCGCTCACTATCCCCACCCCCACTGAACTGGCAATAGCTCAACAACAGGACGAACAATTATCACACCTCGTAGCGAGCCAGAAGTCTCCGAGCCTAACGGCAATCGCCCTTACCCCAGGTGTCCGACTCTATTGCTATACTGAAAATGATATTGACAGGCCGTATGTCCCCCAGCAGTTTCGTGACCGGATATGTGAGCACATACACAATTTCTCACACCCAGGAAGGTCCGCCTCTATTAAGCTCATCAAAGACCGTTACTTTTGGCCACACATGACCAAATACATAACCAACTTTGTTCGAAACTGCCTTTACTGCCAGCGTTCTAAAACAATTAAACATGAATCATCACCTTTGATGAAACTTAAAACTCCGGATCAACGTTTTGCTTGTGTCCACCTTGACATAGTCGGACCCTTACCCCCCGCTGGGGATAAACGATTCCTACTCACCTGCATTGATCGGTACACCAGGTGGCCCGAGGCCTACCCTATACCTGACCAGACGGCTCTCACCGTAGCAAATACTTTTTGGGAAAATTGGATAGCTCGATTCGGGTCTCCAGTACAAATTATTACCGACCAAGGAAGAAATTTTGAATCTAATCTCTTTCAATCCCTGTCGAAGCTGATTGGCTCTAAAGTACAACACACTACAGCATATCACCCGCAAAGTAACGGGCTTCTGGAAAGATGGCACAGATCACTAAAAACAGCGCTCACTTGTCGTCTACAGGCTGCCGACGGACCATGGACTGCCCACCTACCGGCTTGCTCTTAGGCCTTAGAAGCTCCGTCAAAGAGGATTTCAATGCTAGCCCTGCCGAACTCGTTTATGGGACGAAGCTGCGTTTACCGGGTGATTTCTTTAGGTCCACAAACTTGTTACAATTCACCACTACAGTGGTAATGATTATCTGAATTGAATGAGCCCTTAAATTATTATTGAGACCTTTATATTGTAAAAAAAAAAAGTTGATGATTAATGCCCCACAACGATTATCAGAGCTGCCTAATATTTGCTTACTTGCTTTTTTATATGTAATATAAGATATATGTTTGTGGCCAATATGTATATAAGGATTCAATATATTTGACATGACATAACATATGATAACTGGCACATACCAATTTAGTTTGCTGGGCAGAAATTTTGAAAGGTTAGTTTCCATTAAAAAAGGGTCCCACATCTCCGATGTGCTATTTTCCTGCATTTGGATAATTGATATGACTTAGGGTCCTTTTAAATTCGTGAAGGGATATGTTGGATTCCTTGCCTTTCCATATCCTTCGGTTCAAGACGACTGGATACGAGGAGGTCCCTCTTATCAGGTTGTAATCTTGAAGCCAAAATCCTTCAAAAGTGGTTCAGACAACTAAGCATGTGGAGGCCCCACTCACTCGTGAGGTTGTAATCTGAAGCCACAAATCCTTACTCATTTAGGCGAAGGGATCAAATAAACCCCCACAGGGAAACCCCCCTCAATTGGCACACACAGAAATACTGAGACAAATAATTAAACTTGATTTTGAAGAGATGATTCTATATACATATTGTTATGTGTGTGTCTAACATAATATAAGTTAGAATAAGTTTAAACCTTTTGCCCATATTGATGTTCTATTATAAAGTATTACAAATTTATTCTTCATTGTCATGAAACTTAATTGAAATCATCAATTTTTTTTTAATCGAGAGGGGGGTATGTGGTGATCCACACATATAATTATTAGGTCATGTATTATATAAATATTCTGTAATTAGATATTAATGAGAGTGACTATATATTAATGAGAGTACTATATATTATTGTAAGTTAGGTGCCCAAATAGATAGTTGAATATTTGAGTTTATATAAAATGCTAAGTAATAACATAGGGCCAAACTTTGTACCCTAAGCCCTCCTTATGGCCCCACTCTAAAAAGGCCCCAGAGATCAGTTTTAGTTAGAATTTGCTGCCATATAGACATATTGTGCCCTAGCTCCGGCCAAAAAACCTCACTCCTTTGTAAATTAAGGCCTGTATATATCAATTTGTATATTTCTCTATCTGTATATTTGTATATATTATTACCAATAATAATCACTTCCACTGCATAATTCTGTTTATTTTTGCTTGTCCCAATTATTTAGATAATTAAGATCCACGGACCTTACAGGCAATCCATATTAATTCAATTAAATCAGGGACATACATAGCAATGCAGTTGTTGCAAGGGTGCATCCAAGCCAAGTCAATCTTCTCACTTCACTGAACCCCCTCCCTTGAACTCGCACATTTTTTTCAAATTTATACAGGGTTTATACAATTCATCGAAATAGCAGCATCTATTGATTATTCCTCATTTATAATATCTATATATTAAATTTAATTAATGTCAAGTGGATATCCACTTTTCTTAATTTTTCAAGATATTTCTTTGATAAAAGAAAAGAGAAATATTTTATTGTGAGATTGGGAGAAGGGGGTCAGTGAAGAGAGAATATTGCCTTGGCTTTATGCAACCCTGGTGCATGCAACCAACGTGGGGACCTGTGTTTGTGTGTGTGTGTTTGTTTGTTTGTTGTGTGTGTGTGTGTGTGTGTGTGTGTGTGTGTGTGTGTGTGTGTGTGTGTGTGTGTGTGTGTGTGTGTGTGTGTGTGTGTGTGCGTGTGTTTTGTGTGTGCGTGTGCGTGTGCGTGTGTGTAAGGAAGTACTGTTTCTTGGTCAGCGTTCTTGCAAGAAGGTGATTTGACCTTGATCACGCTCAACCACTAGGGTTTTTTCTCTTAAATTTATTTATTTGTTTATAATTCATTTAAGTTACCTTTTACAGAATCTAGTGATCTCCATCTACGGTTTATATTAAAATTTCTGAAAGCAGCATCCTTTTGTTCAATTGAAGAATCATAAATATCAGAGTCAGTTGACATACCTGAAAATTAAATTACAGATCAATGTGAGGAAGCTCATTCATTTATCTGATCACTAATTCAGTTTTCATTCATAAAATAGAACTAGATTAAAATCAACAATACAGATGCATGTGCATGAGACATAAAGACATAATTTGAGCCTAAATTAAAAAAAAAATGGCAACATCGTCATATGGACACACGGCAAGATAGAGTAGTGTGACAGGCCATGAATAAAGGAGATGACTTAGGTTCCAAAGACTTCTTTCAGTTATTTTTCATCCCAATATTTTTATTTTACTTGAGTGTTTCATGTATTTTAAAATTGATGTGCTTTATATATATATATATATATATATATATATATATATATATATATATATATACATATATATATATATATAGCTATTGAGCCAATAGCTATAATTCGTGTAATTAATTATATCCTTCTTTCCTTTTTCTTCTTCTTCTTTCTTCTTCTAATTTCTTTGGATGTTCTATATTTTCTATTATGTGTATTTTTTCAGGAAATTTATACATCCAACAACCAATTATTCAAATTGTCCTCTTTATTTTTCTTTATACATGTACAACGTTTCGGACTTGTTTGTCCATTTTCGAGTACATATCTAAAACATTTTTCATTCCATTTAAAACACAATGTATAAAAATTATATTAGACTTTAAAACAATTCTACCACATACAAAACTTTTTATTTTTAAATTTAATCTTTAAAAACTTTCATTTTGTGTTAAAAACATTCTAAAAATATTTTATAAAAATTAGCCAATATCATAAACAAGAGACATAAAATGGACATACCTTAAACTTCCTACAATATTAACACTTCTTTGAAATGTCTCGTCATTACTTTTAAAAATATCTCCTCACCATTCACCCGCTCATCGCTTTGTTGTTGACCAGTCCCCACTTTTCAGCCCCTCTCCTCATCACCAAAACCCATATCTTTTATCCCCACTCTTTTATATTTTAATTTTATTAATAATTTCAGCATAATGGGTTCCTATTCCCCCTATATCGCTTTTATAATTCACTGTGTTTATTAAGTTTTTGGTTATATGGATTGCTTCTTTTAACTTTCTTATTTTATTATTCTGTTCTCTCTCTATGATTTTTGCATCATCAAAATTAAATTCATGGCTTTGTGTTATGGCATGTTTAGCTAAAGCTGATTTATTTATGTTTTTTGGGTTGCTGGTGCTATTTTTATGTTGTGATATTCTTGTTTTTAAATTTTGTGATGTTTCACCAATATAATATTTATCTTTACAGTTCTTACAGTTTATTTTATAAACTATATTAAGGTTATCTGAATTTTTTATTTTATCCTTTGTATTAGTTAAATGTTTTTCTATTTTGTTATTATTGTACAATCCTAATTTGAGATTACCATGTTCGTACTTTTTAAAAATCTGTTTTATCTTATTTGTTAGTCTAGAAATATATTTTAATTTTTGATAATTGTAATTGTTTTATTTTTTTCATTTTTTCCTCTTATCTCTTCATTTTTGTTTTTTTCTTTATTAGATGGTTCGAAAAAATCTGTTATTTTGTTTTTTGTTTTTTCTTTTGTTGCATTTATAACTTTTGTTACTTTATTGTTATTAACTGTATTGTATTTTATTGGATTATTTATTTCTGCTATTTTATTGATTTTGTTTATTGTTGTGAACCACAAATTGTTGATTAGTCTTTTCGGATAAAAATTATTTTGCAATATACTATATATTATGTTTTTTATTTCTTTGAGGTGTTCATCATGTGTCAGAGATATGGCTTTTTTAATGAAATTTCTAGCAGTATTTTCTATTTGATGTTTAGGGTTGTTGGAAAAATAATTTAATATAATATCGCTGCAATCCTTTTTTTGTGTCCATTTAGTCGTTATTTTATTATTATCGAACACTATTTCCATATATAAATATTTTATCGTTTTGTTATTAGGTTTTGCTGTAGTAAATTTTATTCTTTTATTTACTTTATTTAATAGCTGCAATAGTTTTTCATGCGTATCCCTTTCTGCAATAATCAGTAAATCGTCTAATATTTTATTATTAATTTTGGTTTAAACGTTAGTTTTTCTATTTCTTCATTTATTATCTTATTTAGATATAAACCACTTATTATCACTGCCAATCTACTTCCCATCGGCAACCCTCCTACTTGTCTGTAGTACATTTCTTCGTATTTAAAATAATTATATGTTATGCATAATTTAATCCCTTCCATAAATATTTTTTTGTTTTTTATTTTTGTGTTATTTTTAATTATCTCCCAGTTTTCTTCTATTAATTTTAGGGTGTCTCCAATTGGTATGTTAGTAAATAGATTTTCAACATCGAAACTTATTATCTCATAATTTTTATTATCTGCTAAATTTATTTTTTCAAGTAATGTTTTAACTTCATGGGCATTTTTTACGTCAAATTTGTATTTATTATTAATTGTATCCATGGCTGGTTTTAAGAATTGTGATAATTTATCGGTTGGTCCATTTATATTGTTGATAATTGGTCTTAGGTTTTTTTGTGGTTTATGTAATTTAATTAACCCGTGAATTCTTGGATCAGTGTAATGGTTGGCTGTTATTTTATTTTTAGTGTATTTATCAATATAATTTAGTTTTTGTAAATTATCTACATATTTGTTAATTTTTTTGGCCAGTTCAGTTCCTGGATTTATTCTTACCTTCTTATATATATCTTTGTCATCCAATAAATTTAACATTTTATTATTATATTCATTTTTTTCCATTATTACCAGTTTCTTTGTTTTGTCTGACTTAATTACTATAACGTTTTTATTTTTGTTTAAAAAGTCTTTGAATTGTTTAATATCTTTATTAATTTGAGTGTTTAATTTACTAATTTTTGGATTTTTTTCAAAAATTGGTTATAAAATTATTTATCGTATAGCAGATTTTATTGCTTGTTACATTAATATGACTTTCGGCTGTGTCCAAACTAACAAGTATATTTTCTATATCTCCTATTAATTGCACTATGTCTTTATCAATTTTTTTATTGTCAAAACTAAATTTTATTCCCAATGATAATACAATTTTTATTTGATCTGGTATATTTATATTGGTAAGATTTTCTATTCTATTGGTGTATTTATGCAGATTGTTGTATTTATTTAGTATTAAGGATTCATCTTTATTGTCTATTATCTTATCATCGATCCTTACATTTTCTTGAATGTTAATCCCTTTTATTGTTGTTATATAATCATATTCATGATTTAATTTTTTAATTAATTTATTCATTAAAGGTTTATTCAATGTAGGTTTAATTTTTCTGTTTATTTTTTTGTCTATATTATGTTTTTTGCTTAAAAATATTTTCTGTATTATTTCATTAATTTTATTTTTGATTATGTTATACATTATTGGGTGATTAATATCTCTATTATTGTTGATTTTTAAATTCTCAAATTATAATTCTACAATAATAACAAAATAGAAAAACATTTAACTAATAAAAAGGATAAAATAAAAAATTCAGATAACCTTAATATAGTTTATAAAATAAACTGTAAGAACTGTAAAGATAAATATTATATTGAAGAAACATCACAAAATTTAAAAACAAGAATATCACAACATAAAAATAGCACCAGCAACCCAAAAAACATAAATAAATCAGCTTTAGCTAAACATCCCATAAAACAAAGCCATGAATTTAATTTTGATGATGCAAAAATCATAGATAGAGAACAGAATAATAAAATAAGAAAGTTAAAAGAAGCAATCCATATAACCAAAAACTTAATAAACACAGTGAATTATAAAAGCGATATAGGGGGAATAGGAACCCATTATGCTGAAATTATTAATAAAATTAAAATATAAAAGAGTGGGGATAAAAGATATGGGTTTTGGTGATGAGGAGAGGGGCTGAAAAGTGGGGACTGGTCAACAACAAAGCAATGAGCGGTTGAATGGTGAGGAGATATTTTTAAAAGTAATGACGAGACATTTCAAAGAAGTGTTAATATTGTAGGAAGTTTAAGGTATGTCCATTTTATGTCTCTTGTTTATGATATTGGCTAATTTTTATAAAATATTTTTAGAATGTTTTTAACACTAAATGAAAGTTTTTTAAAGATTAAATTTAAAAATAAAAAGTTTTGTATGTGGTAGAATTGTTTTAAAGTGTAATATAATTTGTATATATTGTGTTTTAAATGGAATGAAAAATGTTTTAGATATGTACTCGAAAATGGACAAACAAGTCTGAAACGTTGTACATGTATAAAGAAAAATAAAGAGGACAATTTGAATAAATGGATGTTGGATGTATAAATTTCCTGAAAAAATACACATAATAGTAATTATATCCTAATATTTTTAATACAGTCAAATAAATATTACTTATAAAGATAAAAATGTTTCACTTAGTATGAAACATAAGAGATTGAGAATAGAATATTACGCCAAATTTATAAGTATTTGGTAAAGAATAAAGGAGATTTAATTTTTTTATTTTTTACATCTCAAATTTGACTATAGTATGTATAGTATGATCCATTTGTAGCGGCAGTAAGAGAGAAAGAGGTTCCTAATAGAGCCACTTGGCGCGCCACCTGCACTGGGCAGAGTGGGGGGGCGGCCAGCGGGTATATCTAGCCGCTGCCGACCTCAGTTCAGATACACACATCGTTCCATTAGTATTAATGGTTCGAATTTCACATTTTAATCCTGTTTTTCTGTTTTAGAGGGATCAGAAAAAAAAAAAAAAAGTTCAGACACCTTTTAGCGGAGGCCCTTCAACTCCTAACATATCATGATGAGCTGCACCACAGCGAAAATAACATATCTCAACGCACCTTCAAATACCACAGGTAGTATAAGGTAATGAGGTAAAACAGCATCGTTCCATTAGCATTAATGGTTCGAATTTCACATTTTAATACTGTTTTTCTGTTTTAGAGGGATCAGAAAAAAAAAAAAAAAGTTCAGACACCTTTTTTGACCTCTCGCCTTCTCTCTTACTCATCACTCTCCTTCTCCGCCTTGTATTCTATATAGTATTTGTTAAATAAAATATTTTTTTAAGTTATTTTTCTTATTATTTGGCAAACTTAATTTCCTTTCCTTTCCTTGTTACCCGTGACGAGCCTACTGGCGTCTAGGGATGCGACATCGATGTCCCTGATTTTCCCCAAAACATCGATGTTACGTAGCCGATGTTTTTCGACCATCGATGTTTGTGGGCCGATGTTGACATCGATGTTTTTAGTAGTAAGCCTTTTTTTTTTTTTTTTTTAAGCATTAACAAAGTTCTTTTTAACTTCGATATTAAAATACATTTGTTTTTGCAAAAAACATCGATGTTTTAATAAAAGTTGTTAAGACAAAAACAAACATGTTTTTACATCGATGTTTTGGACAAAAAACATCAATTAATATCCTCTTAACATCGATGTTTTAACAATAAAAAGTGGTTTTTAACATCAATGATAAAAACAAATATGTTTTAACATCGAAGTTTGGGACAAAAAACATCAATATATATGCTCTTAACATCAATGTTTTAGACAACATCAAATATTTTTTAACATCGATGTTTAAACAATAACCAAGTTCTTTTTAACATCGATGTTTTATACAAAAACTAATATGCTCTTAACATCGATCTTTTAACTATTAAGTTGTTTTTAACATCGATATTTTTGGGCAAAACAATGATGTTAAAACATATTTGTTTTTGCAGAAATCATCGATGTTTTAAAAAAAGCATCGAAGTTATGACAAAAACAAATGTGTTTTTACATCGATCTTTTAGACAAAAAACATCAATATATACTTAAGAGCGTATATAAATGATATAGACAACATCAAATATGTTCTTAACATCGATGTTTTAAGTATAACAAAGTTGTTTGTAACAGCGATGGTTTTGACCTAAACATCGATGAGGAAACATATTTGTTTTTGCAGAAAACAAAACAACATCAATGTTTAAAAAAAAGTTGTTTTTAACATCGATATTTTGAACAAAGAACATCAATATATATGCTCTTAACATTGATGTTCTAACAATAAAAAATTGTTTTTAGCATCGATGTTTTCGGCAAAAACAAATATGTTTTAACTTCGATGTTTTGGACTAAAAACATCAATATATATGCTGTTAACATCGATGTTAAAACCATTGATTATTAACAACAAAAAGTTATTTTTAACATCGATGTTTTCGTCAAAAACAAATATGTTTTAACAATATCCAAGTTGTTTTTAACATCGATATTATATACAAAATCAAATATGATCTTAACATTGAATTTTTAACTATAACAAAGTTGTTTTTAACATCGATGTTTTTGACAAAAACTAATATGCTCTTAACACCGAATTTTTAACTATAACAAAGTTGTTTTTAACATCGATGTTTTAGCTATAATATAAGATGTTTAGGTCATAACAGTTGAATATTTAATAAATAGTTATGTAAAACTAACTATGTAGAAAACATCGATGTTTTTATATATTAATAATGAAAAATAAACATGCTTTACACTTAAACATCAATTTAAATACGTTTGGGCACTAATATGTTAAAGTTTAAATATATGTTTTGTGGTCGATGTTTAATCGACATCGATGTTTTGATTGTAAAAACATCGATGTTTAAAAAAAAGTTGTTTTTAACATCGTTGTTTTGAACAAAAAACATCAATATATATATTTTTAACATCGATGTTCTAACAATATAAAATTGTTTTAAACATCGATGTTTAAACAAACATATTTGTTGTTGCCGAAAACATCAATGTTAAAAACAACTTTTTATCATTAAAACATTAATGATTTTAACATCGATGTTAACTGCATATATATTGATGTTTTTTGTCCAAAACATCGATGTTAAAACATTTTCGTTTTTGTCCAAAACATCGATGTTAAAAGATATTTATATTTCTCAAAAATATCGATGTTAAAAACAACTTTTTATTGTTAAAACATCGATGTTTTTAACGAGATTAAGAGCATATTTGTTTTTGAATATAACATCGATGTTAAAAATAACGTGGTTATTGTTGACACATCAATGTTAAAAAATATTTTATGTTGTCTAAAACATCGATGTAAAGAGCATATCTATTGATGTTTTTTTCCCAAAACATCGATGTAAAAACATATTTGTTTTTGTCATAACTTTGATGTTAAAAACAACTTTTTTTAAAAACATCGATGTTTTCTTCAAAAACAAACAAGTTTTAACATCGATGATTTGGACAAAAACATCGATGTTAAAATATATTTGATGTCAAAAACATCGATGTTAAGGGCATATATATTGATGTTTTTTGTCAAAAACATCGATGCTAAAAACAACTTTTTATTGTTAAAACATGTTCTAACATCAATGATATTAAGAGAATATATATTGATGTTTTTCGTCCAAAACATCGATGCTATGAACAACTTTTTTTAAAACATCGATGTTGTTTTAATCATTGATGTTTTCTGCAAAAACAAATATGTTTTAACAATAAAAAGTTGTTTTTAACATCGATGTTTTAGCTATAATATAAGATGTTTAGGTCCTAACAGTTGAATATTTAATAAATGGTTATTTAAAACCAACTATGTAGAAAACATCGATGTTTTTATATATTAATAATGTAAAATAAACATGCTTTACACTTAAGGGCAGACGGAACAGGCGGCAACCGCTGCAGCCCTACCACAACGCCGCCTCTTCATAACGGACAAACGAACAAAAGAGCAGTTCCTGATTGATAGAGGTGCCTCGATTTCCATTGTTCCTCGTCCACGGAATTCCCGAAGTACACCGACCGACTTACGGAGGGGCAAAAAGATATCTGGATTTCGGGCTACGGCGCACAGTGGTTGAAGGGCGGAAAAAACCTATTTTTTGAAGGTCTTGGAATTTTATTTTTGTTTTTATTATTAATAAATAGAATAGTTACCTGACACATTCCGTGATTTTTTTTTGGAGATATTCCGATTTTTACACTTGTTATGGCCCTTTGAAAGTCGATCATTGAAAAAGCTTAGTTTTCAACGAAAAATTTATAGACATATAATTACTCGTATTTTTGCAACTCGCATTTTTGTTTATTAGTGCGATTTTCCTTCATAATCATGAAAAGCGATCCCACATATTGCACTACCATAAAAATGATGCTGTTTTTCCTATGTTTTAACCAAGAAATAAAATCCCGAATAAATGCAATAAAAACAAGACCAAATTTTTTTTTTGTAATCTATATTTTTTAAGCGCAGCCGAGCGCAGTTTTAAAATCCATTTTTTAAAGAAGAAGATACCTCTAAGTAAATATTAAAACAGATTCCAGCTGCGTCCACCAGCGTCTGTACATGTGGAATTTTTTTTTATTGAGTTACCTTTTCTATTTCATGCAGTTTCTACGCTACGGAGCTTGTGCTTCGAATTATGTTATAACTATTCGTTAAGTAAAACATCCTGCCTTACTTACCAGGTCTGTAGCATCATTTATAAAGTCAGTCTGAATCGTTATTAGGTCGATGATATATCAACTTTTTCACCTATCGTGATTTTAGCCTATTTTTGGAAAATTTTAATAATAAGTTTATTAATATGACCATGGATAACTTGGTGGAAATAAACCGATTTCTCATAAAAACTTTCTTGTCTCGTTTTATCAGAAAATGTCAGGAAGCTCAAAAAAATAAAAATAGATTTATTAAAAAAAATGAAGAATGGCTTCCACAGTGGAGTGATATTACCAAACTGATGATTGGGTGCCACGTCACTAAGTAAAGGCTTGATTCCGTTCAAAAAAAAATTTCAAATACTTTCCCTATAATAGGTAGGAGGTCGATAGGACATAAGATGAAAAAATTAATTGTGGGTTTAGAATCATTTTGAGTGTGGAGAGTTTCCAAAGTGTGTGTGTAAGATAGATTTATTGATGTGTGTGAGAAACAAAACAGCTTTTCGATGTAGGTGACGAAGGACAAAGAGAGTGATATGACCATAGCCCTGTTCTTTTCTGTTAGGAAGTCTCTTGATTGCTTTGTGGATATTTTTTTGAGGTGAAACACCGGAGGTGGATCATAATATAGAGGTAGTGGAGTTGTCAAGTCATCGTATATTTCGGTGAGTGTGTCGTATAGTACATATTTCGTTCTAAAAACGTGGTCAAGATATTTAGTGAATTCAAGTACTTATTCAAAATTTATATACATATAAAAAAAATCCTGCTGTTATTTAGAATGAATTAGAGTTACTATTAAGTTATTCGCTGTATTTGTTAGTTATTGTTGTAGTTATTACAGAGTTGCAGTTATTAAACCTATATTGAATAGTCTCTTCACCATCTCTCAACAAATTTATATTAAAGCCGGATAACCCCAATCGCACTTAAAAACTTATATTTTAGTCTGAAAATACATATAATAGTTAAAAATTAAAATAATACGAAACAATTAATTGATATCTCCTATGTATGATAATTTTCTTTATTCGCTTTACCTAACTTTGGTGTTTTAATGAACTAAAATTATATTGCAAGTACTGTCAAGGATATTAATAGCATAAAACAACAAAAGTGTTTAAAACAGCAGATCTCGAGTCGAAAATCGATGTATCAATTTTTTTCTATTTTCCTTACACTGCCGGTTAATCCGAAGAGCCGGTTAAGCGGGGCTCCAACCTATACATTTTATTGGAAATTTAGTCATGGTTATTTTAATATCAACTTTATTTTTTTGGAGCTAACAGATCAAGTTTGACAAGGTTTTTTCCGAAAATAGTCGATTTTCAACCACTGTGCGGCGTTTGTACAAATGGACGTTCATAATAGCAGACGTCGAAAAACCGATAATTGGAGCTGACTTTCTCTATTCTCACCGCATTACAGTAGATCTTCACAACAAAAAGCTAATAGATCAGCACACAGGAATGAGCACCACTGGACGAGTTTCCAGCATTTCCTTCTCCACTATTTCTGCAATCCCTAGTAACTGCACCTACGCACACTTACTCCTACAATACCCTAATATTTGTCGGCCATCGCCTATTAGAGGTCCTTCAAGGAGCGTAATTGAGCATCTCATAGAGACAAAGGGGAATCCTGTGCGAAGCAAAGCTCGCCGCCTTCCTCCCGAAAAATACGCCGCAGTCAAAGAAGAATTTCGGCAGATGATGGAAGAGGGAATCTGCGAACCATCAAAGTCTCCTTGGGACGCCCATAACATGGACGGAAGAAACAATCAAGGCATTTGATGACAGCAAGATTAGCTTAAGCGAAGCAGCGAAACTTGCTCATCCCGCCACCGCTGGAGACCTTTCATTGGCTTGCGACGCTTCCGATAAGGGTATAGGAGGCGTTCTACAGCAAAGGAAGAACAATGTTTGGCGACCACTCGGTTTCTTTTCTCGTGCGCTCTCTTCCACACAGAAAAATTATTCTACTTACGATCGCGAGCTTTTAGCGATTTACGAGGCTGTGCGTCATTTTCGTCCTTTTATTGAAGGATTGCAGTTTACAATAGTGACAGACCACAAGCCGCTTACGCACTCCTTTTTTCAGAAACCGGAGTCGGCATCACCCCGCAGAATACGGCAACTCAACTTTATCAGCCAATTCTCCATGGACATAAAATACCATGCGGGGAAAGAAAACATCGTTGCTGATGCACTCTCACAGTTGGAGGAGATCCAAGTACCTGATGATCTCAATGCGCTAGCATTAGCCCAGAAGCAGGACCCTACAGTCCACGAACTCAAGTCCAACCCCAGCCTAAACCTCAAGATTCTAAACATGCCGGGACAGGAAAACCCCATATTATGTGAAACCTCAACTAGGACAGCACGACCTTATGTACCACCAGACTTAAGGGAACAAATTTTCCAACGTCTGCATGGACTCAGCCATCCCGGAATACTCGCCAGCAGGAAGCTTATAGCCCAGCGTTATTTTTGGCCATCTCTGAACAAAGGCATAGGAGATTGGGCTAAGGATTGCATCCCGTGCCAGCGATCTAAAGTCATAAGGCACACTAAAACTCCACTAGGAACCTTCAAACCATCCGGACGGTTCCGTCATATCCACATAGATATAGTAGGACCACTTCCACCATCCGATGGTAAACAATATTGCCTCACCATGATAGACCACACAACCCACTGGCCTGAAGCTGTTCCTATCGCCGAGATGACGGCAGAAACGGTCGCCGAAGCATTTTATTCTTATAATTGGATTGCTCGATATGGAACACCAGTCCGACTTACAACCGACCAGGGGAGACAATTCGAAGCAGCAATTTTCCGACACCTAACAGCCCTGCTCGGTATTGACAAGAAAAGGACTACAGCCTACCACCCTCGGGCAAACGGCTGTATAGAACGGTGGCATCGCAGTTTAAAGGCTGCACTGATGGCTCACTTCGACGCAGAGCATTGGACCAAAACTCTCCCTACCGTTTTATTAGGACTACGCTCTACTCTTCGCGAGGACGTGGGAATGAGCGTAGCGGAAGCAGTATATGGACAGCCACTCCGCCTCCCAGGAGAACTCTTTCAAGAATCACCGAACACCTTTGAACAGAGCACTTCACTGCAGCGAATCAAAACAGACCTCGCTAAATTGAAGCCCGCTCAGCTGAGAGGAAAACCTTTGTCCACAAGGATCTGCATACCACTTCGCATGTTTTCCTAAGAGAGGACGCAATTAGAAAACCCCTAATCCCTCCTTACTCTGGACCGTATGAGGTCGTAAGCAGAAGCGACAAGCACTTAACGATCCAGAAAGGTGACAAGAGGATTACAATATCTATGGACAGGTTGAAACCTGCGTACTTACTCAACGAAGATAACACCAAGGACTTCGTGCAGCAGCCTAGACATAGAACCCACCAAAAGGACGATCCAAGTCCAGCAGTAATCCATTCACCAAAAACAAAACCGTACAAAACAAGATACGGACGGATTACGAGAAGAGTTACCTTTAAATGATGTCACAAACAGGGATTAAGGACATAAACAAACAATCCCAGTTAACAGTATATAAGGGCTAAGAAAAAGTACGTTAATCCAGTCGATCTTCATCATGGGCAGAATCGGTAGAGCTGAGTGGCAAGTTCCAGCATCCAGACCAAGAACTCGGGATCTCGATACCATATTGCGAGAGGCCACCAAACAACCTCCACGATTACTGTCACCATTACGGGAGAAATATCCATCGGAGCCGTACATCCCAGGTCCGGACACGCATATAGTGTACACCCCCACACCTAAAGAAGAACTGAGGCTAAGAAACGTGAAGACTCCTACAAAAATACGAACTCCCTATAGGAAATCCACTCAAACGGAAAAGAAAATGTTTGTGGCGACAACGCAGCTGCCGTTATGGACGAAGACGGCCTCACTGGACACGATGTTCGAAAAGGGAACGCAGACCTGGCGGAAAGATCCGGTAAGGCCGAACAACATCGGAAGATCCTAAGATACATTGTACATATATTTGTATTTGTCTATTTTTGTATTTTCGTAGTTATGTACATATGTTTATATTTTTGTATTTCTTTTTGGATATATAGCTCCGCCATTTAGGGGGGGAGTAGTGTAGCGGCAGTAAGAAAGAAGGAGGTTCCTAATAGAGCCACTTGGCATGCCACCTGCACGGGGCAGAGTGGGGGGCGGCCAGCGGGTATATATAGCCGCTGCCGACCTCAGTTCAGACACCTTTTTTCCTCTCCTTGACCTCTTGCCTTCTCTCTTACTCATCACTCTCCTTCTCCGCCTTGTATTCTATATAGTATTTGTTTAATAAAATATTTTTTAAAGTTATTTTTCTTATTATTTGGCAAACTTAATTTCCTTTCCTTTCCTTGTTACCCGTGACGAGCCTACTGGCGTCCGGGACACTTGTCAATGATTTCACCAGTAATCTCCGAGGTAACTCTCCTTTACCACCTATGACGGGCCTGGCAGCGAACGAGCCTTGAGACCGTGACTTCACTGTTACCCCCGAGGCACTCTCCTCCTGCACTCCTCTATCACCCGTGAAGAGTCTAGCTGCGGTCGAGGCCAGTGCCCGTGACACCACAGGTACCTCTGAGGTGGAATTCCCATCCTGTCCGTGACAGGTCTAGCTACGGCCGAGACACTATCCCTCTTCCTTTCATCCTGTCATGCATGTTGTCGTCGCCTTCTGATCGGAAGTCAAGCCGGTAACCTGCGACGAGCCATAGGCAACAACACCGGCGACACACCTGGTAACGACAACACATTCATTTAACACTTATGGTTTTATTCCAATGGATCTGAAAGCTGGACTACCCTCGACAAACATGCAACCAAGATGGTAACAGCTGAAATGAGATTCCTCCGAAGAATAGTTGGCAAAACCAGGAGGGACTGTATTAGAAATGACAGGATCCGTGAGGAATTGGGAGTAAGATCAGTGCGGGACATCCTGGAGGAGCGACAATTGAGGTGGTTCGGGCATGTCTGTAGAATGAACGATACCAGAAAGGCCAGGTGGTTTTTTTTAGGCTAGACCGGAAGGAAGACGTCCTCGTGGCAGACCCAGATGTTTGTACTCTGATTGTAATTGGGAAACTGGGTGCAGCAAGAGGACTAACCATCCCGGAGATGAGAAGAATGGCAAGGGACAGAGACCAGTGGGCTCGCTGGACTGGGACGGCAACTCCACACTTAGCGGCATACAGGAGTCAGAGGAAGAAGAAGAAGAAGAAGGGTTTATTTCAGCAGAAACGAGATGATATATAAATAATACACATGTAAAAGGAACTAATAAAGAATATAATTGGAATAAGGTTTAGAACAATCACAATAGGCTGTTAGCGAAAATGTACCCAATTAATCTTTTGCAATAATACAGATCGAAGGAGACGCCATGGCCTAAACATCGTGAGCTGGACAAATTTGAATTACCTGGGCAAGGTTGCTCTTACTCAGCAGATAAATGTTTATTTTTTAGTTTATTTAAATAAGTATTCTATATGATAATTTATTATTTTCTTAACAAAAACAGCAGTAGCGTATTTCTTCAGAAGATTTTTTTTTTTAAGTACTGAAATTTCTTTTCTTTTTGTTTTAATTTTGTCTCTAATCTAAAAATAGATTATTAATTATTGAAAGGGAAGGAGAGGGAGATCTCCCCTTTTTTAATACATAAAACCATAAAAAATTTATGTGATGAGCCTAAGAATGTAAAAAAATTAAAAATGGAACGATCGTAATAGAGACAAATACTAATCATCAATCTGAGAAACTATTAAAATTAACCAATTTCGGAGAAATTAAAATTAGGGTCAAACCCAATGGAAAACAAAATTTAAGTAAGGGTGTTATTTTTTTCCTGATCTAGATAATTTAGATGAACACGAAATATTAGTAGAATTGAAATACCAAAACGTCAAAGAAATTAAAAGAATTATTTCTAGAAAGGCAGGAATTGAAAGGCAAACTAGTTTATACATACTAACATTCTCACACCCTACTCTCCCTGAAGATATTGATATAGGGTTTTATAAAATTAAAATGTACCTCCCTAATCCTGTAAGGTGTCGGAATTGTCTAAAAATTGAACATTTTTAGACATGCTCTACAGAGCCTATTTGTGAATTCTGTGCCAAGCCTGCCCACCAGGTACACAGTGCGACACAATTATTCCAAGTTATGTTAATTGTAAACAAAATCATCCCAGTTTAGATTTTAAATGCCCTCGATTTATTGAAGAAAAAGAAATAAAGGCCATTCAGTCTAAAGATAAAGCACCTTACGGAACTGCGAGATGAATGTACAGGGAAAAACATAGCTCATCTATCAGCTTTGCTGAGGCTGTTAGGAATAGAGGCAAAGGAATAGAAGTCGGTTGCCAGAGTCGACTTTGTCGGCGTATTTTAGAGTTATCCTGAATTGAACGGTATCGGTCCCCGGGGTCCGACTGCTGGGATGAGCCACAGACGATATCGGGCGACGAGGTCCGATGGGAATTCTTTGACGAAAGCGTTCTCTTTTGATTAAAAAGGAATTAAATGAGCGCCTCAAGGGCATCATCTCTTGGGAAGGATTGGAACTAGACGTAATAGGTGAAGGACAGGCCGATACAGGATTTACGATATTCTTTATCGAAAATCAGACCTCGGAGTCCGATTCTAAAAAACAATAGAATTTCAGCTGTTAGCAACATTTTCTGCACTAAAAGGCAATAATCTCATTAAAATCGATTAAATTAAGTGTTTGAAGTGTTCGGACTTTCGGACATTTTCATGTGAAAATCGGCTGTTAAGAAGGGAATGTAAGGCATCGGACCCCGGGGACCGATGCCGCACCTAACGTGTTAATCTTATTGTGATGAAAAAATTAAAAATATCCTTATTAACTTAAAATAAAAATATCTAAGTGTGTGCAGCATATAATATATACACATATTTACAAATAAAATAAATTGAACTTATATTTAAAAGATAAATAAATAATAAAGGCCTTTACCAATTTAAAGTTAAAATTGAGAATTTGTAAAGAATTTTTACAATTGTTCGGGAAACTGGGGGGATAGGAGGTGATTAAACAGGAGGGATTTAAAGGTAGGGAGAGTGTTGGAGGGACAGATAAAAGGGGGAATAGAGTAGATCTTTCGAAAGTTGACGTTCGGTGGGCCGGAGTGTATAGATCTGAAGACCTAGAACAGGTATTGCGGGAATGGACAGAGGATTTGAACTGGAGAAATTCGGTGATGTATGAAGGACGACAGGATTGGATAACTTGGAAAAGGAAGGAGGCCAGGAAATATTTACGGTGGTAGGATGGGTATAACCACTTTAACCTTTCTATTATCTACTAGTAAAATTAATTATCTTCTAATCACGATATATCCGTTTTGGTATAGAGGAAACTTATACTAGAACTACTTTCAACCACAAACACGTATTATGCATCTTAAGTTTTTCATTAAATCAGATAGCCTTAATTTTTTCAAATAGCCGTTCCATATATAATTTAATATATAGAATATTCAGTTTTACCGAGTTCGATAATATCCCACATGAAAATAGTCTATTCAAAATAAATAACCTCCTACTGAAACCATAAACGAAATCCCGCTGCAACAACTTATCAATAGCCTTCCAGGCCCTTATATTATGGTAGGGGATATGAATGGATCCCGCAGCTCCTAGAGTCTCAACGGGCTAAACCATCCAAGAGGAAATATTATCAGAAGAGTCATAGATGCTACTGATACTTTAGTACTTAACACAGGAAATATGTCTCACCTATGTCCAAGAACTGGAACACTTTCGGCTATTGACTTAGCCTGCACTCCTCACCTGCACTAGAAAATCATTTGTCGTGGGAAGTAGGTCAAAACCAAAATGGAAGCGACCACTTCCCCATAAAATTAAACTTTAATCATGAGTTACCCTAATTGACCAGCCAACCAAGATGGATTGTCGAAAAAGCAAATTGGGAAGTCTTTAAAAGCACTATAAATATAAAATCCTAAGACTTGCCGGACGGTATAGACGAAGCAATAGGGTTTCTTACTTCATAAATAATAGACTCTGCTAATTAGTAGCATCCCAAAATCCAAAGGCCTCCCTAAACCCAACCATGCTCCCTGGTTTGATGAGGACTGTCGAAAAGTTCTGAAAATAAAAAATAAAGCCCTAAAACAATGTCAGCGAAACCCCACAACAGAAAATCTCATAAAATATAAGAAAGAAAAAGCTGTGTCTCGAAACATTATTAAAACCAAAAAGAAGACATCTTGGTTATCGTATGTCGAGTCCATAAATGTCCACACTCTTATCAAGGTCTGGCAGAAAATCCATAGCAAGTATAATCCTGAAACACCTGCAATAAACCTGCAAGGAAAAATAGTTACTGACACACACTCAATAGCCAAAGCTTTTGTGAATCATTATACAAGTATTTCTTACAACCAAACCATACCTCACCAGGATGACAGCAATGTTCAGGATAGTGATGGAAACACTAGACACAAAAAACACCTCGAGCAACAAATCAGTTGCGCATTCACCTCTTGGGAGCTACAGTCAGCCATTGACAAATTAAAAGCTTCTGCCTCAGGTAAGGATGAAATCCATAATTTAATGATTAAAAATCAGCCATCAACAGCAAAAAGTGCACTACTATCCATATATAATAGAATTTGGGAAGTCAATCCCGAAGCTTGGGGAGAGTCAATTATCATTCCAGTTTTAAACCCCGGTTATGACAAACACATAATAAATAGTTACAGACCCATATCATTAACTGGCTGTCTCTCAAAACTGCTAGAAAAAATTATTAATAAAAGACTCGTTTGGATATTGGAAAAATACAACATCCTAATGGATATCCAAGGCGGCTTCCGCAAAGGCAGATCTACACTAGACAAGTTAATTCTACACTTGACTTAGAAAAAGCTTATGATACCATCTATAGGAATGTCATTCTACAAAAAATGTATTCATTGGGTTTTCGTGGACACCTAATCAAATTTTTGAAAAGCTTCCTTCGACCAAGGTGCATAAGAGTAAGAATAGGACAGTACATCTCTGCTTCCAAGTCAACAGCAAACGTTATACCACAAGGAAGTGTACTAAGCTGCACGCTATTTGCAATAGCTATTAATTCAATTGTCAACGTAATTCCCCGGCCAATCAAAGCATTTCTGTATGTTGATGATCTTACCATTCTACTACGATTCAGGGATACTAACTGGATGGAGAGGATCCTTCGAAATGTCATCAACAACCCACAAATTTGGGCAGATAATAATAATCTACACTTCTCAACTAGAAAGACCAATGACTAATGTTTTCAAGGAAAAGAAATCCAACCGAATGCCCAGAGTTTTATACGTACGGTGAGCAATTGAGATTTATAGAAGAAGTTAAATTTCTTGGTCTGGTTTTAGACAGGAAACTCACTTGGCTGAGCCACATCAGATATATACGTGAGCAATGTTCCAGCCGCCTCAGATTAATGGAGGTGCTCGGTAAGACATCCTGGGGTGCCGATCGCAAAAGTATGCTTATGGTGTATGGAAGCCTCATTCGATCTAAGATCGATTATGATTTTGCTGCTTACTCATCAGCAAAGACAAATCATCTGCTCCTCCTGGATACATTTCATCATACAAGCATAAGACTCACCACAGGAGCATTTGGAACAGTCCTATAATTAGCCTCTATACCACCACTTGTTTTTCGCCATCAGGAGCTGACCTCTTCATATCTTATCAAAATAAAACTCCAGCCTAACAATCCTGCATAGAACCACGTTTTTCATCCCCAGCATATACAGTTATATAACTTGAAACCAAGAAACTCTTCTCCATTAGCAGTCTGATTCAGAGAAATGATTAGTGAAATCCATAGTATATCTATAGATGTGACTGACTATGACTTGCATATGCCGATTTGCACAAACCCTCCACAAAAAATAGACCTCTCTTTAAGAAATATCCCCCCACCTACATTGAGCATTACCCAGCACCTACATTGATTCCTTTATCAAGGAAAAATACAATTATGAAATTATCTATACATTACATATATTTATACACATTAGATGGTTCAAAAAGCAATGAGAATCTTGGCTACACAGTGGTTCAAAGAAATACAAAAAAAAAAAAAAAAAAAAAAATACAAATTGCCTCCTTTCAAATTAATATTTACTGCAGAATTACACACGATTGTAACTGCTCTTTATCCGGCTATTGACAGAAATGCAAGAAATATTTTAATATGTTCAGATTCATTATCAGCCATACAAGCTATTAAAAAACACACTAGAGATGGCCAGACAATGAAAAAAATCTTTGATTATCTCAATATTCTATCGGACCTCAACAAATCAGTAAAATTTCTATGGGTGCCATCACATATAGGAATTTCAGGCAATGAAGTAGCAGACAGGACAACAAAGGAAGTAGCAATTATGACTGGCCCAGCACTGCAAATACATGAGGCAAATGATATGAGAACATGGCTCAAAAGGAGAATCAAGAGTTATTCTAATAAGCTCAAATCCACTAAGCCTACAACGAGAGAATGGAATAGCTCCCTAAGAGGGAACCAAAGAGAAGAGGTAGCACTAACAAGGCCTCCGATAGGTCATACGAATCTCACCCATGTTCACCTCATTACCAAAGAAGCTTAACCTAAATGTGAAACACCTCTTACAATAAAACATATTATAGAAGAAGCCGAGAGATACGAAGAACAATTTACAACTTAATACAAAACTTAATATTCCATGTAGCACTTTGGAGGCATCAAAGGATTCACCCAAAGCTGCATATAACATGATCAAACACTAAGAGATTTTCATATTTGAAAAATATAATAATTCATTCAAAATTAAAATCCAATTATAATATATTAATTAACGATAATTATTACAAAAGTATAAGTGTACAATTGGCAATATTATCATAGAGTAATGGAAGGGCATAATTACTGCGTAGTTGATCGCCCAAACCTAACAATCTAATCTAATCTAATCTGCAATAATATATATTAACTTAAATTCAGAATATAACACATGATGAGATTAGTTATCATTCTGATATCTGCCTGCAGGTTATCAAAAGCGAGCATGGAAGCGGGAGAAACCTCTAGCCATATTCTTTCAGTACTACTTATCGAAACGTATAAAATCACGTATAAAAATTGAATTTTATGATTGAGGTAGACAACCCATTTTTTTTTAATTATTAGAATTAATAATTTCTATTTATTGAAGTGCTAATAGGATCACAACGTTTTTGGTTAACCTCTCTTTTGCTAACACAAATAGATTTTATGGTTTCCCTAACAGGTGGCACGTAATTGCTCATGGAAAGAAAAAAGATTTTTGTTTTCAAGATCGGTCAAGTAGTTTTGGATTTTATCCCAGAAAAACATCGTGAAACGAGATTTTTATAGATATAAAGATGAATATAGAAATTTTAGACAGTAGAAGGTAAATCTAACTCCAAAAATCTTATTATTTTCTTACAGGTACTAATGCTTATGATACTTTCAAGAAACCATAAAATGTAGAGCAAGGATCCAGTCTTCTAGGGATGCGACGTTTATGTCCATGTTTCTGAAACATCGACGTTATGCAGCCGATGTTTTGTGAACATCAATGGTTGAGGTCTACGTTAACATCTATGTTTTGAGTAGTTGATTTTTTTTTTTTTTTTTTTTTTATTCAAAGAGTCTTGTAAAGAAAAATAAAACACTTATCATTTAACCTCAAAACACAGTGTTTATACACTGATTTTGGATTGGATTTATATAAATAAATCCAAGCTTGAAAGGGATATACATGTACTCGTACAAAACATAACCAATGGGCAATAAACAACATCCAATCAGAGCATTTAGAATCTTGGAGTACCCTGAGGCTTTCTAGGGTTGTCAGTTACAAGTTAAAAAGTGGCTGGTTTGAACGTGAATTGTGTGAGAGTGATGGTTTTTATTTTGTACACACTATTGGTTCCTAAAAAAAAAGTGCCAGTGCTGGTATTTGGTAGTTTGAAATTGTGCACTAATAAAACAGCTGTAATATAAAATTTGGCCCTGAAGATCTTTGTTTTAAGTTGTTCATGAATTGAGGCATTAAAACATATTTTATGTTTGTAAAGTCTAATTTTTTAGAATATAAGAAATTATTTTGAGCAGAAAGTTGAAAAGTTAATGAATTTATTTATTTATAAATATAATATTGGCATAGGGAGGAGGTGACCCCATCGCCCAGTCCTTGGACTGCAAATAGCCACAGGTTGGTTGAACCAAGCCCACATAGTACTCATTATACAGCACACAACAAACATTTTACATTTGGAACACACTTTCATTATACAGACCCGGAGCACTCAATGTACTCCTGATTGAAATAGAACGATATAAGCTGGACATAGCTGCCATCCAAGAGATTCGATGGATCGGTAAGGGCACATTGGAAAAAAGAAACCACACAGTCTATTATAGTTGCGACGATCAGCTGCACATCTTTGGAACAGGCTTTGTTGTCAGGAGATCATTCAGAAAACTAGTAATCAGATTTAAAGCATGAACTCAAGAATGGCCGTATTGAGGACTCGTGGAAGATTTTACCACTTCTCTATCCTGAGTGTTCACGCTCCAACTGAAGAAACAAATAAAGATGAAAAGGACAAGTTTTATGATCTGCTTGAGGCTACTCTGGATTCTCTTCCTCGCCATGACATAAAGATCATTGCTGGTCACTTGAATGCTAAAGTTGGACGGGAAGATTTTTACATCCCTCCCATTGGCAAGCACAGGTTACACGATGTAAGCAATGATAATGACCGGCGACTTATAAACTTTGCTGCATCAAAAAATCTCAAAATTGCAAGCACATTATTCCCGCATAAAGATATACACAAGGGCACCTGGACATCACCGGATGGACTCACAGTAAAGCAAATTGATCATATACTAATGATTGGTAGACACGTTAGCAGTATCACCGATGTAAGAGTATTCAAAGGAGCCACTATTGATTGCGACCACCACTTGAGTATTGCCCATGAAGCAGCTATTAATCCACTGATGCCGCGGCACAATACAGTTAAATTCAATACAGCTAGGCTTAAGGATCCCAAGATCCAGGAGTTATATGAAACAACCATGGATTCACAGTTAGGATCCATTCCAACCATGGAAGACAATATAGAGGAGATCTGGGACAGTTACCGGAAGACTATGGAACAGACTGCCGAAGCCGTCCTAGGAATAGCAGAAAGGGAGGCCGAGAATCCATGGTTCGACAAAGAATGCCAGACTGCCACAGATGACAAAAATGCTGCCTACAAGCTAATGATTAACAGGCGTAGGCGAGAAACGGTGGAGGAGTACAGAAGAAAAAGAAGAGTGGAAAATACTTGCATCAAAGAAGAAAATAGAAGAAAAATAAAGAGAACTACAAGAGCTAGAAGATCATAGATCCGACGGAGACATGAGGAAATTCTACTGCAACGTTAATAGAAGCAGAAAACCGTTCAAACAAATCCCCTCGATATGTGTGGATGAGCAAGGAGCTCTGATGAACGAGCCTGCCTAGCAAAATGGAAAAGATTTTTAGAGAACCTTCTGAATGGTCAAAGCTTGGAGAGACAGGAAGAACCCAACTCCTTGGCACTGAAGCAGATGACATTGAGCCACCATATGAGGAAGAGGTCATGGATGCCTTCAGCCGGTTAAAAACAATAAGGCCCCAGGAACAGATGGCCTACCCGCAGAATTGTTCAAGCTTGGTGGAAACAAACTAACAAAGCTCCTTCACAACTTGCTTATAAGCATCTGGAATGAGGAGATTATGCCAAGTGACTGGAAGAAAACTGTCATATGTCTAATACATACAAAGGGCGAACTATTGAAGTGCTCCATTTATCGTGGTATTGCTAGAAATAGATGTTTTGATAAAAACAAAGAATTTTTTAACGTCGATGTTTAAAAAAAAACTAAGGTATTTTTAACATCGATTTTTAGACGAAAACAAAAACGTTCTTAACATCGATGTTTTAAGAAAAACAAAGATGTTTTAACATCGATGCTTAGGCAAAAACAAAAATGATCATAACATGGATGTTTAAAAAAAAAAACAAATTTTTAATCGATGTTTTGACAATAACAAATAAGTTTTAACAACGACGTTTTGATAAAAAAAAATATATATACATATATGTTTTTATCATCGATGATTTGACAAAAACAAAGATATTTTAAACAACGATATTTGACAATAAATTGGATATGTTACTTCTGTTCTACCAACCCCTTCTTGTTTCTGTTCAACTTCAAGTAAGTAATGAAAACGCAAAACCATAGTATCATTTACATTACTTATTTAATGCAGCTGCTAGCAAAATCTTTTTAAAATATTCACCAGAAATACGATTCTATGTACATACTTGGGAAGCGAAATCGATATATGAATATGTTTGGGTCCTAACAGGTTCATCTTTAATAAATTAATACAAAAAACCATCAGTGTCGAAAACATCAATGTTTTTAAGCATTATTTACGATAATCAACATGATTTACACTTAAACATCGATTTAAAGTTTGGGCACTAATATGCTAATGTTTAAAGAATGTATATATTCTAGTTCTTGAATATCGATGTTTTGTGGTCGATGTTACATGACATCGATATTTTGATCGTAAAAACATTGATGTCTTGCCTTCGATGTCGCATTTCTACAGTCTATTACAAGTCTAAATGTTTGTGGATGTCAAATAAACTAAAAAATCTCCTTGGTAAATTTGCGTTAAACTAAATATTCAAGTACTGAAGGGAATTAGTTGACGGTAGAAGTATATGTGATGGAAAATGGTTGGGGGTGCGGTCAAATGAAACACTATACGTGCAATAGCAAATATTTTGTGCCGACGTTTCGACCCGACATTCAGGTCATCATCAGGGCTAAATATGAAACAAGATAGCAACCAATAAAATATATGAAGAAAAGAAAACAAAAAAATAATTAAATAAATTATATATATATATATATATATATATATATATATATATATATATATATATATATATATATATATGTAAATCTCAACTACTACATTATATTGGCATTGGGAAGAGGTTTACTTTATATCTGACTATAATTAGAACACATGTTAAAATCTCAGAACATTATTATATACTTTCAGTTTGGTGTCATTACCTGTAATTTAATTAATCTTTACAGGTTTGTTATATTGTTTGTTTATTATTTTATTCTTGTAACATTCTTTTATATATGTATTTATTTTAACATAACTGTAATCTTTACAGATTAATAAAATCAGTTTGATACCAACTTAAATATATATATATATAAATATATATATATATATATATATATATATATATAAATTAGTCAATAATTACAGAATAAAAATTTTTTGGAATTAGATATTAAACAAAATAATATGAATAAAACTTGGATTTAGGTAATAAAATATTTTGTATTTTATTAGATAAAATAAATAAATTTATTAGATAAATAAATATTAGATAAAAACAGCGTTTATTTTCAATATTAAAAAATAAAAAAAATAAAGTATTGATTAAAATAGCGATTCTTGAATGAAAGTTAATAAAATGTGTTAGAATACCAGTACAGTAGACTCCCGATTATCCGAAACCCGATTAACCGATTCTCTCGCTTAACCGAAACATTTTGAGTTGCTATTGAGGGGGAAAAAAAAATTACTTCGTCCTAGCTTCGCGGATAGAGGCGTGAGAAGAGGGTGTGGGAGCGCGAGGGAGGGTCGACAGTCCCACGGATGTGACGATCTGTTTCTCCGAACCTCTTAGTTAACAAACCCTAGCTTCCTGTCAGAAACAGTTAAAGGCAGTGCCTTCAGTTTGCCTTCAACTTACGCAGAGTGAAGTGCTGTTCTTTTTCTTCTTTGGTTTGAAAGTGGAGTGATTTTAAAGTCATGAGTGAAAAACGTAAGCGTATTGTTGTATCGTTGGAGACCAAGTTAGAGGCGATCGATAGGCTGGAGAAAGGTGAGTCACTAACGAAAATTGCTAATGAATACAAGGTGGGAATTGCAACAGTGCATGACTGAAAAAAAAATAAGGAGGAGTTGCGGAAGTTCTGTAGCAAAACTGAGGCAGGCTCATCTCGTGCTACGTTAAAAAAACCAAAAAATGAAATTTTAGATGAAGCTCTTTGGTTATGGTTTGCGCAAAATCGGAATCTGGGTGCTCCAATTAGTGGTCCGATATTAAAAGAAAAAGCCCTTCCTTGAAACTCAAAACTTAAAGGTGATCCGAATTTTAATGCTAGCGAAGGATGGTTAAGCAGGTGGAAAAGCCGACACCATATTGAAAGCGCGAAAATAAGTGGCGAAAAATTATCCTCTGATGAATTGGGAGCAAAGGAATTTTGTGAAAAATTAAAAAAAATGGTGTCTGACGAGTCCTTAGTTGACGATCAAATATACAACATTGATGAAACCGGATTAAATTTTAAAATGCTCCCTAATAAGACATTTGTACAAAAAGGCGAGGTTAGTACACCTGGATTCAAATTAAACAAAGAGAGAATCACTGTAGCTCTTTGTGCAAATGCAGCAGGATCGCACAAACTTCCCCTTTTTGTGATCGGGAAATCCGCGAAGCCTCGTGCATTTAAAAATATAAATTATTCTTCTCTTCCAGTTTATTATCGCTCTCAGAAATCGGCTTGGATGGATGTCAAATTATTTTCCGAGTGGTTTTTCAATCAGTTTGTCGTGGAAGTTAAAAAACATTTAAAATCGAAAAATCTCCCTTTAAAAGCTGTTTTAATAATAGACAATGCACCTTCTCATCCCAGTGGAAATATTCTCATTAGTGGTGACATCCGTGCTGTTTTTCTTCCTCCTAACGTCACCCCATTGATCCAGCCCATGGATCAGGGGGTTATTGAGTCATTAAAAAGACGCTATAGGCGAAAGTTAATGACTACAATTTTCGGAAGAATTGAAGAACATTCAATCAATTTATTAGAAGCCTTAAAATTGGTTAATATAAAGGATGTTGTATACATGCTAGCTGATGCTTGGGAAGAGATTCCATCTTCAAATTTAAAAAATTCATGGAATAAAATTAGACCTTTAGAAGTTGATCAATGTGAAGATCCACGACAACCAGATGAAGATGAAATCAGCAGGCAATCAGAAGGAATAAATGTTGAAATTCTTAGCATTTTCACTAAAATTCAAGGATGCGAAGACGTTGAAGAAACTGATGTGAAACAATGGGTCGATTCTGATGATAGATTTAGCATTACATTGACTGACGATGACATCGCAGACATTGTCTCCAAAGAAGAAGATTATGATCCCGTCGAAATTGGAACAGAAGCTCGCATTACACACACCCAAGCGACAGATGCTTTGGAGACGGTGCTTCGATACATCGAACAACAACCTACCTCCTGCCGTTCTGATATACTTACCCTTCAGAAATGGCGTGACTACGCATCGACAAAAAAAAATTTCAGAAGCTCGGCAAAGAAAAATCACCGACTTTTTTAAACGATGAAATTTTTTTTTTCTTTCATTTTTCTTTTTAAGTTTATAGTTTTATAAATACATACGTAGTTATTTTAATTGTTAAATAAAATAAGCTTTTTTTCAAGTAAACGTGTTTTTTATTCTAATTGATCCATTTTCAAGCAGAAATTTCGGACTCCCGTTTAACCGAAATTTTCGCTTATCCGAAACCCCTCGGTCCCGAAGGTTTCGGTTAATCGGGAGTCTACTGTATGTAATTTAATAACAAAAATTTAATTAATAGAAAAAAAATTATATATATTTGACGTTTTATGGATTTTTTTAAATTTGAAAAATCTGGGAATAGGTTAAAAATAAGAAACAACCAATAAAAAATATGAAGAAAAGAAAAAATAATGAATAAATTATATATATATATATATATATATATATATATATATATACAGGGTGACATGCTACTCGTGCGACAAACTTCACCAGTGGATTCTCCATCATAAAATGAATAAAAAAGTTCATATTGACCATGGTCCGATTCTCAACCATTTCGGAATAATTTCGCTTTTAATCGATTTTAAAAAAGATAGCACGACCTGGCATCGGAAAACCATGATATCTTTAAATCTGATAATTTCTCTGAAAAGCTGATAGCACCGTTGAAATCTACATTAATTGTTCAACAATAAAATGGTCATTTCAAAATTTTTGGACCAATTTTTCGTGTTTTATTTCAGCCAGAACAACAAAAAAGTGAAAAATTTTACAAATCAGAAAGTGTTTAACATAATCCAGAATTTCTAATTTTAGTTTCAGAAGGCAGCAAATTTGAGGGAAAATACCTCATTTAATAACGCTTCTAACGCTCTCTTCATTTTTTAATTTGGTGTTTCTAACACCAAGATATCGATGACAAAAAGAGAAAAAATTATGGTTCAAGGATTGTTAACGCTTGAGAATTTACATTTTAAATTTGAAAAAAAAACTATACAACTCACCAATAACTTTAAAATAATTGTATTTTTAATCATTTTATTTATGTTCAAATTGGAAGCCGTTCTCTGCAATACACAAACGTTTCTGTTTTCTCATACTCTTTACCAACTGTCACACCAAAAGTGAGAAAACATCGAAGTTTTTCAGCAGCGGCGAAGATCCTTGCTCTCAAATTGTCTATGTTTGTCACTCCAGTGCGATAGATCAGTTCCTTGAGATATCCACTGACGAAATATTCCATGGGGTTGAGATCAAGAGATCTTGGTGGCCATAGAACTGTCTCATCATGGCCGATCAACGTTTCGAATTTTCGGTCAAATACGCCTGAACTATTCTAGAGGAGTGAGGAGACGCACCATTGTGCTGAAAAATTGTTTCTCCTCAATAGTAAAAGAAAGTCCTCCAGCAAGGTAGGCCGCGTGTTTTCGATAAAATTTAAATAAAATGGGCCAGTTAATCTCGCCGGAAAATCTAAGTAGGGACCGATGAGTACATCTCCAATAACTCCAGCCCAAACACTGATTGAAAAACGCCTTAAGGCATACAGTGTTTCTCTTTTTGTCATCGATATCTTGGTCTTAGAAACACCAAATTAAAAAATGAAGAGTGAGTTAGAAGCGTTATTAAATGAGGTATTTTCCCTCAAATTTGCTGCCTTCTGAAACTAAAATTAGAAACTCTGGATTATGTTAAACACTTTCCGATTTGTACAATTTTTCACTTATTTTGTTGTTCTGGCTGACATAAAACACGAAAAATTGGCCCAAATATTTTGAATTGACCATTTCATTATTGAACAATTAATGTATATTTCAACGGTGCTATCAGCTTTTCAGAGAAATTATCAGATTTAAAGATATCACGGTTTTCCAAAGCCAGGTCGTGATGTCTTTCAAAATCGATAAAAAGCGAAATTATTCCGAAATGGTTGAGAATCGGACCATGGTCAATATGAACTTTTTTATTCATTTTATGATGGAGAATCCACTGGTGAAGTTTGTCGCACGAGTAGCATGTCACCCTGTATATACATGAAAATCAGTTAATAATTACAGAACAAAATAATATGAATAAAATTTTTTTGGAATTAGATATTAAACAAAATAATATTAATAAAACTTTGGATTTAGATTATAGAATATTTTGTTTTGTTTTCGAATAAAAACAAATTGTAATATATATTTGATTGAAGATAACTTTTGTTTGTCTGTCTTTAAATTTACGGGATTTTATTAGAGGTTAATGTAGAAACTTTCCATAGTAAGTCGTTTGTCATGATTGGGAACAGTGGCAAGTATGGATGTTTTTTCAAAATCAAATGTGTGGTTGAGGGATAAGGAGTGTTCTGAGAGTTTTGACGCATTGTAGTTATGAGAGCAGACAGATTATTTGTGTTGGGTGATTCGGTGTTTGAGGAGATTTTTCGTTTCTCCAATGTAACAGGAATTACAATTTGAGGCAGAACAAGGAATGTGATAAACAATCTGAGAGTGGTGTTTAGGAGGGATGCGGTCTTTGAGAAAAGTGTGGAGTTTCGAAAGTGTGTTATGTGATTTGAAGGCTAGGCGTAAATTAGGGTTAGTGGAACGTAAATGTTTTGGATGTTGTCGGAGAGGTTTGGGATGAATGGTAAAGATCTCTATATAGAGGTGGCAGTGGATGGTGGAGTCACGGTGGAGGTTGTTTGAATAGAAGTGGGATGGTTGATGAGTTTATTGATGACGTAAGCAGGATAGTTATTGGATGAAAGGATTTATTTGATGTGCTGGATATTGGTTTTATGAAATTGGGGATCAGAAAGGGAAAGACTTCTGTGAATAAGATTTCTCCCAACATTTATTTTTTGGAGATAGGGATGTTAGGAGTGAAAGTTTAAGAGTCGGCCTGAGTATGTTGGTTTAGTGTACCAGTCTGTGGAAATACTGTTGTTGGAGTTTGTTATTAAAAGGTCTAGGAAAGGTAAGGAATTATTGGTTTCCCATTCTACGGTAAATTGGAGGCGCGGGTGGTAGGAATTAAATGTAGATAGGATATCTGAAATTTTGTTTGGATTAAGAACAAGGAGGTCATGAACGTATTTACGGATAAAAATTATGTCTGTTGGAAAACAGGAAATGATGGAGTTTAATAGGTCATTATGTACAATGTTGGCTAGGTCTGGAGCTAATGGGTTACCCATGGCGAGTCCTGATATTTGTTTGAAAAGTATATATATATATATATATATATATATATATATATATAAAATTTATTCATTATTTTTTCTTTTCTTCATATTTTTTATTGGTTGTTTCTTATTTTTAACCTATTCCCAGATTTTTCAAATTTAAAAAAATCCATAAAACGTCAAATATATATAATTTTTTTTCTATTAATTAAATTTTTATTATTAAATTACATACTGGTATTCTAACACATTTTATTAACTTTCATTCAAGAATCACCCAACACAAATAATCTGTCTGCTCTCATAACTACAATGCGTCAAAACTCCAATAACCTCTTACAAGTCCCAACTACACTTGGGGGGGGGGATACCATGACTCATAAATCACTTGGGGGTACTTTACTACTTCGGATCCCACTATGCCCCAGGCTCACTTTGCCTGTCCCAGACTTCGACAGCCCATCTCAGACCCAGCTTCCGCTCCAGACTGCTGACTGTCTCTCTCTGCCCCTCTCAGACTGACTGCCTCAGACTCTCCCAGACCGCCCCACTCTCTCCTGGGCCAGCATCTTCTAGGAGTTCCCCCTCCCACTCAGGGTCTCCTAGGTTCAATGGACGTCTTAGGTTTTCCACGTGGCAATATTATTAAAGACAACTGGTCTCCCATAAATTATATACTGGTATTCTAACACATTTTATTAACTTTTATTCAAGAATCGCTATTTAAATCAATACTTTATTTTTTAATATTGAAAATAAACACTGTTTTTGTCACCCATCTCTTTTTCTATTTTCACTATTCGATTCGCTTCCTCATAACATCTTTTCCGTATCCCTCATCCATTTAATATAGTTATTCTTTAGTATATCATATGCATAATTTTTGATTTATATAACTTTCCTAATTTTAACCTCCTCAAGATCTAATTATCACTTTTGTATCTCTTTCTTTTACTGTAAAATGTTCTTGTCATCCATATCTTTATTCGAAAACAAAACAAAATATTTTATTACCTAAATCCAAGTTTTATTCATATTCTTTTATTCAGTAATTATTAACTCATTTTCATGTATGTATATGTATATATATAAATGTATATGTGTATATATATATATATATATATATATATATATATATATATATATATATATACATAAAAACTCACCAGCAAAAAAAATCGGATACTCACATTATCCCTCATAATTCCGGTAAATTATATTTGATTTTTAATTTGTGGTAAGGGTTACTTTCTTTATAGGTCACTTTAACAAAATCTACCAAAAATTAAAAAAAAAAATTATTAATATTGCGTACAATTTACAAATATAATTTTTTTCACATTTTCAGAAACTCATAAGTATTCATTTTTTAAACTTTTATTGAAGGTACGGCCTCCCCTCCTAATATCTCGTATTGCCCCCTCTTGCATGGTTAAGTGCTCTCATCCTGTTAGGCATAGAAGAAATCAAATTTTGGATTAATTCCTCTGGCACAGCGTCCCATACTTCTTAAAGAACAATTTTGAGCTCATTTACATTACTAGGTGGTGGTTGACGATTCCTAACAGGTCTCCCTTAATTATCCCACAAATGTTCTATTGGATTCATATCGGGAGATATGAGGGAGAGTCCAAAACTGAAATTCCCACCCTCTCAGTATTGATAAATCGTCATTTGACTGCTTCCGAAGTCCGGGACAGACTAGAAATGGTGCAGAATACCCGTATTAGCACAGATACTGTACTGCGGAGACTGAGGGAGCAAGGGCTTGCATTGAGGTGCCCCGCGGTAGGGTGCCTGCTCCTGGAAAGACATAGGAGTGAACGCCAATTATTCACTGGCCAGCATCTAAATTGGTCTGTCCAGCATTGGGGGCTGATTTGTTTATCTATGAGTCTTGGTTTGGTCTGTACCGCTCAGGCAGTCGTGACTGAATGTGGAGACGACCAAGGGAGAGATTTGCTCAATGCACCCTGTCCGAGTCACAGCCTTTCCGAAGGCAATCAGTTATGGTTTGGGGAGGAATAAATTTCCACACCAGTACTAAACTGATTTTTATTGAAAAAGGGGCACTGACTGCACATATGTACATTGAGGAAGTACTCATCGTGGCTGCTATCCCATTCGCCCCATTTATTGGTGATCAATTCATTTTAATGCAGGATAATGCTCGCCCGCATAATGCAAGAATAGTCACCGAATACTTGGAGCAGGTGGGAATTTCAGTTTTGGACTGGCCTGCACGATCCCCCGATATGAATCCAATAGAACATTTGTGGGATAATTTAGGGAGAACTGTTAGGAATCGTCAACCACCCCCTAGTAATGTAAATGAGCTCAAAATTGTTCCTCGAGAAGTATGGAACGCTGTGCCAGAGGAATTAATCCAAAATTTTATTTCTTTTATGCCTAACAGGATGAGAGCACTTACCCATGCAATAGGGGGCAACATGAGATATTAGGAGGCCGTACCTTCAATAAAAGTTTAAAAAATGAATACTTATGAGTTCCTGAAAAAGTGAAAAAAAATTATTTTTGTAAATTGTACGCAATTATTAATAATCTATTTTTTTTTAATTTTTGGTAGATTTTGTTGAAATGACCTATAAAGAAAGTAACCCTAACCACAAATTAAAAATCAAATAGAATTTACTGGAAATATGAGGGATAATGTGAGTGTCTGGTTTTTTTTTGCTGTTGAGTTTATATATATATATATATATATATATATACGTTTTTTTTCTTTTCTTTTCTTCATATATTTTATTGGTTGCTATCTTGTTTCATATTTAGCTCTGATGATATGCTGACAAGATAGCAATCAATAAAATATATGAAGAAAAGAAAAAGAAAAAAATTTAATAAATAGGGGTTACCTGTGGTATAATGGTTAGCATGGCAACGTACATTACTAAAGGTCGCAGGTTCGCGCCCAGCGGTGGCCCTAGGATTTTTTGATGGGAGTAAAAAATCCTTAGCCATGCCGTCCCTCGGATAGGACGTAAAATGGAGGTCCCGAGCCTGTACAATATCAGGTACTCGTTAAAGATCCCTATCCAAATTAAACCTGGAGAGGCAAAATTTAGGACCCCGACTGTAGCATCGAAGTTAAGCAACGTCAAGCGTGTTTAGTACTTGGATGCGTGACCACTCCATTCGGGTAACCACCCACCAATGAACGCCACGCAGTCCAAGCCTACCACTACCCCCAGGTAAGTAAGGCCCGTCAGCCTACATACCGGCCGTACGAGTGATGTACCTTCCCCGTGTATCCCATCGAGAATCGTGGTGTGGTTTTCCAGGATATCAGTTACTGCCCGGAGGTTTGGTACAAGGACGGTATGCTTAAGAGAAAGAAATATAGGTCCTCAGGGCCTGCTGACTCTGGGCTACCATAATCCTTGGACCTAGACCAGTTTGTCACTGTCCTTGAACCGGAGAGAGCTGACGCCATCGGAGGGAAGGGCACTGCCAAACTGGCCCCAATGGGATGGGTTATGGAGCTATGGGCAGTCTGCCACTGCACCATTGTGACCAACGCTTACAGAATAGTGAGGTTTGGGCTACCCCCTTCAGGCTGTCTGTGCTCCCGCAGGCGACACTGATATCTGTAATAAGACCACTCTACGCCAAAGGTCTCATTAGGCCTAATGCGCCAACCGAAAAAAAAAAAAAAAAAAAAAAAAAAAAAAAAAATAAAATATATATATATATATATATATATATATATATAACCAAACGGCCAAACTTCAGGGATCGATAGGGGATCGAAAAACTAAGAAAAAAAGTACTCTGGCATATGCCTCGTTTTCAAAAAAATCACAAAAAAATAAAAATAGTTGTGTAATTACTAGTTAAGGCAGAAAAAAATAATAGATACTTTTTTATTCAAATATTCATACTATAAAGAAAATTACCTATTTAAAGTACATAACATCATGAAAAACAACTGAAGATTAAAAAATTAAAAATTTAAATAATAAAAATAATTTTAAAAATAAAAAAAAATTAAAAATTTAGAAAATAAAAATATTTTTAAAAATAAAAAAAAAATTAAAAATTTAGAAAATAATAAAATAATTAAATATTCTTACTCGGAAAACATAAATGTTTTAGTTTTTATATGGGACTATCTTAGTGAGAAAAAAAAACCCTCAAAATATTGAAGATTTTGCCTTCTCTAAAATTACACAGATTTTTTATTTTATTTATTTTTTTTTTTATTTAGGTATTGTGCACTGCGACCGCTTTGGGTCTATTGTGCGCCTCTTTTTTGCCTGAGTCCTAAATTGTTATTTTTAGAGCATCAGTATATTTGAGCAGACTTGTTGGGTTGACTAGATCGTTTGAACTTGGGTCAGGAAGATTAATCTGTCCAAATATTCTAAATCTGAGTCTTGCAAGTCGTTCACACCGGCTTATAATGTGGTAAGCTGTTTCATCCTCAATGCCGCAGAATCTGCAGGGTATAACTTCTTTTAACAGAATAGCCTTTTAGGAAGAATTTGGAGTGGTATTGTGCTTTATCGTTCCAATTCTGTTTCTTTATTGCACCATAAATTTCCACGATCCTTCTTTTAGCATAGCTTACGCTTATCCCAATTGTTGGTTCTGGGGTTATGGGTTTTCTTGCTGAGCCTTTCCTTGCTAGGTCATCAGCCTTCTCATTTCCCTGGATACCAGAGTGTCCAGGTACCCTTCCACTCTGACTTTGTTGCTTTCAGCTAATTTGTTGAGTGAAATGGTGCAAGCTTTGACAAAATTACACAGTTAATTTCACTCAACGTAAATGTTGTTCGGAGTGCTGGCCTCTCGCTGCAATACATGCATCACATTGTGTACTCACACATCGCACTGCATCTAAACATTGTTCTGTGGTGAGCTGGTCGCAAACCATTCTGATGCGCTCGATGAGATCATCCCTTGTGTGGACGGGCTCTCGGTAGACATTTTCTTTCACGTATCCCCACACGAAGAAATCTAGTGGCGTGAGGTCCGGACTCCGTGGAGGCCAAGGCACCGGTCCACCTCGTCCTATCCTGCGACCTGGGTAGTTGATGTCCAACCAGTCTCGCACGGCCCTTCCGAAATGTGCAGGACCACCATTGAGTTGAAACCAGTTCTCAAGCCTTCTTTCCAAAGGGATATCTTCCAAAAGTGCCCGTAAGTCATTCTCGAGGAATAGATAATGAGGAATAGATAATATTGGGTTGTAAAAAAAGTTCGTAGCGTTTTTCATTATTTTAATTTAATCCTTTCTGTGTTTGTTAATCCTGTTTACATGGTCAATAATGTTTACATATCCTAAAAAGGGATTAGATAACGTTCTTTTATGCATCAGTTTCAACCGGGATCTTCTATTGTTCAAGTGTATTGTGTTAGTCCAAAATGCAGGAGGAAAAAATTCATTTTCGCCATACGAGTATAATGCTATTTTATTTCCGAAAAGGAAAATCTGCTGCACAGACGGTCAACAAAATTTGCAGCGTGTATGGAGATGACGCCATAGGGGAAAGCACCGTCCGTGAGTGATTTGCTCGGTTCAGAACTGGAAATTTTGAGTTGGAAGACGCCAAGCGCTCTGGTCGTCCTTCAACTGTTGATGACGAACAAATTCAACAATTAGTGACCGATAACCCTCACTATACGACCCGGGATATCGCAAAAACACTAGGCACATCACATACAAGTGTTTTAAATCATTTGGGAGCTGCGCGATATGTTTCTCGAAGCGATGTATGGGTTCCTCACATTTTGACGGAAAAGAATTTATAGGACCGCATTTCCATCAGCGATTCCCTCCTTAAACGCAATGTTAATGATCCATTTTTAAAGAGGTTGATTACTGGGGATGAAAAATGGGTCCTGTACAATAATGCTGAGAGAAAAAAATCCTGGGGAAAACGAAGAGACCCGCCGTTAACGACTCCAAAAGCCGTATTGCATCCAAAAAAAGTTATGTTGTGCATTCGGTGGGTTTGGAAAGGCGTGCTTTATTATGAGCTCCTCCCACCCAACCAGACCATTGATTCGGCAGTATACGGCAGTTCCCAGTTGGAAAGATTAAAGGCAGCGGTTGAGCAAAAGCGTCCAGCATTGGCTAATCGCAAAGGAATTGTTTTTCACCACGACAACGCCCGTCCTCACGTGTCTTTACAGACTCGGCAAAAATTGTTGGAGTTTGGCTGGGATGTGATAACCCACCCACCCTATTCACCAGATCTTGCCCCAACAGATTACCACTTATTCCGGTCTCTCCAAAACTCCCTCAACGGGAAACAATATAACTCGCTCGAGGACTGTAAAAAGCACATAGACGACATCGCGCAGAAAACTGAACAATTCTGGGAGGACGGAATTACAAAATTACCTGAAAGATAGAAACAAGTTATAGATCAAAATGGGTCATATATCATTGTTTAAAAATATTTACATGTATCTGAAATTTTTAATTAAATATATTCTTAAAAAACGCTACGAACTTTTTTTACAACCCAATAACTTTCAGCATTAAGTCGATCAGGTAAAAATACGGGACCTATTATGCCATTATTACAAAGACCGACCCACACGTTTTCCGAAAACTCATGCTGGTAGTGAAATTCTCTAACAGCGCGGGGATTTTCATGTGCCCAAAGGTGGTAGTTTCTTTGATTGAATATGCCCGCACGTGTAAAAGTCGCTTCATCCGTCCAGATTACTTTCGAACTTAAGTTTACTTCGTTTTGCAATTGTTCTTTGTACCAATTACAAAAATTTAATTTAATGAAAAAAAAAATTAAAATAAACTTTTTGCACAACTATTTTTAGTTTTTTGTGATTTTCTCGAAAACGAGGCATATGCCAGAGGACTTTTTTCTTAGTTTTTCGATCCTCTATCGATCCCTGAAGTTTGGCCATTTGGTTTGGGGACACCCTGTATATATCTTATATATAAAATTCTCGTGTCACAATGTTAGTAACCATACTTCTCCGAAACGGCTTGACCGATTTTTATAAAATTTCATATGCATATTCAGTAGGTCTGAGAATCGGCTCCTATCTATTTTTCATACCCCTAAGTGATAAGGGTTGTCCACCCCTAACATTTTTTTATTTTTTTTTTGGACATACAAAAATACAACCCTACATATAAAAATACATACAACCCTAAATTTTCACCCTTCTATCACCAACCTCTATTTTTTAATAGTCATTTTAGTAATACGTTGAGCGCCAAGCGGTACGATCGTACCGCTGTTGGACTATTGGCCGAGGAGGTCCCCAGGTACTGCCCGCTCCCGCCAGCTAAAAGGTTGTTCTGGGCCAGGGTGATTTCAAGGCGTATGGGAACGCTCCGGCCCCGAACAATTCGCCGTTTTTTTTTTTTTTTGTTTTTTTAATTTAGGGTTGCATGGAAAAGAAGAAGAGGTCTGAACGCCAAGTAGCCAAGAGCAAAACTGAGGGATGGAGATGCAAGGGACAGGAGAGGTATGAAGGGATTCACGTGGCGGTCATAACCGGACATCCCCCTACTACTTCAGGTAGAGGGCTATTACCCTGGGGCCAGGTGGTACGTACGTACCGCTCTCAAAATTATTGTTAATAGCCAAAATTAAATTTTTTATTTATTTATTTTGCAATTTATGTATCATTATAATCATATTAAAGTTATAAATTAGGAAAAAATGCTTCCGCCCCATGCAAAAATATATCATCTTTTCCATGGAGCTCACGTGTTAATCATTTTTCATCCCGCTCGATAACTGATCAATTATCACTTGGTAAGTTATCCCCACCAGTTGAAGTTAACATTTAATTGAAACTTTTTACATGGTAACATTCTATCAATGTTTTTTTGTCGCCCGTCATAACAAATTGTAAACAATTCGTATACGCTCATAAAGGAGTTTATCATTTAAAATGAATAAAACAAACCAAGAACAAAACTAAAGTGATTTGCGGAATTTACTATACACTATGATAAGTAAGTGTCAAGAAAAACAAAAGGAGCAGCAAGATCTCCTAGACAAAAAACAGCAATGTTTACTGGCGATAATGAGCTTTATAGGTCAGTTTACCAGAAGAGTTTTGATACAAATACATCGTCATGACATTACAGCATGTGTGTTCAGACAAAAGTTGAAGTCTTTAATCAGTTTCATTACTAAATTACATGTCTTCGGTTCCATACGTTGCCTGCTGTATTCGGTTGAGTGGCAAAAGCGAGGATTACCTCATGCACACATTTCCATTTGGTTAATTGACAAAATCCGCCCTGAAGAAATTGATAATATAATTTCTGCGGAATCCGTCCACTGACCGATTGCTGTTTGATATTGTTACAGCAAACAAGATTCATGGCCCATGGGGTATTCTTAATCGTTCATCACCGTACATGGAAGATGGAAAATGTACTAAAAATTTCCCCAAAGATTTCACTAACGATACGATCACAAATGTCGACGATATCCAATATATCGTCGAAGAAATCCCGATAATGGCGGACGATCGTTTATTAAAAACATAAGCAACAGAGACATTGACATTGACAATCGTTGGGTCGTGCAATATTCGTCTCTGCTGAGCAAGACATACAATGCTCATATTAATGTTGAGTTCTGCAGTTCTGTGAAGAGCATCAAATACATTTGCAAGGATGTCCATAACATAAAGGCAGTGATATGGCTGTGTTTAAAGTGGAAAATACCAATGGGAATAAAAACGATGAAATAACGCTCTACCAAATTGGTCGGCCATCAGCTCCAATGAAGCTGCTTGGCGTATCTTTGTTTTTCCAATTCATGAACGGGATCAAGCAGTTGTTCAGTTAGCCGTCATCTTGAAAATGATCAGCGTGTATTTTTCACGAACGAGACAGCGATTTATCGTGCTATAAATCCACCAAAAACTACATTCACTGAATTTTTTGAATTGTGTAATCGTGCGGATGATTAATGAAAAACATTATCGAAGCCAGCATTTTAAATGGAAAGTTCCAAGGTGAAAATATATTAATACCACGAATCCCTATTATACCAACAGATGTTCCAATTCAATTAAACGTATACGGTTTCCGATTAGATTGGCAGTTGCAATGATTATCAATAAGTCCCGAGGCCAAACGATGTCTGTGGCTTAGATTTGAGCACATGTTTTTCACATGGACAATCATACTTGGCATGCTCTAGAGTTGGTAAACCATCCAGTTTGTTTGGGTTAGCTAAAGATGGAATAACAAAAAATATTGTTCACGCTATAGCATTAAGAGATTGATATTGGTTTTTAATGTTACTGTCGTAATTAATTAATGATATATATAATTTTAAGGAATAAATTATAATAAATTTAAAAAATTCATGTTTGGTGTTTTGTTATTTTTGGTAAAGGTACTGAAGTGGGTGTGGGGTGATGGGTGTGACCTGTTTTGAGAGGTTATGTGACCGTGATGTTATCGAACTTCCATCGCATTTTTCAGTTAAAAAGTGCCTTGATTGGCTTTAATATATTCTAGCTTTCGACTCCCGCTCGCTGCGCTCGCTCTTCCGAGATAGATAAACCCCCTAAAGGATCCTTTTCAGTGGACATCGGGCCTTACTTAGAAGGGCGCCTCAGTGAATGATTCATCAGCCCCACTTTAGTACTTGTACCTTATTTTTATATTCCCTCATCGTTCGCAGCGCTCCATGCCTCTTTCACTCATATACCACATCCTTATACACTTACAATAAGTTAGTGATTTTTTTCTACACTAGAAATTCCCTAGAAATAATTTATATGGCAAAACAACGTTTGCCGGGTCAGCTAGTGTATATATATATATATATATACATTATTTATTTAATTATTTTTTTTATTTTTTTTTTCTTCATATATTTTATTGGTTGCTATCTTCCCTGATGATGACCTGAATGTCGAGTAGAAACGGCACAAAATATATGCTATTGCACATATAGTGTTTCATTTGACCGCACCCCCAACCATTTTCCATCACATAAATATTCAAGTATATTCTACCCTTGAGATGAACAGAGTTATAAAGATAGGGTTTTTCCATAATCAATTCATCTTAATTAAATAATTTTTTATTTTAATCTTTTTACTTTTTCATGTATCAGGGTACGGTTATTTATGAAACAATGCACCAATAAGATCTCTGATTTCAGCAATGACTACACCCCCTTCCACCAATCAACTCATACAATATATTATAGCAATTGAAAAAAAAAAAAAATAATAATAATAATAATTTTCATCAAACTTAAAAATTGGTAGAAAAAAGGTATATTTTCTAGTTGAATGGCTTAATATAAAAAGAAGTTATCACAGTTAGTTTTTGCATCCATTCTTTCCACTTTTAAATAATTGTACGTTAATGTTGATGGATTCCTCTTCTCTATATCCTGGGTGCCTATATGCTGATTAGGGTCAAGATTACTGTGAAATTCCTGCTTTATATCAAATCATTCGCCATCCAAATCTCCAAATCGGATCTTTTGTTCAATGATTTGCATGACCAGACCTTCCACGATTATAGCAGAATCTCATTCTAATATCAAACTATCTTGCTGCAATAAGCAAGTTTATTATTTCCTATGTCTGTAGTCAGGCAATAAGCAAAAATATCTGCTGTATTCATTTCTCGAGTCTGTCTCAAACATCGGTGTTCAACTCTTAGGTGACGAGGAACTCTGCCTTGTGCTGGAGCCAAGGATTCCAAGTTCGAATAAAAGTTAATTCTTATTCTTTGAAAATCTGGTCTTATAGTTCCATAAAAAATGTGGGCACCATTTACACCGCCTGCTAATCCAAACCCTCTATAGAAGACATTTTTCTAGATTGGTCCGAAGCAATTTTCTGACTTCTTATCTCTATGTTGATGTGTAGGAGCATTTAGTACCTGCTACCAGGTACTAAGCTACATTCTTAGGGAAGGTAACCCTAAGGTGTATACTGAAGATGTGCTTGTATCAAGAATTTGTGTGAAGTGTACTGCTATGCTGACAGGGTGCAGTGTACTGAACATCAGGACCCGTGAGATCTTTAAACCCCAGCACTAACCCACTACTCCCTGCAGGGTTATTAGTACTATTATTATTTATACAAGCCTTTTATTAAAGTATATTTCAACTTTGTCATCCTCGTATTAAGATGGTATGGTCTATGTAGATCATGTTTATGAACGCCGAATGTTTCCTGTGGTGACCAGCCATACTGGAAAATTTGGGCTGGGATTCGATTCTATGATCTTCACTTTACTAGTACAGCACTCTAGCCTCTGTGCTATACCAGGGGAGAGGGGCCAATAATCATATTATCACTGAATAATATGAACCATCAAACTTGAAAATCAGTTCAGTGATGCACTTAAAGAATTGTTTCATATACAGGTGGCTAGAGGATTAATGCATTACTCCTGACAACATATAGTGATAAAAAAAATTCAAACAGAAAGACTAGAGATATTCCATACAATATTTTTTCTTTACATGGAGCTCACAAGGGGACCATGTCACATTTCCCTCTCCGATTTTGATGAAATTTTTTTTGGTGATTCTGCATCGAAAATAAGTCGACACGTGTTCCGCCGTTCCATTGAATGTGTCACCCTAGTAAGGCCAGAGCGTCACATCAACACAATTTACTAACGCAAGTCTCAAGAAGCCTCAACTTTGATGTGATTCTCTGGCCTTACCAGGGTGAATTGCAACAAATCCCGATACAAGTGTCTAATATATTTTCAAGTAGAAGAATCCCTGAAAGTTTCATTAAAATTGGTTCAGGTAGAATGGAGCAATGACTGTTTTGTGAAAGCCAATTTTTTAATCTAATTATTAATCTAAAATATTTAATTTCTCGGTCCAGATAGTCCATTCAATGGAACGGCCAGACACGTGTCGACTTATTTTCGATGCAGAATCACCAAAAAAAATTTCATCAAAATCGGAGAGGGAAATGTGACGTAGTCCGCTTGTCAGATTGTTTAAAATCACTCACTGGATTTCACAGAACGATTTGAGCTATCAAACTTGAAAATGGGTTGAGCCATACGCTAAAAAATATTGCAACCAACAAACTGAACTAGAGCTTTTATATATATTTCTAATAGTTTATTTTAAAAATAAACTGTTAGAAAAAATTGAATTTAATGGATTGTCTTATCAGTAATTTCATGTTGTTTTTTTCTTAATGGGGTATATAACAAAATAATCATAAGATATACAAAAATTAATTGTATAGAATTTTTATTATACCTCTATCAACATCTGATTTTTTTAGTTGCTCTTGTGCCATTTTATGTCTTCTATAAATGAGGTTAGTTTCACTAGCACTTCTTCGTAATACTGAGTAGCCATTATATTTTTCAACCCTGACGTTCATATCTAAAACAAAATAACATTGAAATATTATATTCCAGTTACGATTAGAAGGAATGTTAGACTGAAAAAAATGTGGGGTTTGAGCAGAGTGACAACATGACTTCAAGCAATGAACTATTTATTTGGATTTCAACCTGGTATATATATACAGAAAAAGATGTTGATAAATATTAACTAATTTATCGTACTAGAAACTTAAGACTTTTTTTATAAACTACGTCTTATATACAGTTAACTCCATTCTCAGGACTTTTAAAATAACAAAAATAAACATTACCTTTAATTACAAAAAAAAATAACAAAAATAATCATGCTTGAGCTAGGAATAATGGCTTTGTCTTAACCTCTTACATCTCTCTAGGAATAATTCTGCTAAACCTAACTTGCATCTACTTAAAATTTACTAAGACTAATTCCGATAACTCTGACTAAGGATAATAATAGCAATAATAAAGCATAAATAAAATTATGTTCTAATCTTTTAAATTAACAATTAATAAACTTATTTTTTCTGAGATTAAGGTTGTTCGTAGATATAACTGGTTCCTCTGTCCTTTATTAAAAATAGCTAACAAACACTTTTGTTTTATTTATATAAAACAATGTAAACCTGTCCGGTGAAATGATAACTACAAAAAAACCTTACAAAAATATTTGATGGAGTTCTACTCTACTTACCCTGCTCAGTGTCAGCAGAAAGTAATTTTACGTAGTCAAAGTTTGTTAAATCAATTAAAAAAGCCCTAAAATCAATAGCACGTAATAAACTTATTGAAATAGATGTGAACCCCGAATCAAAATGTGGGTTCGATAACGATTATCAAATAATAAAAAATGAGTTAAATAATCAATTAAAACTATGTAAAATAAATGAGCTCTGTGAGCCCTACAGTAGACAATATATCTCGATCAAAAAAGATTAGCACAAATTGCTTTATAAAAAGAAAAAAATCATATATAGAAGATAAAATAAATTTACTAGCGAAAACAAAACATTCCAATGAATTTTGGAAGATAATAAATAAACACAGACAGAAGACTAACTCACCAAACTTAATCAATAGTAATGATCAGATCAGTTTTTAAGAAATAATTATCCTCTTAGAATATCAAACGATATAAATTTCATTGACGTTATCCACCCTTTTTTAGACTCCTCTATTTCACAATTTGAAATGGAAACTGCAATATATAAATCCAAGAAAGATAAAGCACCGGGCATAAAGCATCTTACGAACTTATTAGAAATCTCCCCTATAAATGGATCTTATATTTAGAAATATTCTTTAATCTAATAAAGGACGAGGAACAAATCAAAAGCAAATGTGATCATGGTTCATAAGAAAGGTTCTCCATCATATCCTAATAACTATCGATGTATACCTTAATGAACTGTTTGTTTGTTAAAGTTATGTAATGTTATCCTGAACAATCGGCTTTTGCTATGGTTAGAGGAGCCGAATATTTTACCAGATTAGCAATTAGGATTTTGCAGTGGCCGTAGCTGTACGGACAACATTTTTATTCTCAACTCTATTATACAGCTTTCCATGATAAAAAACAACCCTCTTTTTTTAATTTTTGTTGATTTCAAAAAGGCATTCAACTCAGTAAAACATGAACTGCTTTGGGTGAAGCTGTTCGATATGGGAGTCAATAGAAAATTCATCTGGTTAATAAAAAATATATATGAAAGAACATGCATTAGAATAAAACTCCAGGAATCAAAAACTAATTTTATCCCTGTAACAGAAGGCCTGCTGCAAGGTGACTAGTCAAGTTCGGTTCTTCCATATTTCCGATCAGCTTTCAGCCCCTTCATGTAGATATCTTAATGGTATCAGTTCCGTGTAGGTATTTTCTTCCTCGATTGTGTTCACGACCACGACATATTCGCGACCGCGTTCTCTTCTCCTTTCTTAATTATACACCGTAGCAACTATGAGTGACACAATGACAATGATTTACCCTGGAGCTGGGGAATATACATACAAGGAGCTGCAGAATGCTGATTCAAAGGTATCTGTAGGCTGGACTAATACATTAAAATATCTTTCACATGTTCCTTATCTGGTTGTACTCTGTTCTGTGAAACAATGTGACCCAGAACCTAATCACCCTTAAGTCAAATTCAAATTTATCACTGGATAATTTCAATCCGAACTCGGGTATCTTGCCAAATACTTGCCTTGAAGTGCTCAACTTGTTCATCCTCGGTCTTACTAAACAGATCATCCTTGTTTGAAGCTCGTCCATAAGACGTTGGAAGGTTGATGGTGCTCCCTTTATCCCGAAAGGAATCTTTACGAATTCAAAGAGCTCCCGTCCCCACGAAAACGCCGTCTTTCCTATATCTTCTTCGGCCATCTTAGCATGGTTATAACCGCATTTTATTTTTATTTATTATAATGTTGTAGCCTATAAAATGTTTATTTTATTTGTTATAATGTCGTAGCCTATAATTAAGTCGAATCCCAGCATCAATTCTTCGATTGTATGAATTTTAATATAACACTTCCCCCAAGGTTTGGCATTTACCGCTAACCGTAGTTACAGTTCTCTCCTGTTTGGTCAAGGGTATCTCATGGGCATTCCCTAGCTATGTGCCCTCTCCTACTGCATTCAAGCATCATATGCCGCTACATGACTAGGTTGGTTACATTCATAGCAGTGTCCCTCTGATTTCCGCCTCCTTCCATCTGGAACACGACTTGGTCGTTTTTTAAAATTCCGATTATTAGTAGAGAGCCGGCCCCTAAGTGGCGTAACTACATTTATTTTGTTCTGGCTTTTTAAAATGTTTCTCATTTTGTTCCTTAGCGTCTATGAGGTCATGTGCACAATCTATGAAATATCTATCTTCCATAAGTGAGCCTGGGCGGTCGATGTACTTGTTCAATTGTACTTTTATTACACCCCTCAAAAGTTATATTTTCTAGGCCCCTTCCGTTTGTCCACAAGTTTCTACCATTTTCTCCGTTAATCTATTGTACAACACAAAAATTTTCTCGGCGAATTTACCTTCCGATTGGCCTTGAGCTAGCCTAAGAAAATAAAATACATCTTCTTCTAGGGTCCCTCTACCAAAACCATTAAGTTTCCTTAGTCGTACCTTTAGCGTATCCCGAGAATGCGTAGGTCGCTCTGGACGGCGTTTAGTACTCGCCTTGATAATTGACCAATGGGAGAGGATTCAAGAAGTCGGACGTCAAATTCTAATGATATTCCTGATTCCTTCCGCGATACTATCAAGTCCACAATCTGGTCGGCTCCCCTGATAAAATGCTTGAGGTAACCTACTGTTCTGCTAAAAGGTTTCTATTGGCTGATTAGTTCATGTAATGCGGAATTCTGTGTTTTAATCTTCAATACCTCAATTTGCATCGTTTTTGTAGCCTCGGTCAACTTTGAATATTAGACGGCTGCTTGAGCTAGTTGATATCCTAATTACGCCAACTGTTCCACTTCACCCATATTTATTCACTGCATTAACACTCATGTCATTCATCACATTTAATATGACGACACTTTAACTAACTAAGACCTTTTTTTAATTAATAATTTAATTAACTTTAACTAAGACCACTAACTGATTAAGTCACGGGACCATACCTTAGAGCGCTTCCGGGTTTCGGCACCAGTTACAATTAGACTTAATATTACACTGAAAAAAATTTGGGGTTTGAGCAGAGTGATGATAAGAAATGAACTAATATACAAATATAAATTTTTGTGATTTGGTCCATCTCTATCCTGAAACGGTTCAACCGTCTACGATATCTTCTTCCATTCAAAATCCGCCAACTTCTAGTTTCCTGCCTTATCTTTCCCCACTTTGACTATGGCTGTATTGTGTACGGCAGACGGTCTGGAAACTCAAAGCCAAACTCAAACGGCTAATGAATTCCACAATACGTTTTGTCTTTGGGATCTCCAGAGATACGCATATAACCCAGTACTACGCCGAGTTGAAGTGGCTCTACCCCTCCTATCGCCGTCAGTATCTACTGGCTTCCTTTTTATACCAAGCCATCAGAACTAAACGACCTTCCTATATCCTACAAAGCCTGCAATTCAAATCCGCCATCCAATCCCGCCCAACCAGATCCCGTACATCTGCTCTCTATCCCCCACCCCATCGAACTGACACTTATGAAAAATCCTTCATAATGCAAGCCATATCCCTCTGGAACTCTATCCCCTCCAACATCCGACATGCTCCATCGACTTCCACTTTCAAATCCCTCCTCTTCGAGTTCCTTTTCAACTCCCAATCCAACTGATCTCTGAAGGGACACAATGGAGCCTTAGAAGCAACTCTGTTAATCATTATTCCCACTAGAAAATATGTTATTCATTCAAGTTGCTTCATTTTATTTCGTTGTCTCCATGTATCGGCACTCTCTCCTCCCCTTATTTCTCTTCCGCCTATTATACTTACAGATTACTGTCATGTAGGAATGCATTATTTTTGTTTCTGTCTTCTGTTTTGTTTTGTTTTCCACTTTTGTAAATATCATTTGTAAACCCTTTTGTAAATATTTATTATTATTCATATACGGCCACACTGGCTTGAACTTTGTATTATGAATGTATAATTTATTCTAAAGGGACATAGTCCCAGGATAATAAAATTATTTTTCATTTCATTTCATTTAACCCTTTGCACTCGAATGGCGCCTCTCAGGCTCCATCCTATTCATTACTGCAACTCGAACGGCGCCCGAGAAGCACCATTACTATTTATTATAATATTTTACCTTATATTTTGCACGCGTTGTACATTTTTTTACTAGGTTTGAGATTAGTCCAGTATATATCAGATGGTGAACACTTAGATCCTTCAGGGCAGAAAATAAATTTTGAAATTAATGTGAAATAAAAAAAAAATATATATATAAAATAAAAAAAATTATTTTTTGAAATTAATATAAAATTATAAAAATCTGGTGTGTGCGCGCAATACACAACTTTCACTTACCAACTTACTTAGATTAGAAATTAATGCGTTATTGTTAATTGCCACTTCTCAAATGAACAGAACGGCTTTAATTATGAACAATGGTCTGTCATTAAAGGCGTACTCCGCATGCGTGGGCTCAACGAGTTTTATGATTTCACTGAATATTTTTCTTTTTTTCTCCTCTTTATGTTTTCTTTATTTTTATCATATCTCATATTTAGCCATTTCTTATTTTTAGGCGTAAAGAGAGACAGTTAATTTCTCCATATAAACAAAAAGCAAAGGTACTTTATAGGAAACAAACAAACAAAAAAGGCCACAACCAACCCCCCAAAAAAAGCCCCCTCAGATCATTTTAATAATGATAAAGCTTACCTGATATTAAAGAACACCTAATTTTCATTAAACATGACGAATTTGATAAAAATCGTTAAAGCCGTTTTTGAGATCATCAAAAAATGGTAAAAATTGGAAAAAAAATTATGAAATTAAGTGCCCGCATGAAATGTTGGCTATCACATCTTTCGCATATACATAAATCAAATACCCAGTTTGATCAAAATCGTTAAAGCCTTTTTTGAGTAAATAAAAAAAACACGTGAAAATGATACAAAATTTATGAAGTAAAGTCCCCCCTCCGGTTGATCAATTTTGATGAAATGTTGGCTATCACATTTTTGGCATATTTTTTTTTTTTTTTTTTTTTCGGTTGGCTCACAGACCTTGGAGATCTTTAGCCGCCTCAACTAGCCTATTCCACCTCTGTCTATCTTGGGCGATGGCTTTCCAGTTCACCACTCGATGTTCGGTGGCTTCCTTCTTGATTATGTCAGCCCATCTCGTTCTGGGTCTCCCTCGCGGTCGGGTACCGACCACTGTTGTGTTCATCGTCATGTTGAGGGAGCCTGATGGGTTGCTCCTTGCCACGTGTCCCGCCCATTTTAACCTCTTAGCTCTCATATCGTGCGCTATCGATTGTCGGGTTTCCCCTATAATCTCTTCTTTAGTCTTTTTTCTCCAGAGTCCCAGTTCATTATCCCACTTCGGGCCTACAATTGTCCTTAGCACCTTCCTTTCGATTCTTGCTTGTAAGGTTCTGGTCAGTGTCCAAGTTTCGCACCCATACATTAGCACAGGTTTGATTATTGTGTTGTAGACCCTGATTTTCAGTGGGCGGCAGATTTTCTTAGATCTTAGGACTCGAGAGACCGAGAAGAACGCACGATTGGCACTGGCTATTCGTTGATCGACCTCTGTTAGTTGGTCGTTTATTGAGGTTACTGTAGATCCGAGGTATTTGAAGTTATCTACTTTAGGGAAGGTATATCTTCCTACACTTATATCGTCGATTACGTGTAGGTTCCGGCTTACTATCATGTACTTCGTCTTATTTTGATTAACTTGTAAGCCGATGTCTCTCGCTGAATTGATCAGGGAACCGGCGAGTGACTGAATGTCTTCTTTCTTACTTCCTAGCACAGTCACATCATCCGCATAGGCGAGGAACTTATGCATTTTCCCCACGTAGACTAAAGAGGAGCATTTTTGGCATATACATACATCAAATACCCAGTTTGATTAAAATCGTTAAAACCGTTTTTGAGTAAATAAAAAAAAATACATGAAAATTATACAAAATTTATTAAATAAAGTCCCCCCTCCGGCTGATCAATTTTGGTGAAATTTTTACAGTCATATCTCAGGCATATAAATAGATCAAATACTCAGTTTAATCAAAATCGTTAGAGCCGTTTTTGAGAAAATCGGAAAAAACTTAAAAAGTTATTAAATAAAGTACCCCCTCCCTTTGAACAATTTTGATGAAATTTTTGCTGTCACATCGCGGGCATATACATACACTAAATACCCAATTTCAGGTTCGCACGGTTTATAGTTTTTGAGCTAGTCTGTTCACACACACACACACACACACACACACACACACACACACACACACACACACACACGCACACGCACACGCACACGCACACGCACACGCACACGCACACGCACACGCACACGCACACGCACACGCACACGCACAAGCACACGCACACGTACACGCACACGCACACGCACACGCACACACACACGCACACGCACACGCACACGCACACGCGCACGCGCGCACACACACACACACACACACACAGACCATTTCGCGGGACTTGGTTAATTGGACTCAGGGGACCCCAAAACGTGTATTTCCGCTGAAAACCGGAAGTCAAAATTTTTCACGATCGCAATACTTCCACTTACTATATATTTCATATATAGGTAAGTGAAAGTAAAAAAAAAAAAAAAATATATATATATATATATATAAAATTAAAACAAATAAATTTTGAAATTAATATAAAATTATAAAAAATATAAAATAAAAACATTTTTTTTTTTAAATTGATATAAAATTATAAAAAATATAAAATTAAAAAAAAATAATTTTTTTTTTGTAACTATGTGTTCTTGAAGGTTTAAAAATACCTAAAACCCAAATTTCATTGCAATCTCTTAATTGGTTCTAAAACTTTACGGTATAATATTACGTTTTCGCAAATAAGTTGCGTCGAGTTGCCAGTAGGTAACGTCTGAAACGGTGCCGAGCGAAGGGTTAAAATTTTTATGGTTCCATCAAAACCTTATCTTTGTTTCCCAAAAATGCTGCTCTGAATTCTTTTAATACTGGGCATACAGATATAAAGTGAAAGATATCCTCTGGTACATTCATGATACATAGAGAGCAGTTTCCCTTTTATTTTGCCACGGTTCGTAATTTAAATTAAGAAGTTACCTTCTTGCCATAAAAATTAATCAAATAAAATGCAAGTCTTTCTCCTTGAAACAACCACAATTATACTCTTGGTTGGCAAATATTTTATGATATTCAGTAGCTCTCACTCTTTTAATGTAATTATTGCTTGTTTCTTCTCTTATCCTATTGATTAAGTTGGTTTTAAATATTTTAAGTTCTTTCAAAAGGCCTTCTTTTGAGAAAGCAATATCAAAATTTCTTCCTATTTTTCTAAATTTTAATGTATCCAAAAAAAGATTATCAAATCCCGTTTTGAGGTACAGCATATAGTTAGGTGTATTATCCAGGAGTCCAATCCAATCATTTTTATAATAAAATATCTTTGTAATTTTTTGATTTCCCCAAACTCTTCGTATCCCCATGATTGTGCTCCGTAACATATAATTGCACAGCAGAGTTAAAAATTAATATTTTTTCTTTCATTGGGACTTGCCTATTTAATATTATTTTTGACCAGATTATGTGAAGATAATTTTTAGATATTCTTAATTTTTCCTTAAAATGTTCCTTTAAAAATAAGTTATTGCTTGTAACAAGTCCCAAGTATTTATATTTATCGACAATTTCTATTGTCTTTTCTTCATATGCCAACTTTAATTTTTTATTGATTTACATCTCCTCTGTCTACATATCATAGCTTTTAACTTTCCTAGGTTAATTTCCAGATTCCATATTTTACAATAAGGCTATGCTAATCGGTTAATTATTTCTTGTAATATGAGCGGATTATCAGCAAGCAGAACTACATCATTCGCATACATAAGAATAATAATTTTTTTGCCACCAATTATAATTCCACCAGATCATTTATGAAAAGAAAAAAAAGAACTGGGCTCAACAAACAACCCTGCCTCAGGCCGATTTTGAAAGACCACCTTTAGTCCAACTCTGAATGTTGTAGTTTCATACAAACTTCGTTGGATTATAAAAGCTTTTGTCGGTAAATGGATAGTGGATAGTGATTCTTGGTCTATTTTATCAAAAGCTGCCCTAAAGTCTACAAAAATTAAATAAACAGGTTGCTTTTAATGAAATTTATAATTTATTAAACCAAACAGAGAGAATATATTGTTGTGAGTTGAGTATCCTCCTCTAAATCCTGATTGGCTTTAATGTAATATATTGTCACGTGGAAGATCTGTGACTGTCTGAGGCAGTCAGTCTGTGAGGGGCAGTCTAAGTCTGGGACAGGCAGAGTGAGCCTGGGGCATAGTGGGACCCGAAGTAGTCAAGTACCCCCAAGTGATTTATGAGTTATGGTACCCCCCCTTTTTGTAGTTGGGACTTGTAAGATTATTTATTGTACAAAATACATGATGTAAATAGTACTTAGTTTGATTAATTACCACACAACCCTTGCCCAAAGATCCCTATGTCACATTGGACTGGGTAGACTTAAGAATAGGGGTGACACAAATTTGGTGGAGGGGGAGGGGGGAGTTGTCACGTGGAAGATGTCCATTGAACCTAGGAGACCCTGAGAGAGAGGGGGAACTCCTAGAAGAGGCTGGACCAGGAGAGAGTGGGGCAGTCTGGGAGAGTCTGAGGCAGTCAGTCTGAGAGGGGCAGTCAGAGACAGTCAGCAGTCTGGAGCGGAGGCTGGGTCTGAGATGGGCTGCCGAAGACTGGGACAGGCAGAGTGAGCCTGGGGCATAGTGGGATCCGTAGTAAAGTACCCCCAAGTGATTTATGAGTCAAGGTACCCCCCCCCCTTGTGTAGTTGGGATGTGTAGAAACTATTGTAAATAATAAATAGTGTAAATTATACTTAGTTGCTTATTTACCTCACGACCCTTGCCCAAAGATCCCTGTGTCACATTGGACTGGGTAAATTTAAGAATAGGGGTGACAATATTATTATCTGCAACCCAATTTGATATTCTGGCCAACAATATTCCGGTGAAAATCTATAAATAAAAAAAATATTGATATACTATTCTGTTGAGATATACCTCTGCAATTAAGCACATTTACCGCCCTCCGCATGTCCAGTTTGATCCTTCCTTTCAATCTTCCCCCTTTACCTATATCCCGTTATACAGTAATGTAATCTGCTAAGGATCTTTTTCCTCACTTAGAGGGGAAGAGTGCTGTAAATTGTAGGATTTTCTTTAATGAAGGAGCTCTTCCGTGTTTAATATTTATTTATTTATTATTTTTTTCCCGACGTTTCGAGATTGTGGCTCATCTTCTGGGGTTATCTACATTACATACATTACATTAATCTACTACACTTAAATATAATATCCATGTATGTTTTTTACTATTTTTTTATATATTGGCATTGCATTACCTTATCTTTAGTTGCTACATTTCATTCAAGCCATTTGTCAAACTTCTCTTTTTAACAGTATAAAAATACTTTTGTCTATTTTATTTTGTCATACATTTTATGGCCTGTTACACTGTCTTAAATAGTAAAAAACATACATGGATATTATATTTAAGTGTAGTAGATTAATGTAATGTATGTAATGTAGATAACCCCAGAAGATGAGCCACAAGCTCGAAACGTCGGGAAAAAAATAATAAATAAATAAATATTAAACACGGAAGAGCTCCTTCATTAAAGAAAATCCTAGTAATGTAATCATCGCTGGTGATTTTAACATAAACATGCTCACTGATTCTCCTAACAGATCTTACCTTATAGACTTCATCCATTCACTCAACCTTTTCATAGTACCCTACTAACCAACCCACCATACCCAGTTTACCAGCACCTGGTTAGACCTTTTTCATAATAGACTCCTCTCACGTCTTCTTCACAGCATCCAGTACCTTTTCTATCAAGCCATGACCTCATCAAAATCTCCTTTAACATTCCAGCACCTAAAGTCATTCCCCGAAAAATCTCCTGGCAAAATCTTGACTCATTAACTTCTGAAAAGCTGAATCCTTTTTTCGACTCACTTTCCCAAACCCTGGATCCCATTTATTCGTCATTCTCCATAGATGAAATGGTGGAGTGCCTTTCTTCTAATCTTTATACTTCCCTCAATCAACATGCTCCCCTCAAGACCTCCACATTTAGACGTCCTCCTGCACCCTGCACCCTGCACCCTGCACTCCTGTCCCCTGACATCAGAGAGTTGATGAGAAAAAGAGATGCTGCCAAAAGACGTTTCCGACGTACCCGTTCCCCTATAGATTACTTCCACTTCAAGTCCCTACGGAACCTCACCCAATCTTCCCTACGGCGTGCCAAGGCACTATTTTTTCATAACTCCCTATCACAAGCCCTCGATCCTAAGTGTAGATGGAAAATCCTTAAAAAACTGTCTATAGTAAAATCCAAAGCCTGAACTTATTACCCCATCCAGATGAATTAAATTCCTATTTCGCCAATTCTCCATCTATTCATCAGCCCTCTTCATTATCGTTCACACAAACTTTCGATCCAGATAATTTTTATTGCCTTAATATCTCACCAGAAGCCTTACCCTCATCTATCCTCAAGTCCAAAACCAATGACTTCAGTCCAGACCAAATTCCCGTAAAGATAATTAAACTCTGCCTTCCTGTCATATTCCCTACTCTCCTACATATATCTAACTTCTCTCTACAAAATTCCTGCTTCCCAGATCCCTGGAAAAAAGTTATAGTCCGTCCATTAAATAAGGTATCTGTTCCCTCTTTAGCCTCCGAATACAGACCTGTCTCCATTCTCTCTAACTTATCCAAACCGCTCGAAAGAATAGTCCACTCCCAGCTCAATGATTTCCTCGAGCGGAATGCTCTCCTCAATCCTCTTCAGTCCGGCTTCCGCTCCCACTATTCCACACAATCTGCTCTACTTAAGATCATTCAGGACCTTCAATCCTCGATGGACGAAAGTAAAATGACCATCCTAATCCTCTTTGATTTCTCAAAAGCGTTCGATACCGTCAATCACGAGATCCTCCTTTCTAAACTCCAAAACCTTTCCATGTCAAACAGCGTCTAAAAGTGGTTCCTCCCCTTCCTATCCTCACGTTCACAAACAGTTCATATCCCCGATAAACCTCCTTCCTCACCTCTTTTACTAACATATGGCGTTCCACAGGGGTCTTCGCTTTCACCAACACTCTTCTCTGTTTACATTAATGATCTCCTAGATTCCATCGACCATTCACAACACCACTTATATGCTGATTACCTCCAAATTTACCTATCCTTCCGCCCTACCGAGATGCTAGAGGCAATCCAAAAATTACAGGAAGACATAGATAGCATAAATGCCTGGGCAGAAAACAATAAATTGAGATTGAATGGAGAAAAAACCAAGGCCATCCTGATCGGTTCCAAGCATCTCATTAATTCCCTTCCTTACTACCCCTTACTATACCTCAAAGGCCAACCTATCCATTTCCATTCCTATGTCAGAAATCTCGGAGTGATCTTTGACCAGCACTTGTCCTGGAGTAACCATATTTCCCAAATCACTAGAAAATCCATCGCTATCCTCAAACAGTTCCGAAGATCCCGTGATTGCATGTCCTCTAAAACCCGTCAGCTCCTTGTCTCCTCTCTGAAATTTCCTCAATTCGATTACGGTTGCCTTGTAAACAGAGGACTGTCTGGCTTAGACAAGACGAGGTTGAAGAGGCTGATGAATTGCTTCATTAGGTTCATCTTCGGTGTCCCCAGGGGCTCCCACCTCTCAAGCTGCTATACTGAATTGAAGTGGCTCTACCCAGTTTTTCGGCGGCAATATTTCCTTGGTGTATATCTCTTCCGAACGTTCAGAATTAAGAAGCCTCCGTATATCCTGAATTTATTTACACCCTGTTCCTCCATACATTCTCTAAATACCAGATCCCAAACCTTAAACCTGTACATCCCTTCCTACCAAACTGCCTCCTTTACAAAATCATTTATCATCCGTAGTGCCTCCTTTTGGAACTCCTTACCCGTTCCATCCATAAAAATTCATCCCTCACTTCTTTTAAAACCCAATTATGTCTCCATCTCCTTAATCTTCTAAGTACCGCAACTATGTAAAATAGTGAAATCTGTTATAATTTATAATACTTATCTGTGATTGAAATTTTACTGAAAATTTCTTTACATAATCTTTTTTCACTCATTCTCTCCATGTGCCCAAAGAACCTTAACCTCCTAATTCTCATATCAGTTTCTAAATCATTAATTTGCCTGTACATTTCCTCATTAGACCTCCTCCTGAATCTTTCTAATGTTTTCTTTGGTCCATAAATCTTCCTCAAAATTTTCCTCTCTATTTTTTTCAACTTATCTAAACTGGGAAAACAAGCCGTTTCTACTCCATAAAGAATCACAGGTTTCACCACAGTATTATAATGCCTTAATTTTGCCTTTATCGAAAGATTTTTTTTATTGTAAATTTTTCCCACTTGAAAGCACAAATCCTCTAATTTTTTAATTTTCCCCTTGAAACTCTCCTTTTCCGATCCATTGCAGCACAAAACCACCCAAATACTTGAATTTCCAAACAACAGAAATCTTCCCACATTTGGTTTTGACTGATTTTTTCTGATATCCTACCTCCGTAGGATATTTTATTTTAGTTCTTTAATTTCTATACCAATTTTGTTCTAAACTAGCCATACAAAGGACTCTGGATCTGTACATATATTGTTATTCTTAGGGGACAAGATGTCCCAGAATAAAAATACTTTCTTTCTTTTCAAAAAAATTATTTGGATCTCTTTTTTTAAATACAAGGTACAATAATCGATTCCTTAAAGCTTTTTGGTACTTTTTCATTCTCTAATATGCTGTTGAAAACTTGAATAATTTTTTTACGGAAGCTCGGTGTTGCATTTTTAAAAAATTCATACGGAATGCGATCTAGCCCTGGTGTTTTATTATTTTTGCATTTGTTAATTACGGCTATTGTTTCTTCTATCGTAATTTTCTTTTCCATGTGTTCACTATTGACATAGACCTCAGTATAAGATGTAGTATCAGAAAGAGGTGCAGAGGTAAGTAGTTAAGCAAAATGAGCTGCCATTTCTTAGGGTTTGATTTTAAGTCCACTAACAAAATTACGTAGCCTAAAATAATCAATTGCCTTCTATATATCCCTAGAATCTTTTGCTTCTTCTAGTTTTGTTATCAATTTTGAGAAGTACTCACTTTTTTTTTATTTGCAAGTCGCCTTGAATTCAACATTTGCGATTAAATAATTATTTTTTATAACAGATGATTTGCTCTTTCTGAATAATTTTAAAAGCGCGAATGACTTAATCCTTGCTCTTGCGCACTCCCAGTCAAACCAAGAATTACAGGCGATCCCACATTTATTTTTTGTTTCTTTCAGTTATGCCTTTTGTATGCATATAATGAGTTGCTCTAGACTTTTCTCTGGGTTAGATACATCAATATTTAAATTTTTTAACTTTTCTATTACTGAGTGATATCTGTCCTTGTTTTTTTCATTCCATTTCAATTTTGGTGGCAAAGCTATAAATTAATTTCTTATATTTAATTTTACACCACTTGGAATATCCAACTTTAATAAAAGAGGCATGTGATCTGAGTACGTTTCACTCAAGACTATAAACTGATTTACGTACTTCAAGCAATTAATTGAGGACATGCACAGGTGCACAGGTCTATTACCGATGTACCTATTGTAGAAATGTTAGTCAATGCTCCGTTTTCAGTTCTCCCATTCAGTACCACCAGCCCATGATCTTCATAGAACTCAAGAAATTTATACCCTTTTCCATCTTCAGAGTTCCTTTTTACCTTTATCAATTCACATTGGATGATCTCACTACTAATTGTTTGTAAATTACCCGTATGCACGTTGCAATCTCCGATAATGATGACTAGATATGAATACTAACGACGACTAGATATGAATACCTCTACTAACTGGCGGAAATCATTTTCCCATGAATTACAATTTAAATACACGGGTATTAAAGGAAGGTCCCCATCACTGTTTTTTATTTTTAAAATTACTAAATTTTCAATAATCTCAAACTCAGCAATTTTAGGATAAAATTTAAATTTTATTCCACGAAGTAAGCTCCCGCTACCTCTCCCATAAATATGTTTTTTACCGCAGGTATCCAAAACAATTCAAAATCACCAAGCAACTTTTCATACTTAACTGTGTCTTCAGACAAAACAAATGTTTCGGCTAAAAATATAATATCAAATTTACTCAAAAAATCATAAAAAGAATAATCATTCATCTTATTTACTAAGCCCTTAACATTATAAAACAGAATATCAAATAAATTAAAACTAAAATTAAATCTATTAACTAATAAAATTTGATTAAAACTTCGACAGACTATTTTCCCTCAGTTGTGTTTATTTACATGAGATGACTGTCGTCTGTTGTGGTCCGCTGATCCCTTACGAAGTCTAGACACGAGCTCAGATAACGCCAGCCCAGCCAGTCTCTCCAGTGTGCTGAGGCCTTCCTCACCTTCGTGAAACAAACCTTCCCCTTCTGACCACGTAAACATCTTTTCATGAAATAAAAGTTTGTCTCCCCTCACCTGTATTTAAATGTCCTTGTTTCCTGCTCCACACCTAATTTCTCTTCTTGTTGAAAGCGATTTGGACTGCTTAATTCTAGTCATGGGTGCAAGGTCTCGATTTATATTGATGCCTGTATTTTTTAATTTCTTAGTATTATATAATATTTTTGTTAACGTCAGTGTTGGTTTTCAATTTCACCAGCAGTGGTCTACTTTTGATCTTTGGTGACCCTAGAAAGTAAGTTTCATTTATTGAAATGCTTTCTACTCCTAAGACGTTTTGACAAAGATCTTTGACCTCATTCATGACATCTTTATCCATGTCTATGCGTGGACCTTTAAAAATTAAATTTATTTTCTAAACTTGCTCCTTCATTTCTTTATTTTCTTTCCGAACAATGTTTATTTTTTCCTTAAGTCTTAAATTTTCGTGAGCATAATCATTTTTTTCTAATTCGGCCATATCAGATTTGGTAACAATATTTTCAAATTTATCATTTAATTTACGCTCTAACATCTCCGAAATGTCGTTAAGCAACAATTTATTTAAGGTGCCCTCCATTTTATGTGAACCTAGTAATATAGCTTTTGTTCTTTTAAGCCCTTTTTCCTCAATATTACACTCTGGCGAAGATTTGCTCCTTTGTCTTTTATTTTTCAGGGTGAAAAACTGACCTATAGAACTACTCTCGTCTCCAGGCATTAAGGAATTCACTCTATGGTTTTTATTATGCAAAATATCAGTGAAATAGTCTTATCACTCATCTTAAAGAATATTACTGTGATTTAAAATTGTTTTTTCAATCGAAAAGTAGCTGTATAAGGCACTAATAACTAAATTTTTGCTATATAATACGGGTATATATATGATGAGGTAAATGGTAAAGCTCAACTACGAAATATAACGGTTGAATGTACTTTAAATATAAACAGTTATAAGTACATTGAATATTTTTACAACTTAGGATAAATATTATAACTACGGTGACTGTCCCAAATCATGTATTTGGCATTTCAAAATTATCCTTTTACAAACTAAAACTATCTCGTAGTTTCAAAAGTTGAGTTATTCGGTTAACAATCAGAATGATCTGAAAGTTAAGTTAACAATCAGAATGATCTGAAATCAAATTAAAATTTTGATTGCAGGATATTGTGAGTGTTTCTCATGCAGTGGAAGATGGTAACCCTGCCTGATTAAAATCCAGAAGGGAATTAAACTAGGAATCAGGTGAAGGGAAATATTCAACACAACCTACTCAGGTGCATACATTTTTGCTTGTATCTCCATTGTCTCATTTCACTCCACTACCATTTCAAAATGTGTTTTTTTTCACTCATTTTATTTTTTCTTCAGCTTTTTCTTTTTTATCACTAGCTTTTTTTAAACATATAATTAAAATTTCATTATTATTTATAGGGGTCAAGATATTTGAGTCAAAAGTGTAAGATGCAATCGCCATGTCAGAAAATATGTAATTACCATGGCCACCTCTGTAATCACCATGGGTCCAATATTTTAAAGTTTCTATTTTTGGAACTAAAGATGATTGATTTAAGAAGAAACATTTTCTGAACACAATATTTCCTATAAATCACTAAAATTTTATTTTATTTTTAATTTAGACCTTTATAAATAACTTTTTTTTTTTTTTTTTTTAATTTTATATAACGTTATAAATAATTGGACATTTTAACACAATGCGCAATGTGAGAATCACCCATAAGAACAATGGCTATAACTGATTTTATTTCAAAGATTCAGAATGCATACACAAAACTTCAGATTCATTAAAGATACATACCATTACTAATAGAAGATTTTGACAAACTTTCATGTTCAGCTTTTTGTGTGGTTTCACATTTATCGGTTTTGATGCCTCCACGCTGTTTTTTAGATTTCTGTTCACTTAGACGATCTAAAGGTAAATCATTGAGTTCTAAACCATAAACATGCCTTGCCAAGACTCTTGTTAATGTTTCTAAAGTTTTCTGAAAATGAAATTACATTATGCTGAAGTGTAACAGTTAAAGGTATTAATATTTAACATCTAGAAGGATTCCTAGTTTCTAGTAATATCTTCATTATATTTTAAAAATATATATTTTGGTAGTGAAATTCAGTGAATACCATAGGCGCACAATTTTTTTTATCAACATGCAAAACAAGATTCTAATTGTTATTGTTACAGTATATCTAATTAATTAAAAATACAATCGTTCTCATAATCTTGTCGCATTGTTATATTACTGAATGATGTAAATGAGTATTCCACTATTATAATTTACCTTGATAGGTTTTTTATATTTGAGCCAGCATCAGATGCATATTTCAAATGGTTGAAGGAGGAGATCAATCACACTTTACAATGACTACCAAACAGAAACAGTTCAATACAATGGGTATTAAAATCAATCAATTAAAGGTCAAAAGCAATATTTCAACAGCATTTCTATACTTAAAAGATTTCAATTAAATTAAATATCTATCATACAAAATAATGAAAAAGAATGCTGGGTAAAAAATGTTATTGTACATATAATACAAGAACAAGCTTTGAAGTCTATTATATCTAAAGTTTGCTGAGGGTTATAACAGCAACAGGCTTAACCCTTTGCACTCGAACGGCACCTCTCAGGCGCCATTATATTCATTACTGCAACTCCAACAGCGCCCAAGAAGCGTTATTACTATTCATGATAGTATTTTACCTTATATTTTGCACGCGTTGTACATTTTGTTACTAGGTTTGAGATTAGTCCGGTATATATCAGATGGTGAAAACTTAGATCCTTCAGGGCAGAAAATAAATTTTCAAAGTAATATGAAATAAAAAAAAAATATAAAATAAAAAAAAATATTTTTTGAACTTAATATAAAATTATAAAAAAAAAATATATATAAAATTAAAACAAATAAATTTTGAAATTAATATAAAATTATTAAAAAAAATATAAAATAAACAAAATTATTTTTTGAAATTAATATAAAATTATAAAAAAAAAATATAAAATTTAAAAAAAATAATTTTTTTTTTTTTTGTAACTATGTGTTCTTGAAGGTTTACAATTTCATTGCAATTCCTTAGTAGGTTCTAAAATTTTACCGTATAATATTATGTTTTCGCGAATAAGTCTCGTCGAGTTGCCGGTAGGTAACGTCCGAAGCGGTGCCAGTGCAAAGGGTTAAGTTAACAGAAACCAAGATGGGCCCAAGCATGATAGAAGGGAAGGTGTCAATACAAATTCTATTTCCTCAGAGTAATAAATTATAACTACTTCTTTGTGTCATTTATGTTATTGAAACAATGTCTAAATAACAGGCGAATCGCAAAAGGACAAGAGATCCACTCCTCACTCTTGAAGTTAAGCACAAATTGAGAGAGACTAATGATGAATCAGGTCAAACTAGTTCAGTTTAATCTTAACCTGTTAAGAAGCTCTAAGAAGCCAATAGCAACATATGCATACAAGATCTGGAGCTAAAAGGTAGGTAGAACTAGAAGAGATCAAAACAAGAGACTTTTGAGAATTAAGACAACCACAATATCTCAATTAATAACTAACTCTGTTGGCGCTATGGTCCCTGTAGGACCTTGGCCCCCTTGACAATCTTCCTCCATTCGGCTCGATCCTCTGCCGCGCTCCTCCATTCCACCACTCCCATCAGTCGAAGATCTGCCTCCACATCTTCCTGCCATCGCAGTCTAGGTCTGCCTCTTTCTCTTTTACCATCCGGGCGTCCTTCCATTATTTGCTTTGGGGTTCTTCCTTGACCCATCCGTTGTAAGTGCCCCAACCATCTTATTCTACCTTTTTTGATAAAGGAAACTAGATCTGGATCCTCGTACAGGTCTCTAAGTTCCCTATTTGTCTTTATTCAAAATTTATTTGTATCTATCCTGGTTGGGCCATATATTTTTCTTTGGATCTTTCTCTCCCATGCGTTTAGAAGTCTCTCCCGCTGTTTTGTTGGGGGTCCACGCCTCGCTACCATACATCAGCACTGGTCGGAGTACCATCTTGTAGACTCTTTTTTTAATGTTTTGGGATATTTCTGGGTTTTGAAAAATTCTCTTTAAAGACCAGTAGCACCTGTTGCCACTTTGGATCCTCGCTTTGATCTCATCCTCTATTTTAAACATTTTCGAAATTATACCCTCCATTTACCAGTGGTCCAACAGAGTCCCCTTTCCTGGACGTGTACATGTATTTGGTCTTGCTTTAATTTATTTCCAGTACCATTTGTTTTGCAGCTTCTTCGCATTTTTCGAAGATTCCTATAAGAAAATCTTGGGATCTTGCTGTAATGACCACATCATCGGCAATAGCGAGGAGCTGTATTTTTTCATCATAAATGCACCCTTTCCTCCTACCTTGCACTGGCCTGATAACTGTTTCCAGTGTTAGATTGAACAGTACTGGTGATAGGGGGTCTCCTTCCCTTACACGTTTTTGTATCGAAAAGCCAGCGGTGAGTTCGCCCTGGCCCTTCACCACGCCTCTGCTGTTCTTTAAGGTCATTTCGATTAATCTTATAAGTTTTGTGTGGCAACTTAGGTTCCTGAGAATCTCATACAGCTTGTTTCGGTTTATATTATACTTAAAGTCGATGAAGATGTGGTGCAGGCTTTTGTTCCACTCATGGCACTTTTCGAGCAAGTTCCGGATCGTGAAGATGTGATCAATAGTGGACCTTCCCGGCCAGAACCCACACTGGTATTCGCCAATCACATTTTCCGCTGCAATCATCACTCTTTTAAGTAATAAAATGGCGAAAACTTTATAGATTGCATTTAGCAGTGATATGCCTCTATAGTTTTGTCAGTCCATTTTAGGGTTTAACAACCACCCTTCTTATGTATGGGTACAATTACAGCTGTAGACGATTCGTCTGGCATTTGCTCCTTATCCCATATTTCCATTATGAGATTGTATATTTCTCGGCACAATCTATTTCCACCGTATTTGATCATTCCAGCGGGGATTCCGTCTATTCCTGGTGATTTGTTCCTTTTTAGCTCGCGTATGACATCCTCTAACTCTTCTGGATCAGGTGGTTCTGTCTGTATCCACCTCCAAAGTACCGAACTCATTTTCCATTGGCCTTCGTTCAGGTTTTTCTTGGCCTGGATTTAGCAGTTCGCTAAAAAAGCTTCTCCATCTCTCTTTGCATCCCAGGAGCACACCATCTTTGTCCTTGCATGGACTTATTCTAGGTTGAAATCCTTTCAGCCTGTTATAGAATCCTCTACTGTTTTAGGCCTCAAAATCATCGATCATAGACTTTAGGTCTTCTTCCTACTTCTTCCTCTTTTTCGGTCTACATAACTTTTTGGTGGCTTCTCTACTTTTTCTGTAGTTTTCAACCGTTAGTCTTTTTCTTCTCTTCCACAGACTTTTGGCATTCTTGATCAAACCAGTGTTTGCTTCTTCCATTCCCTGTACCTTCCTGTATCTCAATTAATTAAACACTTAATAATATTTATATTTATTAATAATAATAAGTTATTTGTTTAAACAATGTTTACTTACTGCCCATTCTTTTACGAGTTCTTCCCATTGTGTCAATGAACTCAAAACTCCTAAAAACTGATCCCAAAGTTCACGAGAAATAACAACATTTAAATTTGCTTTGATCCAAGTAACAATTAGGGTCTAAAAAGAATTTAAGATTATAATAAAACTATTTAATAATTATAATTTAAACAAATTCAAATAACTTAGATAAAAAGAAATTAAGAATCTATACTACTATATATTATATCTACACTTAGCAATCTACCAAAATTTTTAAAAGAATTGCATTTAATTAATAAAAGTGAAGATTCTTTTTGATAATAGCTGATATACAAATCAATCATCCATTATCAAGCTCCACACAATACTTAAAGACACATGAAAAGCAAATTTACTCCTTTTGAAGAAAGTTTCTTTCTTCTGAGTTATTTCTAAACCCTATTTCTATGACCTAAATAATAATGGTAAGTGGAGCGAGCAACAGTTGGTGGTTTTGGAAATTGTATAATAAAAAATTTAAGAACATATGAGCAGTCTGAAATCTGAAAAGACAGTTAAATGATCATTAGCTAACATATCCAATCCAGCTTAAAAGAGTTCTTTATATCACTATTAAAAAAAATATCAATGTATAAAGTGGTGAATCCAGTTTTATTTATAGGGTCAATTCATTTGAAATGGTCCAGAAAAAAATAATTTGGTTGCTCGACCATTATAGAAAAAATTATATTTTTACTACCAATTACGTATGGAATCAGTAGTACAAAACAAGTTTTAAAAAATTTTTAACCCTAATATTCGTTACCTTATTGTTTTATGAATCTTTAAACTTCAAATTTTTGAATTTTTTGTTAACTTCAGGCTCTAATATCTCTGGTGGGAAACTTAATAAAAATCTCATTTTTTTACATGTTATGCTTACATGCAACATCAAACACCTGTAAAAATTTCAACCTGCATATCTGAGTACTTTGGTAGCGATGAATTTTTGAAAAGTAGGTAAAAATACCTAAAGAAATGCTTGGAATAAACAACGCTTGTTGTAATGTCCAATATTATTTAATTATATATGTTTAAAATTTAAAGTGTATACAAAAATAGGAAGTTTTTATAATATTGAAACCATATATGTACTTATATCGTGCAAAGTTCATAAATAAGAAACATAATTATTCAACATTAAATTCAATTCATTAAAAAATTCAAACTTTCATTTATTGTCCTTATTACTGTTTTAAATGAGTTCTAGCCTTTATGTTGGAACAGTTGGACTATTCTTTACGGTACAGGTACCGAAGTGCAGCTGACGGGCAGCCCTGCTTCGGTGGGTGGCCTAAGGCGCAGCAATCGCTTGGCGCCTAGCCGAACTGCCGTCCCCACCACCTCCCCCCCTTCGTTCATAAGGCTCCAGCTCGCTGTTCTGTCCGAATTATTTTTCCCACCATTTCCCTTCAGTAGTCGACTGTGACGTCATGTAATCGTCACCTCTCTATATCGACAATAAAGATCGACCTTGCTACTTTTGATACTAATACCTTAGTAAGTTTAAAATTAAATATCTTTATACATATTTTCGATTTATTAAATAATTTACATATTTTCGAAGTTTCCTGTTTAGAATTAAGTGTCATTATATCATTTTACCGATCTTAAGCTGATTTACAGAGTTATTTTTGTTATTATTAGTAAAATAGCTAAACTTAACTTTTCTTTTTTACTTTCACTTACCTATATATGAAATATATAGTAAGTGGAAGTATTGCGATCGTGAAAATTTTCGACTTCAGGTTTTCAACGGAAATACACGTTTTGGGACCCCCTGAGTCGAAATAACCAAGTCCCGCAAAATGGTCTGTGTGTGTGTGTGTCTGTGTGTGTGTGTGTGTGTGTGTGTATGTGAACAGACTAGCTCAAAAACTATAAACCGTGGGAACCTGAAATTGAGTATTTAGTGTAGGTATATGCCCGCGATGTTACAGCAAAAATTTCATCAAAATTGCTCAAAGGGAGGGGGTACTTTATTTAATAACTTTTTACGTTTTTTTCGATTTTCTCAAAAACGGCTCTAACGATTTTGATTAAACTGAGTATTTGATCGATTTATATGCCCGAAATATGACTGTAAAAATTTCATCAAAATTGATTAACTGGAGGGGGGACTTTACTTAATAAATTTTGTACCATTTTCACATGTTTTTTTTATTTACTCAAAAACGGTTTTAACGATTTTGATCAAACTTGGTATTTGATGTATTTATATGCCCGAGATATGACTGTAAAATTTTTATCAAAATTGATCTACGGGAGGGGGGACTTTACTTAATAAATTTTGTATCATTTTCACGGGTTTTTTTATTTACTCAAAAACGGCTTTAACGATTAACAAAAATAAGATATGAATGTAGAAAATTGTGTGACTTTGGGAAATGATAATTAGCAAAACACGTCAATTTCTAATCTAAGTAAGTTGGTAAGTGAAAGTTGTGTGTTGCGCGCACGCACCAGATTTTTTTATTATCTGGTTTATCTCTTTACCTCTTTATTTATTCCATCTTTTTAATTACTATTTATTGTATTTCTCTATTTACTACTTGATATCTCATTAATTGTCTCATAGTTATAATTATTATTTATTCTATTTCTCTACTTGATATCTCATTATTTGTCTCATAGTTATAATTATTATTTATTCTATTTCTCTATTTAATATTTCAATATTTACTGTTATCTGTTACTTTATTTTTACTGGCTGTCACAAAAACTTTTATACCTATTTTGTTTTAACACTCTTACTTTTAATCAACATCACACATTTTAAGTGGTGTTACAAATTCGTTTTTCATGATTGAAGGAAATACCATGCTTCTTGCACATATATGGTCTTAATTTTTAAAAATTCACTATTCCTATTCTGTAACTATCATCTCTTTTGATTATATGACATACATTGTCATTGCAGAACTTCTAACTTTGTTTAGGTGTTTGTGCTTTAATGAGATCATTATCTCATTAAAGCACAAACACTTTGTGACAAATAAAAGTATTGTTCTTGGTATTCATTTAATCTTATTCCAATTATTTAAGCATATGTAACAGTTAAATGATGATAATTTATAAACACCTTTTAAAGAACATATTCAAATTGAAAATTTTTTTTTGGCAACAAAGTTTATTGAAACGCGATTTCATTACATACATTAATAACAAACTCCTCAAGTAACATAGTAAAATTTCTTGCTGGACTAAATAAATTCAAAAAATATTTTAGAACTATCTGCTCATTTTATTTACTGATTTGGAACCTTCCTCATTAATTGAAATTACGACAAAAAACTTATAACAATATACAGACATTTTTTTAATGTTAATCGATTGGTGTTTTGTCTCCTCTTCTTAAAATTCATAATTTACTACCATATTCTTTTTATTACAGACCAGTCTCTAATGAAATAATATAGTTTCATTTATTATTCAGGAATAAAAAAATGCTATCATACCGAAGTCATAATGATTTTTTAAACTTAGTAAATCGTTTAAGCTTCATATTCCATGACTTAAGTCTCTTTGCCCAAATGTCAGTAAATTATAATCCTTAACATGATTCAACATCTTCATACATAGATATTTAACAAGGAAAAAATTAAATAAAAACTCTTATCTATCTATTTGGTGTCAGGAACCGATAAAGATAAATATGAGTTTTTTTATTAATAGGATTAGGACAGTTTAAAATGTATTTTAGAAAAGAAATGCAAAATAATCATTTGTGAGGCTTTTAGTTAATTCTAAAGAAGAATGAATGTATGTCGGTTATTACTTTCAAATTCTAAAACGATGATAAATTCACTGAATATATCTTATCCAATGCATCATGAAGAAACTAGAATCTTTGTTACCATAACCTAATTCTGTACTATATTTATGTCACAGCATAATATTTACTTCTTTCAGCTCATCGGTCACTATCACTTACAAAAACTGGGGAGGGACTAAACGTATACATAGTTTTATACAACCACATTGCATGATAAAAAAAAACAACTTTATTTACTTTTTAACTTGGCTGAAGTATTGTCATTGATAAATTTAGAAAATTTTACATTGAAATCAGGTCTCTCGGATACAGCATTATTTTAATGGTGGAAACATTATTTTAATGGTGGAAACATTATTTTAATGGTGGAAACCATATTAATCTTTTGCATGCCAAAATAAATAATTAACCCTCCAATTCCAATATTGCTTTCTCAATTGAAACTTTGTTTTCAACTTGATTTCCTGCATGCTAGGCATCAAAATTTATTTTAAAAAAAAGTTGTTTCATAATAATAGTTATTTTAGCTTTGTTACAGCCCTGCACCCTGTGGGGTGCATTAGGTAAGGGAGCAACACTTTACCTAAGGCACTAAAAAAATACAGAACACTTGAGGTTCAAATTTTTTTTTATTCAATTACAGTAAAAAGTTCTTTAAAAACACACAAAAAAAAATCTAAATACCTTAATATAATAATAACAATAAAAATTGTAAATAAAAAACATAAAACGTCACTGTATATTTTTTTTCTTTTTAACAATATTTTCTTACTTCAGCAAATTTGTAATTTTGGAGGTAAATTGTGGTTTTCACCTAAGTAAAGATGTTTTTAGATCACATCCGTGAGATCTCATGCTTTGAGCCACCTGTTTATTGCAGGTATCTCTCTGCTGCATATATATATAATAGAATTATTTCAGGTAGTCAATATTTATGCTAGAATTCAAAAGGGAAATGAAATCATGCAACAGAACCCTAAAAATGAGAAAGGAGTAACATTATCAAGAGTTAGCTACAATGGTAAAAGGTCAAAGTACTAAGGTTGACTAAGATCCTTGTCCTAGTGCACCCTACCGGGTTATTATTTGGCACTGTTACTTGATTTATGTTTGAGACAAATATTTTATCTTTTCCTCAATTTTTTTTTATCTGTTTAGATCTATTAACTATTTTAATAATAACAGATAACATAACAAAGTGAGTATGTACATTTCATTTGACAAAAAAGTGGCTGAAAATCAACAGACAGCTCTGATGACACTTGAAAACTTGAAGGTGACAAATTTTGGAAAGTTATTAACCAATCTCCAGAAGTCAATTGGCTTGTACAGGCTCTATGGCATGTTCTATGGCTATTGAAAGGTGTTTTTATAGCTTTAAAGTTATAAGGTAAAGGTATTGGCCAAATTAAAGTAAAACAGAAGAAGTGCATAAAATAACACATAAATATATATATCATTCCTTAACTCTGTATACTTACTATATAAACCCCTTAGCCCTTAGGCTCCATGATAGTTGGTGCAAAATTTTTAATTATATTTTCATATCTTAATTTTGATATGTTTACAAAAATATATACATTCATACATATATATATATATATATATATATATATATATATATATATATATATTTATGTGTTATTTTATCATTACTTTTTATTGCAGCTTATGTTTTTATCTGATTGCTTACATATGTTGTCTGATTCTCATATGAATGGTTTAACCTGATAAAACCTTATGTATATATGTAATCGTAAGATCATTTAAATAGCCCATATCATTTCTAAAAAATTTAAAACCTGCTCCCATTTGAATAAACTCTTTGAAAGGTTTTAAGAAGCTTGTGCCCTAGGGGTATCCCTGTAGTTCCTTGACTGAGTTAATACTTTCATTATTATTATTTTTCCTCATACCTCGTTTTTATTAGGGAAAAAGTTATTTTAATTTTAGATAAACTTATCTAAAATTAAAATAACTTTTAGAAACTTCTCAGTACACATTTTTGGGCCCTCAGAAATTTAAACACATTCTTAACTCTTCAGTTCCTAATGCACCCTCCAGGGTGCACTTCTTCTGTTTTACTTTAATTTGGCGAATCCTTGGATGTGATCTAAAAACATCTTCACTTAGGTGAAAACCACAATTTACCTCCAAAATTACAAATTTGCTGAAGTAAGAAAATATTGATAAAAAGAAAAAAATATACAGTGACGTCTTATGTTTTTCATTTACAATTTATATTGTTATTATTATATTAAGGTATTTAGATTTTTTTTTGTGTGTTTTTAAAGAACGTTTTATTGTAATTGAATAAAAAAAAATTTGAACCTAAAGTGTTCTGTATTTTTGTAGTGCCTTAGGTAAAGTATTGCTTCCTTACCTAATGCACCCCATAGGGTGCAGGGCTGTAACAAAGCTTAAATTAACTATTATTATGAAAACTTTTTTAAAAATAAATTTTGATGCCTAGCATGCAGAAAATCAAGTTGAAAACAAAGTTTCAATTGAGAAAACAAAGTTTCAATTGAGAAAGCAATATTGGAATTGGAGGGTTAATTATTTATTTTGGCATGCAAAAGATTAATATGGTTTCCACCATTAAAATAATGCTGTATCCGAGAGACCTGATATCAATGTAAAATTTTCTAAATTTCTCAATGACAATACTTCAGCCAAGTCAAAAAGTAAATAAAGTTTTTTTTTCATCATGCAATGTGATTGTATAAAACTATGTATACGTTTAGTCCCTCCCCAGTTTTTGTAAGTGATAGTGACCGATGAGCTGAAAGAAGTAAATATTATGCTGTGACATAAATATAGTACAGGATTAGGTTGTAGTAACAAAGATTCTAGTTTCTTCATGATCCATAGGATAAGATATATTCAGTGAATTTATCATCGTTTTAGAATTTGAAAGTAATAACCGACAGACTTCATTCTTCCTTAGAATTAACTAAAAGCCTTAAAAGTGATTATTTTGCATTTCTTTTTTAAACTACATTTTAAACAGTCCTAATCCTATTAATCAAAACTCATATTTATCATTTAGTTCCTGATACCAAATAGATAGATAAGATTTTTTATTTAATTTTGTTCTGGTGAGATATCTATGTTATGAAGATAGGTTCATAGCAGAACCTTCATAACTTGTACCAATAATATTTTTTCTGTATAGATAGATAGATAGATAAATAGATTTATTTATTGTTTTTAAGGCTTATGCCTAATAACAATGAGTTGACAGCAACATAGAATGCATGAGATTACAATTTAAAACAAAATAAAATAAGTACACAAAACTCATAATGAAAATACAATAAAGAAAAATATAGTTTAAAACGGTGCTTTTTATTATAAAATGAAGCATAAATAAACTATATAAGTACTTAACTAAAATTATCATTGTAATTAATATTGTTATTGAATTAATTAGTTCCAATTTTTTTATATTATTGCTGAAGTAATTTGTTTAAGATAAATGATCTTATTTGAGTGCTTGTTAAACATAACAACATATCTGCTAGGTTTTTTTTCTTCACTTAGTGAGGAAGAGTGCTTCAATATACAGGATTTTTTAATGAAGGAGACTCTTCCATATTTAAAAGTTTATTTGTGTCCCAACGTTTCGAGCTATTGGCTCATCCTCTGGGGTTATCTTATCCTAAGTGACTTCTTTTTCCACGTTATGTCATCTAATATATTGTTTAAAACAGTATATAAATACTTACGTCTATCCTAATTTCTTATTACATATTTATGGCATATTACACATTTTCTAGTCTTTTTAATTCACTGTCACATTTTTACTGAGTGACAGTGAATTAAAAAGACTAGAAAATGTGTAATATGCCCTAAAAATGTAATAAGAAATTAGGATAGATATAAGTATTTATATACTGTTTTAAAAAATATATAAGATGACATATGGCTAACGTGGAAAAAGAAGTCACAAAGGATAAGATAACCCCAGAGGATGAGCCAATAGCTCGAAACATTGGGACACAAATAAACTTTTAAATACAGAAGAGACTCCTTCATTAAAAAAATCCTATATAACAATATAAATTTATGATTCTGTTGGGCGCTAATAGTAAGTTTGCAACATCATTACACTGTGGCAAGTAATATTGGCAGACCGGATTATACATTGGGCATCATAGCAGGCTATGTTCAGGCAAAGTTACGCCGAATATTGTGAGTTTGATTAAATATAAATTACTTGATCTTAGCTATTCTCCATAAAGTATAAAGTATTTTTGGTAACCGGGAATAAACCATATTGTGCAATTTTAGAAGCCAGTTTAGAGCATTCTTTATTATGTATACTACTACAGGCATTGATCTTGTTGATATGCGGATAATGTAGTTCGGGGTGGTTTTGCCTAGGGATAAAAGATGTTTGAAAAAATTATTTCATTTTTTTTGTTCAAAAAATGGTATGGGACTTTAGTGATGTAACAAGCCACACATTTTTTATTTCATTATCTGCCCCTCAGAGCTCAATCCCGTCCTTAGTGTCAATTACTAAATTATATTCAAATAAATGCATCATTTCTAAACTTTCTCTTTGACTTTCAGATATTTTAGAACACTCTTCATTTATGTTTTTTTTTTTTTTTTTATAGTTTCAAATGTCAAATATGTGCAACTGAAAATTTAACATCATTGAGACTGGAATCTAACCCAGATTATGCAGTACACCCAACAACAGTACCTGTACCAAATTCTCATCTACATTATGAAACACATCCATTGAAAATATCCTCTTTATTTCTATATGTGTGGATAATAAATGAAGACATGAGTAGATGATGATGTTAACTTTAAAAAGCTACCTGTTACAACCATATAAGTCAAATAAATGATATTATACCTCATCCTAGAGTCATATCATTTCATGACAGGTACATGGGAAGTATCCATTTTCATGATAATACAATTTGCTACTTTTCTTATTCAGAAACAGAAGAGAAATTAGTTATAATGGGATCTCTTAACAAGCAGTAACACACACACTTCACAATTAGGTTTTTAAAATCTAGTCGTACAGTGTCTGTACTGCTAAATAAGTATGTAATTAGATTATTCCAATTTAGTTTTAGGTAAATTTCAAATATAATGTGTACTAATAAGGGCCGCAAATGGACTTAGACCATTTACAAAATAAGGATTCCAAATATTCAATTACTGCTAACTGCTTGTTAAGAGATCCCACTATAATTTCTCTTCTGTTTCTGAATAAGAAAAGTAACAAATTGTATTATCATGAAAATGTATACATCCCATGTACCTGTCATGAAATGATATGACACTAGGATGAGGTATACAGTAAACCCTTGATATAGCGAACTGGTAGGGGTTTTGATATTCATAGTTCGCTATAACGAGATTCGTTATAACCGAGGATTCTTCTTTTTAAATATTTTTTTAGCCAATGGCCGCACTAATTTGATCATATATAGAAGGAAATTCATTCATTAGGACCAATTAAATTAAAACGCATGTATGTAATTTATTTTTAGATAAACTACATATTAATTAAACAATGAGATTCATTAATTTATCTGCCAAGTTCACTTGAGGGTTCTTTAGCCTTAGCTTTAATAAGAGGGTCTGAGATTAGTATTTAAGATCACATTTGTTTAAAGCAATTTATCAATTTTTTTCCAAATATTCATGAGCCACAGAGCGCAGTCGTTTATTTGATGCTGAAGTTAATCCTTGGGCTGCGGTCGAATCTATTTTATCTTTGTTTTTTAAAATGGTTGACAATTTTGATTTTAGAATTCCATATTTTTCTGCAATGGTTTTCTTACTTAGAATTCCCGATTCAATATCCTGGAGAATTTTCAATTTTTCCTCGATTGATAAGGATTTACGTTTGTGACACACGTTTACCAACGAATTCATTGTGTATTAAAAAAATAGTATAAACGACTGCAGAACACTGATTCGAATAATACAGAGGTCGAAACAGAACTGAGCTAGTTTTGAGAAAAAAGTCAATGGAATCAGAGAGAGAGAGCAAAAGGAAATCGGATTAGTAAAGAGTAAAAAAGAGTTACCTCAATTCTAGAAACTGGAGCTTCTTCGTCTTCCCGCGCTCATTTACGTAATACAGTAAAAAAAAAAAATAATAATAATAAAAATACTAGCAGTTCGTTATAACAGAATATAATAATGCTCAGGCATCAAATTTAGTTCGTAGTTCGCACTAGCCGAGGGATTTCGCTATAACGAGGGGTTCAGCAGAAATGTAATGGTAATTTTGGGGGGATAGTATTTTGGTTCGCTATATCGAGGTGTTCGTTATATCCGAGTTCGTAATAATGAGGGTTTAATGTAATATCATTTATTTGACTTATATGGTTGTAACAAGTAGCTTTTTAAACATAACATCATCATCTACTCATGTCTTCATTTAATATCCACACATATAGAAATAAAGAGGATATTCTCAATGGATGTGTTTCATCATGTAGATGAGAATTTGGTACAGGTACTGTACCATGTACTGCATAATCTGAGTTGGATTCCAGTCTCAATGATGTTAAATTGTCAGTTGCACATATTTGACATTTTTTTTTTTTTCCTTCCAACAGTAACCCTGCCAGAAGGTAGTTTATTTATTTTATTCTGTACACACCATACTATACAGTATATAATGTACATGTTTGGTGTGTCGCCGGTGGTACCGCAGAGGCCCGCCTCCAGCACCGTACCCCACCGAACATGCAGCAGGTGCCAGCGCCCATGTAGCGACCAATGTCATAACTGTGTTATGAAAGAGGTCGTCCGAGATGGTCCAGCAGCGCTACAGGCAGGGCAGGATCCCAGCACGGAGCAATACCTCCGCAGCATCAACAACGGCACTATTTATTACAGACATTGATAATTGTTTTGCTTTTTAATACAGTTATAAAGTAAATTAGATACAAAACAAACTAATATAAAACAAAAAATAAGAATTACCTAAATGGTTCACTTAAAGCTTAAAACATAGAAGAAATTAAATTTAAAACAGCATTCAGCAACAAACAATTAAATACATATACTTATAAATTAACTTTTACACATATTCAGAAATAAACACATATAAATAAATAGAAATAAACCTAAATATACTTTAACACATACTATTTTTTTTTCTTTAACAAAATGTTTGCCAACAGTCTTGAATCAAAAATTCATTTCGTTGATGTCTTTTATTTTTTTAAGTGCATCTTTAAAGAATGATTTAAGGTCTAAAAACATTTTGTCAATTAACACAGGACTATCCACCGGCCATTGTCCCAGTTTCTGTTTAGTTTTATTTATTAACAAATATCTGTAGTCTGTCAGTAATCGGCACTCATGTATTATGTGGTGTATAGTTTGTTCTTGTGTGAAGTCACAGAACACAATGGCGAGTCCCTTATTTTAAACCTGTGAAGGTAGCTGTTCACTGCTGTGTGTCCTGTGACTCCCTGTGTTGTGTAGAAGTCTGTCCATGTGATAGATTTATTGAGGTAGGTCTGTAAGTGTGGGATGAATGAATATAAATGTCGAGCTTTGTGTGTAGAGTCCCAACACGTTTGCCATCATTGTACTGCTTGTTAGTGTAGAATCTGTATTAAGTGTTGTTTTAATATCTTTGTGTATGATATAGGCAGGGAAGTGTCTTTGGAAGCAACTTTTGCAGCCTTGTCTGCCAAATCATTCTCAGGTATATCTGAGTGCCCTTTTATCCAAGTAAATGAAATCCAATTATTTCCATCAATTTGCAGGTTTCTTAATTGTTTGTGAACTTCCTTGATGACTGGTGTATGGCAGTGTGTGTTTGCGATCATGTGTAAGGAACATTGGCTGTCGGTTAGTACGTTAATAGTTTTATTTGTGATTTTTAAGTCTATTAAACGTTCTAAGGACTTAAGAATGGCGAATTGTTCGGCTTGGTTATTCGTACAATCCGCGTCAAGTCTACACTTTATAATTTTCTGTAATATCCGATTTTCAAATATTAAACTAGCGCAGCCTACATATTCGTCATCCTTACTACCGTCTGTGTATATTTCAAAATCTGTGGTGTGGTTAGAGTTCAGTATAATACTTGGATATTCTGTAGGATCTGGCCAGTCTTTGTAGTCTGTAATGTGTTCCAAGTCATCAGATTTGAAAGTTTCAATATCTGTTTTTATGGATAATAAATGGAATTTACTTACATAAAAGTCTGCTAATATACTTATTGGAATCATTTTGGCTAAGACAAAGGCTGCTTCATCGGAGAGGGTTCGGAAACCTTTGGCAATTTTAAGTGCCATCAGCCTCTGAACCCTCTCCAACTTTTTTATATTATACACTTTTTTTAATGTAGGACACCAAATTTCGATACCTTGGGCGAGGATAGGTAAAATCGCGCCCCTATACGGAATATCCAGAGCCTCTGTTCTTAACCCCCAGGTTGCTCTGGCCGCTATGGAAAGGGAATTTATTAATTTAATGAGTTTGTTTTGTAGTATGTCTATATGAGTGTTCCATATTTGACATTTGAAACTATAAAGAAAAACAAAAAAAAAAAAAAAAAAAATGAAGAGTGTTCTAAAATATCTGAAAGTCAAATAATAATGAACAAACATGATGAATTATTTGAATATAATTTAGTAATTGACACTAAGGATGGGATCGAGCTCTGAGGAGCAGATAATGAAATAAAAAATGTGTCATTACTTTTCACGAGTGATTGACAATGATAGTTGAGATATTTTGCCTTACGAAGATTGAGACAGCTAGTATTAAATCAGTTTATGTACCAATACTATCAAGTGATGATACTAACTGAGTAAACAGTTATACTTAGTGAAATTTGGATTGTCAGCATGAATTGTAAAAGTTTTAAAAATAATATTTTGGGATTTCTGTCAAGAATACTTTCAAGAAATTTAAAGAAATAAATTTACCCAGCCAAGGGTAAATTTTGTTATTTGAGTGCAATATGCTGAGATTCAGTTACTAATCTGGTCTTATCATTAGGAGTGGTATTGCAGATTGCATTATTCTTTTGTAAAAACTTTGGTTGGTATTTTCAAGGAGATCAACATATCTTAATGCCCATAAATATACAGCACCTATGCAGTAAGATTCTCATTTTTATTGCTTCATTTAATCTCCTTCGGGGTTCCAAAGATGGCATTTTAGACCTTCCGCAAATATTTATTACCAACTCTATTACTGTTTTACCTTCAAATGATGAAGTCTGAGCTGGAAGAGGACAAATTCCAGCGTTACTAAAGGGAACTCCAAGATACAAATATTCTTTAACTGTTTCTATTATCTGGTTCTCATACACAAGCAACTTGCATATTCTAGGCCTACCTTTCAGAATTCTAATGAGTTTAGTCTTTTATGTATTAATAACCAGTTTATTATTTTGGCGATATTGCGCAAGGGTATTGATTTTGTTGTGCATCAGAAATTGAATCAGCTATAATTGCAAGGTCATCCACAGACCTGAGGAATAATAAATCTTTATGTTTGCCAATAACATAAAGTAGGTATATTGGTGGTACCATTCAATGCAAGAAGTGTTCCAAATCACTTATGAAGATAGAGAACAAAAGGGGACTTAACTTAATAATCTATTTTATTACTGTATAGTATAATTAAATTATGATAGTTTAAATTTATAATAATAAAAGTTGGAAAGAATAAAATTACAGGCTAATATTTTATTTTGAATAAGAATCCATAGATTTGTTAAATGCATGTTTGTAATGTAGCTTGCATTTATGAAAGTTGAAATGTAACTCTTTGAATTTGAATTAGAGAAAATCCTGTAATATATGAAGTAAGTAAGTCTTAATTTTATTAAGTTTTTAGGTTATTAAAAACTTTCAATCGGTTTCGGAATTACTGATACTTCTAAAAATAGTATAAAGCCGAAGGCGATGATTTCAAAAGTCGGAGAACAATATGGACTCCTAAAAGGCCGTTATTTCAAAAGTCCGAGAACTATATAGACTTAAAAGTAGCAACTGAAAAATCAATTGGAGTCAATTGGTGTCAATTGGAGAATTGGTAAGATGGGTTGTGACATAAAAATGACATGAACGATCAAGCAAGATGCGCTGTTTTTAAAAAGGAGGGGAAATAGTGATAAGGTGGTGGGGGCATCAGCTGACGAGAATTTTCCCTCCGAAAGGGAGTGATAGCTAAGCTCCGCCCACTGCTCGACCTTTAAAAATAGGCTCCTCCCATCAGCCGCACTTCGGTACTACTACCTTCTATAATACATGTTTGTGACTGTCCTAATACATATTTGTGACTATTCTGGTACCTACTATGCTTGTCACGAACATTCTGGAATGTTCTTCTTCAGAATATATGTAAGGAGTGATGATTGTCTGTGTGAAATTGTAAAATATTATTTTCGTTTAGTAAAAATTATTTAAATCCATGAGTTGTTACAATATTTATAATTCTTTTTCAATAAAAAAATAATAAAAATTTAATAGAGTAGATTTTAATTAGATTTAAATCCAATAATATTTTATGTTGCATCGAACATAGATAAAATTAAAAAAAAAAAAAAAAAAACCACTTAAAAAGGGTTAGATTTTTATTAAGTCTGTAAGGAAAACAATCATGTCTGAATTAGTAGTCTATGATTTACCAGTCCTGAGAAAATGAGTTTTCCGTAAGAGCTTACAAACTCAAAAATCGGAAACAAAGATGGCTGCCATTTTTAAACGGTGGACCATAAAATTTTTTTAAAACTTGTTTTGAACTACTGATTCTATAGGTAATTGGTGGTAAAAATATAATTTTTTTCTAAAATGGTCGAGCAACCATCTTTGGACCACTTGATATGGATTAACCCTATTTATTTATGTATGTAGTGATTATTTCTAATTCTGAATTTGGTACATAAAAAAATAACTCTGCCTAAGCCGGTCCCAAACCCTGTTGAAAAAAGAAGAGGGTTGAGGGTGGTGATGGCATCCCAACTTTGTCAAACATTTTGCCATGATACCTAATAACAGCTAATATGATATCGGCAAAGATAAATAGTTCTTTCCCCGTGGGGACCCATTTGAATGCGGGGGGGGGGGGGGTGGTCCCAACCAATGCCTAAAGTAGTAATTGATAGAAGGGCTCTGAAGAGACAAAGTATTAGGCATAACAGAAACAACAATCTGCGTCTGGGTACCAGGAATATTAGGAGTCTACTCCAAAATGGCACAAGCAGAGACCTGGTGAAAGAGGAAGAGTTGGAAAGGTACAATGTTAACATTGTGGTATTGCAAGAGATTAGATGGAAAAATGTGCAGATGGTTGAACTACAGACATACATTCTCATCAACAGTGGTAACAACCAAAATACCTTAGTAAAGAGTCTCAAGAACACTCTGATAGACTACCAGGGAATAAATAAACGCATCTGTTGTATAAGACTTAAAAGAAGGTTCTTTAATATTGTATGCTAAGTGTACATGCACCAACATAGTAAAAAGATGATGAGCTATGCCAGTATGCAAATGTAGATTTAGTATATGCTATATTTATTGATCTTTGATCTTCACTGATCTTTTTTTTTCACGCCTTCTTATTCCATACTTGTTGGTAGTTACCATCTGCCATAATTACAAGCAGAAGCAGGCTGGAAGAAGAGGTGGACAGGGAGAGCAAGTCGTGTCTTAAGATATAGAAAAATTAAAGTACGAGGAGATACAAAGCAAGTTCCAGGAGCGAGTAAGCAAGAATGTGGCAAAGGACAATAGCACGGCAGGAAATATCTGTGGAAGAACACTGGGGGACTGTAAAGGCAACCCTTGGAAAAGCAGCGAAGGAGGTCTTAGGGTGGTGATGAAGAGCATCTAAAGACAACTGGTTTGACGATGACAGTCAAAGAGCTTTTCAAGAGAAAACCCAAGCATGCCTTAAGTACCTTCAGAGAGTGACATAGCAAACCACTGACCTTTACCGTCAAAAGAAAAAGGAAGCTAAGTAGCTTTGTAGAAGAAAGAAACGGATAAAGAAAAATGAGAGACCCAGGAAATCAGAGGATCATTACAAGGCCAAGAAGACAAAAAAATTATAGAAAGGTGTCAAAGAATTTAAGAATGGATTTACTCTAAAATTCGACTCTGTTAGGGATGATCAGAGTAACCTACATCCTGACAAAGAGGAAGTTCTAAGTAGGTGGCAGAGCTACTTTGAGGAAGTATAAGGAGTGGAAGAAAAAGCCCACGACATGATATGCACAGAGTATCTTTTTGAGAAAGACCTGGTAGAGGAGGACACTTTGCCGGAAACAGAGGAGATAATGGAGATTATCTCAGGCCTAAGAAACAATAAGGCAACGGGAGGAGACGGCATATATCCACAAATGCTTAAATGTGTAAAAGACATCTGGGAGGATGTGCACCTTTAATATTTAGTTAGGGGTGCTGTCTGGAGAGGATAGGTAAGCCCCGGGAACACATATTGATCTACAACGTTGACCTTCTGTTCTGGTTTCGGCAAGCTCACGAATTTATTGAGGTTCGCATTCACTTTAGTCACCGCTTCATTAAAGACAAGCTCTCCCGAGAACAAGCATCCCAAATATTTTATTTCTCTCATTCTGATCTACAGTCTGGATGCTGTCTCCGTTCGCCAGAGAGAGTATCGTCATCTGCAGCTCTACTTTTTCTAAAATAATTCCAACACTTTTTAGCGGATTTATAGCCAGACTGATCTCTGCTTGCAGCCTCTGAGTGCTGTTAATAATTCTCTCTGCTGCACCTTTGTCGCGAGCCCTGATCGTCCCCTGATCCCCTCCTGTGAGGACCACACATTCTTGGTTGCTTAATTAGTAGCCAAACTTTTTGGAAAATTCTTGGTCACACGGGTCTCGGTCGAGGTGATCTATGGCCAGGTTGAATAATGAAGGCGACAAGGACCCGCCCTGAGGCACTCCTCTGAGCACACTGATCTGGCTGTTCAAGTGTGCTCCAACACTGATCTTAATTTTATTAGTGCACTGGAGAGCTGCTATTATATTTTTGAGGTCCCGGGACACCCCTCTTGCCTCTAATGACCTAAATATGTGATTGTGGCCTACTTTGTCAAATGCGCCTACTAAAACGAGGAATGCCACCGTGCAGTCGTTTTCCTTGATCTTAGCATCTTTTAAAATCGCACCGATAATCCTCGTGCTTACATGTGCTCCCCGGTAAGCCCCTGATGAAGCCTCTCTGATTTTTGCTGAAGGTGATCTGTTTCCTCAATTCGTGGTCCAGAACCTTCTCTATGATCCGGGCGTACTAAGGAGTATATAGTTATTGGTCTCCATGAAGGAATGTTTTTGACCTCACCTTGTCCTTTATATACCAATATTGTGCGCCCTTGATGATGAGGTTTCGGCACATACGCCACGCCACCTTCAGCATTATCTCTGCAATTGTCTTTATTAATTGTGATACATCGAAGTATTTGGTTTATTGTGTGGATCAAGACTCCATACAGCTCCGGTGATGTTCTCAATGAGGTTGATTTGATTGCTTTCCTCACTACTTTTAGGTCGATTGACATTATATTTGACACCAGAGCGTATTTCTCATAATCTGCATGTTTGAAGAGATTTTCTCTCTCAAAGAGGCTTCTAAAATGGCTTTCAATGTCGGCTACCTTCAGAGGGCAATGCTTGGGAGCGTCAGCATTCGTAATAGTCTTTACCACTTTTTTTCACCTATTATAGTAATTATATTGGGCCACTTCATACAGGTACTGTTCTAGCCGACGGCCCTTATCTTTCTTGTTGGCTTGCTGAGGATTAGATGTTTTTCCAGCACCCTTGTTAGCAATAGCGGTTTTATTTTTTTTCCTAATTTTGTAAAATTTTATAGCCGGGTGCTGTGGGCTAGGCATTTGGGCATTTATATTTTTCAGAAAATTTAAAAACTGCCCATTACTTCATCGAAATCCTCAGCCTTGAATCCTTTGCCCTTCGAAAAGTCTTCGAAGACAGTCGACTATCTGTTTATTTCTTTTATAACATCATCAGCCTCACCCTCTCCAATATTTTCTTTTACATTGTTACTTAATAGACCCCTTAGTTTTGCGTTGTTTGCCTCCATGGGATGTTTCTTGGCTATATGGGTTCTGAGGCCTCTATTAATAAAGCACAGACCACAGATGGGACAAACTTTTTCATTAGAATCTGATGCAAGATCTGTCTGGTTATTTTCTATTTCATTTGTGTCTCTATTAACAATCGTGGTCCTCTGTGAGTTCTTGGGCTTCATTGGCAAAACGTCTTCAATAGGCACAGTTTTGTCTAATACTAGGCCATCATTTTCTTGCCATTCTACCTTCACAAAATTTTTTTTCGCCGCCTCCCACGGTAGCCATGGACATAAAGGAGGCAAATTCTGCTTCATCTACGGACAATGCCGATCTCAGAACCGTATGGGTTCTCTCTCTAGGTCTCTGCCCTATTTCCACTTTCCTAGCATTATTTTCATTGTAATCCATATCTTTTTACTTTAACAGCAGATATTCAAAACTAACTCTGAACTGATATTAATTTAATACCTAAGTCTAATGAATAAAATATCGTTTATAATAACATATATATGAATAAATAATTTTTAAAATAAATAAATTGCTAAAAATTATGTTATGATTTATAAGAAAACAATAACAATAAAATATATGAACACTATTAATTCATGTTTAGATGATAATAAAAAAAAAAAAAAGAGGTAAGTTAAAGAAAAATTATAAATAAATAAATAAAATTAAAGATTAAAATTTTAAATCATAGAAATCATATATATATACTTATATATATTATATATATAAAATATATATATATATATATATATATATATATATATATAACTTAACTTGGTTTGGTTTACAAATACGAAAGATTATAAAGAAAGTTAAATGACACAAGCATAGACTGAACAAACACTGAGATTTATTTAATCACAACAATGCTCGATGTAACACATATGCGGTTAGGTAATAATATATGATAATATTAAGGCAATAATGTAGCACACTGCTACTGTCCGTCTCCTTCTTGGTTCTTTGACACTCTCGATAGTGACTATGTTATGTTCCCTGATAACGACCACTCTAAATGGCCCCTCATACCTTGTCACCTCTTTCCCTCGGTTGGAACTTAACCGCCTATATACAATGGTCCCAATTTTCAAATTGCCAATCACATCTTTGACTTTGGAATTTTGTCGAGCCACCCTTCTGCTCTTCTCAGCCACCATTCTCCTTCGTGCTTTTTCCCAAATTTTTCCGAGATGTATCCGGTTATTTACCAAGTTTTTACAGGTCTCCTCGTCCACCACCATACTTCCGCTGTCCCGTTTTCTTACACGCAACCCGAAGAGCATCTCGAAAGGTGAGAATCCTGAACTCGTATGTATCGAGTGATTGTAGGCCGCTATCGCTTGCGGCATCGCCGCATCTGGTTCTAATCCCTTATCCACATGGTAAACTCTAAGGTGGTCACTGAGAGTACTATGTAGCCTTTCTATACCACCCCTACTCTTTGGATGACCCGGTGTGTTGAGGTGCCAATGAATGTCCAGATCCTTCATCGCTCTTCGAACGCTGCTGTTGTCAAATTCTCGTCCCGCATCCGATGAGATCCTATCGGGTGTACCATAAAACTGAAACCACGTTCGGAGGGCTTCTAACACAGATCCCGATGAACGCTCCTTTATGGGGTAGGCCATGGCCGTTTTACTAAAAATATCAATAACCGTTACCCATTTGTATCCCTTCCACGTAAACGTATCCACTTCTAGATCACTCAACGGTACAGACGGCGTTGGGGTCTCTTCCTGCAATCCCTTCGGTGGATGTCTATCATATTTTGTTTTTAAGCAGACTTCACACAAACCGACGATATCTTTCACAGTTTTCGCCATTCCCCACCAAAAATACCTTCTCTTCAATGTCTGTAAGGTTTCGTGTTCGCCCCGATGATTTGTTTTCCCCTGGTGATATGCCAGTGTTACCTCCCTCTGTTGGTCCACAGCTTGAAGCGTTTCCACCATCATGGAACACCGCACGAACGATCGGTCAATCCCAATCTGCTCGGTTCTCCATAATCTTTTAATTTTTTCCCAGACGGTCGCATTCCCCACATAGAGGTAGTGAGTCTTCCCCAGCTTCGACACATCCTTTAATGTTTTGCAAATTAATCCGTCTCGCACTCCTGGTTGCGACCAAATAGTTGCGATACGACTTCTCCCGTACTCGCTAAATGTTACCCGTATCCGTCCCGTGGTTGAAGTCTTCCAGATGATTTGCCGACCCTTATCGTTTACAATTTCCTCAATCTCCTTCATCTCATCTGGTCTACCTTCCACCGCGCTTTCCTCTTCTGTGTCGGCACCACTTTGTTCGCTCACCCTTTCTGGCGTCCACTCTTGAAGAAATTGATGAGTATCTCCTGACGGATCTCCCGTACCCTCCCCTATAGCGTTAATAAGCACAGCTCGGGATAACCAATCGGCCACAACATTTTCTTTGCCGGGCTTATAAATGATCTCCATATTGTATTGGTTCAAGACTTCCTTCCATCTAGTGACTCTCGCCGACGACTCCTTCAGTTTACCGATCCATTGCAACGGTTTATGATCAGTGTAAACCCTAAACTTTCTCCCGAAAACATATGGCCGAAAATGGTCGACGGCCCACACGACGGCTAACAACTCTCTCTCTAGAGCGCTATATCGTGTCTCGGCATCAGTCAAACGTCTGCTAGCATAAGCTACAGGCTTATCTCCTCCAAACCCTTCCTGGGAAAGCACCGCACCCATTGCGTATTCACTAGCATCCGTAGTTACGGTGAAGGGCTTCGTAAAGTCCGGGAATGCTAAAACTGGTTCATTCTGGAGTCGCTGTATGCACTTCCGTATGTTAGTTTCCATTTCCGCCGTTACAACTACCTTTCGGCCTTTTTTTAACAGGTTATTAAGGGGTACTAGGTATTCTGCCATCTCCGGCACGAAACGCCTATAATAGTTCAGGGAGCCTAACAACCGCCGTATCCCTTTGATGTCCTTAGGAATCACCATCCTCTGCAGAGCTTCCACCTTACTCTTATCTGGTTTCACTCCCACAATCGTATGTCCCAAAAAATTGATCTGGTCCTGGCCTAAATGCGACTTCTCTTCCGAAAATTTCAAGCCGAACTCCCTCATTCTTTCGAATACCCGTCGTAAGTGCTCCACATGCTGATGTTCGGATTTGCTAAAAACTAGAAGGTCATCCATATAAACTTGACAGAATGTTTCTTCGATTCCTCTAAGAAATTCGTCCATCAGTCTTTGGAAAGTAATTGGGGCGTTTTTTAACCCAAACGGCATACGTGTAAATTCATAATGTCCGCGTTCAAATGAAAATGCGGTCTTGCATTGATCTCTTGTGTGCATTCTGATCTGATGGTAGCCCGCCTTCAAATCCAGCGTACTGAATATCTTAGCTCCGCTCAGCCTGTCGAGGATATCATCGAATCTGGGGATGGGATACTTCTCGTCCACTGTGTTTTCATTTAATTTTCGGTAATCTATTACTACCCTATATTTCTCCTCGCCCGGCGCACTCTTCTTCTTTACTGCCCATAGAGGGCTATTATACGGGGAAGTACTATTTACTATAATGCCTTGTTTTTTAAGGTTATCTATCTCTTCCCTAATGTGCTTCCTTAACGCCTGCGGGTACCTTCACTTACCTTATTTTTCACAAACAAATAAACAAAAACTAAATACCCACTAAAATCAAATTAGAACTATTGAAGTAAATAAACCTTGGATTGTATGCAGAATGTTCTTAATACGCCATGTTTCCTCCTCTAGCTCTGATTACAGCTTCCATCTGCCTTGGGATGTTTCTAATGAGGTCTTGAATGGCTTCCTGTGAGATTTGCTCCCAATCCTCCACAACTGCTGTTTCCAGCCCTGCCAAAGTCGTGGGTGCAGGATTTCGGGTTTTAACCATCCTCTACTAGTGTGTCCTACAGATGCTCTATACAATTTAAATCAGGGCTCATTGCAGGCCATTGAAGTCTTTCGATTTCAGCATAATCAAAATAGTCTGTGACATAGCTTGCAGTGTGGGGCCTTGCATTGTTGTGCATAAACAGTGCGTCTGGGCCAATGAAATGTATGAAAGCCATGACCTGTTCTTGAATGGTTTCCTCCACATACCTGGCGCCCTTCAGAATCACACTACGCACCACCAGAAGCTCTGAACAAGCTCCCCAGGAGATGCCTCCCCAGAACATTAAAAAGCTTCCTTCATAAGGAATACGGGGACCCGTATGGTTGAGCATTGGCTGAACCGTTTCGGAGGCCTTCTCCAGAGTCTGCCACAATCCTCTGGACTATGGAGAGATACTCTCGTTTCGTCCGTGAAGAGTATGCGCTTCCAATCATCAGTGGTCCAATTCACATGTTTCTTGCTAATGCATGCCTTGCTAACGATGTTGCCTTGTGAGCCGCAGGCCAGTTGGGTGCCTTCTTGAGGTAAGGCCCACTTCATTAAGCCTCCTCCTAACAGTTCGCCTTGATAAGCGTAAGTTACGCACCTGAAGGATTATATTTTGGAGCTCTGGATTCTTTGATTCCGGTCTCCAGAGTGATTAAACCTACAGAAAGCGGTCGTCGATGGCGCTGGTGGCCCTTGGTCTTCCTCCAGTTGGCCTCCTTGAATGCCTTCCAGTCTCCCTGTGCCATTTGATGCATCTGAGGACTGTAGAATAATGGAAATTTATACGAAACGCGATCTGAAAAACAGAAAGGCCCTCCTCAGCTAAAATGACAATACGAATGGATTCCTCTGGACTGAGATGCAAAGGTCTATTCATTTTAATGTCTGGATACAGTCACTAGGCCAAAAATATTCACAATATGACCATACTCATTGTCAAACAATGAAATACATGTAAGCACTAAATGAAATGTGTGAATTATCACTGAAAAAAGGACTTCTTAAGTCCTTAATCCTTTCATAAGATTTCTAGATAATCCTAATGCTTATCATGCTTCACCCTATAATGGAATTAGGAAAGACACTCTCCATTTTATTTTAAATACCAGAAATCCTTAGGTGTTGCGATACTTTGACTGGGAATGTATATATATAAGGCTAAAAATTAAAAATAAATAAATAGCTAAAAATTATGTAATAATTTAAAAGAAAACAATAACAATAAAATATATGTACACTAATAATTCACATTTAGATGATGATAATAATATATATTAAAAGAAAAAAAAGGGAAAAAAAGATAAGCCAAAAAAAAAAAAAAATAATAATAATAAGATAAAATAAAAAAATAGAGGATTTGTGCTTTCAAGTGGGAAAAATTTACAATAAGAAAAATCTTTCGATAATGGCAAAATTAAGGCATTATAATACTGTGGTAAAACCTGTGATTCTTTGTGGAGTAGAAACGGCTTGTTTTCCCAGTTTAGATAAGTTGAAAAAAATAGAGAGGAAAATTTTGAGGAAGATTAATGGACCAAAGAAAACATCAGAAGGATTCAGGAGGAGGTCTAACGAGGAAATTTACAGGCAAATTAATGATTTAGAAACTGATATGAGAATTAGGAGGTTAAGGTCCTTTGGGCACATGGAGAGAATGAGTGAAAAAAGATTATGTAAAGAAATTTTCAGTAAAATTTTGAAGTACAAAAATTTGGGGGGATATCCTAGGCAAATTAAAGAAGAATTGGAAACTTTGGGGATATCAAAAGAACTTTGTCATGACAGGGATCTTTTCAAGAAAGTAATTAACAATGAAGTCAGATTAAAGAAGAGGGTGAAGGGTATTGGTTGGTCAAAGGAGAGAAGAGAGGAGCAGTCGAGAATGATGAAGCTGCGCTGGGAACTGAGAAGGGGGAAGAAGGAGATTCTTAAGTGATATCGCGTGGTCCTTAAAGTGGCCATTTCGTGTAAAAAAAAAAAAAAAAAAAAAAAATAACATAAATAAAATTAAAGATTAATATTTTAAATAGGAGAAATCAGTTAGTACAATTATAATGAAAATTATATAAAAAACTTAAAATTAAAAATATACAAATGGCTAAAAGTTAAAACTAAATAAAAGGCTAAAAAATTTGTAATAATTTAGAGAAAAAAACAATAACAATAAAATATACGTATACTAATAAGTCAAAACTAGATAATATTGCTAAAAATATATAAATGAGGTTGCGAGTTCTATAATAAGTTAGAATTAATTAAAATCATCAGCATTAATAAAATAGGTATTAATAAAAAAAAAAAAATAATAATAATAAAGATAAACATTAGAACTATAGATGTGGGTTATTACTACTATAAAACTTGTAAAGCTATAATAAAGTGTATATACCCTGCATTATTTATAGATATTTATCAGTGTATGCATGCCTTTACCATACATACCTTCAAGAAGAAGAAAAAAAAAAAAAAAAAAAAACGCTGCTTCAGTTGATCAGTCAATCCAAGCCTTAAAGGACTAATTTCTGGCGCGAAATCATTCTGGTAAACATGGAAAAAAGAGAATGACATCTGGCTCGTTCGGTGATAATTATCAATAATTTATTAAATTCATCAAAAAATCTTATCTGAGTCAGTACTTCTCTCTTTTAATTCTGATAATGATGCTATTTCAGGAGATAACAAGAAAGTTAACATCCGTGATAATCTTCCCCTTAAAACAGACTTTTTCTTCTTTAACAAATCTGCCTCCATGAAGTATTGAAATATAACAAACGATTCTCTCAAAGCTTAGTAATAAACAATGGTAACAGTACCTTTTATACCAAAATACACAATAAAGAACGTGAGAGTTCGACAAAAGCCTGACACCATGTTTTAGTATAGTAATAACACACTACAAAAACAGTATTCATTACTAAAAACTCTTATTAACTTCTAAACACAAGATAAAATGCATATCATTTTATTAAAACTAACATATGATTTATTTTTATTTTTTTATAACCTCCTATCTCAAACAGTGTAGCTGCATATAACTGGGAGAGTACCAATTACAGTCAAGGGTGGATCCCCTCCCCCCATTAAAGGAACTTTGGGGCTTGCAGAAGGCCCTAAAGTTCAACAACCTCTCAAGACAGGCAAAGCTGCTAATATCCAAGACAGTAGTAAGGCCGACTGTCACATATCTTATACATGGATACTAACAACAGAAAAAAAAAGTTACAAAAATCTGAAAGAGGAAAATTTTATATAGAATATTTGGTACAGTGAAAACTAGAGGTGAGTGGTGAATCAGAAGTAATAAAGAACTGCAGGAGTTGTTTGGTTGGGAGGAGATATCATCTCCTGTTTCAGACGATATATCCAGCTGGGTCGAATAGGATGGACGGAACATCTAAAGAGGATGGATCCCAGCAGAATCCTGAAAAAGCTACTATAGGGGAAGCCAGGAGGTTGAAAGGAGGGAGAATTGATGTCGAAGCAGACCTGAAGGCTTTAGGTGGACACTGCTAGAGATTTGCAGCAATCAGAGCCCAATGGAGCAAGCTGTTAAAGGAGGCCAAAGTCATGCAAAAATTTATGCATGGACTGTAGCACCAATATGAGAGTGAGTGATTGACATACAAAAATATTATCAGTGTGAAATAGAGTATTGAGGTGATAAGAAATCGTTAAGGAGATAATTAAAATGGAAGACATATGGGAAGGTTGCAGAGTGCTTTGTGTGTGAAAAGAGGTAAGGTGTAAGACTTTTATTTCTACTAATGTTAGATTATAAGTTATAAGCTTTGTTTATCAAAATACTATATTACTGTTGTTCCATATATGTTTACAGTTATTTAACTGAATAGTAGTGATTTACTCAGAAACTAGCCGAGATGGAACTCACTCCCACTCCGACTGAGTAAGTATGCCCTATTAATTACTAAGTTAATTTAATGTTTAAGGAGACTTTACAGTACTTAGAGGAATACAGTACTTTGAATGATTGAGAATAACCAGAAAAGAAAGCGGCTTGGTGAGGATTGAGAAAAGATTTGTGGTCGGGGAAGATTTTGAGAGAATGGAACAGTCTTTCTAAAGGTTTTGATAAGTTGGCAATGGGCCTGAAATCAATAACTGTTGAAGGATATGGGATTACATTAAATCCTAGTTAAAAACAATTCATTACAATTACTTGTAAATATATCACTCATATTAACAAACATGCTTCTTTCAATATTATCTTTAAAAAAAAAAAAAATGCTTCTTCAGGAGAGTGAACCTATAGTTGTAAAGTAGAATAAAATTTATTCAGAATAGATATTAAAGCCTCCAATTAAACAATGCAGCAGATAATAACTGACATTTTTTCTCTGTTTGAAGAAGAATAAATATAAATTTTAGAAAGTTGCTTTTGATTTATGAAGTTCTAGTATTTTCAACTAGAACTTCATAAATCAAAAGCAACTGTTTAAAATTTACATAATTTTTATATGTTAATGATGCTTGGATCTTGATAAAAATCTTACGATCTTGTAAGGATATACTACTCTTTCAGTGCATTCAAAAAACTAAAAATAGTTGATTTTCAAGATCTAATATTTTAGTTTTAAAATTTCATGAATAAATTAAATTCTTAAGTTTTAGATACAAAAAACGCCTGTAACATGGAATCTCATACCCTTTTGCACAGTCTCAACATTATTTATGAGGTATAAAAAGGAAGAGCTTTCAGCGTGTAGCGCTATCTATAAACATGATATTTCCACATTTAAAGTATTTCCAAGTCAAATTCAACCTTGTCCAAGTCAAATTCAACCACTTCTTCATGTTCGCCCGGTCCACCCCCTTACCTAAGCATATTATATCATGGCCAGGTATCCATTAACCCGGCATTGGTCGCTAGACCAACTTTAACATGGATGGTCGCACCCGAGAATTTCTCTAACAAAGAATTTTTTTGTTTTTTCTCTCATAACAATCATTACTATTTTTTATTTTATTTTAATCATACATTAGTTTGAATTTTAATAATAAAGCTGTTTTTACAAAAGGGTCAATTATTAGTACAAATTATGAAATCTTGAAAAAACAATTTTTTATTAAGAGGATAAAACAAAAATAATCATTCAAAACTACTATTAAACATTTTTTAAAAAGTTAAATGCATAAAGAAAAAGTATAATATTAAAGCCAAATTAGTACTATAAGCATTTATTTTAATTAACAATTGTGATTATAATGTTCAATTAAAAATACAAAGTATATAGGAACTTCCAAGTAAGAATATAAAGCAGGAAGAAAATTCTACCAAGCTCGACCAGTTTTTTCCCTCTTAAAGAAAACATTTTGGAAGTAGACGCATGTGAGAGAAACACTCAGTTGTAGGTCACACTGACAGTCGCGCCTGAGAAAAACTCTCAGTCAAATATATAATTAACAGTCGCGTGTGAAAGAATCTCTCATGAGATCGGATTGAGCGGAGTGGAAGGAAGCTGGAGCAGGTATAAGGCTTGGTATTGATTGAAGCGGGGATAGTTCAGGGAGGGGCGTGAGTCTGTGAATTACAGATAGTGAGGAGGGGAGGTTTTTGGAAGCATTAAGAGCCGTTTCCAGCCAAAAAAACAAAATATGTGAAAGAAATTCTCACGCAGCCACGAATGGCGGGTTAACATTAATATTTATTTTAAAGTTCGAGTGAGGGGGGGGGGCACACTAGAAAATAGTTGGCTTTTTGGATTTCTCTCACACAGGGGTCCAATTTCATGTTATTGGGGACGCTGTTTTTGAAAAAATATTCATTTTGTATTTTAGTGGCAGGAGGGGGCCTACTAGAAAATAGATTTTCTGATTTCTTTCACACGGGGATCCAACTTTTTGTTATCAGGGGCGCTGTTTGTGAAAAAAAATATTCATTTTGTATTTTAGTGGCGGGAGGGGGCGTACTATAAAATAGATTTTCTGATTTATTTCACACGGGGGTCCAACTTTTTGTTATCGGGGACATTGTTTAAGAAAAATATATTTAGTATTTTAATAGCGGGGGAGGAAGGGACCTCACTATAAAAAAGTTAGATTTTCGGAGTTAGTTCACATGGGGGTCCAATACTATATAATTGGGGACGGTGTTCTTCAAAACTAATTTTCATTTTGTATTTTAAAGGTGAGGCGGGGGGCGCACTATTGTTAATTAATATCTTCTCAGATTTCGTTCACATCAGGACACACATTTATCTAGGACTAGAGTCTATACGAAAATAATATTTATTTTGAATGTGATCCAATGTTGAAAAACATACTTTACAGATTTCTTTTTTTATGAGTGTTTATCTTTTATTATGGGATCATATATCTGTTTGTTAAAATAATATGACTAAAATATTACTGGGGTTTATTTGGGAATTATTTTTCATTTTCCATTTTTAATATTAAATTGTTAAAATATAACATAAAGTTGGACCCCCGTGTGAAACAATTCGGAAAATCTAACTATATTCTAGTGCGCCCCCCGCCCCGCCCCTAAAATATAAAATGAATATTTTTTCAAAAACAACGTCCCCGATAACATAATAATGGACCCTCATTCGAAAGAAATCCGAAAATCTTACCATTTTCAATATTACCCCCCCCCCACCTCCCTCACTCGAACTTTAAAATAAATATTAATGTTAATGGATACCTGGTCATGATATAATATGCTTAGGTAAGGGGGTGGACAGGGCGAACATGAAGAAGTGGTTGAATTTGACTTGGAAAAGGTTGAATTTGATTTGGACAAGGTTGAATTTGACTTGGAAATGCTATATATAAAACACAATTTGAGTTGTTTCAAACCATGCACAATCATAACCGACACATATTATACCATCAATTTGTGTGGATTTCATATAATTCTTTTTAAAAAATGCATTTTCATTGTCATCTATTTTTCTCAATAAATGCTTATAGAAATTATTGTTTCTTATTAATATTACACATAAAATTAAATAAATCATTTAGAGAGCAGGTGGAGGAGCCATGTCCATACTCGTCTGCAACACAAATCATGGGATTAATCCGTTAATATTAATTACTTATATAAAAGGCTTCCACTTTCAAAATGGGATAACTCCATTTTATTTTACTTTTTAAACTTCTATTTTTAAAAAGCTTATAATATAGCTAAAATAAATATTTAGAACCAAATTAACTCGCTCTTCATAACAAAAAGATACAAAGAATGCAGATCGACATTTTAGAAATTTAGAATATCAATGAAAATGTTTTTGGAGTTGTGAATATTTTGGTTAAGTTTTAGAATTAGGAGTTATCCCATTTTATTATCCTGAAAATAGACACCTCATATGGTATAAAGTGCTTTGAAAAACAAACAAAACTATATTAGTGAAAATAATTTATATATAATAAAAAGGTTTTTATTAATAGCAAACTGCACTTTCTTAAACTGTAAAATATATTTTTTAATAATTTTTTTTTCTATACTTTAAGCTATCCGTTTTTCAGGAAATGGCGAAAATTCAACTTCCTCATTGACAGAAAGTTATTATTTTGTAGAAACAGGGCCTTAATATTCATGAACTTCTAAGACGAGTGAAAGTTTCTATTATTGCCTGTTCTATCTATTAATTAAATAGAAGAAACGGGTTCCATTTAATAGTTATATTTTTGCACAATTTATAATTACATTTCAAAACTCACAATGATAATATTTTTTATTAGCAACAAAAAAGGTTATAATTAAATACTTACTAATTTTAACATGAGCACAGTTTATCAATTGAGATAAAATTAAAATCAATTTTTTTATTGAATGTTCTTTTACTCTACTTCCTCCCAGAGACACAGTCTCGACAATGTTACAAAAAATTTAAAAGTAATGGCATACACATGAGAAAATTGTCTCTAAGTACCGTGATCAAAAATTCACAACACAAACTCTGCATGTGGTTTGTGTTACTGGTTCTCTGGAACTAACATTTGAACTGGATTTGGTAATCTCTTCAGGAGTTGCTGGCAACCCAGGACAAAAGGTTTTCTTTACTTGGCTGATTCTAACAAATACATGAGAACAATCAGCCAAGTCCTAGTAAATAAAAAATGTCCTGTAGGTCTTATGCTTCACTGGAACAGGATATATACTTGTTGGATATGTAAAAATTATTGAAGTACTTATGGCACACTCATAAAGGTAATATTTACTGACCGTCCTCCACTCATTTACGCCTTCAAACAAAAGAATAAGAAAGCTACTCTGGTTAAACTATGGCGCCTACAATATTTTTCAGAATATTCCATGAATATTAGGCACATCTGTGGCAAATTTAACAAAGTTGCTGACGTACTTTCAAGAATTGAATCCAACAGCACCATCGATATGAATAAAGTCACTGAGGTCCAGGCCAGTAATCCTGACTATTGGCACAAGTTCCATACAACTCTGTTCTTATCAATTGATCAACAAATAGCTTAGTCGCTGGCATCCACAACTAAGGCCAACGGTAGGTACGAGCTGGGATGTGAGCATTGTGCATATACTGAATTGTTTTTATATTTTTCGAAATGGCTTATGGCCTAAGGAGTCCAAGAATTCTATGGCCAAAGGGCATGAAGTTGAATTTAAACAAACCAAAAGATGTGATTGTAGCTGATTTTGATTTATTTGCTTCTGCCATTGGTATCTGAAAATAAGCCTTAAATAAATATATTTAGGGAAAATATTGTTTTTTATTTTGAAGGATGTGTTGAAAATTCTCTAGGTATGGGATATCTATCTGGCATCATTCGCGAGTTGACTTCTAAAATTGCCACATGGCTGCATCGAGCCATCCTCCTTGGGTGTCAAGAGGAGTGAGACCACTGAGACTTGGAAGGGTGTATTATTCCATGGTTCAACATAAATTGAAAATCTTCTTTCACAATGGCTAACTTTTTTGTATCAAGCGGTCAAGGACGACAATAGACAGGTTGAAATGATATGGTGTTGAACGTGGTGTTTCACCTCTGTAGACAGCAAACTTGGTATTATCAAATCCGGGTAGGAATCAAACAGATCAGCAAATTTGTGTCTTTAGAAACCGTGCTGACAGAACAGTTAGGGTTGACCAAAGTAATATTACCGCTGACTACCAATTTAGTTGTAACATCTATTGAAATGAAAAATAATTTTATTATCCTGGGTCTGATGTCCCTTTAGAATAAATTATACATACATAATACAGAAATCTAGCCAGTGTGGCCATATTTGAATAATATTAAATATTTACAAATAGAGTTTACAAATAATATTTACAAAAAGACAGAAACAAAAATAATGCATTCCTACATGGCAATAATCTATAAGTATAATAAGGGAAAGAAAAAGAAGAGGAAGACAGAAGACCGATACATGGAGACAACGAAATAAAATGAAACGACCAGAATAAATAGATAAGATATTTTCATGCAAAGATAATGCTAAACAGAGTTGCTTCTAAAGCTCCATTGTGTCTCATCAGAGATCAGTTGAACTGGGAGTTGAATAGGAACTCGAAAAGGAGGGATTTGAAAGTGGATGTCAATGGAGTGTGTCGGATATTGGAGGGGATAGAGTTCCAGAGGGATATGGTTTGCATTATGAAGGATTTTTCATAACTATCAGTTCGATGGGGAGGAGGATAGAGATCGGACGGACGGGAACTGGTTGGGCGGGATTGGATGGGGGATTTGAATAGCAGGTCCTGTAGGATAGGAGGGTCGTTGAGTTCTGATGGCCTGGTATGAGAAGGAAGCCAGGAAATATTGGCGACGGTAGGAGGGGTTATTAAAATATCAGCAGCTTTCCTCTCTTATTTCTTCACAAGGTGTCAATTGAGCACACTTTCAGCAACTTAGGTTCAACTAGGAAGCTTTAATAAGTTTGGTGCCCACGACCCGCCTGGCGGGTGCACCTGACCTAACCTCCAAGGCCCACGACCCGCCAGGCGGTGGCTGGCTTTTTCATTGTCTTCCTGGTTACCTGGATCGGCAGGGGCCTCTCGGTTTTACTATTGAAAGTCTTGGTTTCTCGAGACTTCTTTTTTTTTTTATCCGTGGCAGTGTGTTTTGTGTAGTGCTACGTTTCTTGGAGTACCAGTCCCTTTTACAAGTAAGTTGATTTTTTTTATTTATTAATTTTGATGTCTTGAAAGGCTCAAACTTGTTTCTCAATTTGTGAACAATTTATATTTATCTTTATAAATTTTTTTAGCATAGTAAAGGGATGTCGGGAAGGAAAATGAAGGGGAAGCCCAAAAAACTAAGAAAGAAAGAAATTAACTTTATTCTGGGACATCTAGTCCCCTAAGAATAACAAAACATGATCAGTTATAGAGCCATTTGTCTGGCTGGTTGAATAGAAAAATGGATAAAAAATTTAAGAATAGAAGAATAAATTGAAAATATAAATAAACTTCAGAAGCAAAATAAAATACAGTATGAAAAAGAACTTTGGATGTTGAAAACAAACATTGTTCATCTTCTAAACTTAGAGCTTGGAAAATTATAATAAAAATCAAATAAAAATATATATACTCAGTATTAGTTTCACTATTTTACATGATTAAAGAAGATTGATGATTAAGGAGGTGGAGAAATAATTGGGTTTTAAAGGAATTGAGGGATGAAGTTTTATGGATAGAGACGAGTAAGGAATTCCAGAAGGTGGCAGCATGGATGATAAAGGATTTTTTAAAGGAGGCAGTTCGATGGAAATGGATGAACAGGTTAGATGTATGGGATCTGGTGTTTAGGGAATGTATTGAGGAGCAGGGTATGAACAAGTTGAGGATATAAGGAGGCTTCTTGTTTCTAAAGGTTCAGAAAAGATACACCCCTAGGAAGTATTGCCGTCAAAAAACTGGGTAGAGCCACTTCAACTCAGCATACCAACTGAAGATGTGGGAGTGCCTGGGGACACCGTAGATGAATCTTATGAAACAGTTCATTAGTCTCTTCAATGTCATTTCATGCAAACCAGACAGTCCTCCGTATATGCAAGGCAGCCATAGTCAAAATGGGGGAATATGAGGGAGGAGACTAGGAGCTGACGGGTTTTTGAGGAAATGCAATCATGTGATCTAAGGAACTGTTTAAGGATGGCAATGGATTTTCTGGTGATTTCGGAAATATGGTTGCCCCACGACAAGTGCTGGTCAAAGATCACTCCAAGGTTTCTGACATGGGTATGGAAATGGATAGGTTGCATTTTGAGATAGAGTAGGGGGTGGTAAGGAAGGGAATTAAGAAGATGCTTGGAGCCAATTAGGATGGCCTTGGTTTTTTTCTCTGTTTAGTCTTAATTCATTTTTCTCTGCCCAAGCATTGATGTTGTCTATATCTTCTTGCCATTTACGGATTGCCTCTAGCATCTTGATAGGATGGAAGGATAGGTAAATTTGGAGGTCATCAGCGTATAATTGGGTATTGTGCATGATTGATGGAATCAGGGAGATCGTTGATATAGACACAGAAGAGAGTTGGTGAGAGGGAGGACCCTTGTAGCACGCCATGTTTTAATGGGAGGGGTGAGGAGGGAAGTTTATCTGGAATATGAACTGTTTGTGAGCGAAAGGAGAGGAAAGAGTGGAACCACTTTATGACGCTGTTTGACATAGAAAGGTTTTGGAGTTTAGAAAGGAGGATCTCATGATTGACGGTATCAAACGCTTTTGTGAAATAAAAGAGAATTAGGATGGAGATTTTACGTTCGTTTATGGAGGATTGAAGGTCTTGAGTAATCTTTAACAGAGCAGATTGTGTGGAGCAATGGGAAAGAAAGCCGGACTGAAGAGGATTGAGGAGATAGATAGATAAACAGCTTTATTTTCAATTAATATACATTTACAACATTATAAAGAAAAATATAAGCCTGCATTGGCATGGTTAACCACCGTCTGCCAAGAGCTGTCTCTATAAAATAAATACTCTTTTTCAATGTTTATAATGAATAAAAAAAAAAATAAATAAACATCTTATTAACATATATCAATTCATACAATTATATGCCGTGTGTGAATAATAATGAAAATAAACAAAACTATACAATACCTAGATAACAGATAAAATAAATAAACAAAATAAGAAAAAAATTATTTAGATAAGTATATAAAATTATACAAAAATCAACATCGACGTTATTTATTAGAACCATTAAAAAATAAAACGATAAAAAATTATTAACTTAATATGATTAATAATCTAATCCTAATTAAACTTAATTAACTTAGCGTCAAAAACATTAAATAATATTAATAATAACACAGCAATACATAATAGTAATTTAGGTAATTTCCTATATTATGAATTGTATTGCTCAACTAAAAATGTTCTGTATTTATACGCATTACAATGATAGAAAAACAAAGCGTTCCAATCACCATCATTCAGCAGCTTTAACAGTTTGTCCTGCCTCAACACATTTTTCTTAAAATACTTAAACCTAAACTCCTGGAGAACAGGACAGACACCAACATAATGATAAAGTCTGGCACTGTCCCTTGAAGAGTGCACACCCCTGTTATTAGCTGCTCTTGCAATCACCTACTCCACCTTTTTTACTATCTTAAAATAGTGAGTAACATTATTAACTAAAGTTTTTAACCAGTAGTGCTTCGTTTAATTATTTAAATAAATAAATAAATAAATAAATTCTTTATTCATTTGTTCTGGGACGTATCCCTTAAGAACAAAATTAAATAAAATACAGAGGGGGCTTTAGAGCCTTGAAGTTTAAGTAACAAATTGAATTGATAAAAATGATTAGAAAACCTCTAGTTTAAATAAATAAAAATAAAAAGAATACACATTAAATGTTCAATCGAAAAGTGAAAAGAAGCTAGTTTCTGCATCTTATAATATACACATATGTACACACTTATTTACAGGTTGGTTAAATAATATTTATATTTTCTAAAAAATAAAAAAAGAAAACAGAACAAAGAAAAAATTAAATTAAAAAAGAAAAAAATGATATAAGAGCTTCTAACGGTTTAAAAGGTAAATTATAATAGGAATTGTCAATTTACTTTTTAAGGAGACTGGATGGCTATGAAGTGATGATATAGGCGGGATTTAAAGGTGGAGAGGGTATTGGAATTACGGATGAAAGGAGGAATAGAATTCCATAGGGATGAGGACCTAATAATGAAAGATCTATCAAAAGCTGACGTTTTGCATTATTTAAGCAAGAATCTATCTGTAAGTTATTTAACCAAGTGTTCAGGGGAACAACAAAGATAGGTAGGCATTAAGCCCATTGACGATAATACACTGGACTGTTATCGGCCCCCACCACAACCGGCGCTCCCCACCACTGCTCGTCATATCAGTCCAGCTCGTCTTCATTATCTATCGACATGGCACCGTGCACGTATTGCAAGCAGGCGGTCAGTAGAGACGAAAAAAGTTCAATTGCATGTTTGCATTGTAAAAACATATACCACAATAAATGTTGTGGTATAAACGACACTGATGCGGCTCAGATTAAAAATAAATGGCAATGCCCTAATTGCCAACTTAATAAGGCAGTCAATCAATACGTCGGAGTGCCCGGTGGGAACAGGCAGGAAAACATATCAGCTATCCTTGCTCATGTGGGTAAGATGAACGAAGAATTAAAAGAAATTAAAAATACTATCGATAAGCAGGCAGATTTGTCGTTCGAAAACGCCGAAAGACTAAAATCGATGGAAGAACGGGCGATAAGGCAGGAGGAAATGATTGAAAAATTAATTACCGAAAATAACTGCCTTAAGAAAAACATAACAAATTTAGAGGTGAGACTGAATCAGTCGGAGCAGGCCCACCTATCCAAGGCATTAGAAATTAGAGGGATCCCCATGAAGACCGGGGAAACCCCCGAAGGCATTATTTTGTCACTAGGGGTAGCCCTGGGCATCAAATTGAAGGAGGACCTGGACTATGTGGAGAGAAGGAGGCCTAAGGGAGAGGACACACGTCCCCCGCCGATTATGGTTCGCTTCACCCGCCAGATTGTTCGGGACGAAGTAATCAGGCTCCGTAAAATCAAAAAGGATTTTTCAACCCGTCATCTGGGGTGGGATTCGGACGAAAAGATCTACTTAGGTGAGGAGATGACTCTGGGGAACAGACATCTTTACTGGCTTGCTAGGCAGAAGAGGACCGCAGGAAAGGTGAAGTATGTCTGGTTTGCCAGAGGAAGAGTGCGCTGCCGGCGAGATGATGGTCAACCTGTGGTCATTGTCAACAGAGCAGAGGACTTAGAGGTCTTTCAATGAGATATTCTTTATTGTTGCCTCCCTAATGTATTTTTCGTTTTTTCTTTTACATCTTTATCCATTTGTTTTTTATTTCTATTTATTTCTTATATATGTTTATGTATTTATTTAATATCTCATTTCTCATTCTCACTTTTACGTTCTTTTAAATATTTATTGGCACTGGCTAGTTTTATCGCAATTTTCATGGTGCCTTTAGAAATCCATATTTCACCAGAAAGTTTAATCTGTTTAGGTCAAAAAGATTTAATCAATAGTCTTAAAACTCGATATATAATTTGGTACAATTTCGTAATCAATATAATAACAATTGTTCCCTTTTACTTGAACCATTTCCCTATACCTAACCACAGTTCTTACCCAAATATGCATTTATCTTTTTCTACGTATGACTAATATCCTCCTCACATGTCACGTTAACTCCCAATCCCTTCCAGCTCATATAGACGAATTCAGAGACTATTTCCAACAGAACTTTTACCACATCATAGCTGTTTCTGAAACTTGGCTTAAACCGAATATATCCTCATCCTTTGTAGCAGTTCCTCATTGTACCTTCATCCGTAACAATCGAACCGATCGAAATGGAGGGGGTGTTGGTCTCTTCGTGCATGAGACCTTAACGGTCAAAATCCTCGCTAAATCCTATTCCCAAGATACACCTCACATTGAATTTCTGTTCACAGAAATATCCTCTGCCACCTTTTCCCTTCTTTACATCGTTGTCTACCGACCTCCTCAAGCTAAATTCGATTCAACCTTTGAATCATCTCTCCTCCATTATGTTCCTCTGTTTAATAATATAATCATTGCTGGTGATTTTAACGTGAATCTCCTTTCGTATTCCCCAGAAAAAGCATATCTCATAGACCTGGTAGGCTCCCTTGACCTATTCATAGTACCTTTCGAACCAACCCATCATACGCAGTTTTCACATACGCAGATTGATTTTATTTTCGTTGACTCCCGTCGAAATTTATTATCATTCTCACAAAGCCCCATATCTTTCTTGTCATGCCACGATTTAATCCAAATCTCCTATGATGTCCCCACCCCCACTACCGTTCCTAAACAGGTATCCTGGAGGAATATGGATTCTCTCACATCAGAAAAAATCAATCCTTATTTAGAACCACTATCCCTATCCATAGAACCAATCTATTCCTCTCATTCTATCGACGAGATGGTTGATTGTCTTTCATCCAACCTCCTAACACTCTTAAACCAACTTGCACCTCTCAAAACTGGCACCTTTAGACGCACCCCGGCTCCTTGGATTAATCAAGAAATTAGGGAACTTATGAAGAAAAGAGATGCTGCTAGAAGGCGTTTCAGACGCACACGAATTCCGGATGATTTTTTGAAATTTAAAAGAATCCGCAACCTCACGCAATCTACGTTACGCCGAGCCAAGGCGCAGTATTTCCATAATGTTCTTTCCCAATCACCTGATCCCAAGTCTAAGTGGAAAATTCTTAGAAAATTCGCCATCGCCAACTCCACGCCCATTACGTATTGTCCAATATCTCCCAATGATTTGAACACTTATTTTGTTGAATCCCTCCCGAGCCTCCCTCATTCCAACTTCCAACCTCCAGAAGCTCCGTTTAACGATGAAAATTTTTACTTTCAACACATCACTCCGGATGATTTAATTGCTTCCATAATGAAATCCCGAACCAGTGACTACGGTCATGACCAAATTCCAGTAAAACTGATAAAACTCTGTCTCCCGGTCATACTTCCAGCACTCCTACATATATATAACTTTTCTCTACAGAACTCCATTTTTCCCTCTACCTGGAAAAAGATTCTAGTACGTCCACTCAACAAGGTCCCTCATCCCTCAACAGCTGCTGATTTCAGGCCAATTGCAATCCTATCAAACCTATCAAAACCATTAGAAAGACTGGTCCATACTCAACTCACCACCTTCCTTGATCAAAAAGGCTTAATTAATCCTCTCCAATCCGGTTTCCGCTCTGGTTATTCGACTCAATCTGCCCTGATAAAAATAAGTCAAGACCTTTACTCCTCAATAGATCAACAGAAAATAACTATACTTGTCCTTTTTGATTTTTCAAAAGCTTTTGATTCTGTTGATCACACAGTTCTACTCACCAAATTATATAACTTAAATATATCCAATAGTTCTCTGGGCTGGTTTCAATCCTTTCTTTCCTTCCGCTCTCAATCAGTTACTATCCCTAACAAACCACCGTCATCATCCCTGATTCTCTCCAGAGGTGTACCTCAGGGTTCATCCCTTTCTCCTACCCTATTCTCCATCTATATAAATGATCTCACAAACGTTATCCATTACTCCCAACATCACCTATATGCAGATGATCTACAAATCTATATATCCTTCCATCCTTCGGACTTGCTAGAGGCGTCACGCAAACTTCAGGAGGACATTGATAGAATTAACCTCTGGGCAATAGAAAACAAACTATCCCTGGACCCAGCGAAAACCAAGGCAATGCTCATCGGCACAAAACCCTACATCAATTCCCTTCCCTACTATCCATTACTGTTTATCAATAACACTCCTATCCAGTTTAAAGAATCCATAAAGAACCTCGGTATAACCTTCGATCAACACCTCACCTGGAATCATCACATTTCCCAAATTACCCGCAAATCCATCACAATCCTCAAGCAGCTACATAGGTTCAGAGACTCATTTCCTCAAAGTACCCGTCGTCTTTTAGTATCCTCCCTTATCCTTCCACACTTCGATTACGGATGCCTGGTGTATGGTGGTCTGTCTGGTGAGCTTGAGATAAGACTTAAAAGATTGATGAACCGTTTTATGAGATTTATCCTTGGTCTCCCGAGACACTCTCACATCTCCGAATATTATTCCCAGCAAAGTTTCCTTTTTCCTAATTTTCGAAGACAGTACCTGCTCGGCTCCTTCCTCTTCCAAATCCTAAGAGCAAAGAAACCCACATACGTTCTTGACCTACTTACCCCACGTTCATCCATCCATCAGCTAAATACTAGATCTCAACCTACAGACTTGTATATCCCCACTCATAGAACCGCCTATTTCGAAAAATCCTTCGTTATTCGTGCCACCCAGTTTTGGAATTCCTTACCCGGGTCCATTCGTCAAGCTTCCTCCCTACCCTCGTTCAAATATCTCCTGTTTCTCCACCTCCTGGAACATCAATCTTCCGTGCAGATGTAAAATTATTATTCTTCTTGATTTAGTTTTAAAGGTTTTTTACAAATCAAATGGCTATCTGCATAATCCAACGGAACATCTACCTTTTCAAATAATTTTAAGTTTTCCACGTGCCAAAATATTTTGCTTCTAACTATTTCTAATGCCAAAATTTTCGGATATCTTGATTCCGGGAAAGAAAACAATGTAAATTGAGAGTATGAAAGAAGATTGGGTGAATATTTGATTCAAGATACAAAATATACCTTGGAGAATTTTCTGGAAGGGAAAACAACTTTTTAATAAAAAACGTATTTAATTTTTCCACTTCTTCATAATTCTGATATCCCCAGACTTGACACGCGTAGCAAATAATTGATCAAATGGCAGCATTATATACATACAACTGCTTCGATATCGGAACTTCGTTTTTACTTAAAATACTGTTATAAGTTGTATGTATTGCAAATTTTGAAATAGTTGATCTATCCAAAAAATGCTTTTTCAAACTACATAGTGGAGTTCGACGCAAAGTCAATAATACTATTTATATCTTGGCTCGAGAACGTAATCTTGTGTATTCTCTTGTGGGGGTAGAAACAAGCCAAGATAAAAATAGTATTATTGACTACTTCATTTATAACAAGGGTGTCAGGCAGTACTTCACAGACATCAAAGTTATAAGAGGTGCTGAGATTGGCAGTGATCATCTACTCCTGGTTGCCGAAACCAAAATTCTCCCAGAATTGCAACAAAAGAAGAAGAAGAAATATCTATCTATAAAGGTTAGAGCGCTTGATGATCTCGAAAAAAGGACTCAATATACCGAAAAGTTAGAAGACAGGCTGAGAAACTTAGAACTCAATGATGATATAGAAGAACTGTGGAATGCCTTAAAAACATGCATCTTGGAAGTAGCAAAAGAGGTGTGTGGTTTACGCAAGGTTCCAAGTAACAGGAAACACTCGGAATGGTGGAGTGAGGAAATTAAGCGTTATGTAGGAGAAAAGAAAAAAGCATGGAAAGCTTATTTGCAAGACAGAACACCAGAGAGGTTAAGTCTGTATCGCTCAGCCAGAAATGAATGCAAAGCCAAAGTTCGTCAAGCAAAGAAAGAATCATGGGAGAAGTTTGGAAGAAGCCTGGACGAAGACCACCGAGATAGTGTCAAGAAGTTGGAGAAAGGTAAAGTCACTCAGAGGAAAACGAAGCAAGCCAGTGAGGAATATCAAGGATGCAAGGGGTATAATTATCACAGAAGAAGTGCACATCCTAGAGAGGAGGAAGCAATTTTATAAAGGCCATACTATGTAATCCTAAACACACTATATGTGCTGGAAGATCCAAATATTGTAAATGAAGAATGGTGAAATACTTCTTCCAAATTTCTTTTATTAAAAATTTATAACATATACATTAATTTGCCGACGTTTCGGACTATTCGTCCCTCTTCAGGGCAAATTTCTTCTGCCAAGAACTGGTAATCCTTACACCTGACAATTTTTGGTGGCTAGGTCCATCTATTTCTATATTACAGTTATATTCCATTACCTAAGTAAATTGGTCATTTTATATAAAAAATATATATATATTCACATGACTACCACTTTTTACTACAATATTCTTATCACACTAACTATTACTGACTCATTAGTATTAAGAGTCAGTAATAGTTAGTGTGATAAGAATATTGTAGTAAAAAGTGGTAGTCATGTGAATATACATATATTTTTTATATAAAATGACCAATTTACTTAGGTAATGGAATATAACTGTAATATAGAAATAGATGGACCTAGCCACCAAAAATTGTCAGGTGTAAGGATTACCAGTTCTTGGCAGAAGAAATTTGCCCTGAAGAGGGACGAATAGTCCGAAACGTCGGCAAATTAATGTATATGTTATAAATTTTTAATAAAAGAAATTTGGAAGAAGTATTTCACCATTCTTCATTTACAATATAAAGGCCAGTTTTCAGGGGACGCCAGTGATGCGGAGGATCAGTCGCCTCATAGTAATAATCAATGTCAAGAGTGTATTGATGAAGAGGAGGTAGTAGATGCCATTTGAAAAAATTAAAGTGGGGAAGCGGCTGGAAGGGATGGCATAGCCCCGGAGTTGATAAAATATGGAGGTCAAGAGCTTGTCAAAGTGCTCCAGCATCTTTTCCAACAAATTTGCAACGGGAAGAAAATTCCAAAATATTGGGAATATAGTGTAATTATCCCTATCCACAAAAAAGGCAGCTCTACAGAATGTGAAAATTATCGACCTATAAGCTTGCTCTCAGTTGTTTATAAACTTTATACCAGCATACTGGAGAAGCGACTGAGGACAATGGTTGAAAATAAAATAGAAAATGAACAGGCAGGATTTCGACCTGGAAGGCAGAAGCATAGCAGAAAAGGCATGGGACAGAGACAAAAACATATTCTTGACATTTTTAGACTTGAAGGCAGCATTTGATTCTGTACCCAGAAAAGAAATATGGAAAGCATTGGTGGCCAAAGATATCCCAGGCGATCTAATCACAGCTATCAAGTCGGTATACCGTGATGCAAAAGGAGTTGTGCGAATCAATGGAAGAGAATCTGAGGCGTTCGTCATGGAAAGAGGTGTGAGACAGGGTGAAAGCTTAAGTCCCCTACTGTTCATTGTATTTATGGACGAGATCCATAAAATATGTAAAAGACGAACTGCTTGGACCGCTATTGGAAAATGGAACCTGAGGACCATTCTTGTGCAAAGCCTTCTGTACGCCAATGATATTGTCCTCATTGCTGATTCCAAAGAAAAAATGCAGGAGGCACTGATAGAATGGCAAGAGGAGCTGCTTCGTAAGGGAATGGGTATCAACACCTCTAAGAGCAAGTTCTGGCTCGAGAAGAACAACTAGACGTTCATTTGAGCTGCAATGGGGAAATTCTAGAAGTTGTGCCAGAATATACCTACTTAGGGACCGTGATAAGTTCCTCAGGCAAGATCGATCCAGAGATATCGCACAGGATTCATAAAGGTAATCAAGTATACTATCAGATCTGTAATAGTATAATCGGTCACCGAGAAGTGGGTATAGATACTAAGCAGCATATATATAAATCTGTTTATCTCCCAACTCTTACCTATGGATGTGAAAGCTGGGTAATGCTTGATAAGCTAGCCAGTCGAATTACTGCAGCAGAAATGAAGTTTCTGAGGAGAGCGGTTGGGAAGACTAGAAGGGATTGCATCCGAAATGAGCGAATAAGGGAACAATTCAATGTGCCAGAACTCAAGACCACACTTGAATCCCGACAGCTTAAATGGTTCGGCCACGTGTGCCGCATGGAGGATGAAAGAGAGCCCAAAAAAGTCTTAGAAGTTCGACCCCCTGGGAAAAGACCACGAGGACGTCCCAAAATTTCCTTCCAGGAGAATATACAAAGGATAGGGGGGAAAAGAGGTAAAACCCTCCAGCAACTGAAGCAGCTATGTAGGGACCGGCGGGAGTGGCTGCGGTTTATTGAGGCTCCTCGACGCTAGAAATGGCACAAGAGGAAGATAAAGAAGAAGAAGCTGTTAAATGCTAATTTTTTATATAACAACTACCGAGGAACACAGCCAATATTTGAGTACATATGATTTTCATCTGGCTGTGATTGAGTGCTTGGTTGGGGGTCCCAGAAAATTCCAGCATCCTCGGCTACCCGATACTATTCATTTGCCCAAATATTTACCCCAAGACAGCAAAGGAAAAAGAATGAGGAGAAGATGCAAAGTATGCTGGGACACAACGGGGAAACGGGTGAATACACTCATATATTGTCCGGAGTGCCCAAACGGTCCTGGTCTTTGTTTGGAAACATGTTTTAAAAATTTTCACATATTGATATTGATTGATAATATTGATTTTAAATTTGTTTTATTGTAATTTGTTTGGTAATAGAAAAATTAGTGTATAATTTCATTACATAATTTAATACTTTGTAACTGCAATATTGCAGTATTTATGTTAGTTTTTTTTTTAGTAATATTAATGTAATTTATTTATTTAATGAAAATTAATTTGATTAATTTTATTTTTTTATTAAATAGCTTTCCTCTACCTTCCAATAGCCTCCTTCAATACTTCCCTTCATCTGTCCATATATCCCTGTGGGATTTATAAAAAGTAAAAAAAAGGTAATTCAGAAATAATGTTTCATACCACCCAGTAAAATAATACTAAAATAATAATAAAAAAAAAAAAAAAAAAAAAAAAAAGAACTAAGAAAAAAAATATAGGAACACTCCCCCCCCCCAAAAAAATGACATGCATTTTACATTATTGAGTTATTGAAAGAAAATGCCATTTCTCACATTTAATTAAAAATTACACGCTAAAAACTGATTTTATTATAACAATCCGAAGGTAAGTACGTGGCCTGCGACCCGATAGGCGGGTCGTGAGTTACCACGCGACCACGACCCGCCTGGCGGGTTGTATGTAAAAAAAATGGTAAATGGTACTTGCATTGATGTTATAATGATTGATTTGATTTATTAAAGTGTTATTTACAAGCATAAATAAAAAAAAACATCGGGCCCCCATAAATGTATGCTTATTGTTAGAGGGCATTGAATGTGTTAAGGATTGCACTGGTGTATAATTTAGTACGAAATAACCACTGTGAATCACAATAATTGAACGTCAATGAGAGCTTTCACAGACAATCTTTCAATACCGCGGTATAGACCACACTGATCTATTAGCTGTTTATTTCTTAAATCAACTAAAAGGTTAAAATTATGCCACAAATCTGCACCTAATATGCCTCTATTTACCTTGGCAATAATAAATGATCATCTGCAATTACGACAAAGTCCCAAGTTGATATTCAAAATATGCACACCAAACGTGGGAATCTCCGTATCATTAGCTGTATATAATTTAAAATCAGAAATTATTTTATTACTTCGCAATTAAATGGAGGTATAGTCGACACATCAGTTCCACTGTCCACTAAAAATTGGATTCCTGAATTGCAAGAAATAACGCAACTTACGGCCTGCTATAGGGTGGTCTACTGTAGAATGAGCCGGTAGTTCTACTGTAGTTTCTCGTTTCCCTCTTGATTCCATTGGCAAGGTTGTTGGCATTTAATGGGTAGACACCTGTTTCCAGAACGTTAATGGTAAAAACAATATTTTCCATCCGTGTCCAAGCGCCCACGGCTACGGCTATGGCTCTGGTTTCTTGATTGCCTGTTACTGAAATCGTTTGAATTGTTTCTTTGATTTTCAGAACACTGCATAAAAGAAATACGAGCATCCATATCTCCTATTTTGGCCACAAGTTTTTTTATTCCATTCATGCCACTGTTAGAGCAATGATCAGAACTACTTTTAATACTGGACAACTCATAAAAGTCACGAGGAGGGTTCATATCAACTATTTTGTCTGCCATCACAGCAAGCTTCTCCAGATGGTCATTCGAAACAAGGAGGATATTCTTAATAGACTCGGGAAGTTTTTCAAGCCATAATGTACCAAGAACCTTGGACAGTTGACTCGGTTTTAGGTTCCCAAGTTTAAAACCAGCAACTAACCTTTTAATCCTCACTTTCTTGATAAAGACTTAAAAGTCTTGCTTTGGGAAAGGAAAATTTTGTATCACTATCACAGTCTAAAATATCTACTATATCAGACACATCAAATATTTGTGTCTCATATAGTAACTCCACTTGATTTAAATTGAGCTTCTACTTGTCAAAACCAAACCAAAAATCAGGTCGTCCAAGCCAAACGGTGGTATTTTGAATGAAACTTTGTTTCCTTCTATTGGTAATTTAAATGTATTAACCTTTAAAATTCGCTGCTTCAATATGTTTTCAAAAGAAGGATCAGGTCGGAGACAACAATATTACTGCATGTTCTAATAAGGTTATCTATTAACTAATTAGAAGAAAAGGGTTCAGTTTAATAGTTATATTTTTTGCACAATTTATAATTACATTCCACAACACATAATGATAATATTTTTTAGTAGCAACTAACAAGTTTATACTTAAATAATTACTAATTTTAACATATGAACAGTTTATCGATTGGTGGAAAAAGGAAATCAATGTTTTTAATCGATTGTTCTTCTACAGTTCTATTCAGGAATACACCATATTTAAAATATTCAAAAACAGTAAATGCATTGGTGACTAAAAATATTCTGGTAGGCCCCGAAAGTTAAAACCTGCAGCAGAAAAACATTGGACGTAGCTACCTATTTTTAAGCAAAAAATAAATAAAATAACACACAACTGGCTCAAGAAATAACTTAAGCCATAGGCACACAAGTTTCTTCTTCTTTAGTTAAAAGGAAACTCATTAGTCTTGGACTTAGGGGATGTGTTGCTAAGAAAAAAACGTTTTTTCGTAGTGGAAATAAAGGAAAGTGTCTGAAACTGATGATAGAATATGAAAATTGGACCGAAGAGGACTGGCAGAAAGTCTTATGGACTGACAGAAATTGAAATGTTTGGCTCTAGGAGAAGAAAGTATGTGAGGTGACGGCCAGGGGAAGAGTACTTGGAAGATCTTCTTCTGGAGAAAGCATGGAGGAAGGTCTATAATGGTTTGGGACTGCTTCTCCTAGGAGTCGTTATGGAGAAGGGGATCTTGTAAAAACAGATGGGAAAATGGATCATGCTAAAAAATATCGAAGTATCCTTACATCCCATGCAATACCATCTGGGTTGAGGCTTATAGGGCCACAATTAGTTTTAAACCATGACAATGATCCAAAGCATACAGCCAGAACTATTTATAATTATTACTATTATTCTTGGCAAGAAAAGAAGACCAAGGGCAGTTAAAATGGATTGCCACCCCAGAGTTTGGATTTTAATCTTATAGAGCATTTGATAGAATTGAGAATTGAAAGGCAACAAACTTGTGGAGAATCCTAAAAGAATGGGAAATTTTTTTTCGCTGATTACATAGCCTCTTTAATTTTTAGCCTAAAAGATAGATTGCTTAGCACCAAAAGAAACAAAGGAGAACATACTAGATACTAATTTTTGGCTAATGCTATATAGTAATTAAATATTTTTTTACCAATACATTATTGGTAATATTTTAAAGTAAATAAAGAAGTTGTTTCACAACAATTTTGGTTTTTTCTTTTCTCCAAACTTGGATTATTTCAAATATGACATTATTCAAAGACTTTTTTCACAGCACTGTAAATTACATGTAAATTAATATATGACTACCGAAACACATAATCTTTTTGAAACAATTAGATGTCTACAAAAATGGATAGTATATTATGTATGATGTGTAGTTGTGCCTGATCGCTTTGAAGAATCACTAAAGTTGTTATAATTGTGTTTAATATATGCAAACTATATATTTTACATGAATATGACACTATTCCACCTGAAGCTCCTACTTTATATATTAAATAAATAATATTGAGACTGTTCAAAAGGGTATAAGATTCATTATTAAAAATCTGGTGCGATGAGTGCAACACACAACTTTAACTTGCCAACTTACTTAGATTAGTAATTGACCTGTTTTGATAAATATGTAAACACCATTCTTCAAATTCACATATTTTTCCACATTCATTTACTTATTTTTTGTGTGTATTTGGTCTCTAAAGTAAACTAAAAGTCGTTAAATAAAAGTTTTTGCTTGTGATAATTTGGCAATACAAGCATAACACACCATCGCATCTGATTTTATAATTCTCTATTGAGTTGTTGCAAACCTTATTTAGTTACCATGGAAACAAATAATATCCATTAAATATTACGTTTTAAAACATGTTGACAACTCTTTCCCATGAACAGAACTTCTTTAATTTATAAACAATGGTGTGTCATTAAAGGCATGTGCATGCGTGGGCTCAATGTGTTTTATAAGTTATTGCAAAGATTTTCTTTTTTTCTGTATATGTTTACTCGATTTTTTTCATATTTCATATTTAGACATTTCTTATCTTTAAGCTAACGAGAAACAGTTAATTTCTCCATATAAACAAAAACAAAAGTACTTTATAGGAAAATAAAAAAGTCCCCTTCCCAATTTAAGCCCTCTCAAAACATTTTAATGATGATAAAACTTATCTGATATTAAAGCGTACTTGATTCTCATTAAAGATGACAAGTTTGATCAAAATCATTAGGGCCGTTTTTGAGAAGAAAAAAAAAATGAGATAAAATGTATTAAATAAAGTGCCCCCTCCGTTTGACCAATTTTGGAGAAATTTTTGCTGTCACATCGTGAGCATATGCATACACCGAATACCCAACTGCAGGTTCATAGGGTTTATAGTTTTTGAGCTAGTCTGTTTACACACACACGCACGCACGCACGCACACCCACACACACACACACACACACACACACACACACACACACACACACGCACGCACGCACGCACGCCGCACGCACGCACGCCGCACGCACGCACGCACACACACGCACGCACGCACGCACGCACACACACACACACACGCACACACACGCACGCACGCACGCACACACACACACACACACACACACACACACACACACACACACACACACACACACACAGACCATTTTGCGGGACTTGGTTATTTAGACTCAGGAGACCCAAAAGGGGTATTTTCGTTGAAAACCGGAAGTCGAAATTTTTCACGATCCCAATAATTTCTTTCCCTTAGTATGTAGTTTATATATAGGTATGTGAAAGTAAAAATTGAATTCACAACATTTTTTAAAAAAATATTTTTAAAAGCTATTGATAAGTTTTTTGTTTACTAGTCCACAAAACCTACCTTAAGCAATTAGCAGAACATTATATATCATATAGAAGTTTTTTAATTCCTCCAGATTTTTAATCAATAAAAACAATATGTTGATCCAATGAGTAAACAAGTTATAATATCAAGAAACTTTGAGTACAATCTTTTTGGTAACTAAAAGTTTATAGTGTCCAAGATTAGTATGCACGCAATTTTATAGATTAACTAGATAGCTAGTCTTAATTACAATTGAGAACTCTTTTGAATAGTCAAAACAGAAATTTCCAATCTCTCTTTCAGTAAAATCTACAAGAGATTTTGGCACTACTTCTCTTACGTCACTCCTGCTTAGCAGTTGAGCATGACCTAGTAATCAGTTGCCTTTTGGAGAGAAATCCTTGTCAGCTGATGTCTCCAACACCTTTCCTCTATTTCCCCTCCTTATTTGTATTTATACCAAACATTAATAATAACCCCAATTTTCCCAATTACTTCTCTAAATGCAGACTGATAAATAGGCCTTGTCTATGTAGTATTTCTGCTATTTTTTTGGTCATTCCCTACCTGAAACAATCTTTGTGTGTATTTGCATATATGTCTTTTAGTTTTGTATTTTATAGGTTTTAGATTTTTCGTGTCTGTGTGTGTGTGTGTGTGAGAGAGAGAGAGAGAGAGAGAGAGAGAGAGAGAGAGAGAGAGAGAGAGAGAGAGAGAGAGAGAGAGAGAGATGTAAGCTAAACAAAAAGTTAACCTGGAATATTGCAGGTGCTAAACGTCCACCAAGAGTTTCTTCTTTCCTTTTAGGTGGTGAAGGATTAAGAATTACAGAAGTAATATGTAACAGAACCATGAGCAATTGTTCCCTATAAAGCAGGAATACATTATTACAACAATAAATTTAAATATAGTTAAGTTTATTTATTATTTACAATTATGAACTTTTTTTGTTTTTGGCTCTGCACCTAGAAAATGCAGTTTTGCATTTCTCTCAGAGGAGAGTCTTGTCAGCAATGAGCTACTACAAACATGTAATCTATTCCATGGCTAATTTCAGATAAAAATTGTAAACCAGTAACACCGTAGTGTTATAATAGGTAGTAACATCCATGAAGAGCTTTTGATTCATACTTTAGAACGAAAAAATATTCTTAGATGATTGAGCAGTTGATAGGAATGATATCTTTTGTCTATTTTAGAATCTTATTACTTTTATTTATTTGTTTAAAGGTTTAATTAAGATAATGTAATGTCATTTAAATTTAGTAAAGGAAGGTAACTAATACTTGTTTTCATTTAAATGATAGATATAATATTTCTATCAATAACATAACCTACTTGTTTATTCATTGTAAAATAAGTAAATGATCCTTTTATTTTGTTTGAATAAATTGTTACTGTACTGCATTTTGTTAAAATGCAGTACAGTAACGTAAAGGAATGATATTATGATTGAAACAGATGTGAAAGAAAATTGTAATCAAATTGGAGCCAATGCCTCTGTAAGTGTGTATATAACAAACACATAACATAAACGGCCTAATCTGTGGCTGATCCGGCAACTACATTTCCAAAACATTTCGAACTTATTTAATTGAAAATCTAATTTATAAGAGAAATTCAGTTGTATTTTGTCTTCTGTTTGAAAATAATGGCTCATAAAAACAATGAAATAAACCCTAAAGATGCCAGGTCCTACCTATTCAACTATAACAATGCAGGGCTGTGATTGGTCGATTTTTAAGGTTAAAATAGGGCACTTTTGCCCAACATTAATTAGTCTTCATCTGGTCTTTGACCTTGGTGGTCTTAGGCACTCTTCTCCCTGCCCAATATCTCCTGGTATCTCTGGGATGTTTAGACCTAGTTGACTTGTTTTATTTATTTTCTCCTTCTAGGGTTGTCCTCCCAGGGCCTGTAACATTGATTGTCCCTCTGTTCAGGTTTCCTTGCTTAGATAAGAGCCCTAGAGCTTCTGTCAAGGCCCACGTTTCTCCCATGGAACTAGTTGTGATCAGCTTTACCTCTCAAGGTAAGAGGGTAGTGTTGCTCTGGCAAGGATATTCCATCATTTCTTATACCTTACGCCTGTTACATTGGTTGTCCCTCTGTTCAGGCTCCCTCTTCTCTCTTGCTTAGATAGCGCCCTAAATTCACCGAGGTCCATGCTTATCCCTAGGGTTTTACTTTGGTGATTTGAAGGGCTGCGTTGCTGTGGCGAGATTATCCTTGTTAAAATATATTATAGTCACTATGGTGGAGACATCCATAGAGAGAGTAAGAGCCTATTAAAATATCATCATCCTTAATATTAATATTAATATTAATATATATATATATATATATATATATATATATATATATATATATATATACTTGTAGATATTAAATTTAATAATAATAGGGTTCTTGAGTTTCAGTCAATAATAAATAAATATATTATGGCATAATAATATAGTTGTTTATTATTGAGTGAACCTCAAGAACCCTATTATAACACATACATATACACATATATATAAACAAACATTTACAATGCTATCTTTTTCAATATTTGGTATAAATATTCAATGAGATATATTTCATAATTTAGTGCATAGCACATAAATCTGGGCATTGATCATAAGCAATGAGAACTAATAAAAACTAACTCTGTTAAAAAAAACAATAAATATATTAAAATATTTACTGGAGTCTTAGTGTCATGGACCCAAATAACAAATTGACTTGAAGTAGTTCTCTGGTTATTTCTTTATACCGTCAGTATTAGGAATCGCCTTGCCCTGAGCCTTTGAAAAAGAGGTTTTAGTTGCCAGTGAACAATTTGGTGCACTCTGTATGAGGTTAGTGACAGCAATTAATTATTAGCAGTGATAGATAGTGCTCATAGGCTAGCTAAAGACATCACCATGTGGCATGCAGCTGACTTGCTACAAGCCTAAGGCTATCATCACCCAGGACTTCTTGCCTCCAGTTTGAAGCTATAGATTTTTTTTTTCATATAAATTAATGTTTATATATTTGTAAATATTCTAAGAGTTAATTTTATTTTAAATTCTTATGGAAATATTTTAGTTTGTAGAAATTTATTTTTAAAATAACTGTTAAAATAACTTTCATACAAGTATTTATATATACTTTTATTTTATTTTATTTTTTTAATTAATATCATTATTTATATAGATAAATATATTTTTAAATTTAAAATCAACTTGGGTAATGAGACAACCTTTGTCGAAGGTTCCAAGGAAGAGACACCTTTTTCAGAAATCAGTAAAACAGACACAAAAAAGGCAAGCCCTTCAAAAGCGCCAAAGAAACCTTGCACCAAGATCAGCAAGCAACTCAACTAACAAGAAATTTTTTTAAAAAAATACAAAATTGAAACATACAGCAGATAAAAATATTAAAAAAACAACCAATCAACCTAGCACTTGCAGTAAATCAATTGCAGCCATCCACACATCATTAAAAGTAATAATTCCATCCAAGTAAAAAAACACATCATATGAAAAACAACCACCTATTTTCATATCTAAAATTGACAACTTTATTCAATTTGCACAAGAGATCACAGAGCTCATTGGCCAGCCAAACTTAAGGTGTTTTGCCCAAGTAAACAACATTAAAATAAATATGAACACTAAAGAAAATTATAAAAAGATCATTGAATACCTCACATCAAAACAGTATAACTTTCATTGTACCGATTAAAGCAGGAAAAAGCTTATAGAACAGTCTTGAGAGGACTAAACTACAACACTCCCACAATTGCCATAAAAACTGGTCTGGAAGAAATTGGTAACAATGTCAGAAATATATCAATGGTACTGCAACCAACTGAAAAATTTCCTCCACCTATATTTTTTGTAGATTTGGATCCAGCACAAACAATGCTAAAACATTTTAAGTTAATACACTCAATCGTCAAATTTGAGAAACCTAAACAAATACCAATAATCGTGCAATGCACTAAGTGTCAAAACTTATGGCATAAAAAGGCCTGTTAATAACATAAGGCCAGGTGAGTCAAATGTGCCGGTCCTCACACCTATGAAACTTGCCAAAAGCCTCTAAAGGAGCCCGCACAGTGTGCTCTTTGTGGAGATGATCATCCTGCAAGCTAGAGAGGATGTCCAGTCTACAAAAAGCTCAATAATCAGAAATCTCTAAACATTGCACATCAAAGCTCAGTCAACAATCAAAAGGAAACTATCCAGGAAATGGATGTTGAAAATTTGGCAATTTTTCCGCGATGGCCAAAGAAACCAATACCATCCACTTCAACAGTCGTAGATCAACCAATTCAGGACTTAAGTAAATCCTATTCAGTGTTTATGACCTAGAAACAACAGCCACATCAGATGCCTTAAATACCACAATCCAAACTCAAAAGCTTCCAACCCAAACCCCAGAGCTCCTATCATCAGAATCAATGTCCACCTCAGCTAATTGCACCCCATAACCTTTCTTTTCATTTCAAACTGCTGCCGGAGCAATGGAAACCACCCTTGTCCCACTCTAATATCCAGATAAACTGCTCATCACAAGTACAACCTAATATTCACTCAATTCCTCATCCACATAGATAGGTCCTTACCACATCAAACTAACCCAGTCCCGTAAATTATCCTTAACAAACTATCAACCCAATCCACAACCAAATTCCAACTGGCATTACTTACTTCCATCCTAGCAGCCTTCCTAAAATATCTCCAAGATACTATCAAACTTATCATCCTTCTCTTTAGAATCCTTAATGAAATTCCTCTTTATCTTCCAAGATGGCTGCAGAGCCTCTAGCTATCATCCTGTGGAATGCCAATGGACTACTTAACCACCCCAACGAGCTAGACATTTTTTTACACCACAATCACATAGATATTGTACTCAGAACTGAAACTCACTTTACACAAAGAACACATTTTTACATACAAGACTAAATTACTTTTAGATCAGACCAACCAGGCAGTACTTCCCATGCCGGCTGTTCCATTCAAATCAAAATTTATTATATAGGAAAATGAGACAAACAAATTAGAACCGAAAGGAAAGTAAACTGAAAAGGTGTTTTGTTATTTACAGAGGTTGGGAATATGTGATTCACAGATAAAACACGGGGAATAATACTGTGCTTTATGAATTCGTGCTGGACTGCAGCCCAAATAACACTCACTAGGCCGGCACAGGGTAATAAAGCCCCGTGCGATTTTCAATGATATACAACGTTTTTATTGGCTTTGAAATGCATAAACATACTTTTATCAATTATATTTAAAATTATAAAGCAAAAACAGTCAAAGTGTTTATTTGACAGTTTACTACAAAATCCACCCATACTGGGAGATAGTTATGCACAGGGTCATTTGACCCCGTGCTGCACTGAACGTGTTAACTTGAAATCCTCATATAAGATTTAAATGACAGGAAACTGCTTGACGTTACCGCCTACTACAACACTTACTGGACATACGCTCAAAACTCTCCATCAATTACAAAACTCATTTATAACAACAATAAGACCTATATCGACTTATGGAATCAAGCTCCTCTTGTATGCAATTCCTACAAATCAAAATCCTACGCAAAATCCTTAATGCTCCTTATTTTGTCACAAATAAAATTATCCATAAAGATCTTGATGTTCCATATATTGCCGACGTGGCCAAGTCCAGATAACAATCCTTTCACAATAAACTCCCTACTCATACCAACCCTCTTGTTTCTGTCCTAGCTTCCTCCTCAATTCCTGACAATGCACTGAGGCTTCTGAAAAGAAGATGGCCTCGTGACCTCCTAATTTAGAATAATTATTATTCGAGAGCTACCGATGGGTAGTTGCTCTACAAGTTTATTCATGCAATTTCTATTTTTCTTTACATTTACTAGATGTATTATGTTATGATACATTCGTAAATACAGTAGGGTTCCGATTAACCGAGGTCCGGTCAAACGAGGTCCCGATTAACCAAGGTGCCAAGTCTGAGGGTGTGATGTGTATGTATATGAGTTCATTTAAACAAAGTAGAATAAAAGATTTCTTTTTAAAAAATAGTTTCATAATTTCTGTTATTATTATTGTTATTATGCATTATTATTATTAAATATTTATTAGGTTTTTAAGCATATATGTAGTCTTTATATAGAAATAACCTACATTTTCAGTTGGTATTGGTATGGTTCCAATTAACAGATTATTTCGATTAACCGAGGTAACCTTGGTCCCCATCAACTCGGTTAATCGGAACCCTACTGTATCAATTAATGCATTAATAGAAAATAATATTAACAAAAGATTTACTAGCTCTAAAACAACAATTTCTACTCAAAGTAGGGTAGTAAGTGCATATTGTGAGATGCAAATTTAATAAATTTTTTATGCATGATGTTATATTCTTGCTTTGCACCAATTGAGATTTGTACTTTTTTAAATTTTTTATTCTTGCTATTGCATGCTAGTTAATATTTATTTATAATGAAGGAAATTTGTTGACCTTAGAAGAATATGAGATGGAAATGGTTGGGTTGCGGTCAAATGAAAACACTATATGTGAAATAACATATATATTGTGCCGACGTTTCGACCCGATATTCAGGTCTGTCGAGTGAACTGTTGGAGATCGACAGTCCAGGCAGTCGATCTCCAACAGTTCACTCGACAGCCCTGAATATCGGGTCGAAACGTCGGCACAATATATATGTTATTTCACATATAGTGTTTTCATTTGACCGCACCCCCAACCATTTCCATCTCATAATATTTATTTAATTCTATTTTAAGGCTATTATTAATAATGTTATATATTTATGCGAATTAGAGTTTAGTGATCGCCATGTAAATGTTGATGTTAGTAATTAAAGAGAGAATGCTAAGAAAAAGGGATAAAAGGGGGGGATGAAAAAAAAGAAAGAAAAAATATTTTATGTAGTTTATATTTTTATATACTCGTTTATCTATTGATCTAAATATTACAATAAGTTTTCAATAGTCTATTGAAGATGTATAGTACACTGTGTAAGAGTCACAAAAACTGTGATAAAGATATGGACTCAGATGCAATATTTGTTAATTTTGATGTTTATTAGTACAACTTTCAATAACTCACAATGCTAATCCTCTCCAGTATCTGGATAAGTTAAGTTTCGCACATCCTTGATGTTATACTTTTTCCTTCTTAAAATGCTTTACTTTAAAAATTTTGTTGTTGGTTGTTTTTTAATCTTTTTTCTATTGATAAATTGATTTTAGAAACTACAACAGTTGCCAGAATAATGGCATTGGTGGAAAGTGCCAACATTAATATAGCCAACATTAAATAGCCAGTACGTTAGGTTTATTGGAAACAATAGTTGGAAATTCTGTTCAAGGATACTAGGAGTTAAATCAAATTGGTAATTAACGGTAGAGATACATTTGAATAAAATGAGAACAAAGATAGCGTCATATTCATACAAACAATCATAAACTATAAATACAATAAACAAAAGAAAAATGAAAATAAATAAGTAATGAAACAAAAAACTAGTTTCTAGTATAGAAAAAAACAGTTCGATGCAATGTAATACTGGGTAATAAGCTTATGTCTTGAGACCCTGAAGACAAAACAAGTTGAACAATTCATTAGACGTTTAAGTTTGGTTTAGAGTTCTTCTAACATACAGACATCAATAGCCAAAGTAGTGATCTAAATTGCCAACTAAACGTCATACACAACTCCCAGTATCATTTGTATGCAGATGAATAACAAATTTACAAATTTTTTCACCCTTCAAACTTGCTGGAGGTGTCTTGTAAATTTCAGGATGATATTAATGGAATTCACAGCTGTGCAACAGAAAACAAATTGTGCCTGAAACCAGTGAAAACCAAGGTAATTCTCATAGGTTCAAAACCTTTCCTTAATTCACTTCCTCATTGTCTGATTCAGTTTAAAGCCCCAATCAAGTTTCAAGACTCAATAAAACACCTTGGAGTAACTTTTGATTAACATTTAACCTAGAACTATCATATATTTGAAATCACCTGAAAATCTATCTTAGTCTTAAACAGTTACTAGGATTCTGAGACTCTCTACTTTAAAGAATCCGTCGTCTTCTAGTTTCCTCTCTTTTCCTTCCAGACTTTGATTACGGATGCTTAATGTATGGTGGCCAATTTGGTGAGCATACAAGACTTAAAAGATTAATGAATTGGTTCATAAGATTTATGCTTAGTCTCTCGAGACACTCTCATGTTTCTCAAAGTTTTCTTTTTCATGATTTCCGAAGACAATACCTCCTTGGCACCTTTCTATTCCAATCCCTAAGAACAAAAATCCACACATGTATTCTTGACCTCATTACCTATAGTTCGTCCATCCACCTGTTAAACACTAGATCTCAACCTACAGATTTGTATATATCTTCCAATAGAACCGCCTCTTTTGATAAATCCTTTATTGTTCATACCACACAGTTCTGAAATTCCTTACCCAACCCCGTTCATTACCATAGCCACATTTAAACACCTATTTCTCATGTGATCATAGACCGTTCAATTCTAAATATCATAAAATAAACACCTATTTCTCCATCTCCTGAAATATCAATTTTATGAATAAATGTAAGAATTAATATTTATTTAGTTTGTTTATATTACCGTTATTGTTTCTGTATTACCTTTGTTTTAATATTTTACTTACTGTATGTTGAATTTGATTATTGATAAAAAATTTGGAACTAGTTTATCATACAACCAGAAAAATGTTGCCAAAATAATTGTGATTTAAGTTATCCTCAAGGGACTAAATGCCCCAGAATAAAGTTAATATTTTCATTGAAATATTATTCCTTACTCTGTTTTTATAATTATCGGTGGTATTAATATATTGTAGAATGTTTTTAGTCTCTGCTATTATCTAATAAATGTCTTTTTTAATATTAATAGGAAACATTGAGTAAGCATTTTCATCAAGGCTAAGTAAATTAATAATATTTTTGAGAATATATAAATCAGTAACATTCTCAACAAAATTTTCTTTATTTAATGCTATGTAAGGTGCTTGCTTTATTAAATATTCTGAGACTCTTGTTAATTTGGCAATGTCAATGATAGTTTTGTTATTTAGAAATTTTTGACTATGAAATATATCAGGTATATTTTATGCATCATTAAATTAACTATATTATTTACTTTCCGATAAATTCTAGAAGAAATCTTATTCCAGTATATATTTAAATACTTTTTGAAGATGTTTTCAATTTTCTGTAGCTTGATGATGTGCAAGAATCTGAGGCCACCCCCTTTGGTAGTTGGGACATGATATGTCAATTGTACCAAAATAAATTATGTAAATAGCTTCAGTTTGATCATTTACAACACAACCCCTGCCCAAAGATCCTTGTGTCTCAAGATGATGGAACTGATAGATTTGATAGAAACGATATGACACATTTTTGGTGGAGGCACCGGGGAGGAGCTGCCAAAAGAACTAAGGAGGAGCAAGAGAACTTTAGAAGGGCGGAAGCCAGTGCATCTTTAGTGGAAATCACCACACAACCCCACATCATAATACTACCAACCCTATGTTTCACAGTTTGGCATACATTTTTTTTTTTTTTTTTTTGAGCTCTTCTCCTGGTTTCTCTACACATAGGAATGTCCATCGGACCCAAAAATATTAAATTTATTCTCATGAGCACATATTACCTTTATGCAAAACTTAGGGTCCTTCAATAAATATATTCATTAGCAAAATGCACCTTTACTGTTTGATTTTTTTTTGCTGATAAAAAGCTTCTTTCAGACTAGACTACTGTTCCATGAAATTTATTTTTTCTTAGCACACATCGCACTGGTTCTGCACTTACTGGCTTACCTAAACGATGGAAAGTTCCTGGCTATGGAAATGGCTATTTTGGGTGCACTGAAATTTGGATTTTGTTTTATTTCACTGACCATCCATGTCTCATCCCTATGACTTGAAATTTTTCCTGCACTTTTACCTTTTTTTCAGGCAATGCAGTTTTCCTTTTTGTATCTCTCAACGATATGCTGGACAGTTGAATGGGTTTTTCTTAATGATTTCGGCTATTTGATTTAGAGATTTCCCATCATTAAAATTTTGGATAATCAACTCACATTCTTTGTTTCAAAAGTTATAGTATATTCAGACTAGCACTACGGCGCACAGTACTGGGGTAGAGGATTCGTAAAACCTTAGCAAACTTGAATAATGCATTCATTTCTACTACTACTTCATCTAGTTTTTCTATGTATGTGAGGTTATATCCAGTTGACACTGTGTCATCTTATTTGTTTATTTCATAGCAATAGAGCCAATTTTCTAATGAAGGGTAAAATTACTCAGAGGAGAGAAATAATTTATTCAAAAAGCAATCCTGCCCGACTATATAGGTTTGCTCCTAAACAGCATACTATACATCTTAAACAGACTATGTTGTATAAGCTTATTATAATATTGAGATCAATAGATACATGCATACATAAAAATACATAGTTAAAATGGAGTAAGAGCATCATCACTGAAAAGTTCATAAAACAATATTATACTTAACACTTTATAGTTAATAAAATTATACTCTTCTTTAATTAGTTTCAATGATATTCACTTCAGAATTTATAATTTTATTCACTTACTATTTCAAAAGAAGGTATTATTCTAGAAGCTTACTCTTTATCACTTTGTTGGAAGGTTTATAACATTAACTACTAAATATCAAGTAAAACTTCAGTACCAAAACTATTAGCATTAATCAAGAAAGAAGGGTAGATTTATCTTAAAAATCTGTGATTTACATACTATCATAGAAATATTATGATAAAATATTAACTTTATATTACCAAGTGCGAGCCTCCATATGGGTTTGCATGACCATGTATCTGTAAATATTCAGTACTCTTTTGCAGATATCAACTTGTTGGTCTAATAAAGTTGAGATTTCCGTTCCAGTGTCCAAGAGAAAAACATTGGCAGCATCAGTGACAAATACTTGCAACACATTCTAAAAATCATTAGAGCAAAACATATAGTCTACAATAAACTTAAGAATTAAAGTTTATAATTTATAGATGTTGAAAGAGAGCTGAGGGTTGAATAAAAGTATGAATCCACATGCATAAGGTCATGTAGTTCTAATTTTTTAATATTTTGTGAGGACATGAATCAACTCTAAGAAATTAAATTTAATTCAATAGACCTTTAGGGATTACAGCAATGGATATTTTTGCACTTTACTAAGTTTTTACTTAATTATAAGTATGACAAAAAAGTGAATTATCAAAAAAACATTTTTTTTTTCCAGAAAAGTCATGTATAATGATTTTTAAGTGAATTTGATTAGCTTCCATTTCATTTTAACTTTGAAATATTAGATGATGATTTTAGATTATTAAGTTATGAAAATGACAGCTACCTTTTACAGTTGGATATATATTCAATTATTCTATAATCTTAAAAAAAAATAGGCTGAACAGTTTCGTTCTCTAGAACAAAGAAGATTTTAAATGTGAATTGCTAATGAAAGCATAGATATTACCAACGCTTCAGGAAATATAACAAATCTGCGTCATCTTTTTCATTAGACTTAAATTTAGTATATTAAATGAAACTATTAATATAAAATGTTTTTTCTGCATTTGGCCATATGAGAAGGCATTGCAATGATTTTAAGGACCCAGTTGCTCTATTTATTGCATTTAATTCAATTATTAGGCCACAAATTTAATATATCTAAATTGCATGGTACCCTGATTTGATAAAGGGGTTAAAAATTTTGAAAAAGTAATAAAAACAATTTATGAATTTTATATTTTAAATGTAATGGCATTTATGCAGAAAGAGAAAACACTCTCACTTATTTTTTAAACACGGGACAAAGCATTACTGATGGAGCATTACGGTGGAATAACTGCCACTGCTACAGCAAAGTCAATAAGTCAGATGATAAAGAGCATTTTGGCATATTTTTCTTTTTTATTCAAAAAAGAAAATTGTAGTCATACCACAATAAATCTAAGGCAGACAGGGGCAATGACTTAACAGAACGACTACTCAAAAATGGTTTGCCAAATTTCGTTCAAGAGACACGAGTCTCGAAGATGCACCCGCAGAAGAGTTAGACATATTTATATTTATAAATATGAATACAAATTTATTTTTAACTTAATTTCAATGTGAATATGAATATAAATTTATTCATACCACAATATTTGTCAATACGAATACAAATAAATTCGTATTCACAAGTGTGAATACAAATAAATTCGTATTCACAGGTGTGAATATGAATATGGTCAAATTTTTCTGTAAATACAAATAAATTCACAGGGAAAATTGAGAATATTCACAACAAATGTGAATATTCATAACTAAATCTGTGAATACTGCCATATTTACAAATAAAGACGTGAATATCTAAAAATTCACAAAGTGAGTTATGAATTTTTTTTTTTAATTAATTGTTTCAGAATAAATTTCTTTTCGGAATCCTTCATATTCGTATACATTATAGGGTTAACCCTTTTTATGGGAATCACATCAGCACATAATAAATTAAGTTCCTAATATCGATTAAGTTCGATTACTAGTTTATTTGAGATACTGATTATGAAAGTAATATAGGCTATCTGACCCGTGCGAAGCTTTCGTACTCTAACCTACTTAATTCCCTCTTAATTAAAGTACACACCGTAGGTTTAGTAGCGTATAGTGCATCATGGGCATAGGTGAGGGTTGAAGTAAAGAAAAGATTTGTTTAAATTGTAGATTATTTATTTATTGAAACATAAGTTTAAGGTATTTACAGGACCTCTTTGAACTCTATATTTGAAGTTACAATATGGTCTTCTGTGATTGTTTGTTGGTGGGTTTGTTTTACACAGACATAGATGTCACTGAAAGTGACACCATGGAAAATGCCACATACAACTGCTGTGTGAAAAAACAGGGTCAGGCAAGTTCAATCCTGCCTTTGTAAGCGTCTGTTTCTGTGCCTTATTAATAGTCATGGCAAAGGCGACTTTTACAGGAAATTGCTAATGAGATGGCAAACCTGAAGAGCTTAATGAGTTCAAAAATTTTAGTGGATACAACTGAGCGTTTTCTGTCTCTTTGCAGACAACCGAATCAGAATTTTTCCTGTCTAGGTGACCATTTCGAAATAACCTAATCATTAATTCATTGTGGTACAATCGTCAGTTTTTGGACATAATATGGCTTGGTTAACTTTGGTTTAATTGGTTAACTTTGAGTTCATTTATTTCTGTGACTTGAAAACTTTAGGAATGAGGCTGTTGTAGTCATAGGGGCGATGTTTTGGAATTGCGATGGCTTGGTTGGGGTATTCTGGAAAATTCACTGTTCCCTAATTTAAGCAAACATTCTGTGAAAATGGGGTCGTCATTTGCTCTCATGTTTTTCGTTAATTTGCGAGTGAACATGAGCCCACAAAGGACACCACTTAACTGAAAGTTTGACAATGGAGGTTCTAGCGCTTAGTCTAAGAACTGGCAAAACTTGTCGAAAATCACCTCCAAATACGATAATCGCAAACGAAGGGGTTAATCGAAAAAATGTATATGACCGAAAATGTTCTCCTTGAAAACCTGAAAAGATTGACACCATTTAGAAACCTCAAGGTGACTAAAATCGCATGTTTTTGCTTGAAACTCGCGAACGACGTGGACAATCGGAAAAGTGCAAATAACAAAAAATGTTCGTCACGATAAACCAAAAAAAAGTGACACCTTCGAAAAAGCCCGGCGATCATTTTCGCTGAGAATTGCAGTTTTTCGCTTAAAGCTCGCAAACGAAGGGGTTAATCGAAAAAATGTCTATGACCGAACACGTTCTCCTTGAAAACCTGAAAAGATTGACACATTTTAGAAACCTCTACGATCATTTTCTCGTAAAAACCGCGGTTTTGCGCTTATAACTCGCAATCGAAGGTGAAATGGATGATTTTTATATTTTTCCGGTGTAGCGGTTAAGAAAAGCTTTTAAATGATGTCTCATTCATGAAATTTGATGAAGTATTAAGGAAGTTATGGCGTACCGAAAAAAAAAAAAAAGCCTTGAGGAATAATGTATATGATTTTATGGTTACTCGCTCAGTTATCAATTTATTTCAACTTATCCGATAGAAATAATATTAAAGTTACTCGCTCTGATATTGATCAATTACAACTTAAGTGATATAATCGATAATGGGTTATCCCACTGGCTATGGGGTTATCCCAAGCGCTGATTATGAAAATGATATCGATTTTGAGATTCTGCCGTCATGTATCGATTTATTACAACTTACGTAATATAATCGATATAGGGGTCAGCTTTTGGGTTATTGGAGGTGCTGATTAGGAGAATTATATCGATGTTGAGATACTGTAGTCAGGTGTCGATCTTTAATAACTTACCTGATATAATCGATATTTGGGTAGTCTATTAGTTTATCGAAAGTGCTAAAGACAAAAATTGTATCAATTGTGAGATGACGTAGTCAGTAATCGATTTGTGACAACTTAATCGATAAAAACGACTTTGGGGTCGGCTATAAGGTTTAAAAGGCGCTGATTATGAAAATAATATTGATTTAAAGTATGCACTGAGGAATCGATTTGTTGCAAGGATACTGCATTTAATGTTATTGATATGTTATTATATCAATAAGCAAAAAGCTAACCCCTATTGCGTATATCCGAGATAAGCTGTAATAAATGGATACCAGAGTAAGTGATCCCAAAATCGATATCATTACCATAATCAGAACATTCGATAACCCAATAGACAACCACAAAATCCAGTATAATGCATAAGTTGTAATAAATCGATAATTGACAACGGAATCTCAAAATCGACATAATTTTCATAATCAGCACCACCAATAACCATATAGCCGACCCCAATATCAATTATATCGCTTAAGTTGTAATAAATTTATACCTGATAGTGGAATCTCAAAATCAATATCATTTTCATAATCAGCACTTGGGATAACAAACAAACTGACTGAGGCAAACCTGGCCAACTGAATATTAATCTGCAACTCTCTTCTGAATTGGCAATGAAGGAATCCATTTCTGAAATGAATAGTGACGAATGACAAAAAGTGGATCATCTAAGACAATTCAGTACTCAGAAGATCATGGAAAACTGAGGCACATTGGGCGAAAGTACTTACTTAACTGGACAACATGCTCAAAAATAAGAAACTAATTTTAATAATTCAAGTTTACATACTTGTAATATGTGTAATGATTGTCTCTATACTAAATACATTTGCAGAAAGTAAACATTTTCATTGGATTTATAAAATCGTTTCAAGGCTGAGCATCCGAAAAGTCCCTTGATTTATTATCTTTAGTAAATCATAGAGGTGTAATTTTTCATATAATAATTTTGTAGTGTTTTTAACAACTATATTGTTTATAGTTATTGGGAAAATGGATGTGTCACCGAGGGAAGTATACACTGTTATAGTTAAATGATTCGCATGCACAAAAAATGATGATTTCAGGCACATCAATAGCCAAGAAAGAATTTGTACCCCCTGGTGTTATTAAAAAACTAATAAACATTTAATTTTTTTTTTTTATATGAAATTATTATTTTAAATAAATATTAATTAATTATATTAATATTAAATTGACCATAGGATTGAGTCCGACTGACCCACCGGCTCCTACAGCCCTATAGTGTTGGTCCCATCATAATCGCAAGTACCATATCAATATATTTCAGACATAAGATTAACTTCAGTAACAAGTAACTTATTTTATTAAAACAAGCATAAAACTATTTTGTATTCAAAACTACAATGAATTGTCAGACCTGATCCCCTATAACTTCGATAAGTTAAATTTTTATATAGATCGATTTCTACTTTTGATTCCAACATAAAACGCCTCCTCACTTAGCTTACTCTTCCCCCATAACTTGAATCTGGCTGTCGCTTCTTTTTAGGTTGTATTGCCTTCTCCTCGTACACAGCTGGCTAGCATACTTCTTCGCCCGTCGCCTCCCGCCACAGTCCAAAGTCTCCCCTACTAACCATGTGTTCCGTCCCAGCTTTCTATATACCACCCATTTGGTGTCCATCTTCTCCGTCCACATTTAAGTGGGAGTTCAGTAAATTTTGTTCAAAATTTGGTGTTAAACATATCACCACTTACCATATGTCCTTGAACAGTCAGATGGAAAATCATGCAGGATCAGTAAAAAAGACTATGAAGAAGATGGCCACTACGAGTCGATGGGCAGAAGTTAACATGGAATTAAACAATATTTGTCTGAAATATATTTCATATTATGCATTCATATTAATCTGCAGAATTCAAATAAAAAGATATATCACAATTATAGTCACAGAATTGAATAGTCATTATTGTGCAGTGTACCCTAATGTGGGCCTGGATGGAGTATCCTAGTAGGGGGGGGTGTGTAATAACTGGAGCCCCTCCGATAATCATAATATATTTTGATATATAATAAAAGTTGGATTGGATTTTGTGTAAATCCAATGGTTTATTACAATCATATTTAATATTAATGAGAAGCCTATTTTTATTTATATATTTCAAATATTAGAGAGAGATTAAGTGCAAAGAGAATTTTAGTTACAATGTTAAGAAATAATTTTTATAAGAATTCATACTATTCATGTTAAATATTTTAGAAGTATTCTGTTGAGTAATATTTTTTTTTTTACTAACATTTTATCTCCTGCTGGTTATTAATAATAATTTATTAGTTACAACCCTTTTCCAGCGATTAGACAAATCAAAGGATCAACATTTTTAAATATCCACCAGAGGACCAAACTCACTAGACAAACAGTCAGCTGATTAAATTTATTAATCATTATTTAATAAAACTGACAGAGAGGTGATAGGAATCCCCAGTTTGCGAAGGTCCTGTTCTACAGCATCCTTCCATCGACCTTTTGGCCTACCACGTGGACGCACACCATCCGGAATGTTCTTATACAACCTCTTGTCCACTGTTTCATTATTCATCCTTATCACATGTCCAAGCCATTTCAGCCTTTGTATCTTGATGTAGGATGTTATGCTTGCTTCTTTATAGAGCCGGAACAACTCATTGTTTTTTCTTCTTCGCCACTGGCCATTATCGCATACAGCCCCTAAGATTCTCCTCAGAATGACCCTTTCAAACCTATCTAGCAGGTTGGTGCTTTTCTTGTTGAGGGACCATGTTTCCACTGGTCTTACAAGTGTCTTGTAGAGCATAAACTTGGTAGTAAGGCTTATAAGTTTTGTTAAGTTTTTATCAAACTTAAGAATTTTTTTTGTTCTAAAAAATTTGGTTTCATGTTTATAGAAGACTATGATTTTATGTTTCTTATTTAAACATACTTATTTTCATCTAATCATTCGTTTCAATACGATTAAACCTTTTAAACATTCTAAGTGAACTTTTGAGTTTGTTTTTTGCCTTTCTAGATGATTTTGGCTTTGCTTTTTATATTTAAACACGTTAACTTTCGTTAATTCAGCAATTCTAAATGGTTAAAACTCCCAGAGCGTTCTAGTATACTAAATTAAAACCTGTACTTACAACGTTGTTTGCCAATTTTATGTTCCCGCGATGTTTTTCTTATAAAAACACTTGTGTCATCTTTTTACACTGTCTAGATTATGTTTCAATAGGTTTTACACTGTAACCCGGCTTATTTGTGAGAATTTAAGCATTTTTCACTATTGATGGTTATCCTTGCGACAGGTTACGTATTCACGTTCAAAAGCTCAAAGCACTCGCTGAGTTTTTTCTCTATTTTTTGTTTTTCTCGCTTTGAGCACTTTTAGCTGTCTATTTATGCTCAATAAAATCTAAAAGCACTTCTAATTACCAGCTTTTATTTTTAACATGCTTATAATAGTCTTTTTCCGTCATTTCAAAGATTATATATTGTAAGTTTCCTGAAGCTTTTGCAGTCTGCCACGCGACTCCAGCGCTTAATACCTTGGCCCTATAAAACCCCGGGCAGCATCTTCCCTTTGTCTTTTTGCGTTTGCCCTTCGCCGAAGTTAGAACTTTCGTGGTCACTCTGTCTCGACCCACCGCCATCTTGGCTAACTTCACCGCCATCTTCCGAGGGGAGAACTTCTTTGGGGCAACCAAGACCAAAACGGATGAACTCGCTGTGGTTCCTTCGCGGAGGAGAACTTCTTTTCAACTGTCTCTACATTGCGTCTGCTGCCAGCCTGCAGGCGACCTCTCCTCGCAGCCCAGCGCCTCTGTTACACCAGCCTTCACTACTGAAGCTTTGTATCGTAATTATATTATTTAAAAATGTTTCCTTTGATAATTTTGTATACATGTCTTTAATTAGCTGGCCAGCTACTCTTTGTAATTTAGCTATAATTAGTTATAATCTAGCAACCTTTTATTTTTATTTAGCAGTCTTGGATTGTACTTCAGCTAAAGACTCATTTCATTTCCAATTATTAATTGTCTCTGTAATTTACATGCTAAATTGTGAGCTGAGTTGGGGAACCCTGCAGAGCTGGCAGTTAGCCGAACGCAGAACACTGTTAGCCGGATCACCCACCTCAACTTGCACCTCTCAGCGAAGGAACCAGCATCTTCAGCTGTTTTCAAGTAAACTTCAAGGGTGCAGTAAAAGGCAGAGAGCAGGTCTTCGGCTGTTTCCCGGTGGTCTTCAGGGGTGCGGTAACCAGCTTCCGGCTAAATATCAGGTGAGTGCCAGTTTCTGTAACCCTAGGTTAAGGTCCACCTCCCCAGGCTTCTCTCTCACAATTCATTTGATTACAGTTCGCAACAGTGTTGGGTTCCCCTTCAGATTTGATCAGTTCGCCGCTGTCTTGATTGCAGAAAATTGGGATCACTGGAGGAGGAGAAGAGGAGCATTATTTTTATTTTGTTTTGGATTGTCTTTTATTGTAATAAAACCAGTTTGTTTTCTTTTTCTTTTATCTCTGGTTCTTCTTATCCAAAAACCCAACAAGTTTGCTTTTCATAGGCTTAGAGATGGAGAAATAAGCTCTATTTCCTGCAGCTATTCTCTATTCTATCTCTTCCTCCTCATTCAGGCTATCGTTAATTACAGAGCCAAGATACGAAAAACTTTTGACCACCTCGAAACTGTATGTGCCTATTTCACAGTGAGTCTACCTCTGTTTAGGATTAGTTTACTTGGTAGCCCCAGTTCATGCATGTCTGCTATGAGTTTACTTCTGATAATTGTATCATAGGCTGCTCTGAAATCAATAATCAGCATCCAAGTAGTCTGCTGATACTCCTTCATCTTCTCAGCGATTTGTCTAAGAGAGAAGATTTGATCAATAGTTGACCTGTTAGGCCGGAATCCACCTTGGTATTCACCTAATTTTCGTTCCACGTATAGAAGGAGCCTATTGTAAAGGGATATGGAAAAGATCTTATATGCGGTGTTAAGCAAACTAATCCCTCGATAGTTGCTACATATTGTTGATTCTCCCTTCTTCTTGTACACGGGCACTACTATGGCCTCACTCCACTTCTTAGGTATGCTCTCTTCTTCCCATATCTGAGCTATTAGTTCCTGCAATTCCTTGGCGATTTCTTCCTGCCCTGCTTTAAAGAGTTCTGCGGGGAGTCTATCATTACCTGGTGACTTGTTATTTTTGAGTTTGCCCAAAATGTCTTCGATGTCCTCTACATCAGGTGGAATGGTTTCCAAATCATCATGAGGTTCCACCGGTAATTGTGCATGGTCATCATAGCAGTTTTCTGATCTCCTGGGGTTCAAGAGACTCTCAAAATATTGCCGCCATCTCTCTTGTATCTCTTTTTCCAGCATTAGCATTCTTTCATGGTCATCTTTGATTAGGTTGCCCCTTCTGGTCGGTCCATTTTTAACATTTTTAACCATTTTGTAGAATTTTCGGGATTCGTGTTTGCTGCTTGAATTTTCAATTTCCTCAATTTGTTTTCTTAACGCTTCTCTCTTCTTGCTTCTTACCAAACTCTTCGCCTGCATTCTAGCATCTTTATAATCCTTGTAGCTAAGGCGTGTCTTTCGTCTAATCCACTCCAATCTTCTTTCATTCTGTTTCAAGATTGCCTGCTCGCATTCTTCATCGAACCAATAGTTGCGGGCATGACTTTTCTTTTCTCCGCACACCTCTTTTGCAGACTGTGTTAATCCTAGCTTGATCCGCTTCCACTTATTTTCAATTGTTATTCCTTCTTTCGATTCGCTCATGATTACTTCGCGAAATTTCTCAGAAAGCCTAGTCGGGGTGAAGGGGTGGAAGAAGTGGAAGAAGGGGTTTCTTCCATCTTAAGGCAATATGTGTTCCACTTCTCACATCGGGGCAATAGTTTCTTTGCGGTGCACTTTATTCTTTCCCGCATCTTCATCATTACTAAGTAATGATCTGAGTTAATGTCATATCCCCTATACGCTCTAACGTCATTTATGGAGCTGAAGTTTTTGGTGGACACCAACACGTGATCAATTTGGCTTGCTGTAATTCCATCCGGAGAGTGCCATGTTTCCTTGTGCACATTTTTATGGGGGAACATAGTGCTCATGGCTGCCATGGATTTAACAGTTGCAAAGCTTACCATTTTATGTCCATTGTCATTTGTTTTGTTATGTAAGCTATGCTCTCCTATGGTAGGTCTTAGCTCCTTTTCCTTCCCAACTTGGGCATTAAAGTCTCCCAGTATGATTTTCATGTCATAACTGGGACAACTAGAGTATGCATCTTCCGATTGTTCGTAAAAGGTATCTTTCTCCTCTTCATCCTTTTCTTCTGTAGGAGCATGTAAGCAAATCAGACTAATGTTACTGAAATGACCCCTAATGCGTAGTTTGCACAGTCTTTCATTAATCGGTTGGAAGTCAAGGATTGCGGATTTTATTCTGTTTGAGACCATAAATGCTACTCCAAATTGATGTCGGTCTTCGCTTCCACTGTACAGCGTTATAAAATTCTTTCCCTTAATATCACCCTTCCTATTCTGCAACACATCAGTAAGCTCCTTGAGAGCTCCGGCTCTGTATAAGGTTCGTACATTCCAAGTTCCAATTTTGTATTTCCGTTTCCAAAGTCCGTGTAGTTGCCAAGAAACAGTCGTATATCCGAGGCTTTGTTGAGCATTTGTAGCAGGTGTTTTTTAACGATTCATGGGGAGTCAGCTCATGAATCAACCCTCTTCCTTTATCCATGCTAGGGACTGGCAGTGGTCCTAGTATAACTATTTCCACTGGCGGAGTTCTTATACAATTATATCAACAATAAATTAACTAAAATGTTTATAATAAAGGTAAAAATAAAAAAAATGTTTTTCTTACTTTTCACATTTTTCTCACATGATTGGAAGATATACAATGCCCCCTCAATAAAAGGCATTGGGCCAAGAGGGCTTATTGCTATTAAAATAAAATTACAAATATGTTGTTACAAATACCTGCATCCCTGCTCGAACAAATGTATTATCTTTGTTAATAGCACCAATATATGAATCGTTACGAACCCTCATAGATCTGGAATTATCATCAAATACCTAAAATAGTATTAAAACATTAGAAATAGACAGAGATTATTGTAGTGATGTACAAATGAATGATATATTATTATCATATAAGGACTATATATTATATGATATATTGATAAGTAGGATGAGATATTATATTATTGATTAATAAGTATTATTATATTTAATTAGGGAGCGGGGTAGCTCACTGGTAAGGCAGCGAATTGCTCTGCTCAAGGTCCCGAGTTCGATACTGGCTTGGCTCTGGGTATCTATATTATTCTGCCACGGTTCGTCTCGTGGGCCGAGAGACCCTCCTGGGGCAAACCCGGCCTCTATAAAGTGGGTACCCTTAATTGAAAAATTAAGGGGAAAAAACCTGACAGTTGAGCGTGATAATGGTCAAATCACCTCCTTGCACGACCGCTGACCAAGAAACAGTGCTTCCTTACATAGTACTGAACCCAAGACCCTTCATGGGTTGTAATGGTAAAGGTTTTTTTTTTTTTTGGTTTTTTTTTATTATTATATTTAATTATTATAATTATGTGTGTGTAATATGGCCTAGAAGATCAATTATTGAATATGTACGTATATATAAATAATAGGTTAAATAATACTATAGGCTTAACTTTGTACTTTAAAGCCCTCCTTATCAGCCCTAATACTAAGAAAGCCCCACTTTAGAAGGACCAGACTAAAAGCAGACTTAGATAGTCGCTTTTTCAACTGCTTTGCACCTAGCCAACCCACTCCATAAGGCCTGTATATATAATATTAGTTATATTTTATCTTATAAATCATTATATGTATATATTTGTAAATAATATTCAAAATATAAAGACATTAACACTTCCACATAAGCAATACTTTGTTTTTTTGTTATATTTCAACAGATATTATTAAAAGCTCCACGGATATTAACACTATTATTATAATAATAAAGAATATAACAGTATGATTGAAATAAAATTAAAAAAAAAGAGGATAATTATTTCAATAGTATTGCTTTATAATGATAATTATAATCATGCTTTGGTCAGACAAGATCAGTAATCAAAATGATTACTTCTTAACAAATTAAATCGATTATCAAAAAACATGTTAAATATATATAAGCTTCTGAACTTCACTGGCATGAAGGCATATAGTGGGATGGCACAACTTGAGCTTGTAGAGTAAAACAAGGAAGAAGATGCTCTGAGAACGATAAGCCATGAATGTAGCTACCAGCTATGTATGTATGTATAAATCAACACAAGCCAGCATGGAGACCAACTTATATTAATAGATGTTTCTCCATATTAAGCAAACATAATAACCCTAATGTCCCTTCAGTGATATATTTATTATGAAGTGTTATAATGAAGGCTTAACGAACCCAAAGGTTTGATGTCGACACCCCAACTCGATTCCTGCACACCCCACCCACACCACATCCAGACCCAACGTCGGCTGATCTATCTTCACACAATCCTCCCACCTCCGTCTCAGTCATGTGCTAACTAACTTTTAGGGATTCGCTCACAACCGAGTTTCGCAATTTTACCTTACACGCTAAGGTCAACAATAATACTCAACCTAGGGTTACCTCCCCAAGGTAACTGCCTTGGATGGGGGCAGCAGGGCTAATAATCCTCTCCCCTTAAACTTAAATCATTATGAAACCTCTAAATAATCAAGCTGGACTGTCTAAAGGGAAACAACGCAATCTCATCAAATGGATTTCACGATTGGATACTGGAATGTTCTAACCTTGTACAGATCAGGGGCACTTCAACAACTTCTGGAGGTACTTGACCGGTACATAACCGACATAACTGCACTTGGGAAATTAGGTAGGTTGGAAAAAGACTTATAGAAAAGAAGAACCACACTATTTTCTACAGCTGCAATGATAGGCAGCATACCTATGGAACTGGCTTTGTGGTATCTGCTAGGTGTAAACATTTAATTATGGACTTCAAACCAGTGAGCCCGCGGATTTTTTTAATTAGAATTAAGAGCAAATTCTTTAATTACACCCTGATAAGTTGCCACTTACCAAATGAGACTTCTGAGGAGTAAGAGAAGGATGATTTCTATGACTTGCTTGAAAAAACAGTTAATGTGTGTCAGAGCTAATACTAAGATTATAGCAGGCGACTTTAATGCTAAAGTTGGAAAAAAAAGTTGCAATGGCAATACAATCGGTAGGCATAGCCTTTATGACATAAGCAGTGATAATGGCCTCCATCTCATCAATTTCTGCAAATCACAGAATTTGATTGCTGGCAGAATCATGTTTCCGCACAAAAACATTCACAAGGGTACATGCCCATCCCCCGATGTAGTGTCAATCAGATAGAGCATATTCTTCACTGGTAAGCTCCAGACATAAGTCAGATCGCCTTGATGTTCTCCAAATCCAAAAACAGGAGGCAAAGGAATTGAAAAATTTAACACCAGCAAGCTGAGGAATCTAAGCAGTTTGCATTAAAGGTTAACGAACAACTTAAAACTTAAAATGCACAATTTTGATATAGAACAAGCGTGGTCTGGAATCGAAAATCATATTAAAAAGGCTACCGAAGAAATAATTGGAATGGAATGCTATGAGAGAAGATCTAACTGGTTTGATGAGGAATTTCGAACAGTCACAGATATGAAAAACCAGGCATAAAGGTAAATGATCCAAAGGAGAAATACAAGAGCATCGATGGAACTCTATTGCCAAAGAAGAAAAAAGGAAAAATAAATGCACAGAAGGAAAAAACGTATTTGGCAAAACAAGCAACTAATAGAGATTGAGCAGCTCAAGCTCAAGCTCAGACATGCAAAAGTTTCTATAGAATAATAAAAAATGAGTAGAAACCATTCAAACTGCAAATCACTGCATGCAGAGAAACGGATGGAACCCTCCCTAGCATGGACCTTGTAATGAGGAGATGGAAGAACCATTCAATGAATTATTGAATCTCAAACATGGCACAGCTGAGCAAATAGCCCTCAACCCTGAAAGGAACCAAGATGATGAGATAGAGCCCCCTGATGAGGACGAGGTGTGTGATGCAATTGAGAAGCACAGGAATCATAAGGCACCAGGGATCGACAACCTGCCCGCTGAACTGTTTGAGAGAGGAGGCGTAAACCTTTTAAAAGCTTTGCAAAACTTATTTATATCCATTTGGATATCAGAAATAATGCCGAATTCATAGAGAAGTCGATACTCTGCCCAACGTACTCGATTGCAAAAATTATTGACAGATTTCACTATTATCCTATAAGTATAAAATATTTTTTTTTTTTTTTTTTTTTTTGGGACTTCAAGGCTTCTACTGAAGCCCTATACTGCCCATACTAACACCCATGGCACTGGGTGATACTTCTCCTACGAAAGAAAAGCACCACCCAGGGCGGGACTCGAACCCGCAGCTCCGGCATGGGGGTACGGCGCTTTACCGCACAGCCACACCGGGCCCCGAGTATAAAATATTCTCCAATATACTTTATATGCGTCTTTTATCATATGTGGAGGGTTCACTGCGAAAATACCAGTGCGGATTTTGCAAAGTAAAATATATAATGGATCATATCTTCTTGCTCTGAATCATCTTGGAAAGAAGCAGAGAATACAGCATCCCCACACATCACTTTTTTATGGACTTCAGAGCTGCCTATGACAGTGTTCTACGTGAACCCCTTATCAAGCAATGAGAGAGCTGAAAAACTGAACCGATTAGTTGAAATGTCTTAGGAGGGATCTGAGTATGTATTGCGTGAACAGGGTGAAATATTAGAGGCAAGCAGCACATACAATGGAGTGAGACAGGGTATGCCTTGGCCTGCCTGCTTTTTAACATCACATTGGAAAAAGCTGTAAGAGATGAACGTATCCAGACAAGAGGCATAATTCATAATATGATCCAGATCCTAGGATATGCGGACGACCTAGATATCATAGGAAGAACCCAGGTTGCAGAGCGTGATGCTTTCCTGGCTCTTGAAAGCAGCAGCTGGACGATTAGGACTGCATGTTAATGAAAGAAAAACCATATATATTACCTCAGAAGTTAGCAACATGAGCTTTGTTCCCACCCAGCCAGATAACCATAAGATAACTGTAAGAAACATGCGCAGTACGATTTTAGCGTTCCCACCCTGCCGCTTACAGTTTGCTTATTACTAGTAAGCTGTTCCCACCCAGCCAGAATTCTGTACGATAACCACTTGATTACCATCAGAGCTATCAGCGTATTTTTCTCTTACAGCCAGTAAGCAACATGCGCAATGGATTTTTTTTTTCTCGCCCAGATAACCTTGGTTGGGAAGGCTTCAATTTTGACAACTTGTCTTCTGTCAACGATCCCAATATTCTAACCTTAGAGGTAAGCATTTTATTTTTCTCTTACATACTATTTAGATTTAGCTCTTGCATAAATCATTCTTTAAATTTTATAAATTAAATATAATTAATTCCAGAAATTTATTAATTTCTTGGTGTTTTCAATTAGCTTATATAATTTATATCCTGAGGTTAAACTTTAAATCATCACATAATCATTTTTTACCTCTTTTAAATACATTCCTCACAATTTGCTGTTATTTTGTTTCTTATAATATTATCCATTGTTCGCATTCTGACAATCTATAAGCTCTTCCACCTTTAGTAATGCTTCTCATTGAATTTTTAATATTTCTTAATCAGAAATTCAGTTTCTTACTTTTGTATAATGTGATGATGATCATCCCTTTATTGAAGTTTAGATACTTCTTTCTCTCTTTAATATCCTTGCATATGTATTTAATGAAGAGTCTATCCTAATGACCTTTTATTTGTATATTGTCAAATATATTTTCCTGATAGTGTAATATTCCTTTCTCTGCTTGTTCTTATTTTAAAAATAATAGTGACAATATGCTAATATTGAACAAGAAAACTGTTTTATTCAACAGGTTGTATTTTATTTTTATTATATGATTTGCACTACATATATTTGTTTCATCAAAGGTATGTGATAAAAGTTGTCATTTTATTTCTTAATATTATTAAAATTTATTTCTTTTAGGATCTCTGATATCTGTAAATCAATATATTGTAGAATCCAGGCCATTTCCTGCTGAGAAAATAAAAGGTGTGTCTGTAGCGGTGCTTAGAACAAATAATTACGTTCCAACCTCCTTGGACCTACGCAATTACATCGCCAAAAGTAATTGCCCAATTGGCTAGGTTCCACGCTGTTACTGTATGAGTTATTGTAAGAGGGTATAAATCGCAGGCCTGCTAATCACTGTAATATCACGTTGTTTTTATTGGTTTTATAATTTGTATAGTAGTAGTTGGTGCACCATTTGTGTAAGTAGTTATTTGTAGTATATTTATTTCAGTTTAGTTTTGTTTAGTTTGTTTGTTTCGTAGTAGTAGTCATTTAGTTTATTTTATTCCCAGTTAGTTCCTTTTTATTTTTATAGATTATTTATGTTCGTGTTTATCAAGTTGTTTATTTATTTTCTTTGTCTATTTTGCATATATTTTCTGTGTTCAATAAAAATCTATTATTCACTGAGCGGTTAATTTAAATCAACCCTATAATCGATAGTTAATTTACCCAAGGAGCTAACATGTCCTTAATGCTGATTAAATGTAATTTATATTTCTTTCCTAAAATTTAAACATAAATATTTTTATTTCCAGAGCTAGAAGACTTCCTCATTTATTCATCGGACTAGCCACAAAACAATGAAGAATGATTTCATATGGCAAAAAATACATTCAAAATTTAACATTGAGTGGGATCATTTAAAGTTAGAAATATAAAGAAAAAATGAACCTCCTAATATCAGCTCACAAGAAATATGTTAACCCTGAACCCATATATATAATATATATACCTATATTCACTTTGGAAAGCTCAACTGACAGATTCTAACTAGGAAACACCAGGATTTTGTTTTTATTGTTGGCACTTTTTTGTTACAGTTTATCAATTTACATTCTTAACATTAGTTAATTTTGAATTATTGTTAATCTTATTATCATTATTAAACTTATTGCTGAAGCTATCACTATTTTACTTCTGCATGTGAACTATTTTGGAAGGTTATGTTAAAATAATATAAGCCAACTCCTATCATGCCTTTTTCAGTTAAACTGGCCTTGATCACCTTCATTAGATCCCAGCTTTTGACTCCCACTTGTTCTTCAACCCCCAAAGGGGTCCTTTTGGGTTGAGATCAGGGCAACTCTTTAAAGGTGCCATATAAGCTATGCCCAGAAGTAACATAGCGATAGGACTAACTTATTAACATGAGTCATCTCTGGGGAGTATTTTAATCAATGTCCATTTAAAGTACCAAACTGATTTCATATATGTTTTTCTTTCATATTCATTAACAGTTATGTAATTTTTTGTAAACATTAAATAGTTTTTTTGTTAATAAAGATAATTATTTTCCTAAAGGCTCGTTTTATTTTGAGATCTTGTGCTTCACTGCTCACATTCATTAATATAATTTTGACAGCATCTGCCTTGCTTTTCACAAATAAAAGACTTTTTTTTTTAATTATTGAAATTGTATCCATTTCAATACCAATACTTCATGCATTATATATTTCTCAATGAAATTCGAAGCAGATAATTGAACAGAACAGAACAGAGAATTTGTGAAGGTCTCCCTTCATATTACAAATATATCACTCCTTTGGATGAAGACTGACACTGTACAAACATTTTTATCTTTGCATAAGAGATTTAAAATAATATTATCTAGAAAAAGTGAGATTTTCAAGTCCAATATTTAATGCTCGATAGTGGTGTTCCATGGAGTTGTGAGATTGTAATAATGATCACAACATGTGCTGCTGTAAAATTTCAGTTGTGAGAATTGTGGCACTCTTCTTCCGCAGTAGTGATATGTGTGATATTTATCTTAACATTCAATAGGTTCCTAGTTTCCATTATTAAAATGGAGACCCAAGATTAGCAGTGCTTCCACTGCTAGAAGCAGTGCTTCCACTGCTAGAAGCAGTGCTTCCACTGCTAGAAGCAGTGCTTCCACTGCTAGAAGCAGTGCACATTACTAATTAAAAGTTAATACACCCAAGTAAAAGCTGTAGGACATAAAATTAAATGGTAAAAGGAATTTCGTCAAAAGGTGGAAATCTTTATGAATGAATTAGTTAATAAGGTAAAAGTAACTATTTATTTGAAAAATGTACAATTAATTCACAGAGTTGGGACATTATGAACTGAATCCCAAATAATGTAAAAAAATTACAGTAACAAAACTTCATTTCACATTTTTGGCCAAATAGTCAATCATCTAATAAATTCTTCAATAAAAATCAACTTCTTCTGCAGGGATTTAATGCAAAGCATAAGTCTTAATAAGAGTTGGGAATCTGTATTCCATCCAGAATGTCCCTGTTAACATTGACCTGAGTATAACAAATATCTGTTTTATGTCTACTTATGATGGTAGAGTAAAAGTTCAATAATCTTAAAAAAATTTTAAGCAGTCCTTAAATATTCAATAAAAACCTAGACCCTCTTAAGAGAACACAATAATGGATTTTACATATTTTCCAATCAGAACAGGATTATGCATCAACTTAACTTTTTTGTTGGGAATTGTGTCTAAAATCAACTACCAGAATTTTGTGTTTATTTATTTAACAATGCTACAAATGGCTAAAAAATGCTACAATGGCTAACCCTCAATCAAAACATTTTATTTGATTAAAAATTAAGATATTGGATGAAGTTGTGTCAATCCAGAGTTGGGCAAATTGTAATCAGAATAATGATTTGTGAATATGAATAATTGGTAATCATAAAACAAATGAAAAATGAATAACCATTATTCATAATCAGTACTGAGTATTTTTAATGATTATTAAGTGTTTATGGTATTCATTTGAAATGAATAATGAATAACTAAATACCAGTTATTCAATATACAATTTGCCCAACTCTGTGTCAATCAATAAAAGGAAAAAATGACACAAATCATGAACCCAATGAAGATAGTAAATGATTCCAATTACTAGTGAATTAAATAAACTTAGAACAAAACTTTTACCACCCAATCTAAATCTACATTGGTGAATCAAATATTCCATAATAATGCTTAAATACTTGAATATGACTTAGTTAAGCCACTAGGTTAGCAGGACAGATAATCTTGTCCGATTGAGGAGAACCTATCTATCAGAAAGTCGTAAGAAAAGCGTTCCATGTGAGCTTCAAATTTCTTATGGTTATCTTACCAGACATGCGCACTAACTTATCAGCGAATTACCAGAAAACAGCTAGAAATTTGCGCTTGGAATAAACCTATGGTAAATACCGTTCAGTTTGGCCAATATAAGTTAGAACAAGTTAACGAACTTGTCCATCTGGGGACCCTAATAACTGTGGGCAATGACATATCAAAGGAAATCGAGAGGAGAAAAGCTAATGCCAACTGCTGTTACTTTGGACTAGGAAGACATATACAAAGCAAGTACTTATCAAGAACAACCAAACTATGTCTTTATAAAACGTTAAGAAGACCTACAAAAAAGATGTCGTTCTGACAATTAAGCTGGGGAGACTGCGATGGGCTGGCCACGTGGCTAGAACGGACAACGAGGCAATTCCTAAAAAGTTACTGACTGAACCCCTCCATGGCACCAGAAGAAGGGGGAGACCGAAACTCAGGTGGTCTGATTGTGTTGCGGGAGACGCTAGAGATATTCTGGGAGTCAGGAGCTGGATGACAGCGGCACAGAGCAGAGACGACTGGAGGAAGCTGGTGGAGAAGGCCAGGACTTGTCGATGAGTTGTAGCGCCAAGATAATAAAAAATAATAATAAAACCTGTGCTTACATATGGATCAGAGTCATGGGTGATTTCGCAGTAGAACAAACGAGGCGTGCATGTTTTCGAAAGGCAAATTTATGGGCCTAGAAAAGTCGGATAGGTATACCTCAGAAGAAGTAACCAAGAAGTGTATAATCTCCTCGGTGAGCCCAACATAGTAACCCACATCAAGCTGGGAATTTCCAGTTCAAGTTCTTGACCGGCTTTCGTACCAGCCTAACTACCCCTAACTATCTACTGTGGTATATTTCCTTCCAGATTCAAATCCTTTCCGGTACGTGTCACCTCCCTACTGGCATGTTCCAGGGCTAAATTAAATAAAACTGGTGATAGAGAATCGCCTTGTTTAAAACCAAAGCGAACCTCGAATTTCTCAGAAAAATAACCATCGAATTCTAAATTTATTGACCGTTTTGGTCATACAAATTTTTACTAAGTTTACTAACTTTTCTGGTATTCTCTGCTGACAAGAATATCGAGTAAAAAAACAAACTTATCAGTTGTATGAAGTTTTTTTTTCAGTTAATCAAATCATTTGCATTTTTGAAATCGATTAAAAGCTGATGTAGTGTACAATATTTGGTATACGGTTGAACGGTTCCGTATGAAACCACATTGATAGTCTCCGACGATTTCTTCGGTGTATTCAGTGATTCGACTAGTCAGGATTAAAGTAAATATTTTATAACAAATCGGAAGGAGTGAGATTGGATGATAAGTATTGCAATTTGTATTTGATCCTTTTTAATGAATCAGAATAACAATATATTTCTTTCCACTCTTCTGCTATTTTTTGCTTTTCCCACACCTTTTTAACCAAAAGATGTATTTTAGAGATTCCAGCTTTTCCATATGCCTTGATTAGTTCACAAGGAATATTATCTGTTCCCGCTGCTTTATGCAATTTTAATTTTCCAATGGCTATTTCAACTTCCTTTTTACTCGGTTCTACGATTAATAGTTCAGTACTCTGATATTCTGAAGGAGAAGATAAACTATTATTTTTCATATTTAAAATATTATTAAAATAATCCTTGAATCGACTTAATATGTCTACCGGATCGGCTAAGTTATCGTTATTCTCGATTTTGATACTTTCAATTGGTGCTATTTTATTTTTGAGATACTATCGTGTTTTTTTTAAATTTTAGTAATTTAGTAGTTTTTTTTCTTAATGCTCAAAAGTAAGAGAGACTGGTTTCGTTAGGATTATTTAATGCTTCTAATTTACCGGCTTTTCTTGTTTCGCACTTGTTAACACAATCTTCATCGAATCACGGTTTGTTCCTTTTATTTCCCCTGATACCTTCCCATAACTTGGCAATGTTTCTTTATCCTCGTCAGAAAATTCTAAAGCCTCAAACCTATTTTTGACTTCTAGCTCAAATTGTTTTCTAATTTTTCCAGATTAAAATAATAGCAATAGAAACTAACCTCATTTTGCTTTTTTATTATAAGTCACCGACAAACTTTTGCTATTACCAGCTCATGATCCAACCCACATTCGGCCCCACAATATGATCTAATATTAATTATACTATTTTGGCTCCTCTTTTGAACCAAGACATGATCAATTTGATTACAGGTTGGCAATATCCGGTGACATCCAAGAATATTTATGTATATCTTTATGTTTAAACGTAGTACTTTTGATTATTAAGTTTTTTGAGATGGAAACATTTATTAGTCATATTCCGTTATCATTGATACATTCAAGTAAACTTTCTTTACCGATCGTACGATAATATACTTGTTCCCTCCCTACCTTTGCGTTTAGGTCTCACAAAATAATTTTCATTTAGCTTTGGGGTAGTTTATCATAAAACGATTCTACTTTTTAATAAAATTTGCATTTAACTTCATCGTCACTATCTTTGGTGGGTATCAAGTGTTATATCTTCTTCTTCTTCTTCTTCTTTATCTTCCTCCTTTGTGCCATTACTAGCGTGGATGGACCTCGATCCAACTCTGCCAGGCTTCACGGTCCCTGCCCAGCCTCTTCAGTTCCTGGAAAGTTTTTCCTCCAATCCTCTGGATATATTCTTCGTATTGAATCCTAGGCCTTTCGCCTGGCCTCTTGCCAGTGGGTCGAGCTTCCATCACCTTTCTGGGTTCCCGGTTTTCGCTCATTCGACAAACCTGGCCAAACCATTTTAGCTGTTGTTTCTCTAGCCCCACATTTCAATGCCCAATAATACTGTTGAATATGCTATAATAGATTTGGTTAGCTATAGCAATCCTATTTGCTATTTCCCCATCTGTTTTTGCCTGTCTTTTCATGTTGGAGCCCAAGTAGAGAAAGTTCTCCACTACTTCGAGAACCTCGCCATTGCAAACCACCTCCACTGTCTCCTCCTCATCTCGGGACAGGACCAGTACCTTGCTCTTGGAGGCATTGATGGTCATTCCTTAACGCTGGAGTTCTTCCTGCCATTCCAGTAGAGCTTGCTGCAGCTTATCTTTTGTGTCGCAAATGAGAATGATATCAGCATATAACAGTGACTGGCTAAGTATCGTCCTCATGTTCCACTTACCTATAATTGTTCGAGCAGTTCGCCGTTTACAAATTTTATGGATTTCATCCATAAAAACAGTAAATAGAAGGGGTCTCAGGCTGTCTCCTTGTTTTACTCTTCTATCTATGGGGAAAGGAGCAGATTCTGTTCTATTAATTCTCACCACTCCTTTTCAATTCATGTAAACTGATTTTATGGCGGTAATGAGGTCTCGTGGCACATTTTTTGCTGTAATCACACTGTATTCCCAATGAAGTTTGGCTAGCTGTTGAAAGACTGAAGACAGGAAAAGCAGCAGGAAGAGATTAAATATCCCCAGAGCTAATCAAGTATAGAGGAAAGGAAATCATCAAGAAACTTCAGACGCTCTTCCATAAAATATGGGAAAAAAACATAATTCCCACGGATTGGGAGTTTAATATAATCGTGCCAATTCATAAAAAGGGATGCCAAAGTGAATGTAATAATTACAGGCCCATCTGCCTATCTCCTATAGCTTATAAAGTTTACTCTAGAATCCTGGAGCAGAGACTAAGGAAACGGATCGAACAAGAAATCGGAGAAGCACAAGCAGCATTTAGACCCCAGCGACAAACCGCAGATCATATATTCTCCATCCGAATGATTTTGGAGAAGGCTTGGGATAGAGGGAAGAGTATCTACTTGGCCTTTCTCGATCTTAGAGCAGCTTTCGATTCCGTCCCAAGAGAGGAGATATGGACATCCCTTCGCAACAAAAAAGTCCCTAATAAGTTTATACTGGCGATACAAGCAGTGTACCAAGATCCAAAAGGAATTGTTCGACTGAATGGAAGGGAATCAAAGCTGTTTCAGTTTACGAAGGGTGTAAAGCTGGGTGACAGCCTCAGTCCCCTTCTCTTTGTGGCATTTATGGACGAGGTTGCCAAAATATGCAAAAGAAGATCACCTAGAGCAGAGGTAGGTTATCGAAACCAATTCCCAGTTTTGACCCAATTCCTCATAATTGCCGACAATATCGTATTAATAGCTGACTCACAGGAGAACCTCCAGAAGGCTGTGGTAGAATGGAGAGAGGAACTGCATAGAAAGGGCATGGAGATAAATACTACCAAGAGTAAGGTGATGCAGGTAGGACGGACGTAAGAGGAAGTACACATTACTTGCAATGGAGAACCTCTAGAATGCGTGGATACCTACCAATATCTTGGCACTCTGGTAAGCAGGAATGGAAGGCTGGACCCAGAAGTCGGGAATCGAGTGAGGAAAGCGAACAGTGTGTACCTCCAAATCAACAGTACCATAGTCGGTAAAAAAGAAATCGCCCGGGACACAAAACTAGTTGTTTTCAAAACCATATTCCTCCCAGTCCTCATGTACGGAGCTGAACACTGGACTGCTCTTGATAAGCACATTAAAAAGCTCACTTTGCGGAAATGAGGTTCCTTAGACGAGTAGTGGGGAAAACAAGAAGGGATTGTGTCCGAAATGAAATTGTCCAAGGTACCATCCATGAAGTTAAGAGTTGAGGAGCAGCAACTAAAGTGGTTTGGGCACATATGCAGAATGCCAGAAGAAAGGAAAGTCAAATGGTACATGGAGATGAGGCCAGAAGGAAGAAGACCAGTTGGCAGGCCTCGAATCACGTTTAGTGAATATATTGAAAGGATAGGCAAAGATCGGAGGATGTCAATGGCCCAGATGAAGCGAAATGCTACGGACAGAGACGAATGGAAGAAGTGGGCTGAGGCAAAGCGAGCTCTACGCTGAAAGGCACACAAGAGCTAGTGAAAGAAGAAGTATTCCCAATCTTTTGGGATTCTCTTGGTATCCCATACCGTCTAAAATAGCCCTTGCAACACTTTAATGAGCTCTTGTCCACCATATTTCAGGAACTTGGGGGCAATGTTGTCTCTGCCTGCTGCCTTGCCTGTCTTAATCTGTTCAAGAGCCAGTTCCGCTTCTTCTTCATTAATTGATTCTTCGCTGACTTCGTAGATCGTCTGTTCCCTTTGTTCTCTTGCTGAGTCTTCATTTGCGAAGAGATCTAGGTAGTGTCTACGCCATCTATCTAATTTAACATTTATTATTTAACATTTCTCACTGGCTTTGCTCTTTTGCCCTACAAGAATTTCAGAGTACGCCAAAACTTTTTGATATTTTCCCTGTGATTTCCATCTAGGCTCTTCCGAAATTCCTCCCAAGATATCTTTTTTTGTGCTTTAACAACAGCTTTGGCCTCATTTCTTGCTTTTCTATAGTCAGCAAAGTTCTCTAGTGTCTTATGCCGTTGGTAGGACTTCCATGCTTGCTTCTTTCGGTTTATAGCTACCTTCACATTATTATTCCACCATTTGCTGCATTTGCCTTTATAGCGCTCTATTGTTGCTCTGAGTCTCTGTCTAAATCCAGAACTCTGAGGCTTTCTTCCATTTTTTCAGAATATAGTTTTCTCTTATCTAGATCATCCAAAACTCGAACTTTTATTGCTTCATAAACTTTAGCTTGAGGCTTGCGGGTTCTTAAGATCCTGGTATCTGCTACCTGATCTGTACCTATTTCTGTCCTCTTATTACTTTGACATCTCTGAAATATAGTCGAATTCCTCGATCATAAATAAAATAGTCAATGACACTATTTCCAACTGCGCTTGAGAAAGTAATTTTGTGTACCCTCTTATGTGGGTAGAAGGAATTGCCTCCTCAAGAGATCATTGTCGACGCAGAAATCAATTAATCTTTGGCCATTTTCGTTTTTAACGATTTCACCTGCATGAGGCCCCATCACACCGAATGAAGTTCTGTGGTCCCATCGAATTCTCGAATTAAAATCTCCACAGAGAATTATTAACCTTCCTTTGTCCCTGCTTCTATCAATCGCTCGTTGCAGGTCTGAGTAAAATAATTCTTTGTCCAATACCCCTGCATCTTCCATAGGAGCATATACTTGGATGATTTTTAACTTGCCAATGGTAACCTGGAGGTTTGCAAGTATAATCCTAGAGGAGACAGGCTCCCATTCTTCGACTCTGCTGTATGCTGAGGAAGACATGACTATACCTCAAGTGTTATATAAAAACATATTTTAATTTTCAAATATCAAAAAGTTTAAACTGAAAAATTAATTGAGCCTTACATAGTCAAGATACCTCGACTTTCCTACCCCGGTCATAAGAATTTTACCAGCCTGCCCCCTAGAGGAAATCCTGCAGATGGCCTTGAATCTTCCACACCTATCTTTTCCAAGGCTTCTATCATGCTGCTCTGTTTTACAGCGTCTAAGGCCTTCCGGAAGTCTATAATACATAAAAAAACTAGGATTTATATTTTTGAGCTTTTTCTGCAAGTTGTCTCATGAAATGTAGGTGGTCTGTTACAGAAAAACCTTTACGGAAACCTACCTTATCTGCTTTTAACGAATGTGATATTGTTTGTGTGATTTGTTTTTTTCTGGTCTCCAGTAAATATGTTTTATATAGATGGACATAGAGATTGTTTTGTTTTTTTCTTTTATGTAGCAAAATTATTTTGGTGTATTTCCATTATGCAGGGATGAGTCCATGTCCCTAGATAAGATTGAATATCTGGAAAAGTTGCTTAACAACTTCTCAGGTATTTAGCAAATCATTAGGTATTCCCTCTGAACCTGAACTTTTATTGGATTTTAGTTTGTGCAGCAATGAGTGTATCTCTTCTATGAGTATGCTTGGGATACTTTCATGAGTTGCGGTTCACTGTCAAGTGGAATATAAAATTGCTTCATGGACAGATCATTGGCATTACATAGACCTGGAACACTCCAAGTGCTTTTTAATAACAATGTTAACTATAAAATAGACAGTTAACATTCAAGAAGTCAGATGGATCAAACAGGGTAGCCTTAGAAAAGGGAAAAAAAAACACTGTATAGTATAGCAATGATGATCGTCTGCATATGTTCGGAACTAGTTTTGTTATCAGTAAAAGATTAGCTCATCAAGTTATTGATTTAAACCTATTAGCCCACGACTCTGCATACTCCACCTTAAAGCAAAGTTCTACATGGTTAGTCTGATATAAGAAAATGCATCTGGCAACACGAAGAAATTTTGGAGCCAACAGTAGTATTACCACATCACAAATTGATCATGTGCTTGTAAGTACCAAACATAGATTATATTGTTAAAACAAGATTGTAGTAAAATAAAAACCACTTCACTTTGAAAACTGATTTTTATTCTCACATTATGTTGTACAACCACTTATAATCTCCTGACTAACTCAATTCAGCATTCAAATCGATAAGTACATAAGAACATATAACAATCAATATTTTTAATATCTGGTATATATATGTGATCAATATTTAAATAATTGTTATTAATTTTATTGTTATTAATTGTTGCTACCCTACAGATCCTATGGATGGGCTGAGGCCAGAGTCAATAACACCTAAAACAACCCTAATCTCCTTTCCAGTTAAATAGCACAGCGCATCCTGGACTGTAGCACAGCCTTACGTGAAAGAGTGGTTCAGAGATATGAATAATTTCCTAGTGGTGTAGCTGACTCTGTGGAGGCTTTCAGAGCACTCCACCTAGAAAATCCAGCTGAATTCCCCCTGGCTTCACTGGCACTCAGAGCCTGGATCCCGGCACCAGACGCCACTTCAAGCTCAGCCTCAGTTCCACATCAGACAGCCTGCTCTAGACAAGATCTTGGCAAACTTTGTGAGGCTAAGGAAATCGGCCTTATAGATGTCGCAGAAATCTGGTGTTAAAACATCCTATCCTTCGCAGAGCTCTTCGTCCAAGCGTCATTCAAAGGCTGCCAAGCCTAAACCTTCCTCAGGTGATTGTCCAGAAGCTTTGGAATGATTCTCTAGCCGATCAGCTGTTTCATACACTGGCCTCTATTGATGTTCTTATAGGCCAGGACTTGTTTGACCACCTCATCACTGGATTGCCTTTTTTCTGTTATCCCTCCATCTTCGGTTTACTCATTGCTGGAGAGCTTCAACACAAGGCTTCCTCTGATCAGACTATCACTCTTCCTTGAATGCTAATCTACCTTAAAGTAGCAATTAAAGGCATTTTGGGAGCTTGAAGAACCCTCATCTGTTGACAGAATTCACCCCGACGATGTTTATTGAGAGAGCATTTTCTTTGTATGCACTCAAGGACAGAAGAAGGCCATTACATCGTTAGCTTGCCATTTAAGTCCGATCTCCCCGAAATGGGAACCAACAAGGAAGTTGTTCTCCGTCGCTTCTATGCATTAAGGTCCAAGTTCCGCAAAGATAGCTCTTTCTTCGATCGATACCATAACTTCATGAAAGAATACTCTGACCTAGGACACATTTCTCCTACAAGCGACCTGGTTCCATACCTCATTCCTCACCATCGCTTCTGGCTGGAGCACCCTCAAGGATGCAAACTGCGGGTTATATTCGATGCGTCATGCCAGTCCACCAGTATGAGTCTAAATAATGTCTTGCATGCGTGCTCTAAGCTACAGGAGGATACCTGCTTAATCCTTATACGCTTTCACTTATGTCACCGCCAGTGGTCTCTGCTTTACCCAATGAGTTTACCGAATTGCACGCATCGATGAGCTTGGCCTAATCAGAGTGGGTGGCTGCCCAAAGGAATCTCTTTCTCTCTTCCTCCCCAATCATTAGTATTTTAATTCTTTGTTCAAGATATTTGTTCATTATCTCTTTTTTTGTTCATTCTCGTGTCACATACCGCTTCATACGGTCATACCGTCACATACCACTTCTTGTCTTGTAAATTGTGTAGATGTTGTAATCATGCATTAAGAATTCATATTTAATTTTTTTTTTTTTGGTCTAACCAAGTTATATCGGTTCCCATTTAATTTTTCATATTGAGTAAAGTAAACTTTATTTTTTGTATGTAATCACTTTTAGCACTGGACCTATCTTCAACCATGATGGTCTACCCAACGTTCCTTCTTCAACTCCGTTCTTTTAAATCTGGCGGAGCTGATAAAGGTGGGCTGTTTGTTCCGCGTTCGCTCCATTAAATCTTCCACTGAAAGACTGTTTTACTCTCACAGGTGGGCAACTAACTAGCACCACATGTCTAACTTGAGTTACTTGATCTTGCGCTGTATCCACATGAAGCATGTTCCGGCTTATTTTTTCTCTCCTTCCTCACCATGGAGGAGAAGAAAGAAGGGGGTGCCTGGGGCAGAGATGGAAGTATTTATTGGCAGGCCTAATTAAACTTGTCATCGAACTGTAAGTTGTAAATTTAATTTCTCCACATGATTACCCACCCCTTTTGGGGTGCATTTATTCATCGTTCTGATCAGCTCCACAATCACCAATAGCATCAGCAACATCCAGAAAGTTCATAAAATAAATTTCAATCAAAATTCTTCCAAATTCTGACTAACCTATTAAAAAACCGTTTTACCCGTTCATTAAATTCTTTCCCCTTTGCAACAATGTAAATTTAAAAAATCTGGTGCGAGCTCGCAACACACAACTTTCACTTACCAACATACTTAGATTAGAAATTAATGCGTCTTGTTAATTGTCACTTCTCAAATGAACAGATCGGCTTTAATTATGAACAATGGTCTGTCATTAAAGGCGTACTCCGCATGCGTGGGCTCAACGAGTTTTATGAGTTGACTGAATATTTTTCTTTTTTTCTCCTCTATATGTTTTCTTTATTTATATCATATCTCATATTTAGCCATTTTTTATTTTTAGGCGTAACAAGAGACAGTTAATTTCTCCATATCAACAAAAACAAAGGTACTTTATAGGAAACAAACAAACAAAAAAGGCCCCTACCCCATTTATCCCCCTCAGAACATTTTAATAATGATAAAGCTTACCTGATATTAAAGAACACCTAATTTTCATTGAACATGACGAATTTGATAAAAATCATTAAAGCCGTTTTTGAGATCATCGAAAAAAAGGTAAAAATTGGAAAAAAATTATGAAATAAAGTGCCCCCTCCCTTTTGACCAACTTTGATGTAATGTTATGCTATCACATCTTTGGCATATACATACATCAAATACCCAGTTTGATCAAAATAGTGAAAGCCGTTTTTGAGTAAATAAAAAAAACACGTGAAAATGATACAAAAGTTATTATGTAAAGTCCCCCCTCCGGTTGATCAATTTTGATGAAATGTTGGCTATCACACCTTTGGTATATACATACATCAAATACCCAGTTTGATCAAAATCGTGAAATCCGTTTTTGAGTAAATAAAAAAAACAAGTTAAAATGATACAAAATTTATTAAGTAAAGTCCCCTCTACAGTAGATCAATTTAGATGAAATTTTTACGGTCATATCTCGGGCATATTAATACATCAAATACTCAGTTTAATCAAAATCGTTAGAGGAATTTTTGAGAAAATCGAAAAAAACATAAAAACTTATTAAATAAAGTACCCCCTCCCTTTGAGCAATTTTGATGAAATTTTTGCTGTCACATCGCGGGCATATACATACACTAAATACCTAATTTCAGGTTCGCACGGTTTATAGTTTTTGAGCTAGTCTGTTCACACACACACAGACCATTTCGCGGGACTTGGTTATTTGGACTCAGGGGATCCCAAAACGTGTACTTCCGTTGAAAACCGGAAGTCGAAATTTTTCACGATCGCAATACTTCCACTTACTATATATTTCATATATAGGTAAGTGAAAGTAAAAATATAAGTTCTTTCAATTCTTTGTTTAAATTTTGTTTGATTTTAATCCAATAATACAGTCCACTTAGATTTATATAACGATAATTTCAACTAGCCATTCAGATTTTGAGCCCTGACAGTCTGCTGGGGGCCAAAGTCGAACACGTATCATTAAGTTTAGTACAAGTACAGTTCTTTATTCTTAGGGGATTAAATACCCTACAAAATAGATGAATTTTCATTTTGTTTCAAATAATTTTAGTCTACGTATTACAGATAAAAGTCAAATTCACATTAATGAAATTATACACAATAGTAATTAAAAACTATTTCATAAAATGATATTACTAACAACTAGGTTCTATTGAAAAAGCATAAACCTACATCAGCAGATGAAAATTCAATAGATGAAGGTCCAGAGCTACGGTGCTGATCCATGGGTTCAAGCATAAAAGGCGGAAGTTCAGTAACCTGTAATGAAAAAATGTTATCAGTTGTTAGATATATTAATTTGACTTGATAAATTTAAAGTACTTTCAAAATGGCTTACATTCATTTGTATCCAGTCCTTATATATAGAAATAACTCTCCGAATGGCTGAAGCATGAGAAAAATTTAAAAGAAAAGCCTGTCTATAAACTTCATGAATAAAATTGACGTTATCTCTATTCATATATAAAACATCTTTCACAATTTGAAAAGCAGAAGCATTAGGATTCTCACTAAAAGAATACAATAAAAAAATTATAAATATATATACACATTAATTAAATATTTAAATAAAAATTGTTTAATGGAAATGGTTGGGGGTGCGGTCTGAATAACAACACTGATGTATGAAAATTACATATATTTTGCTGACTTTTTCCGCGAGATTCAAGTCTTCATCAGGGCCTAGATATAAAACAAGCTAAAAACCAATAAAAAAACAATATGAAATTTTAAAAATAATTACATATAAAAATACTATTAAGAAGATAAGAAATGAGAGTAACAATACTGAATTTAGTTATTGTAAAACAGAATAGAATATTTTTTGTTTCTTTTTAAATAATGATCTGATGACAATTTTAAGATTAAAATTGTTTGTATGTGGGTCATTTTCCCAGAAAGGGTAAAATATTGCCATTGATGTATTCTGAAACCCCCTCACCAGTTTGGTATATTAAAACAACGTCCAATTATGCTTTCTGACTTGCCCAGTCGACTAAGTAGGTTTTTACTCATATAACATTCAAAATTAAAGCTTAAATTTCAATATGACCTTAAATCTCCTTCCCCCGCCATGTCACAACTCCAGTTTCAAAACTTGATGCTCGTCTACGAACTGACCATTGATGCTTTTTGAAGTTTTTATAACAGTGGTGCTGTTCACAACACAAGATTATAATGTGAGGTATGCAATATTTTTAGAAATGATAGAATGGCACATAGAGGAGGGAAAAGGCTTGTCCCCAGTGTTAGGATTTTTCCACCACTTACGTAGAATTTTTGTACTTTGGCAGTTGTAACCATCACAGATGACTGCGGCTTCTGGCTAAAAGTAGGATTTCATCTCAGGTAACAGCTCTTTTTGCCGCCAAAAGTCACTGTACAACCGTCAGGATAACAACATTGGTGCTGCAGCGGGAGGCGGCGTGTCATTTTCCTGCCCATAGGTACTTAGAAGGTAATAGTATCGAAATTTTTTCATTGCTTTCTTCTTTTAGAGCACGTTGAGAACTTTCTGACGTTCTATCATTTTTTTCAAAAAACAACTGTATTTATGTAGTGAAGCAGAAAAATATGGATAGTCATACAATACAATATCGGGTGTCATTTTCCTGCCCATAGGTACTTAGAAGGTAATAGTATCGAAATTTTTTCATTGCTTTCTTCTTTTAGAGCACGTTGAGAACTTTCTGACGGTCTATCATTTTTTCAAAAAACAACTGTATTGATATAGTGAAGCAGAAAAAAATGGATTGTCATACAATACAATATCGGGTGTCATTTTCCCGCCCGTAGGTACTTAGATGGTAACAGTATCGAAATGTTTTCGTTGCTTTCTACTTCTAAAGCTAATTGAAACGTTTCGAACGGTCTATCATTTTGTCAAAAAGCTGCTATACTTAACTAGTAAACGGGAAAAAACTAGATAGCCTCTTAAACTCTGATGTCATGATTCCGCCTCTACGGACTTGGAAAGTAATTGTATCTAAAATGTTTTGCTGCTTTTTACTTATAGAACTCGTTAAGACATTTCCGATGGTCTATAATTTATTTCAAAATCATCTTTATTTAAGTAGTAAACGAAAAAAAACAGGATGGTCATAAAGTTTAGTGTAAGGCTGTTAGGTGGCTTAGGATTTTTGTCAGTTATATTTAAAGAAAAAAAAAAACAAGAAAAAAAATTTTAACGAACATGCAGCACATTTGTTTTCCCGTCTTCCAAATTTTTTTTTTTTTTTATTTATAAATAATAAATGCACCCTCTTGTATAACCTTGCATTGGAGTTCAATCAGTGCTATATAAAGAGCATCCCTCAATATTTTTCAGACGATAATTCAACATTTTCAATTTCAAGGATTCCAAGATCAGACTCGCCCTTTCTGGGAAAATGACCCATATATGTGTAAATGTCGATTTTTTTTTACTGCGAGTTGCTTTTTGTAAATATATCGTGGGGTTAAAAAGATCGAAGTAAATTTAAATTGAATTTTCAAATGTTTGTCGCTTATATCTTTCTGGAAACCGATAACGATTACTTCTCCTCTAAAACCACCTTATATTTCATTCAGGAATCTATTATGGAACTTAAGTTTTTAAATTAAAATATAATTGTTAAAGATTATCTTGTGCAATATTTTTTTCACACCGCAAACTTCTTAATCAAACCTAAAAATCATTCTTCTAAATCAGACCAAAAAAATTGAATTGTTTCTTCAGTTTTTATTTTACAAATCATCCACTAGATTTTCACTCTTTATATGTGCATTCTTCCCGGCACACAATTCAGATTTTAATTACAAATTTTCCTTCTTTAATAAATTCATTTCATTATGAAGATTAGAAATGTCTTCTTTAGTAGCTAAATATGCGAGCTTTATATCCAGCAGCTTTTATCATGAGGCACGTTTGCCTCTGAAGTTTGCTTTACAGGGTTTTGTTCTTTCCAATACCTGCTTTGTGCCACCAGAGCAGGGCTGAGTATAGAATCATTGGTCTTATTGCAGTTAGGTACAGCCTATAGACCATTTTTGGTTTTAGTCCCCATTTTCTTCCTATTGTTCTTTTACAGGCCCATGGGCATTTTAGGGCTTTATTGGTCATTGTTTCAAAAAGGTTTAGACCAATGTAGTTTATGATCCAGTATTACACCCAGATGCTTGACTTCTTTAGAGGGTGTAAGCTGGTGTCCATTTATTTTTGGCAGTTTGATATCTATTTTTTTCTTTTAAGTAAAGAAACAGATATGTATTTTTTGTGCGTTTATATTTAACCCATTTTCTTTCCACCAGTTTTGTAAAATTTTGGTTGCATTTATAAGCAAGTCAGAAAGTACGCTATGATGCTTTCCTTCAATTAAGATAGCTAAGTCATCTGCATACCCCTTTGTGTAGAAGCCTGCGTTGTTTAGTTTCACTAGCAGGGAATCCACTACTAGGCAAGACAGTAATGGCGAGATCACACCTCCCTGTGGGCAACCTCCTTTTGGTTTTATCCACAATTTGGCATGTCCCAATTCTCTTACCAAAATCCTTTCCTCCAGCATTCCTTCTATCCATCTGGAGGAGATTTTGTCTATATTTCTATTCATTGGTGTTTTATCAAAGGCTCCTTCGATGTCGACGAAGGTGCCAATTGTTATTTCTTTTTGGTTTAGAGATTTTTCAATCCTTAAAACCAAATTGTGACTAAGAGCGACCTACGCATGTGAGACTCAAGTGCTAAACGCAGCAGCAGCAAGAAAAATGGACGTCTTCGAATGGAAAATATTAAGACGCGTCCTGGGCCCAATAAGAGAGAATGGAGAGTGGAACCAGCGAAAAAATAAAGAGGTATACCAGATTTATGGAGACCTCAGAATTTCAGACTATATACGAATGCAACGTCTGAGATGGCTGGGCCATCTGGTCAGGATGGAAAATCACAGAGTGGCAAAGAAGCTGTACACTTGTCATCCAGAAGGAGTAAGAGCTCGTGGAAGATGGAAAGAAAGCGTAGCGTAAGCGGATTTGACCGCGAACAGGCTTTCTCTGAGACTTGCTGAAGACCGAGAAGCCTGGGCAAGAGCGTTGGAACAGGCCAAGGACCGCCTAGTGCGTCTGTGGTGCCTCTGAAGAAGAGAAAACCAAATTGTGCAGTATTTCCTCGCAGGATTTTCCTGCTTGGTATGCAGAGTTCACAGGCTCCCATGACAACTAGAACCTGTACAGAACCTAGCCTTACACGTCTAGGCGTGTAAATGTGGCTAAGAAACCCAGAGAAATCACAGGCCAAACAGTAAATTATGCTGCAAGAGCCCTTGCTGCAAGAGGGCAGTTGGTTGCGGTGGTCCCTGTGGACTATCCACACACACAACTGACCCGGGAGCACTGCGAGGGGTTACAAGAAAACATCACCGAAAAGGTAGATGCAATAGATGAGAAAAGTGACGATCAGCCACTCTTCAATGGAGCGAGTCTCAACGGAGGAGGCTGTATCATTTCCTGTCAAGACGAACACACTGTACAGTGGCTGAAAAAAATTATCCTCCGTGTTAAGATGAAAGAGGGCCTGCTCCTCCGAGTCTGCGACACGAAGGAACTAATGAAAGTAGTTAAGATTGGAGCTTTCTTTCCAGGAAAAGTTCCATCTGACGAGACACTGCTGAAAAGGATTAGAATACAAAATAAGGCAGTCACCGACATAAAAACATGGATTGTTGTAGCCAACACGTAAATATTTTTAGTTAGTGTACAAGGCAATAGCATGTGTACATTTAAGAGTATTAGCCACGTACACAAAAGGCGTATTAGTCGGGCACTATCGTCTGATTCCGGACACAGTTCGGATCTCCCGATATCTACCGGACACAGTTACGATCTCCCGGTACGGTAATACGTACGTGAAGAGATCTTTTTTTTCCTGCTTATTATGCCTGCCCACCTTGGGCCATTGCAGAGCAGCATATAAGAAAACTTTTATTGATCTGGCCAGATCGAAGAATTGGTTTTTCCAGCCAGCAGTCTCCATCTTCCAGGGAAGAGTTTTTTCTTTAATTTAATAGACTATTGCTAACTATTTTTGTGTTATGAATCTTTTCTTGTTGAAAGACTTTTTTTCTCTTTTATTTAATAGACTATTAAAAACAAGTTAAAAAATTAAATTAATGAATTAATGAACAAATTAAAAATTAATTAACAGGATTAATGTTAATTATTTAACACGTTTAAGTGTTACATTGTTATTAAATGTGATATTAACATTATATTTCTTATAACAAATATTTCTTATTGTATTTTTTTTTTTTTTTTGTTAGAAGGTAAATGTTTTATTTTTCACTATTATTTACAATTAAAATTAGCTTGGCTGCTATTCGAAATATGTTTATTTATTTTATTCTTTTTTTACCTTTTAAATTCCTTAATTTTTAAGGCTTTATTTATTTTTTAATTTACCAGCCTATGGAAGGCGGGCTATGGAATTGGTGTATTAAATTATAATTTTTTTTTTTGATCGCCCACCGCCGCCTCATGGAGACTGCACTACATAAAGGAGATGGAGAAGGGCTTCTTCGCCTTCTTCAAATTCTCGGAGTCCAGCCTGAAATGCTTCAAGACCAGGGGCATGAAAGTTGGCTGCGGGATGAAGATGATCTCCTTTAGACACATCAAAGGAACTAATAGAGAGCAACTCCCAACCATCATAACTGAAGGAGAGGAAGAAAAGATGGAGGCAGCTGAAACTACGGAGGAGGCTAAGGCTGAATCTGAGAGGAAAACCCGACGACCAGCATCACCGGAAATGGAGAATGGAGAATATCGAAGGTTAGGTATATACCAAAACCAGGCAAAGAATCATATGATGATCCTAAAGCCTTTAGACCCATATGTCTGTCATCATTTCTAATGAAGACTTTAGAGAAGATAGTCGACAGACATGTGAGAAAACAGATATCGGGAACAAACCCAATACATGAAAGGCACTGCTGGTGGTATATACCTTACCTTGGATATTCTCCATTCGGTAGGGATATATCCTAATAGTTTTAAGAGGTGAGGTATTATGATATTTATTTATTTCTGAATTAGTGCTGGGAATATTCGATCCACGCCAGGAGTTTTTAACAGCTTCATGATGTTGACAGCCCATTCCAAGGCACTGCTGGTGACTATTTGATTTGCTTCCCTCCACATAATTTCATCGATGTAGAGTACGTGGAGTAGTTAATAATGGTGTTTTTAATTTCGCAGTTTGGAAACTGGGTTCTTGCCATGGTTTCTAGGGTTTCCAATTCATTTGCCAGGGATCCCCCTTCTACCTTTAGCGTGCCCAAAGTTTCCTGTTTTGTTTTGTTTAGTATTTTCTTAACTCAGCTTACCTCTGGAATGACGCTCACCTCTGAGCGAAAATTCCTCCAAGCCTCTCTTTTTCCTCTTCTGACAGATTTATGATAATTAGTAAGGGCTTCCTTGTAGATATCCCATCTGCCAGAGTTTTTTGCAGCGTTGAACAATTTTCTCGTTTTTGTTCTTAGCTTTTATAGTTTGTTGTTCCACCATGGAACATTCCTATTGGATTTTTTGTTTTTAGCTTATTGCTATGATGGTAAGATTCCATCATTGCATTTGTTATTGTTGTGTTGAGACAGTCCAGTTCCCATTCGTTATATGCATCTATTGGATAATGTCTCATCATTTCAGGAAGTTTGAAGGAATTTAATTTTTAAGGCTTTATTTATTTTTTAATTTACCAGCCTATGGAAGGCGGGCTATGGAATTGGTGTATTAAATTATAATTTTTTTTTTTGATCGCCCACCGCCTTATGGAGACTGCACTATATAAAGGAGATGGAGAAGGGCTTCTTCGCCTTCTTCAAATTCTCGGAGTCCAGCCTGAAATGCTTCAAGACCAGGGGCATGAAAGTTGGCTGCGGGATGAAGATGATCTCCTTTAGACACATCAAAGGAACTAATAGAGAGCAACTCCCAACCGAAAAGGAAGAAAAGATGGAGGCAGCTGAAACTACGGAAGGCCCCTCAGAAACAACTACAGTGATGACTGAAGCAAAGGAGGGTGGATCTAAAGAGAAGGCTAAGGCTGAATCTGAGAGGAAAACGCGACGACCAGCATCACCGGTAAAGAAAACAAAGAATATTGATGTAACCTCTGTAAGGGAGGCGACGGGAGGAGAAGCTATACCCGAAGTCCTGGCCACTCTGCCACCGCTGCCAACTAGTGAGCCATCAGGAAGCAAATAACAATAATAAAAAAAAAAAAAAAAAAAAAAAAAAAAAAAAATGAAATTGCTTTAGATAAATCTCCACCATTGCATAGCAGCAAATGGAGTTCTGCACCATTATTATAGGTAATAATATAGATATATAGATCTTCATAGAAGAAGCTTACCTATTAAAAAGCGAGCTCTGAAACTACCTAATACAGTATAGTATCTACAAAGACAGTCCCAGAGTCTTCATATTATATAAAAATGAACTAAAATTGCTGCCTCTTCGGCAACTTTGTTCCAGAGACTCAGCAGCGGTGAAATATACCCCGAAAGAGGGCAACCCCACCATTCTGTTGTCGGGATACCTCACATTCGAGGATAAGGACCCCACCTTTATGATGGAGAAAATACTGGGGGATATCAAGGAAAATAATATTATTGCTGCCCTAGACACCAATTCCCATCATGAAATCTGGGGAAGCATCAATAGCAATACTAATCAAAGAGGTGAGCAATTGCTTAAATTCATTATAAAATGCGATTTTGAAATATTGAATAGTGGCAACATACCCACATTCTACAACAAACAAAGATCGGAAGTAATAGATATAACACGGGTATCACAAAAACTCAGTAGGCAAATCATAAACTGGCATGTCTCCAACGAGGAAACATGCTCGGATCACAAATACCTAAGATTTGACATACTAGACAAATTAAACTATAATGAGGAGTACAGAAATCCTAAGAATTACAGACTGGGAAATGTACTCCTTCAAACTTCCTGAAATGATGAGACATTATCCAATAGATGCATATAACGAATGGGAACTGGACTGTCTCAACACAACAATAACAAATGCAATGATGGAATCTTACCATCATAGCAATAAGCTAAAAACAAAAAATCCAATAGGAATGTTCCATGGTGGAACAACAAACTATAAAAGCTAAGAACAAAAACGAGAAAATTGTTCAACGCTGCAAAAAACTCTGGCAGATGGGATATCTACAAGGAAGCCCTTACTAATTATCATAAATCTGTCAGAAGAGGAAAAAGAGAGGCTTGGAGGAATTTTCGCTCAGAGGTGAGCGTCATTCCAGAGGTAAGCTGAGTTAAGAAAATACTAAACAAAACAAAACAGGAAACTTTGGGCACGCTAAAGGTAGAAGGGGGATCCCTGGCAAATGAATTGGAAACCCTAGAAACCATGGCAAGAACCCAGTTTCCAAACTGCGAAATTAAAAACACCATTATTAACTACTCCACGTACTCTACATCGATGAAATTATGTGGAGGGAAGCAAATCAAATAGTCACCAGCAGTGCCTTGGAATGGGCTGTCAACATCATGAAGCTGTTAAAAACTCCTGGCGTGGATCGAATATTCCCAGCACTAATTCAGAAATAAATAAATATCATAATACCTCACCTCTTAAAACTATTAGGATATATCCCTACCGAATGGAGAATATCCAAGGTAAGGTATATACCACCAGCAGTGCCTTTCATGTATTGGGTTTGTTCCCGATATCTGTTTTCTCACATGTCTGTCGACTATCTTCTCTAAAGTCTTCATTAGAAATGATGACAGACATATGGGTCTAAAGGCTTTAGGATCATCATATGATTCTTTGCCTGGTTTTGGTATATACCTAACCTTCGATATTCTCCATTCTCCATTTCCGGTGATGCTGGTCGTCGGGTTTTCCTCTCAGATTCAGCCTTAGCCTCCTCCGTAGTTTCAGCTGCCTCCATCTTTTCTTCCTCTCCTTCAGTTATGATGGTTGGGAGTTGCTCTCTATTAGTTCCTTTGATGTGTCTAAAGGAAATCATCTTCATCCCGCAGCCAACTTTCATGCCCCTGGTCTTGAAGCATTTCAGGCTGGACTCCGAGAATTTGAAGAAGGCGAAGAAGCCCTTCTCCATCTCCTTTATGTAGTGCAGTCTCCATGAGGCGGCGGTGGGCGATCAAAAAAAAAAATTATAATTTAATACACCAATTCCATAGCCCGCCTTCCATAGGCTGGTAAATTAAAAAATAAATAAAGCCTTAAAAATTAAGGAATTTAAAAGGTAAAAAAAGAATAAAATAAATAAACATATTTCGAATAGCAGCCAAGCTAATTTTAATTGTAAATAATAGTGAAAAATAAAACATTTACCTTCTAACAAAAAAAAAAAAAAAATACAATAAGAAATATTTGTTATAAGAAATATAATGTTAATATCACATTTAATAACAATGTAACACTTAAACGTGTTAAATAATTAACATTAATCCTGTTAATTAATTTTTAATTTGTTCATTAATTCATTAATTTAATTTTTTAACTTGTTTTTAATAGTCTATTAAATAAAAGAGAAAAAAAGTCTTTCAACAAGAAAAGATTCATAACACAAAAATAGTTAGCAATAGTCTATTAAATTAAAGAAAAAACTCTTCCCTGGAAGATGGAGACTGCTGGCTGGAAAAACCAATTCTTCGATCTGGCCAGATCAATAAAAGTTTTCTTATATGCTGCTCTGCAATGGCCCAAGGTGGGCAGGTATAATAAGCAGGAAAAAAAAGATCTCTTCACGTACGTATTACCGTACCGGGAGATCGTAACTGTGTCCGGTAGATATCGGGAGATCCGAACTGTGTCCGGAATCAGACGATAGTGCCCGACTAATACGCCTTTTGTGTACGTGGCTAATACTCTTAAATGTACACATGCTATTGCCTTGTACACTAACTAAAAATATTTACGTGTTGGCTACAACAATCCATGTTTTTATGTCGGTGACTGCCTTATTTTGTATTCTAATCCTTTTCAGCAGTGTCTCGTCAGATGGAACTTTTCCTGGAAAGAAAGCTCCAATCTTAACTACTTTCATTAGTTCCTTCGTGTCGCAGACTCGGAGGAGCAGGCCCTCTTTCATCTTAACACGGAGGATAATTTTTTTCAGCCACTGTACAGTGTGTTCGTCTTGACAGGAAATGATACAGCCTCCTCCGTTGAGACTCGTTCCATTGAAGAGTGGCTGATCGTCACTTTTCTCACCTATTGCATCTACCTTTTCGGTGATGTTTTCTTGTAACCCCTCGCAGTGCTCCCGGGTCAGTTGTGTGTGTGGATAGTCCACAGGGACCACCGCAACCAACTGCCCTCTTGCAGCAAGGGCTCTTGCAGCATAATTTACTGTTTGGCCTGTGATTTCTCTGGGTTTCTTAGCCACATTTACACGCCTAGACGTGTAAGGCTAGGTTCTGTACAGGTTCTAGTTGTCATGGGAGCCTGTGAACTCTGCATACCAAGCAGGAAAATCCTGCGAGGAAATACTGCACAATTTGGTTTTCTCTTCTTCAGAGGCACCACAGACGCACTAGGCGGTCCTTGGCCTGTTCCAACGCTCTTGCCCAGGCTTCTCGGTCTTCAGCAAGTCTCAGAGAAAGCCTGTTCGCGGTCAAATCCGCTTACGCTACGCTTTCTTTCCATCTTCCACGAGCTCTTACTCCTTCTGGATGACAAGTGTACAGCTTCTTTGCCACTCTGTGATTTTCCATCCTGACCAGATGGCCCAGCCATCTCAGACGTTGCATTCGTATATAGTCTGAAATTCTGAGGTCTCCATAAATCTGGTATACCTCTTTATTTTTTCGCTGGTTCCACTCTCCATTCTCTCTTATTGGGCCCAGGACGCGTCTTAATATTTTCCATTCGAAGACGTCCATTTTTCTTGCTGCTGCTGCGTTTAGCACTTGAGTCTCACATGCGTAGGTCGCTCTTAGTCACAATTTGGTTTTAAGGATTGAAAAATCTCTAAACCAAAAAGAAATAACAATTGGCACCTTCGTCGACATCGAAGGAGCCTTTGATAAAACACCAATGAATAGAAATATAGACAAAATCTCCTCCAGATGGATAGAAGGAATGCTGGAGGAAAGGATTTTGGTAAGAAAATTGGGACATGCCAAATTGTGGATAAAACCAAAAGGAGGATGCCCACAGGGAGTTGTGATCTCGCCATTACTGTCTTGCCTAGTAGTGGATTCCCTGCTAGTGAAACTAAACAACGCAGGCTTCTACACAAAGGGGTATGCAGATGACTTAGCTATCTTAATTGAAGGAAAGCATCATAGCTTACTTTCTGACTTGCTTATAAATGCAACCAAAATTTTACAAAACTGGTGGAAAGAAAATGGGTTAAATATAAACGCACAAAAAATACATATCTGTTTCTTTACTTAAAAGGAAAAAATAGATATCAAACTGCCAAAAATAAATGGACACCAGCTTACACCCTCTAAAGAAGTCAAGCATCTGGGTGTAATACTGGATCATAAACTACATTGGTCTAAACACGTTGAAACAACGACCAATAAAGCCCTAAAATGCCCATGGGCCTGTAAAAGAGCAATAGGAAGAAAATGGGGACTAAAACCAAAAATGGTCTATAGGCTGTACCTAACTGCAATAAGACCAATGATTCTATACTCAGCCCTGCTCTGGTGGCACAAAGCAGGTATTGGAAAACCCCTGTAAAGCAAACTACAGAGGCAAGCGTGCCTCATGATAAAAGGAGCAATGAAAAGCACTCCAACAGCTGCAATGGAAGTCTGCAGATAGAAGTGCAGGTTTAAGCCATGAAATCCTCATATAGGATTGCAAAGCAAAATAACTCACCCAGAATAAACTATATGGAAGGACATGGGGAGATATATGGGGAAAATCGAAAGAGATCAAGTGCTATCCATGCACTCTGACCTACAAATTCGTGAATTCCTGGACATTAATTACCAAACAACAATAAACAAGTTGAAACCACACAAACAACATAAAGGAATCAACTGCTATATGGATGGCTCTGGAGCGGGAATCTGGAGAAACGATAAACCCAAAGAAGGCATATCCATCTCATTGGGAAAATATACTGCAGTCTTCCAATCAGAAGTAATTGCAATTTACCAGTGTGCTTCAGAGCTGCTGACTGAAATTAGACAAATAATAAAAAAATAACCATATTTACTGACAGCCAAGCAGCTATTGGAGCAATAAAAAAATCATGCAATTAAATTACAGATTGTCAAAGCTTGCAATACTTCGCTCAACAAACTAGCTGAAAGCAACAGAGTTAGAGTGGAATTGGTGCCGGGACATTCTGGCATCCAGGGAAATGAAAAAGCTGATGACCTAGCAAGGAAAGGCTTAGCTAAAAAACCCATGACCCCAGAACCAGTAATTGGCATAAGCTTAAGCTATGCCAAAAGAAGGATCGGGGAAATTTATGGTGCAATTAAAAAACAAAACTGGAATGATAAAACACAGCATCACTCCAAACTCTTCTAAATAGGCTACTCTGTTGAAAGAAGTGACACTCTACTGAACTTAGACAGGAAAGCACTTAAAAGAATTACAGAGATCTATAAGGGACACTGTAAGCTTAATAAACACAAGCATAAACTCAAGCTTGCAGACTCATCCATCTGTAACTTCTGCGGCATGGAGGATGGAACAGCTTACCATATTATAAGCTGGTGCGAACGACTTGCAAGACTAAGATTCAGAATCTTTGAAAGGTAAATATACCTGACCCAAGCTCAAACGATCTAGTCAATCCGACAAGTCAGCTCAAATTCACTGATGCTCTAAATATAGCAATTTAGAACTCAGGCAAAATTTAGGCGCAAATAGACCCAAGCGGTCGCAGTGCATAATGCTGGAAAAAAAAAAAAAAAAAAAAAAAAAAACTGGGTCCTGTTAATTTAAAATTTATATTAAACTGGTTACTTTTCTGGGAATCGCCAGAAAAAGAAATATTTTTAGATTCTAATCTCAAGTTTATACAATTATTAGTAGACTCCAGTAAATTCTGCTTTTCTTGAATTTACAGGAGGATGGCTGCTCTAATTTCGGAGGCATAAAGAAATATAAATGTTTATATAAATCTTAAATATAGGTGGCCAAAAATAAATTGAAACTTGTGATGATTAATAGGTTAACCGAAAAACAATGATAAAGACTGAAGAGATGTAGTGAGTTACAGATCATGTACACAAAAAAATAACAAATTAAGTTGTAAGCTTTAATACCATAAACAACACACGACTCGGCTTAACACGAGGGTTAGTGCTTATACTTTGAGTATTCAGTTGAAAGGCTTTATTTATGAAATAAAGTTTTATAGTACAATACAAGCACTGAAAAAACTTTTTTGTCATCCACAGCAGTAAAATATAAAAAAATGGGTACTACTTCTGAAGAGTGGCTCATGGGCGTGGCCTGTTTTCAGAGGTTATGTGACCGTGATATTAGCGAACTCCCATCGCGTCTTTTTCAGCTAAAAAGGGCCTTGATTAGCTCACTACACTCACTCTTCAGAGATAAATAAACCCAAAAAAAGGTCCTTTTCAGTGGAGATCGGGAATTACTGTGAAGGGCGCCTTACTGAACGGCACCCAAGCCACTGATCAGAAGTTCTACCAAAAAGTATACATTAGAATAAATGAATTTGTCATTACTTGATTATATGAAGATCAACAGGTGGAGAAAAGGAGGCAATAACTGGTGTGTCATTTCCACTTTGTCCAACACTCATTCTTCGCAGGTCTGAACCAGGTGAACGTTCTGTCTCACTTTCACTGATTACTGAACAGCTAAAATATAAGATTCAGAAAAGAGCAAATTAAAGGTACATCCTAGTGATGTATACAACGAAAAAAATAACCACATAACTTTGTGAGTTAAAGTTATGTGGTTTTGCACAGTTTATATACTAACATATAGTCCCTTCATTATAAAAGGAAATTCAGAATTATTTCAATATTAAATTTTAAGAGAAACTGAACATTTGACAGTAGTATTAGTGAAATAGTAAAATATTGTGACAGAAAAAACCCAAAACAGATGTTTTTGTTCTTAACATTGTAAAAAAAGGCCAAGAATCGTCTGGAATGGTTACAATTATTACCAAATGGACACATGGTTTGGGTCTTCCTCAGCGATTCTGGGTCATTCAAGAAAGCTTGACATGCTACAATACAGTCTCAGAGATAAGAGCGCTTCCTGTGCTCTCCAGCACCAGTTACTTTAGCTTTGACACACTAGCTGCATGGTTGATGTTAAGAGTGTGTCAGTTTTATGAAGCTGAGAGAGTTTCCTTCTATCATAATAAAATTCCTAAAAAGGGAAGAGAGTTAGTTCATGAGATCACAATCTTTAGGTATTTACTTAGGGGATGAGGATTTTAATTGTGTTGTTCTTTGAAGGTAACTGAAGATTATATGCTTGATTTTATGGAGAAGAGATTTATGACATCTAATCTTCCTGGCCCTTCTCATGACCATTTAAAATTTTTGGGACTTGAATGTAGTCCAGCTAAGGATACCTTTGTTATCTGATTATCGTAAAGATGCGGGGCTAATTGACCCTTTAAGTGCGACACCCATATATATACCTGAGGGAGAGACATAATTCAGATGCAATGCCTGTATATACATATAGGTATTCTTATGGAGCAATAATTCTATATATCTAGGCTGGATTAGGTCACCTTGTTTTTGTAAGACTCCTCTCTTAAGAGAATATTTGTGTTTTGCTCTATTTTCTACGTCTGCTACAAGATTAGTTGATTGTCGCAGGAGGTTTAGTAGTAGGTGTGTAACTCCTAAGTTTGTGCATAAATGTCTGCGGCCAAAATAACCACAAAACACCTTAGTCGAAAACTAGGAATCCTGGGCGCATGGTTTGCTGAAGAGGGTCGGTACGACTTTCCACAAAATCCAGTTTCCTTGATTTATTGATAACGCTTTTATATTTTGCGGTTACAACCAAGTTTGAAATTGACAAAAATCATCTTAAGGTATAATGAAACCCATCCTCTACTCACTTAAGTGTTTATCTAATTCCCTAATTATAAAGAAAAGAAAAACATGTAAATTAAGCATGCATTATAGCTCCTATCATTACAAATGAAAAATTCAACTATTCTACCCCCCCCCCCCCCACATACAATCAATAGTTTTATGTTCGATAGTATCAAAAATATCGATAGTGGAGACTATCGATAGTTTCACATCACTGGTCAAAGACCGGGCAGGCAATCAGTTGTTTTGTTTGTATGTTATTCCATTAAGTTGGAAGACATAGATGAGCAAATCATTCAAGTTTTCCATAAAATTCCTCATGATTTTACCCTTGACAAATTCATATATCTTTAGCCTACCAATAGTTTTTATTTCATATATTTAATTATTTAATTAAGAATGCATTGTGCAAGGATGACTCTTGTCACTTAATCTCAAGTTTATATTTTCTTATAGAGTAGATTTTTTTGTTAAAACAATTAATAAAATTACACTGTACATTTTTTTTTATTTTCCATGAAAATTAATAATAATATAGCACATGAGTGCTTAAATATAGAGGCCATCAATTTTTCTGTCTAAAAAAAAAGCTTTCAATAGTACTATCGATAGTTCAAAACACTATCGATAGCCTTGATAGTTTAATACTATCAACAGTACTATTGATAGCCTTGATAGTTTAATATTATCAATAGTACTATCGAGAGCCTTGATAGTTTAATACTATCAATAGTTTTACATCACTAGTCCTGTAGGCTCTCCAAGTGATTCTATAAGACGTGTGATGCATAAGTTTGGATGTTGGTGTTTTGTAATAATAGTAGTATCGTCTGCATAAGTGTCGGATATGGATATGTAGTATGTGTATATTATATACAGAAGTGAGGCAAATATTGATCCCTGAGGCACTCCGGCCTTTATTGGTCTAATAGATGAGATTTCTAAGCCTTGTCGGACGGAGAAAAATCTATCTGAGACGAATTATTGTAGTATGAGGTAATAAGTGGGAGGAACTATTGATTTGAGTTAAAAAAGAAGACCATGGTGCCAGACCGTGCAAATGCCTCTGCAACATCCAGAAATACACCAGTGGCAAACATCTTCTTCTCTAATGCTGTAGCTATATAGTCAGTGACCCTATGTCACTGTGTCTGTGTATCTGTGTGGTCGAGTATAAGGAACGAAACCCAAATTGGTGGTCTGGTAGAATGTTTTGGTATACTAGTATTGGAAATATTCTTTCATATAAAAACTTTTCAAAAATTTTTGGAAAGGTAGGAAGAAGGCTGATTGGACTGTAGGAGGAAGGATAGATTTTTGCCAAGCTTACGAATCATGGATATATACGAGTATTTCCATTGGATAGGGAATTTGGCAGTCCTTAATATAGCGTTATAGATGATAGTAAGGAACACAAGAGCTTTTCTGGGTTATTCGCTGGAGTACTTCGGCATTGATTAAATCATGACTAGGGGCTTTCTTCTTTTTTAGAAGTTAAATTTGTTCATATAAATGAGTGTGTCCATATAAACCCCAAGATTGCCAATGTAATTTTTTTTATTCATTAATTTTTTTTGTAATAATTAATATTACATTTTGTAGTATTATGTTTTTATTCCCTACTGAACATGGTGGGAAGAAACTCCAAAGTTGTTCTTATGAAAATTCTGGTAAAGCTAGAAGGCATGGAGAGTATCCAATAGTCGGTATCTACCGAAACCAGGTAAAAGGTCATACAACGATCCCAAATACTTTGAACCCATATGCCTGTCATCGTTCCTAATGAAAAAGTTGGAAAAGATAGTTGATAGACCTGTGAGACAGCAGATAACGGAAGTAAACTGATAAAACAGAAGGAATATGCATACCAAGCTGGTAAATCCTGCAACGTAGCACTGTATGCATATGGATCTAAAGGATTTAGGATCTTTGTATGATCTTTTACCTGGTTTCAGTAGATACCGACTTTTGGGTACTCTCCATGCAGTGCGAATGTATCCCACTGCTACCTCTTAACAGTTTTAAGAGGTGAGGTCTTATGACTTTCAGTCCTTTTTGTATTAGTGCTGGAAATATGCCATCTGCACCAGCAGGTTTGAATGGTTTCATAAAATTAACTGCCCATTCCAGAGCACTGTTGGTGACTATGTGATTCGCGTTTCTCCTCATAATTTCATCATTGGATGATAAAGAGTATGTGGAATAATTCTAGAAGATACTACTTATTTTGCAATTGGGAATGTGGGTCTTTTCCATGGCTTCAAGGGTTTCCATACTGTTTGTGGTAGATTCCCCTTCCAGCATTAGCATTTCCAGTGTTTCCTGTTCAGTTTTGTTTAGCATTTTTTTTCACTAGGCTTACTTCTGGAATGTCGCTCACTTCTGAGCAGAAATTCCTTCAAGCCTCTCTTTTTGCTCTTCTGACAGATTTGTGATATTTACAAAAGAAGCTCTTACTCTTTGTAAATATCCCATCTGCCAGAGTTCTTGGCAGCATTGAACAGTATTCTCATTTCTGTTATTTCCTTGTTTAACCCTCCAAGGATGAGCAAAATTTTTTTCTTAAAAAATGAGATTTAGTATGATTTTTTTTTTGTCAATGAACATGCTGGAATTCAGGAAAAATATTTAAAAAAATATCGGACTTCATGTTCATATGATCATGCTAGGACTTACCCACGGCGATTTGTTAAATGGAAACAGGAAGTTTTAATTTTTTTTTTTTTGTAATAAAAAGTCTTTTTCTACATATTATACTATTATTATTATTATCACTGGCGCAACAACCCATTTAGTGAGTCAAGACCTCCTTAAGAAGATTGCCCCATCGCTCCCTATCCTGCGCGGCCACAGTCCAATTCCGAGCACCTAGAAGATGTCTTGAATCCTTTGTGACTCCATCTGTCCACCGAAGTTTCGGTGTTCCGACACCTCTCGACCCATAGATTTTGTCGGACATCAGTTTCCTTGGAATGCTCTGTTCCGGCATTCTGGCAACGTGGCCAGCCCATCCAAGCCTTCCAATGCGGGTGACTCTAATAATGTCTGGTTGCCCATAGAGCATTTGAAGCTCCAAGTTGTTTCGTGATCTCCAATTTCCGCCTACTTTTTTTGGACCGTAGATACGGCGCAGAATTTTTCTCTCGAAAACAAGGAGCCTCTGCTGGTCAGAACTTGAGATGGTCCAAGTCTCAGAGCCGTACATCAAAACGGGGCGGATCAGGGTTTTACAACCTTACTTTAGTTATTTTCGTGAGATAGGGACTTCAGACAAGGTGGCCCAATCCGAAGAAGCTTCTGTTCGCCAGCATTATCCTCCTTTTAATCTCAGCTGACGTATCGTTATTCACATTAACATATTCTATACTATATTTTAATTTATAATTACAATAATTGTTATTATTGTAGAACCATACTAAAATACTAAAATGGATTATTGCAGCGCGTGTTCAAAATGTCCTCCATTACTTTGGATGCAGGCTTATCTTCAACATTTTTCATGTAGAATTTTTCTACATATAAATACATCAAATACCAAGTTAAAAATAAATCAAATACGCCGATCAAAATCGTTACAGCGGTTTTTTACTAAATAAAAATACATGTGAAAATAAGACAAAATTTATTAAATAAACTGTCCCTCCAATTCAATTTTGATGAAATTGTGGCTGTCACATTGTGGGCATATATATATACATATATATATATATATATATATATATATATATATATATATTATATATTATATATATGTTATATATAATAATATATATATTATATACAATTTAATGAAGGAGATACAATTTTGAATTAAAGAATTGTTCTTTAACAAATTTTTATTTTCGTTTTATTCTCTTTCTGCTGCAACCAGCAAACACTTTTTTTATCAGACGGCCAGGCACTCAACCTTTCAATAGCGAAAGACAGGTCAGCCCTCACTAAAGGTTTTGACTTTCCCAGGTGACCAGCCTATTGGGAAGCCGAGTTTGCAATCTGGACCCACTTCTCTATCACTTGCTATTCTCCACTGTAGGGTGCTAAAAGCATAACTTTTAGAAAGATATAGAGCCGTTCTTGCTTAAGTATGTGACGATTTAGTCATAATTGGGGAATATGTGACAGATTTATAGGTTAAAATTAAATTTAAAGCAAATATTGTAAATTGAATAAATTAGAAGTAAATCTCAGTAAATTAATCCATTATATTAAAAAAATAATAATAAATTTCTAACCTTGAAAAAACTCCAGCTTGTGATCCTGAATGAGTCTTTGTTAGGTGAGTAAAATTAGATATCCACTTTATTACAGCAACTTTAGAACTTAAAAGCACTTCGGGAAATGGACCAACTCTGAATGATGGAATTTCTGAAAAATACACATTGTAAAAAAAAAAAAAATTAAATAAATCATAATTTTATTTTAGTTCACGCTCAAAATAAAACATAGCATAACGTGTAACTATTACCCTTTAATTCTCAAAATAGGTTGTACTGAAGAACATATTTCAGATCTCAAAAGGTTAGGATGCCTAGTAGTACACAAAAAGAAGGTCATTCTTACAAGAATGAGACCAAAAATAGTATTCCTATGTTGCAAAGCTCACACATGGATTTCAAAAAATGAAAAAAAAAAACGATAGTTTAGTAAAGAGGCTATCTATACATATACAGGGTGTCCCCAAACCAAACGGCCATACTTCAGGGATCGATAGAGGATCGAAAAAAAGTCCTCTGGCATATGCCTCGTTTTCGCTTCGTTTTCAAAAAAATCACAAAAAAACTAAAAATAGTTGTGCAAAAACTAGTTAAGGCCTTCCTTGAATGAATTTCAACAATAATTGTTATTCCAATACAATCATTGTATTTTAATCTTATACTAATAGAAAGGTAATTGACAAAAAAAAAAATGTTTATTCAGAAAAAAATAATAAATACTTTTTTATTCAAATATTCATAGTATAAAGAAAATTACCTATTTAAAGTACATAACATTATGAACAAAAACTGAAGATTTAAAAAAAAAAATTAAATAATAATAATAATTTTAAAAATAAAAAATTTAGAAAATAATTAAATATTCTTACTAGGAAAACATAAATGTTTCAGTTTTTATATGGGACTATCTTAGTGAGAAAAAAAAAAAACTGAAAATTTTGAAGGTTTTACCTTCTCTAAAATTACATAGTTAATTTCTCGGCAGCGTCAACGTGAATATTGTTTGAAGTGCCGGCCTCTCGCTGCAATACACGCATCACATTGTGTACTCACAGATCCCATTGCATCTAAACATTGTTCTGCAGTGAGCTGGTTGCAAATCATTCTGATGCGCTCGATGAGATCATCCTTTGTGCAGACGGGCTCTCGGTAGACATTTTCTTTCACCTATCCCCACACAAAGAAATCTAGTGGCCAGAGGTCCGGAGACCGTGGAGGCCAAGGCACCGGCCCACCTCGTCCTATCCAGCGACCTGGGTAGTTGATGTCCAACCAGTCTCGCACGGCCCTTCCGTAATGTGCAGGACAACCATCGAGTTGAAACCAGTTCTCAAGCTTTCTTTCCAAAGCCGACTCACGCGTTTACAGAAAACTCATGCTGGCAGTGAAATTCTCTAACAGCGCGGGGATTTTCATGTGCCCAAAGGTGGTAATTTCTTTGATTATATGCCCGCACGTGTAAAAGTCGTTTCGTCCGTCCAGATTACTTTCGAACTTAAGTTTACATTGTTCTTTGTACCAATTACAAAAATTCAATTGGCAGAGATAATCAGCGTAGGGTATGTTTTTTTTTTTTAGATAATCAGTTAGGGTATTAAATTTTATGCCTTTTGTATGTGGTAATCATGCCTGCGGTTAGCCCTTAATGGTTATCCTTAGCCCTGAGCCAAATGGTTATCCATGGTATGCCAAGAACTGAAACAGCTCTCCGGACGCTTGTACCAGGGTTGGTATTGAAGTGCCGCAGTATCCTCTCCCTCCGCCTCAGGTCGGCTTCCATCGGAGCCTGCACGGTTTCCACCACGATCACATGAAAGGATCGTGGACCCAGTCTCTCGAAGCCTTCTGAAAGTGCTGGTAAAAACACCTCTGGTGGGGTTTCTCGGTCAGGAAACCGTCTGCGATATTCCCGAACTGCCTGACGTACAGAATCCATCACAGAATCCGTAGACGTAGACTATGTCCACGTATTCAGCGTTGGTAAATCTAGCCATATTTGTTGACTTCACTGAACACTACTTGCAACACCACTAATGTGAGAATGCGAGGCTGGATTCAATAAAAAAAGGATTAAAATGATAGTATAATGGCTAACATTTTAATCCTTACTTTTTAACTTTAAACACTCAACCTAGATGTTTTATTGATAACGAAAGCATGAGAATATTCATCTTTTCTAAATTTACTCCTCGTAAATTAAGAAATTAAGCTTACTCAAAAAGCCAGTATATTTTTGTAATCTAAATACATTATTGAAAAAAAAAAATTAAAATACACTTTTTGCACAACTATTTTTAGTTTTTTGTGATTTTCTCGAAAACAAGGCATATGCCAGAGGACTTTTTTTCTTAGTTTTTTGATCCTCTATTGATCCAAGAAGTTTGGCCGTTTGGTTTGGGGACACCCTGTATACAGGCGAGCTAGAAAACATTTTGGTCCCATATACTTATTTTTATTTAGTAATTAAAAAAGATTGAAGGAACATTTGACAAAAACATACCAACAATGTGAACACTCGGCCCAATTTGAAAATTGTACTAATCCGGAAACACTTCACCATATTGTCATGGAATGCGAAGTTCATGAACCCCATAGAAGAGTACTTTTCCAAGCCCTTAGTAATAGCAATATCACTTACAAAAAAATACAGTCACCGAGCAGCGGAACAGATAATTAGTGTTAATTACATAAAATCAATTAGAAAATACATTTAATAAAACTAAACAAATAAACTAGGATTACTACTTCAAATGTTAGGTGGCTGTGTGCATGTATCCAATGCCATAAAAAAAAAAAAAAACATCCAGCAGAACTTGGGCACTTTCAAAATGTGAACCATCACCTATCTTGTCCAAAATCAATGCAAAATACACTTCGCAATAAGTTTCTACTTCTCAAACACCAAACTCACATTCCAGCCTTTTCCTCCTCAACACCCAAACAGAAATGTGCTCTGTTATCGTAATTTTCTCTTTATCTGCCTCTTTCTTTTTCTCCCCAAAATGGCCGACATTTTTACATTTTAAAATAACATAAAATATATTAATTAACTTCCCTATCCACTTATATCTTTTTCTTTTCTTTTATAAAATAAAAGTTAAATTAAAATATATATTTAATACATCATCAATTACAATATATCAATATTACAGTATTTGTTTTTGTAATAACTAATAATAACTGAAGATGTATTGAAAAATATATAATGATAATGTAAAAAGTATTTTATTAATGATTTTCATGGCCTAATAGAGGGGAGTCCCATTACACTCATTTTCTGTCTCACTTCATCATTATGACTAACAACCCCTATTTATTGAAGCAGCAACCAGTTTTTATGATCGAGAAAATTTTAATTTGAAATTTTTTATTTTTATTGAGGAAATTCACTACCCCCTTTCATTAATCATTCTTTTCATGATGTGAATTTCCAGGCATGTTATGTCTTAAGCAATAAATAAAATGTGTTAGAAGAATAAACAATTTAATTTAAATATTTAATTTTTATTTATTCAGTGGCTCTATAGCCCATGAAGGACTTTGGCCTCCTAAACAATCCTCATCCAACCCTCTATATCAGCCACCACCGCTCTCCATCTCCTAACTCCCATCTGGCGCGGGGAGTTAGGGGTCTTCCTCTCAATCGCTTTTCTCCTGGTCTTTCATATATAATAATAATAATAATAAATTCTTTATTCATTTGTTCTGGGACGTATCCCTTAAGAACAAAATTAAATAAAATACAGAGAGGGCTTTAGAGCCTTGAAGTCTAAGTAACAAATTTAATTGATAAAAATAATTAGAAAACCTCTAGTTTAAATAAATAAAAATAAAAAGAATACACATTAAATGTTCAATCGAGTGAAAGGAAGCTAGTTTCTGCATCTTATAATATTCACATATGTACACACTTATTTACAGGCTGGTTAAATAATATTTATATTTTCAAAAAAAAAAAAAAAAAAAAAAAAAAACAGAACAAAGAAAAAATTATATTAAAAGAAGAAAAAAAATGAGATAAGAGCTTCTAACGGTTAAAAAGGTAAATTATAATAGGAATTGTCAATTTACTTTTTAAGGAGACTGGATGGCTATGAAGTGATGATATAGGCGGGATTTAAAGGTGGAGAGGGTATTGGAATTACGGATGAAAGGAGGAATAGAATTCCATAGGGATGAGGACCTAATAATGAAAGATCTATCAAAAGCTGACGTTCAGTGGGCCGGTGTATATAGATCTGAAGACCTAGAGCGGGTATTGCGGGAATGGACGGAGGATTTGAGCTGAAGAAGTTCAGAGATATATGAGGGACGACGGGAACGAATAACTTGGAAAAGGAAGGAGGCTAGGAAATACTTACGGACTTATATAAGCTTTTTCGGCATTCAGTTTTCCGGCATTCTCTCTAAATGAAAAAGCCATCTTATTCTTACTGCCTAAATGAACACAATAATATCAGGTTCGCTAAAAAGGTCCATCAACTCTTGATTTTTCCTTGTTCACCACTGCCCTGATTTACAAACTGGTTCATATATCAATCGGAGAGCCTTCCTTTGCCATCCTTATTAATCATTCGTTCTCTTTAGTCAGAACCCACGTATCGCTACCATAGGTCACATCTGGCCTGACAATTGTTCAGTATATATACCATGTGTGTAAATATGAAACCAGAATTTTTCAAATAGAAAATAAGAGTTCATTGTGTAAAAATGATACATACTATTTTATTCTGTCCTTCGATATTTATGCATTTTTCCCGTCTTTCAGGCAATTTGTGGATTCCCTGACCAAAGAATTCTTCTCCTTTTGAGTCAAACCAATCCCTTAGCCAATTTCGAACATCTTCATGAGAAGTGAAGCGCTGTTCAGCTAGTGCGTGTCCCATAGATGCAAATAGGTAGTAATGGCCGGATGGCCCAAATCTGGTGACTAAGCCACATGCGAAAGAATTTCAGAACCAAACGCTTGGATCGTTTCCTTGATCCTTTTAGCCGAATGTGATGGGGCAATGTTATGGAGCAAGATCCCTTTGTTTGTCCTTTCTTGATATTTTGGACGTGTTTGGAGCAAAGCTTGATTCATATTAATCATCTGTTTTACGTTAGCATTCTGTATTAACAGTTTCCCCGGGTTTCAGCAGCTCATAGTAGATAACACCCATCTGATCCCACCAAACACAGAGCATTGCCTTCCTTCTGAAGCAAATTGGCCTTGTATTCGATGCCATTGGTTCACCGGGAGTTACCCAGGATTTTTTACACTAAGGATTCTCGAAGTAGATCCACTTTTCATCACCAGTCACAATTCTATGAAGAAATGACTTTTTTCTGTACCTGGTGAGCAGCATTTGGCATGAGGTTTTATGAGGTTCCAGCTGCCAGTCATTCAGTTGGTGAGGTATCCATTTTCCGACCTCCTGTATCTTTCCCATGGCTTTCAAACGAATGGAGACAGTTTTGCGTGTCCATGTAATTGATCTGCAAGTTGTTGCTGCGGAACGAATGTAAGATAGCAGTTCAAGCGACCAAAAAGAGGACATGGGAAGAATTCGGTGAAAGTCTGGATGAAGCTCATCGAGATAATATCAAGAGGTTCTGGAGAACAGCCAAGCGCCTAAAAGGAAGGTACAAGAAGCCTATAAGGAATTATTAATATTAAAGACCAGAATGGGAACACACTCTCGGAAACAGAAGGAATCCTCTAAAGATGGAAAACATACTTTGAAGAACTCTTCAAGAAAGAGGAATACGCAATCCCTCAAATCATTGTCAATGGCAATGCAAGCCAGGAGGCAATAGAAGAAGAGGAGATAGCCGATGCCATTGAGAAAATGAAGATTGGAAAGGCTCCAGGAAGAGATGGCATCCCCCCAGAGTTCATCAAATACAGAGGCCAAGAGTTAGTGAAGACCCTCCAAGGGCTATTTCAAGAAATATGGGATTCCGGGAGTGTACCTGAGGATTGGAAGTTTAGCGAGATTGTCCCAATTCATAAGAAGGGCAGCACTACGGAATGTAGTAACTATAGGCCAATCAGTCTACTTTCCACAGTATATAAGATCTACATACGCATTTTGGAAAGTAGATTAAGAAGTATTGTTAAGGAACAGCTCGAACCAGAACAAGCTGGATTTAGGCCCGGTAAACAGACAGACACAGGATCACATATTTGTCCTAAGAAAAGTATTGGAAGGTGCATGGGACAATATTCCTAGCCTTTCTAGACTTGAAGACTAGCTTTTGACTCTGTTCCACATCTGGAGATATGGAATGCATTGGAGAATAAAAACGTCCCAGGGGATCTTATCACTGCAATAAAATCCATCTATAAAGATGCAAAAGGTGTTGTGCGGATCAATGGGAGAGAAACAGCTGCATTCCAGATGGATAAAGGAGTCAGGCAAGGAGACAGCCTAAGCCCTCAGTTGTTTCTATGTTTTATGGATGAGATCCATAACATATGCAAAAAGAGAACATCGCCAACATTAATCGGAAGATGGAATATGCGTCCTGTCATAGTTCAGAGCCTTCTCTACGCTGATGACATCGTTCTTCTAGCAGACTCTAGGAAGAAGTTGCAGAAAGCCCTTATAGAATGGAAGGAGGAGCTCCAACGTAAGGGAATGACAATAAATATTGCCAAAAGCAAAGTGCTTGTGATGTCCAGGCATGAGCATGAAGATGTGCAACTGTTTTGCAGTGGTGAGGTTCTTGAGGTAGTGGACCACTTTCCCTACCTAGGAACCATCATCAGCAGGTCTGGCAAAGTAGATGAAGAAATTAGTAATAGAATTAATAAAGCGAACCAAGTATACTACCAGATCTGCAACAGCATAGTAGGCCATCGAGATGTAGGGAAAACGACAAAGCTACACATATACAAGGCAGTATACCTCCCAACGCTCACATATGGTAGTGAAAGCTGGGTCAAGCTGGACAGACATGTCAGCCGGATAACAGGAGCAGAAATGAGGTACCTTCACAGAGCGGCAGGTAAAACGAGAAGGGATCGTCTGTGGAATACTTCCAAAAGAGATCAGCTGCAAGTGTCTGAACTAAAAACTGACATCGAAAGAAGGCAGCTCAAGTGGTTCGGCCATCCATGGATGAGGAACGGCTACCGAGAAAGGTAATGGAAGCCCGCACGCTGGGCAGAAGGCCCAGGGGCCGCCCGAGTATCTAATATGGAGATTACATTGAGAGGATAGGAGCGAAAAGAGGAAAGACCTTGGCTTTGATGAAGAGGATGTGTCGAGACCGGAAAGAATGGCTCCGTTGGATTGAGGCCCCTCTACGCTGAATGGCACATCAGAGGGAGCAAAAAGAAAAAAAAGAGTTCCACCTAGGTTTGTCTTACTGCCATTTCAAACCCAGGTTAAATAATGCAGGTCACAATGGATCACCCTGCCTAAGGCCATTCGAGACATCAAATGCCCTGGATATGTGATTTTGGAGACTTAATTGGCACTTAAGTATTTTTTAGGGTCATTCTAATAAGTTGGACAAGTTTTTGCATGCGAGCCCATAACCTTTTTAATATATGGGGCATAGCAATACCTAATTCCATTCCTGGGGCATTTCTTCACTCACCCTGATATTAAAGATCAGATCATACATTTGATCAATCACTAAAGTCCCTACATACTTTAGCAGTTCTACTTGAAGCTGATCTATTCCAGATGCCTTATTATTGTGGAGTGACTGAATTACTTCAGTCACTGCCATGTTCTTGGGTATGTCGCTGAGTTCGGCCCAGCATATCTGTACGAGGGTGAATCAAATATAAACGAGACTTTTTTTTTTTTTTAATTTATTTTTATTTTAAACGCAAAAAAGAATATAGTTTATTTTTCTACATAATCTCCTGATTTGGAAACACATTTTTCCCAGCGGATAGGCAGCTTTCCAATTCCTTCCACGTAGAAAGATGTCTCTAGAAGGTCGTGTCTACAGCCAATTGCGCAAGTAGGCTTCAACCTCAGCATCACTATTGAATCTTTGGCCTCCCAAAGCTTCCTTGAGAGGACCAAACACATGAAAGTCACAGGGTGACAGGTCTGGATTGTAAGGAGGGTGTTCCAATGTTTCCCACCCCAGTTGCTCCAATTTTTCCCAAGTCAAGGCTGCTGTATGGGGGCGAGCATTTTCATGGAGAAGAACCACTTCCCTGATCGATAGGTCTCGTCTTTTGTGGCGATATGCAAGCTGGACCTCACTCAAAACGTCGCAGTAGTAGGCCGCATTAATTGTCCTGCGCTCGTGCAAAAAATAAGCCGTCGAACACTGCTGATGTTGTTCGCTGTAATGCTGGTGCGAGGTCTGCGGTCATGGCTCTCATTTTCAACACGATCGCGACCCTCCACGAACTGTTTATGCCATGCAAACACTCTGGCTCGCGACAGTGTCTCTTCCCAGCACTGGGCAGTCAATCTCCTCAAGATTTCGGCCGGTTTTACGCCTTCTGCGGCGAGAAACTTGATTAAAACACGTTGCGCAATTGACGAAGGTACCTCTTGCTCCAACATCGTCACGGTGGACACTGAGAGGGTCGAGGAGGCGAGCGGATGTGGTTCCCCTACTCCTGACAAACCTACCCAACTACAAAACAAACAAAGCGGGAACGTTCTCCCTCCACTATTGTGCCTGAAGGGCGAAAAGTCTCGTTTATATTTGATTCACCCTCATATCTATGTCCCCCTAAATTTAATATTTATTTATTGCTAACATTATAAACAGGCCAATAAAATAAAAAATATTGATTAAAAGAAAATTTAAACATAAATCACACAATGATTAAAACAAATCAAACAACAAAGAGAAAAAACTTTTAGAAGCTCATTGGCGTCAAAAATCAGTAAAAAAAAATAAAAAATAATTAACTAATCATAAATATTTAAGTAATCTATAGGGTAAAGTGGCCATGTGGGAGACACGTTCCTAATAGGAGGCTCCCTCCTAATTCTAATTTATAACATCTTTAAATAAAAAAAACAGCCAATGATTGTCGGCTTATTGATATCGTCATCAATGCCATCTGTATTAACCTTAACCAGTTGGTGGATTTTTAAAATTGAAAGATGTTATAAACTAGAATTGGGAGGGTGTCTCCTATTAGAAATATGCCTTATATTAGATCACTTTACCCTATTATTTTTTGGGCATATTGAAATCTATTACTTAATTAAAATTTATTAGAATTATTACTGTGTTGGCAACTCTAAAAACTTTAAACATGGTACAATAGAAATATAATATTTTAGTTTGTTTCCACTTACTACTAAGTTCAGCAACATCACATATGTAAAAGAATCACATATTTGATAAGGCAGCAGCCTGATGTGTTCTTTATATGTGAATTTGCGGAGAAAAAACTGATTTGGAATAGGAGAAAAAACTTTAGGTACATTAAAGGATGCAGGGTGGAATGTCTATTACTCGAACAAAAGTAAAATGTTTCAGTGGAATATGAAAATCTTGTTCAGTAAAATAAAAAAAATCTAAAATATTAAAAGAAAAGTTAATTATAGTTCACAAGAAAACACAGAAAAAAATTAAGATAAATAAATTAATAAAGTTGGAATATATTTGTACAGATCAGAAAAAATTAATTAATTTTACAAACCTAAGTAAGGCTTAAACAAATTGGTGTTCTTAGAAAAATTGGGAAATATGTAAGGAAGATAATATTCTTTGAACCTTTCAAACAAAAAGTGGAAACATCTATGCTGCTTGCAGAATTTATCCCTCCACTCAATTCTTGAAACCTAGAATTTAGAGGTTTAGTAGTAGTGGAAAAAAAAAAAAAAAAAAAAAAAAAAAAAAACCTAAGAAAAATATCACAAATCGATAATAGTATAAGTATACTAGGATAAATAATCCTCAAAAGTGCAACTAAAATACAAATCACCTCATAAAATTGAATTTACAACAGATATATAATAAATACTATATTATAAGCAATGCTCACTTGAGTGACCATGAATTCAAGTAATGCTTCCAAAAAATAGCGAGTTGAGTCATCAGGCTGTTTTTCACCACTAGGAGATGGATAAACTGGTTGAATTTCAAAAGAACAAACAGGGCCTAGAAATATCATTTATATAAGAAATTGATGATACTCAAACCAAATTAATAATATTCATAAGAATTATAGGAATACAATTTAACATAATCGTGAACAATAACATATAACCATTTAACGTATTTATCACTGCATTCCTTTGAAAAACAATGTGAATGTGATAAATAATTTTAACTAGATATGATAAGGGTCATCTCACAGTTGTAACTGCTGAATATTTTTACTTAGATTCAAAATACACCGAAAAATTCTTTCAGGCGGGTGAATGGTTTTTTTTTTTTTCTAATTGGTAGTGATGTAAAACTATCGATAGTCTCCCTTATCGATAGTTTTGATCGTATCCGAAAAAACTATAGATGTTTATTTTAAACATAAATGTTTTAAAAATAGATGTTTATCTAAAACATAGATGTTTTAAAAATAAATTATCTTTACCAATGACTTAAATATGCCATAAATAACTACAAAAATGGGGTAGAATAGTTGAATTCTTGATTTGGAACGATAGGAGCTATAATGCCTTTTTTTATTGTATTTTTTCTTTTCTGTTAATTACGGAATAAGATAAACTTTTCTGTCAATGGAGGATGGATTCCATTATAGCCAGAGGTAACTTTTGTTAATATAAAGTTCGATGAAAAATCTAAACTATCAAAAAGTCAAGGAAAATGGATTTAGAGGAAGGTAATAACAACCCTCTTTAAGTAACCAGGCGCCCGGAATCCTCATTTGTCGACAAAGTTGATTTGTAGGTACAAGACACGACTACATACATATCGTGATCCTCAAGTGTGTGGACTATCCTCTAGACCTACACTATGTAGATATGCACTTTTTGTTAGAAAACTAAATAAAATTACTCTGTAACATTTTATGTTATATTTAAATTAATTATATAGCACTTAGGTGCTTAGAGGCCAATGCTATACCACTTTTCCCTCATAGTTTCTCTAATAGTTTAAAACTATTGATAGTTTCGATAGTTTAAAACTATCAATAGTTTTACATCACTACTAATTGGTAGTTTAGACCCTCTACATGAACACTCAGATAGTGGATGGTGATTTTTCTTAAATTTAAATTGTTTCTGAATTTTTATTAGATAAAGTATCAAGTATATACACCTTATTAATTGTATTATAACTAATAATTTAATTTTAGTGAGCTCTTGTTATGGAAGCAACTGTTCTTGGATATCTTTAAGAGTCAAATAATTAAATCTTGATACATAATAATAGTCTTGTTCATTATAGTTGCAATCATTATGATACTCTCATAAGAGAGTTAGTGTAACGCTGGTGTCGGTGCAACAAGCACTGATATGAGTAATAAATAATTTATTATTAGTTGAAAATTAAAGTGTTATTAATTTAAAAAATAAAGCATAAATCAGCAATCTGAAACTGCTGATTCTGAGCTCAATGATTAAAATTTTAAAAGATCAGGGAACAACTCACAATTAGAAGGAATATCATCACCGACTTGCTTATTACTGGTCTTGCAAGGTTATCTAATTATAGAAAAGAAAAAACCGATTTTTTACAGCCAATACAGAACACAATATCTCAAATTAAGAATAACCAGCAATAAATTCTAGTAAAATAAATATTGGACCATCCAATATTTATAAAAGCTTCATCAAAAACATCTTTTTCTAAGATCACACAGATATTTCTTTGCTGCCTTGTTTCTTTTCTAACTAAACTGAGTGATAAAAAAGGACAATCAATAGATTTTAATACCATAGTTTTAAGGAGACTTGAAGCCACATCAAATGATCACTACAAAGTTAACAGTATACAATTTGATAATTGGACCTTACACTCAACCATTAAGGAACTACGATCTGATTTTAATAAAACATGGTTTAAAGCCAAGAAGGGCATAAAAATCTCTAAAATAAATATTCATGATTAGAAAAAGGGGAAAAAATTGTAAGCAGCAAGTCACAGACCTACAAAAGAGGTTGTCCATGATTCACAAATAAAATATAAATAAAAAATTGTTTTTTCGTGCTATTTGTTTATTTCTTGTTTATCTTTTTGTTCATCTTTAATAAAACTCTAAAGATGATCTCCAAACTACAGAGGAATTTCAATAATGAACTCAGTGCTCGAACTACTTACCAGCATAATTCATAACTTACTGAACATTTGGGCAGATGAAAGAAATCTTATACCGAATATAAAAACTGGCTTTCTAAAGGGAAAAGGCTGTAAAGCCAATTTCTTCATTCTCTCAGCAGCAATAAATATAGCGCTGTGTTTCAAAAGACGCAAACTAATCACAGACTTTGTGGACTTTAAATGCGCATTTGATTCTTTAAATTATAAAAGTTTGTGGAGATTATATGATACTGGCTTAAGATAAAATTACATCGCCTCCTTATGAATATTTATGACTTAGTTTTGTAATCAAATAAGAAGACAATCTATCCAGTGAAATCCCAGTCTCTGCATGGGTCTTGCAGGGAAATATTTTAAGTCCCTTGCTCTTTTTACTGTATGCACATACTTTTATACAGATAAGGAACCTTGGGGAATCCACATAGCTAGGATGAAAGAAGCTGCCTCTATATAAGAGGACGATGAGTTCTATCATCCTCTCATATGCAGACAGATGGAGGAACAGCCAGAACAAACTTCAAATTTTAGAGAATTACTGTATTGAAAAGGGGCTTACTGTGAATACAAACAAGACAGTGGTTTTGATGTTCAAAAGAGGTGGAAAAATAAGAAAGCACAACAACCTGAAATATGTGTATACCGTTTTACGAGAAGACAAAGAATTTAGTTACCATGGAGTCCCGTTTTCTTCATCAGCAAAATTCCGTTTAGCTGGCAGTCATTTCCTTAAAAAATGCACAATAGTGAACTCACTGGATTTAACTATATTCAAAACTACAAATCTGACACATGGAACACCAAACTTAAACTTTTCCCATCAATTTCAGAAAATGAACTATTATGTATATCTGAATTATGGGGTCTAAAATACGCAGACCAAACAGAGAAGGGGCATTTGTCATCCCTTAAAAGCTTGCTACACTTACCAATAGATACACATAGTAGTCATGTCAGGTTATATATGAAGCATAAAATATTCAACCGAATGCTGAATTGATGGCAGTGTTTATTGGAAAGGCCGTCAAAAGAACTAAAGAAATTGTGTTACCTTAGATACATATCTCAGACACAAGATTTTTGTATCCCGTACAACTGGACAACAATCTTTAAAGATTATTTAACATATTTAGAAGCAGAGGACATATGGGATAAACAGGCATTCACTAAAAGAGATCTCTCTAACTTTTAGGAAAAATCACCATCATTCAATGGACATTGATAACACACTACAAAGCACATTTAACCATTTGTTTCGTACATAAGCTCTCTTGATGAAGCCGAAGAATATATTAATTTCAAAACTCAAATAAATAAGACCAGACTAATGGCTGGATTGTGTCTAAGTGGTAAACATAATACAAGAAAATATATTCCAAACTCTTCAATAAAACTCAATGTTGAGACTTTTTGCCATCCATGTAGCAAAGAAGAAGACACAATATCCCATTTTATGCTGGCATGCCAACACTGAAACACAACAGGTCAAGATACTTAGGCTTCCTAATTAATGGATTGGAGAAAACCGATAAATTGGCACACGTGACACAATTTTCAGAAATAAACATCTTCATGTTTGTGATAAAGAGCTTGAAAACTAGAAACCTCCTATCAAATAAATAGTGACCAAGAAAGACTTTTACAAATTTACCTCATATTATATATTGTATTCAATATAACCTTTTTCTTGATTTTTTTTTTCTCATAAATATTATATTATTAATTGTATATATATTTTTTTATTATTTACTTATTTATTTTAATGGTTACAGGCAATCACTACTATGCTGACATATAATGTTAATTTTTAATCTATTACTGATAACAGTTTAACATACAAGATTTGTAATGGTGCATTTGAAATTATTGAATAATGCAACAAAAAACAACAACAAATAAAATGAAATGAGAGCAAAAGATAAAAGAAAATATAATGTTTTAAAAAAAATAAAAATAAAAAAGTTAACAAATAGGTAGATAATGATGAAATAAAAGTTTTATATATGGAAGTGTATTTAGATTTGTTCAAATATGTTTATTAGCTTTAAGTATTAAATATCGCAGAAGTATGGGTGCTATCATTATTTATTAGAGTCGTTAAATGGTACGGAAGATTGGTATCTAGCAATTGTCTGCAGTCAGTCAATAAAGGTGCCCTTACACCTTCGGTTTTTTCATCATTCCGAGCCATCGTTTTGCACGAGGGAAAATGGTGGGGGAAAACTGTCGGTTTGGAATGAAGCCTGATACGTCCTTACACGATCGGTACATTTCATCCGTCCAAACCATCTATCCTTGCTTTACTTCAGTTGTAAACACCTGCGAGAAGGAATAATTTATGTAGCCGAGTTATGGACGCGACGATAGCTTTAGCAATTGTGCTTAGTGCCAACAAAAAAAGGAAACGTTCAAAGTGGTCAAAGGAGTAGCTGGTGAAAAGAGACCAGTTCTTTCATATTAATTTATTGTCAGAACTATCGACACAGCCGGAAGACTGGCGCAATTACCTCAGAATGGATGAAGAAACCTATTTGGAACTGTTGGATCTTGTTAGTCCTCTGTTCATAAAACAAAATAAAGTGATGAGAAATCCTATAAGCCCCCATGAACATCTCACGGCAACACTTCAGTTCCTGGCAACAGGACGAAGTTATAAAGATTTAAAATTTTCAACTGCGATTTCTGCCCCATGTCTTGGACTGATCATCCAACAAACCTGCAGTGCTATATAGGGGAAAGTGCCCCATTATGGGATGGTTGCCTAATATGGGATATGTGGTTTCTGGATATATTTTGTACTACAACTTCACTTTTATTCTATAAAATAGAAGATTAAGGTAGCATTGGCACATATCCTTCTTACATTGTTATACATTCTCATCTTTCCCTAATACGGATATGTATCCCAATATTAGGACACCCCCTATCCCATATTAAGACCCTATTAATTAGAGCCAATTAATTAAATATTAAAAAAAAGTATCGACAGTCCGAATTCGAATTGAATTCTATCTCAGACATATTGCTCGAACTTCCATCCAAATCGAACGTGTAAGAGAACCTTAAGTCTTAAACTCGGTACGTTGTACTGTGTACAGAGTAATTTATTTATTTATTACCTTTTAAATATTTCTAACTTTGAATTGCGTGACTAAATTTTGTGAACATATTAATTTTACTTGGTATGGAAATATTTTTTTTATAGGATGTAAACAACCAACTCCTTGCTATAATTGTGTAAGCAACAAACCCATTCATATCCGTATACTAAGAATGTCTACCGGTAGAGTTACCATTTAAAATCAAATATTTCACAAATTCTTTTAAACTTTGGGAAAGTAGGTTATTCTTTGCTTACTTCCTAACAGTCATAATCAGAAGGATTCTGTCCTATTAGGTGAGTTCTCTAATTTAATTTTATTTATTTTTTTTCAGATAAGAAAACATTTCAATATAGTACAATCAAAAAGGTTCTGTTAAACGGACAAAGTACAGACATACTCGACCTAACTTGCCCAAGTCACACAATAGCCAACATAAGGTGGGAAAATGGCCCTGCATAAGAAAATAAGAAAGTTAATATGATTGTAGATGATAGTTGACCATAGAAATAAATTAAATGAAAATGGTGGGGGGGGGGGACAGTTAGAATAAATAACACACCTATGTAGGTTTTACATATTTAATGGTTTATACATTTCGGCCCAAATTTTAGATCCTCATCAGGGCTAACTGAGAAAAAAAAAAAAAGAACAACCAATAAGAGAAAATATATAAAGAAATGTCAAATATATGTGTAATATCATATCAAAATTAAATGCAATAAATCAAAAATAAAATAAAAAATCTGGTACGATGCACGCAAAACACAACTTTCACTTACCAACTTACTTTGATTAGAAATTACAACTAGATTACAATGGTCAGTAAGAATGAAGCCTAATACGATAAAATATGCTAGAGTAATATATACAGTGGTGCCAAAAAGTATTTGCACATCAAGTTTCTTCATTATATAATAACTTTAGGTAATAAAAAAAATAAAACAATTTACAAAAATAAAAAGTATATTTAAGGCTAGTTTAATACATATATAATTAAAATAAAAAACTTTTTCCATATTAAAATGAAAAATAAAAGCTGGAAAAAAGTATTTGCACATCACATGTTTACACTTTGATTTTATAATTTATGTAAATTTTAATATTTTGTTACAGTAAACCCTCATTATTACGAACTCGGATATAACGAACACCTCCAAAAAGCGAACCAAAATACTATCCCCCCAAAATTACCATTGTTTTACTGCTGAACCCCTCGCTATAGCGAAATCCCTCGGTTAGTGCGAACTACGAACTAAATTTGATGCCTGTGTATTATTATATTCTGTTATAACGAACTGCTAGAATTTTTATTAATATTTTTTTTTACTCTATTACGTAGAATGAGCACGGGAAGACGATGTAGCACCAGTTTCTAGAATTGAGGTTTATTTAGTTAACTAATCCAATTTTATTTTCCTCTCTCTGATTCCATTGACATTTTTCTCACAACTAGCTCAGTTCTGTTTCGACCTCTGGATTATTCGCATCATTGTTCTATAGTCGTTTTTTTTTTATAAACGAGTTCGCTGGTAAACGCGTGTCACAAACATAAATCCTTATCAATCGAGGAAAAATTGAAAATTCTCCAGGATGTTGAATCTGGAATTCTAAGTAAGAAAACCATCGCGGAAAAATATGGAATTCCAAAATCAACATTGTCAACCATTATAAAAAACAAAGATAAAATAGATTCAACCGCAGCCCAAGGATTAACTTCAGCTTCAAAGAAACAACTGCTCTTTGCGACTTATGAAGACTTGGAAAAAAAATTGATAGATTGGTTTAAACAAATGAGATCTCAAATCAAACCAATCTCAGGCCCTCTTATTGAAGTTAAGGCTAAAGAACTCTCAAGTGAACTTGGCATTCCTAACTTCGAATGCTCTGATGGCTGGCTCTGGCGATTTAAAAAAAGACATAAATTACATCGCACATTGTTTCTGGTGAAGCCAACAAAGTAGAAGATTCAAGCGTTAAAGACTGGTTAAAAATATTCAAAGCAAAGAAATAGAAATACGCAGACAAGGATATTTTTAATTTTGATGAAACCGACGTATTTTATCATTTACTGCCAGAAAGAACTCTGGGTTTCAAAGGACACAAGTGTCATGGTGGATCAAAGAGCAAGTCAATATTAACAGTTGCTGTGTGTTGAACTGCTGATGGAACAGAAAAAATTAAGCTTTGGATGATAGGAAAATACCAAAACCGTAGATGTTTCAAAAACGTTAACCGGTTACATCTACCGTGCTTTATACACACAAGAATGCCAGGATGGATGGAGTTGCATTTCGGCAGTGACTAATTAAACTTCAAAGGAGGATGGCATCAGAAAAGAGTAAAATTAGGTTGACGCTTGACAATTGCTCTGCATAAATGTGACAATTTAGAGCTCCCAAACATCGAAATAGTTTTTTCCCACCAAACGCTACAGCACGTGTCCAGCCTCTAGACCAGGTATAATTTACTGCCTTAAAAGAGAATATAGATGACCTCTAGTCAATGCAGCCATCATAAACATAGAAACCAGCTAACCGATATTAAATTGGAATGTTCTTCAAGCTATGAGATCATTATCAGCTGCTTGGGATACAGTTTCAGAAGAAAAAATACGAAACTGCTTCACAAAAGGTTGGATAATAACCGAATAACCAGCTCTAATTCCTGAAACAACAGACGAGCCAGAGGAGTGGCGTTTTCACCAAAGCAACATTGGAGTTCCTGTGGACTTAAGTTTTAATAATTTTGTTAACATCGACGAAAACTTGTGCGTTGCAGAACCGTATGAGGCACCCGATGAGGCTTTTGAGGATGACATAGAAGATGATGAAGAAAATGTAAATGTCTTGAAGCCTTCCAGGAAAGAAGTAATGGAAGCACTCTCCGTTATGAAGAGACTAGGGGACACGTCTACGGCGGAACCTGACTTTACAGAAGCAATGCATAAGGAAATACGTATTTGTGACAGGTTAACCCATCCTTCCATAGCCAAACACAAATTACTTGTGCATAATAGCTCACAGTTTTTTCTTTGTGTTGTTTTTTCTTTAGTATGTATTTTTTTCCTACATTGTTACTGACATTTTTTCTATTTTATAACCATTTCTACATATTTATTAGGAGCAGAAATCACTTTTTCTTTTTTCATTTATTACTCTTAACGTTTAAAAACTAATTGTTATATTTATTTACAACTAGCTAGAGTGCCCTGTGTTTTTTAATTAGGTTTTTAATTAAATCTGGATTAATTCTTTCCCATTCCTGGATTAAAAGATTTTTTAGATGGTTTCTTCCAAATACATTGTGTTTTCTAACATTTAGGTCCAATGTGTGCCATAAATTTTCAATTATATTTAAGCCTGGTGACTGTGGAGAGTTGTGCAGTTGTGTATGAACGTTAAAAAATTGCCATTCTTTTATTTTATTGTCTGTTTGTTTAGGATCGTTTTCTTGTTGAAAAATGAATTTATTCTCGATTCCCAATTTAGCAGCATTTGCTATGAGGTTAAAGCGCAAAACCTCACAGAACCTTCTGCATTTAAAATTCCTTCAATTGGTACAAGATTTCGAACCCCATTATAGGCTACACATCCCCAAAACATTACATTACAACCTCTAAGCTTCACAGTAATTGACACATTTCCCTTCTTCAATTCTTCTTTTTTTCTTTACCAAATAGTATCCGGCCATCAGATCCAAACATATTAAACTTGCTCTCATCAGATAACAACACATTTTGCCAAAAACTGGAGGGTTGGTTAATTTATTCCCTAGCAAAAGCAAGCCATTTTCTGTGGTTCATCTCACTAGTATAAGGTATTTTTTTCGGCACCCTACCATAAAGCCCAATAGAATTTAAAACATTCCATACAGTTTTTGTGCTTAAACACTCCCCAGATGTTGATTCGATCATATTAGCTAGGGCACCTGCAATTACAGCTGGATGTTTTGGCGGTTCGATTTCAATTTTTCTCTTTATTCTTTCACTTAATTTCCTCAGCCGATCTTTTCGCCGGTTTTTTGCAGTTGTACCTGGTTCTTTATATCTCCTAATCACACACATTACTGTAGAAAAATGAAGACACAACAAATCTGCTATTTCGCTAAACAATTTTTGTTGGTTGCTCAATAAAATCACTTTCTTGCGAGTGGCAGCACACAGATCACTTTCTTTTGGCATTATTAGAAGCTGTTAAAAATAGGTTTTAAACGTTTGAAATACTTCAGAATACTGACAGGGATGATAATAGGATCATGATTATATTCAATCGAGTAAACAACAGCAATAACTAAACAAACTTCTGTACTTCAGAAATCGAAGTGTGTTTTTCTGTGCTTTTAAGTGTCCAGCTTTTATTTTATGTTTTATTTTTCATTTTACTATGGAAGAAGTTTTTTTATTTTAATTACATATGCATCAATCTAGCATTAAATAGACTTTTTATTTTTGTAAATTGTATGATTTTTTTTTATTGCCTAAAATTATTATATAATGAAAAAACTTGGTGTGCAAATACTTTTTGCCGCCACTGCAGACAAATGAAACGTGGCAATATAGAAAAATATAAAGTGAAATATAATAATACTGAATGAAGGGCAAGAAATATATGCAATTTTTCCAGGCTCTATTCTTTCCTTATCTCTTACGTTTCCTTCTCACCCATAATCATATTGTCAGAATAACTTACGTCATGTATCACACATCTAATTATTGTATATAAAATATTCTTTTAATTTATATAACTTTACATTTAACTCTTTCATGGCTCCAAATGATATATCTCGCCAAAAAAAGTCGGTTCCCACAAGCTAACGACGAGATAACTCGTCGCGGGCCGTCGGTCCCCAGTAGCTAAATATGATTATCTTGCAATCGGATTTTCACTTATTTAACATCCTCAGATTCACATGAGATAACTTGTCACGACTGAGGCACATCCTAGCGGATCCACGGAGACTTAATAAGTTTATCTAGTGGCCGCTAGGCTGCAGGGGTGTCTCTACTGCCAGTCTCACCCCTTTCTTACCTGCTAAAGTTTTTTTTCTTTCCCTTATCCTCCCCCAGCTACCGTTATGGGTCTTGAAGGACATATTTACCATTATTCATTTCGAGTTCTAGACGCTCTGAGAGATAGTCCTCTTTGTTTTTTATATTTACTGCTTTATTTCGCACTCACGTAATCTGTTATTGCAATCGATAATCTAGCAATTTAATTTATTGAAATAATGATAAAGGTATTATAGAATCATAAAAAATAAATAAAACATTAAGAAATAGTCGGAGAAGGTTATGAGTTGAAGAAGTTGAGGCAGTCAGCTGTGGAGAGGGGCCTGCACGCCTTAGCTTGGGGAGTGTACAAGCCGGCAGACCCGCTTAGCTTCCCACTGCAACTTTCGTTCCGAGTGCTTATCTGTTAAAGGGTTAAGTCTCACACTCTTCTGTATTACTGTCATTATTACTCAACAATATTCTCATATCCATTGAATTTATTACTTTCATACCATATCATACATTGGGAAATGTACTCCACTAAACTTACAGAAATGATGAGACAATGTCCAATGAATGATATAATGAACACATCAATTAAAAATGCCTTGATGGAATTATACCATCATAGCGACAAGCCAAAAATAAAAAAGGAAAGTTCCACAGTGGAACAATGAATTAAATAAGCAAAAAACAGAAATGAGAAGACTGTTCAATGCTGCAAAGAACTCTGGCAGATGGAACATTTACAAAGAAGCTCTTACTAAATATCACAAATCTGTCGGAAGAGCTAAAAGTGAGGCTTGGAGGAATTTCTGCTCAGAAGTGAGTGACATTCCAGAAGTAAGTCGAGTAAAATTTATTTAATATTTTAAATAAAACAGAACAAGAAACATTGAGCACTCTAAAGGTGGAAGGGCCACGACCAACAAATTGGAAACACTTGAAGCCATGGCAAGGACCCAGTTTCCTAACTGTGAACTATGAATCACTATCATGAACTATTTCACGTATTCTACATCAACCAATGAAGAAATTATTTGGAGAAAAAATTGCAAAGCACATAGTCACCAGCAGTGCTGTGGATTGGGCTATCAACACTATGAAGCCGTTCAAATCTGCTGGTGCAGAAGGAATATTTCCAGCACTAGTTCAAAAAGGATTGAATACAATAACCTCTTGAAACTACTAAAAGGCAGCCTAGCACTAGGATACATGCCCACTGAATGGAGAATATCCAAAATTTGGTATATACCAAAACCAGGCAAAGGATCATATGAAGATCCCAAAGCCTTTAGAAACATATGCCTATCTTCGTTGCTAATGAGGACATTGGAAAAGATAGTTGATAGGAATGTAAAAAAACAGATATCGGAAGTAGATCTGACACATAGCAAGCAATATGCATATCAAGGAGGAAAATCCTGCGAAGTAGCACTGCACAACCTGGTCATAATTAGGACAATCATCTCAATTCGTTGAATAATGAGTCTTATATGACAATAATAAAATCAAGGATATATTTTACTTACAGTATGGAATCGGAACCTTTTCCCATTGCAAGAGGAGTTAGACAGGGAGATAGCTTAAGTCCCCTTCTATTTATAAATGTAATGGATGAAATCCACAAAATCTGCAAGCGCCGAACTGTGTGGACAATTATTGGGAAATGGAATATGAGAACTGTCCTTCTACAAAGCCTTTTATACGCGGATGACTTAGTCCTAATAGCCGACACCAAGAACAAACTACAACAAGCTCTGGAGGAATGGGAAGAAGAGTTGTTCAGGAAATGGATGAAAATTAACACCTCCAAGAGTAAAGTGGTGGTTATGGCGAGGAAAGAACAGGAAGATGTCCAACTGACCCGCAATGGCGAGACACTTGAGGTAGTGAAGGAATATACCTACTTAGGGACCGTAATTAATAGCTCAGGTAAGGTAGACACCAAAATATCAAACAGAATATGTAAGGCAAATCAAGTGTATTACCAGATTATTAATAGCATCATCGGCCACCGCGAAGTAGACAAGAAGACCAAAATGCATGTATATAAGTCTGTTTACCTACCTATTCGCACAGTGGAGAAAGCTGGACAATGCTGGACAGGCACTCTAGTCGCATAATGGCAGCGGAAATGAGGTTCCTTCGCAGGTCTGTTGGGAGTACTAGAAGGGATCGCATTAGAAACAAAAGTATTAGAGAGCAACTAGAAGTTACAGAACTTAAAACCACTCTAGAAAGACAGCAAATCCAGTGGTTCGGACATGTCTGCCGCATGAATGAGGAGATGAATCCTACAAAGGTATTGGAGGCTCGACCCACTGGAAGGAGACCACGTGGACACCCCAGAATTACGTACCAGGAGTATATCCAAAGAATTGGAAGTAAAAGAGGCAAATCCCTCAATGAGATGAAGTGGCTAAGCAGAGATCGGGAAGAGTGGTTACGCTGGATTGAGGCTCCTCAATGCTAGCTAATGGCATAAGAGGAAGATAAAGAAGAAGAAGATATTTTACTTATGTTAACATACTATTTGTAGATTTTGAACTTTATTTATATATAAGCTACATTCCTATTTTCTTGAAGAAAAAAAAAGTTAAATTAATAACAGTACGATTGTTTTTTTTTTTTAATAAATTTAACGGTAAAAACCGATAAAACGATAATAAAATTAACGATTGTTTATTTTTATATTTATATGTTTTTACCATTGTTTCATAATATGTTATAAATAAGCCAAGTTGGAATTGTTCTTAAGGTTTATACTGTCACGTGGAAGATGTCCATTGAACCTAGGAGACCCTGAGAGAGAGGGGGAACTCCTAGAAGAGGCTGGCCCAGGAGAGAGTGGGGCAGTCTGAGAGGGTCTGAGGTAGGCAGTCTGTGAGGGGCAGTCTAAGTCTGGGACAGGCAGAGTGAGCCTGGGGGATAGTGGGACCCGAAGTAGTCAAGTACCCCCAAGTGATTTATGAGTTATGGTACCCCCCCTCCTTTTTGTAGTTGGGACTTGTAAGATTATTTATTGTACAAAATACATGATGTAAATAGTACGAAGTTCGATTAATTACCCCACAACCCTTGCCCAAAGATCCCTGTGTCACATTGGACTGGTGGATTTTAGGAATAGGGGTGACAATACTATACATGTTCCTTTTGATATGTTATCAATGAAGCCAGTTACATTTTGTTCTGTATTCATCATTTATTTAGAGTAGGATAATGCGCTCATAATTTTTTTTAAATATAATTTAGAAGATATGCGATATGCTATGATACAATAAGAAGATATGCGACACCAGACCCGGCCAGCATATTATAAAAATATTTAGTTAATTGTTTATCACAAGGTTCCGATATTCTACAAACCAGTAGGCAGAAACCAACCTTATATAGCTCCACTAGTCCTAGGGAGGTGACTTCAAAATTTACATCCAGAATAGTGGCAACATACTACAGAGCTGATAGAGATTTTGAAGAGAAAAGGAAGAAGTAATAGAAATGACGGAAAAGGCTTCTTTGACAATCAGCATTTTCAGCCCCGGATGGTAGGGTAATGGATTTGTTAGGTGGGGATTTGTATGTAGGGTTATAATAGGAATTTATTTATTTATTTTTTTTTTAATGTTTAATAAATGTAGAATTTCTTTTTGATGAAATGTATAATAGCTTGAGTCTGCATTGTGTTTGGTACCCGTGTATATATATATTTATATATTTACAAATATATATACTAAGATATATATAGTAAATATATATATATCAGAGTAAGTAGAAATCAGAAGTTCATTTTAAATAAGGGTCAAATATATAGGTAATAATAATAATAATAATAATAATCCTTTATTTGCATTAAATAATTTTACAAATAATTATATACATTTATTTACAAACTGCAAAATCAGCTTTTAGCTGAGGATTTTTGTGAGTTCGGTTGTTGAACAAAATTAAATAATGAAAAAATTAAGTAATGAGCTAAACAGAAAACAGAACAAAGAAACTTAATCTCTTCTAAAAACAAATAAAACTCTATCCTTGCAGCCAGACCAGGTAGTGAACATTTCCTAGCCTTTTCCATTCTTCACGGCATTTGGCAACCCTGCTCCAGGTACTTCCTCCGCATGTTGCCCTCATCTCCTTGTCCCAGTTAGTGGTAGGCCTACCTCTTCCCCTTCTGTACTGCCTTGGTGTCCACTCCATGATCCTCTTCGTCTCCATGTCTTCATTCCTCCTAATGATATGGCCAGCCCATTTCCATTTCCTCTTAAAAACCATTTCTACAACATCGATTAGTTCTGTTTTGTTCCTAATCCATATATTTGTTTTCTTGTCTTTTCTGGTTATTTCCAGCATGCATCGTTCCATGCCACGCTCCGTTGTTCTTAGTTTGCTCACGACTTTTCTACTCAGTCTCCAAGTCTCACATCCATATATAAGAACTGGTAGAACGGTTGTTTCCCACAATTTCTTCTTCAGCTTCATATCAGCCTTGGTTTTATAAAATCCCTTGTGTCTCCACATGGCTTTCCACACTAAAGAAATTCTCCTCAATATTTCGTTCCACTGGCCAGAGGTGCTAATTTGGTGGCCCAGATATATGATGTCATCAGTATTTTCAATGGGGCATTCAGGTATTATTCTTTGCTCCATAACATTAATTTTAATCAATTTTGATTTTTTCAAATTGATCTTTAAGCCAATATTTTGAGCCCTCATTTTCACTTCTTGAAACATTTGCAAACCTTCTTCTATCGATGAGGCGACAAGTACTTGGTCGTCTGCAAATTCCAGGTGGTTTAGCCATTCTCCATCGATGTTTATCCCCTTGCTTTCCCATTCGCAGTCTTTCATTACGTAGTCCAAAATTGCTGAGAATATCTTTGGTGATCCCACTTCTCCTTGTCGTACTCCTCTTCTTATTTTTATTTCAACTGAGTGGTCATCTAATTTGAATATGGCTTTGGAGTTTTGGTAAATATTAGTAAATATCCTTCTGATTTCAGCACTAATGTTTTTATTTTTTAACAGCTGTAAGATAAAGTTTGTTTTTACTGAGTCAAATGCTTTTTCATAATCGAGGAATAATAGAACTAACGGAAATTTATAGTCTATTGCTTTTTTAATCAATTCGCCAACAACAAAGATATCGATAGTCGAAAAAATTTTCCTGAAACCTGTTTGATTTTTTGTCTGCTAATCTAATTGATGCCAAATCTAATTCTAGCTTCGTTTCTATCCTTTTCATTAGAATGGTGGCGAACAGTTTGTAGGGAATCGAAAGAATACTTAGAGGTCTATAATTAGCTAACTCTTTTTTACTTCCTTTTTTGAACAGTAATATTAGCTTGGCAGAGTACCAGTCTTTTGGGAGTTGGCCGTATTGTAAGCAGACGTTGAAGAAAGTAGTAAGGAAATTGATACCCTCCTCTCCTCCTGCCTTAATCTCTTCCACATATATCCCATCCAGCCCAACTGCCTTGCCATCCTTCAGACTCATTATGGCGCTCATGACCTCTTCACGCATAATGAACTCTTCCTTATCTCCATCTTCTCCAGTAGACCTATCAAACCCTTCAACATCTTCATCATCATATAGTTCTTGGAAATAGGTCTTAATTGTGGATAAAATTTGCTTTCTGTCTCTAGTTTCTACTCCGTTCTGATCAATTATGGCATGCATAATATTCTTTACTCCCGTATTTTGTTTCAATTTAGTGCCTTCTGTTAAAGATGTTGTTAATCTGCTTAACCTGTTGTTATGAAGTCATATGTCAATTTCTTTTCTTATTGTCTTGCACAACTCCATATACTCTAAGCGTTGAAGATTAGATTTATTGAGTTGATTTCTTTTATTTAACATAATTTTAATTTTACTGGGAAGGCGTCTACAGTTTTTATTCATTTCTGTACCTATTTCTTTGTCTGATTCTGACCTACCGATCTTTATCGCCATTTTGAAATAATTGTAAGTTCTGTCCAAGTCTTCATCGCTCTGAATATTTTCAATTTCTTTTCCTAATTTCTCTCCAAAATTTACACTTTGCAAAATCTTTGTTGAAATCTTTTTCATTTTTCCAGTCTTTTTTATTAATCTAGGTTTTACTTTTTCAATATTCAGTACGGCCCCTATTGCTCTGTGATCGCTTCCAATATCAATTTCTGCGACAACTTGTACATTCTTTATTAATCATTTCTTGCTTGCTATTATGAAATCTATTTCATTCTTGATTTGGCTATTCGGACTGATCTAGGTCCATTTTAGGTCAAAGGGTTTTTTGAAGAAAGTATTCATAATATACATCAATATATAATCCAATATATAGGTACGTTAACTAAATTCAAAAATATTTAACATAATAATCAGAAAACACATGAAAATAATTAAATACATATAATAAATAAAGAAGGCGGATATACATTAATACAATAACTACAAATAAGTATAGATAGTACCTATATAGGCATGTGTGTGATAAATAAATATGAATATAGAAAAAATAACCAATGAGATTGCCTCATGTACATTTCGAAAAACTTTTATTAGCAAAATGTGATTTTGGTCTATACTCTGTGATAACTTTCGAACTACAGATTTCATTGTCGTGTGAATGGCCTCATTTGATTAAACAACATAAAAACTGTATATCAACTGTGTTTTTTACCAAACATTACCTGCTGATTTCAGGTAAAAAATTCATATTTTGCGAGCAATATTTACTTTGCAAAACACAGGACAAATAATCCTGGTTACCTATTTCAAATTGATCATTTTTTCTATATCGTATATATTTATTAAAATAGGTATAGATAGGCATATCTGAACTTTTTTTTTCATACTTACACCCGACCCTTAAATAAATAAAAAGTATGTTTTACATAATTAGTGTGAGCAGTGCTAGTTCTGCACCCCCAACACTTTGTCTAAAATAAAAACTAATATTACTTAATATATGTGCTATGATTACACAACATGCATTTAAATGATAATTCTCAATCTGTCCTCCACCCTTGGGAAGGCATTCCCTAAACTAACTCTGCCTCCTTAGCTGCAAGGACCTCTACCTCTTTTATCCTTATCTTTTTAGGATATACTGTTTCAGTCATCTAAATAATTGCTATACCTCCCTATAGTATGTGGGCCAGACCCCCTACTGTGCACACCCCACATCCCTATTCATTGCTTATCGTTGTGTTCCTTGTGATAAAAGATTAAGAAAAAGCCATTATTCCAAAAAATAAAAGTTGGCGCACTTCCCATAATGGCATTCACAAATGACGAATTTGATTTGAGTTCATTTTTTGATCACGGACATTCATCAATATACTTAATTTCACCAGCTAGATAGTTCTAAATTCAGAATAAATACCGTTAAAGGTTATTTTTTAATGTCGCTTACATAAAAGTTAAATTGTTGAAAAATTCCAAGTTAATTTGTGAACAAGTGTGTAAGTATGATAAATATTAATTAATTAGTCACAGATTGCACATTATCTAAACCTCACATACATATTGACACAAACTGATTATCATGAAATGTAATAATAATGCTCTCATCATAGTAGTTAGGTTACTATCCCTGACTTCAGATCATTTGTGAAATTTGATATAAATGCATATTTGCAAAGTATTCATTATTTACAGATTTAAAACCAATCAAAATAAAAAATATAGATAAAAAGTTCTTTTTATTTTTTTTATATGAAGAAATTATTTATAATATAAGTTAGAAATTCTTTAGAAAATAAAGAATTTATAACACTGTGTATATATATATATATATATATATATATATATATATATATATATATATATATACACACATATATATATTTATATTATTAATTTAAAATTAACCCACTACTGCGGAGGAAAACCAATTAAAACATGAAAGTATTCGTAGCACCTAATGGTATAAAATCCACGAAGTTGTGGCATTTTTTAGTTTCTTGCATATAACTGCACATCACAAAGTTTACTTCCTCTTTTTCCAATAAAAAAAAAAAAAAAAAAAAAAAAAAGCGCATACAAATAAAATGAAATATTTGAAGTTGGAATCGAGAATTATTTAGCCAAATTCAAACATCAAAGATTGGTAATTTTTACCATTTTAGTGGAAACTTGTGTTCCAACGCCTATAACTCGAGAACATATACTCTACTACAAACTAACTATCTAGGTTGGTAGGTGTTTTGCAAAATCGATCTTTGATTTTTAAAAATGGAAGAAGTTGGATGATTTGTAGTTATATGCATTATTTATTCTTGAAAGAAAGAAAAGTAATTTTTATTCTGGGACATCTAGTCCCCTAAGAATAACAGGCATGAACAAAATTAATAGCCATTTGTCTGGCTAGTTGGAAAAAATATAATAAAAAAAAATAAAAAAATTAAGAATTAAAATATAAAGTAAACACAAAAAAAGAAAAGCAAAACAATAAAAATAACTGAGACAGAATATTGAAAGAAAAGACAAAAACAAACATTTGGATATTAAGTACAAAATTTCTTTCAACTCATAATATTAAACATTATGATCATAGAAAACTGAAGAATTCGTCAAGCCAGAGTATGCCAATCAACCCCCTGTGTGGTGCAGGTTGGCCTAGAAGGTGAGGTTGTTTGGCATCTCATTCAAGTACTGCCTGATACATATTATTGTTATTAAAAGCTGCACTATAATAGTATAATAATTTTGTATTGGTTTTTAACAGCTTAAGCGCTTAAGGGAAAATAGAATGACAAATGGCTGCATTTATTTCAATTGAACAAAATCATATAACATTTCAAACAGCAGAAGTTAGAAAAATGTAATGGCTTAGAAGCATCCATTGCGTTAGAACAATGTAAACAATTTTTTCATAAAACAAAACAAATTCCACACATCTTCAAAAAATTTAGGTAGGATAAATATTCTTAGGCGAACAATAACTCCTCTCAAAATACTTACCAGTCCTCAAAAGTCAATAAAAAATGTTTTTTGGCATCACAGATTCAGTATCGGTAGCGGAATTCTTTTAAAAACATCGGCGAGGGGGTACCATATTTCATCTTTCCTTTTTGGCCATGACCAAAACTCGTGCTTCTTTTCTATTGTGCTGACTAATACATCTGTATCATCAATTGCAGTCACGATTCCCGGGTATGTCTTGCCCCCAGTTCACATCAACATATTCATATTTGCTACTGCGCCAACAAACTCCAGTTAAAGAGAGCCAACTAATCCCGCCGGAGAGATCATATAAAAGATGGCTGCCAGGACATGGGAGAACAACCAAACAAGAAACTGGTTAATTGATAGGTTAGGTTTTTCAAAGGAGTTTGGGGCTTTGTGTACAGAATCGGAGTCAAATGTTTTGCCATGCCTTAAAACCAAATTTACTGAAAATGTAAAAATTTACTTACATATTGTAAAATCAATCAATGAAGCAATCTCTTTTCTACACTGTTAGCATCGGAGTGAAACCTCAGGACAAGACTCCCAAGGTCAAGCGGGTCACATAGTACGATGGTGGCGCTTTCATAACAGGTGTGACGGAAACTATAAGCCAAAGGCCAACCTACCCCCTATTATACACTTTTTTCGAAAAAAGAGAAAATAAACTTTGTGATGTGTAGTTATATGCAAGAAACTAAAAAATGCCACAACTTCATGGATTTTAGACCATTAGGTGCTACGAATACTTTCATGTTTTAATAGGTTTTCCTCCGCAGTAATGGGTTAATTTTAAGTTAATCATATAAACTAAACAGCAAAAAAACCGGCCCACCCTACATTTTTCGATAAATATGTATTTAAAAGTACGATCTGAGCATATTGTTTGTTTTGGTCTGGTAGGATAACGGCTAGAAAGGCTTTCACATCAATAATCCCGAACAAAGTCCTTTATTGCCCTTGGAATAATAATCATTTCCTCCTAAGTTCATCTTCAGTTATTGTGTAGTTATGTTTCATTTTTAAATTCACGTTCATTTTCGCACCTTTTTTTTTAAAGCTGTTTTTTTTTCCTTCTTCTTATCCTGTTTGTTGTTCAGAATGGTTTTACCGAAACCTTAGCTAAGATCATCGTGTTGGTAGAGGATGGGACAAGCCAGTGTTATGTGGAAATGTCCAGGGCTACCAGAAACCAATGTTCGCAGTGAAGTCCAGAGGTACAGGGAGACTCGTAACTTGACCAGGAGGCCAGGTTCAGGTCAGCCCAGAGCGACAGTTCCGATTTATTGTGATGCAGACATTAAGAAATCACTTTTAGATAGCCGTGGAGACCAATCAAAGGTTTCGAATTGCCCGAAATGTGAATATCAGTGTTGGTTGATATGGTACGAAATCGGTTTTATCGAGATTTTCCCTATTTGTTTTAGCTCATCAGGTTAGAGTGTGGAGAAGGCAAAGACAGCGATGTGCACCATGCAGTATCTCCGAAAGGGTGCCTTATGGAAGTGGTTCTGCAACATATCCGTTACAACATACACAGGTACATATCCGAAATTCTGGAAGAGTATCTAGTGCATTCGCCCCTTTCATAGGTGTTGATTTCATTTTAATGCTTGACAAAGCACGGCCAAATTCTGTAAATGTGGTTACCGACTATCTTAATGAAGTTGGTATATGCACCCTACAGTGGCCAGCCCGAAGCCTCGACCTTAATCCCATAGAACACCTATGGGATGAGGTAGAGAGGTGTATCTGAAGGCGACTCGATCTCCCATTGGACCTTCAACACCTCAGAACCGTGCTAGTGGAAGAATGGGACGGCATCGAACAGGAAAGAGTTGCCAGCTTAATCAGCAGCTTGCCGAGGAGAATCCAGGCTGTGATACAAGCAAGGGGAGGAATCACCTGTTATTAGAACAAATAATAATAACAATAACAGAAATTTAATAAAGAAAAATTGCCGAAGAATATTTTATTAATTTATACAAGTTTGGATTTTTTTTTTTAAATGAATTTGTTTTTCTATTCAGATATTTCTCGTTTTTCAATCTGTTTTCATCTGTTATCACATATGATGTATACTTTGCTTGGTACATACAGAAAAAATTTAATTATTTGCACTAGGAAGAAAAGACGACAAAATTCCAGGTATATATATATTGTTGGTGCCAGGGGTGTTTCGCAATTAAAACTCAAATCTTCCCGGTGAGATTTTTAGTCTTCCCCTCCTAGCGGGAAAAGACGAGTAAGTGGACTGTATAAAATGTGGTGGGTGCGGTATAACCATATTGAAAATAAAATATACTACTTATAATTTGATTTACATTATACATAATTAAAATAAATGTCTTAACCTATAAAGAAGATAACCTATATAGAATAAAGAAGATAAAGATTATACAGATTAAAGAAGAAAAAAAATACAATGAACAACAAATAAAAGGGCCTGGTTTAAACGGGGAAAATTACATTAGAGAAAACAATTAGAATTAAAATTCACTAGGGCTTTAACACACACATACATATATATTGTGTTATAAATACTTTATTTTCTAAGTAATTTCTAATTTGTATTAAAAATAATTTCTACACATCAAAAAATAAAAAGAACTTTTTATCTATATTTTTTATTTTGATTGGTTTTAAATCTGTAAATAATGAATACTTTGCAAATATGCATTTATATCAAATTTCACAAATGATCTGAAGTCAGGGACCTAACTACTATGATGAGAGCATTATTATTACATTTCATGATAATCAGTTTATGTCAATATGTATGTGAGGTTTAGATAATGACCAATATTCGACTAATTAATTATTATTTATCACATTATTATCCTTGTTCTCTAAATAGTTCCTTCTTCTTTTAAAATAACAAAAAAAAAAAAAAAGTTATATCATTTTTTCTGTCAATTCAATATTATTTAATTATGATATTATTAATTAAAATATCATATTATTTAATCATGATATTAAATATTAATATCATGTATGAGAATTGAACGATGTGGCAGGGGACTGGACGCGCACTGGTCACTGGCGCCTTTTCATTGTTAAGGTCCGTTTTCTATGAACCTAGTTGATATATTTTGAAATTTGACCAGTGATTTTTAAAGAATAATAATTGCTCCAGATGTTTTATTTCAGGGCGTTTTTTGTTAATGATGGCCGTTTAATCACAAATTAACTTGGAATTTTAACTTTTACATGAGTGCTTTTTTTTTCTGGGAACATTGGCTTCTTCTTAATCTTTTATCACAAGGAACATAACGATATGCAATTTATAGCGATGTGGAGGGGGTGCAGGGTAGGGGGATCTGGCCCACGTTTATAGCTCCTTTATTTTAAAATTAGCTGACCCCTGCATAGAGATATAAATGAAAACGTGAAAGTAAATGCTCCATTATAAATAATATCCTAAAACCACTGTAATTATATCATGTATGAGAATTGAATGATGTGGCAGATGATCGGAAGCACCCGAGTCAGTGGTACCTTTTTGCCATTTAGATCCGTTTTCTATGATATATTTTCAAATATGACCAGTGATTTTCAAAGAAGGATAGTTGTTCCAGGTATTTTATTTCAGGGTGTTTTTTGTAAATGATGGCCGTTTAATCACAAATTAACTTGGAATTTCAACTGTTAGGCAAGCGACTTGAAAAATTTTTAAAGATTAATCATGGAAGATAAAATTGGATTCTATATTAATTTGCCGGGATAAAGATAAGGGGTGAAATCAAAAGAAAAACCAGCACCTTCTTATAAGCGCACTCTTTAGCTGTTAATTATATAATTGGAAGAAAATTCTCTTGTATGAAGTAATTGTAAGATTACAGAAAAGGATGAATATTCTAGCATCAAAAAAGCAGAAGTATCTTCGTAGGAAAATTCAATTCATTCATTATTTTCATTAACACAATAAAATACCCCACAAAGAAAAAAATAAATAAACATACCATGTTGTGTATCATGAAAAACAGTAGCAGAAGAACTTTGGTTTAAAATACATAATCCTTGGTATTCAGGTATAGGGCTGAAAAACCCAGGCACTAGAGTTGCAAAGAGAGCATGAACTTCATCAGGGCTATTCTCTCCTAAAATCTGGTACCATGTAAGGAAATACCTAGAAAATAAAAATAGATAATAATAATTGTAAAAATAATGTTTTACAGAAGAACTTAAATTAAAGAGTAATGGCAAAAGTGGTTCAACATGTGGTACCCCTCTCAAAACATTGATATGATTAGTTTTGTTGACCTTTTGATTCACTCCGCAATACTAAATTAACTAAACAATACTAGGTTAACAAATAGGCTTTTTATAGCTTTTTTTAAATCAGATGAAATCACCTGATTTGTATGGTGGATGCTGCCAGGATAGGGCAAGTAAATTGAATTATTAATTTAAAATAATATGTAAAGTACTGTATATGCTCAAACCCAGTGGTCGGTTTTACCTGAAGGCGGTAAGGTCCTGGGTGTCATTTAGTGTTTTACTAAATTTATCTTTTATTACCTAATTAAATCAACATGGTATTTTCATTCAATTGCAGGACTTGGATTTATTTCATATGAGAAAAAAAAACGAAAAAAAACTTGTCTTATTTCCAGTTGTGATTTTCATATTATTGAGATTTAATCTCAATTTCGGGAGCTATTCACTTAGTTATTTGTATTTTTCTATGATATATATATATATATGTACACCACTCAATAATAATTCTTTCTCCACTTCAGATGGTTAATATAAGCTATTTTATGTTCTATAAATTATTTAAAGCTAATGTTAGGTTTGATATTCATATTCTTCATGTTTGATTTTTTCTTTATCAGTGATTCCTTTATCATTTACTGTAGCATATTATCTATTACTAGATCTTCAATGTAGGAATAATTTTTTAAGTACAGTAGAACTTCTCTTATCCTACCTCACGAGATCTGACTCCTCGGGATATCCGTCACCTTTCCTCCCTTCTGGGAAGTACGATTCTGTAAATCACAGTGTCAAGAGCGGTATATACCCATTGGAGAACACGGCAGTTATAAACCTAACTCGCTCATGACGCATTGCATATTGTTGTGCAACAGTGTGTGTGAATTTTAAGTTTGTGTACATACCCATATGTACATGTAGTTGTTGTTATTGTGAGTATTGAGTATTTACTCGGGATATCCGACCTTTTTTGTTTACCGACCTTGCTCCGGTCCCGTGGGTGACGGATATGAGGGGTCCTACTGTATTATAACTTTTATTATTAATATTTTCTACGTTTTCAATCTAATTTATGGGGTTTCCTATAATTATTTCAACTTGCCTGGGACTTATTTATTCATTTATTGTTTATTCTACTGTTTGTTCTCTTATGAATAATATTTATATTGGGGATAATATTTCTTAACTTTGTTATTTAAGTTTGCGTTTTATTTTTCAGCCTAGTATGTACCATTGTTTTAATTAATTCAAAGGTTATTTAATGCTTCGGACTTACCTAATGTCTATTAATCTTGGTGAGTATTGCTTGTTTACAGCATTTCTTTTCAGTTTCACCACCGAGTTGCAGTCACCAGTAGTTCATTCCTTTTGGTTTGTCCCCGTTAGTGAGTCAGCTCTACCAGTGGGTTGCACTTTTGTACTCCTTCTACCACTCACCCCACATTGCTGGAGGCTCACTCAATATTCACTGGTGGCTCTATTCTGACATCACATTTCCCTGTTCTCCTCTTCGTGATGTCACACTTGTTTCCCTCGATGTTTAGTTTATTTGAATATTTTGCCCTCTTTATAGTTTTCTTAGCTCTTTCGGATGTCCAGTATTTAATCAATTCTATCCCCTCTCCCACTGAAGGTAAAAGGTAGAGGTAGGGGGTAGTTTGCTGACTTCAAAGGTTTATGATGGGGAACCCCAACGCTTTTGAAGTGAAAGGCTAGATGACAACTATGTGAAAATAAAATATTAAAAACTAACAAAATAGATGGTACTGTATACAAATTTTTATGTTTGGACTCAATAATAACACAAAATTGAGATAATACAAAAGGTAACAATGCATAAAAAATTGAAAAATATACAGAGGGAAGTTAAACAATACAAAATATAATAATAATACAAGAGGTACATCGATAATTGCCGATACCTATGAAATCAAAACTAGGATTTAAGGATGTGGAAGATGTTAGAATAAGTGGATGAAATTATCTCTTTATCTGTTTCATGATTTACAGGGTTATTTTTTTCCAGATGGATGAAAATGGATTCTGAGAGGAGTCGTTTATCAGGGTTTGGTACAGTAGCTAATATGGAGGGGTTCTCAAAGTCAAAGGAATGGTTGTGGGCGATGGCATGTTCTGCTAATTCTGATATAGACAAATTTTGACGCGTGGAAATACTGTATTTATGTTGGTAAATCCGTTTTTTTTTTTTTAATAATTTATGGTTTCACCGATATAGCAACTGTTGCAATTAAGCGTGGAGCACTGGATACGATAAACTACATTACACTTGTCAAGGAGTGGTACTGGGTCTTTGAGTTTGGTATACAGATTTTTTAATTTGTTATTTTTTAGTACTAAGCGTATGTGCGGGAAACTGGATGAGAATGATTTTTTAATTTTGTTGGAGAGAATGGGGATATATAGGATAGATCTGTACTGGAAAGTAGAGATCAGAGGTTGTGAAGAGTTGTTAGAAAAATTGGGGGTTTTTAGCATTGTTATTGATCGGTGTTATGATCCCGAGCACTTAATAAAAACACTGATCAATAACAATGCTAAAACCCCCCATATTTCTAACAACTCTTCACTACCTCAAAAGCGTTGGGGTTCTCTGTCATAAATCTTTGAAGTCAGCAAACTACCCCCTACCACTACCTCTTACCTTATTTTACCTTCAGTCTTTGTATCTACCTGGACTCAGAAGGTAAATATCAGATTCTATTTTATCTTGCTAACCAGACACTTATTTAAATATTCATGTATAATGCTTACCATCTTTTATATTATTATCAGTTCTGTAAAATATTCATTTATTGTCATCCTCTAGCATAGATATTCATATACTTGTTTTCTTTTAGCCCTGATGAAGATCCATAAGTTGGATGGAAACGTTGGCTTTCGAAAATAAAAAATAAAAAATTTCAAACTGAAAATCCTGATTATCATTTAACCTTTCGTAAAGAATAACAGTTGACTATCTCTCACCTCTAAATTATAATACTTATAACTTAAGTCCTCTAAATATACAACTAGCACCCAGATAAAATAAGACGTCTGTATACTGATGCTCCAAAACAATCCAGGGCTCCTTAGAATGTTTTTTAAGTAGCTGACACAGGTGCTTTAAATTTTAAAGCTCCTACACCTCTATCTCTATCTCTGTTCCCTCTGCCCTTTTGATGTCAGCCGCATTTGGCCACAAAAATATGAAAAATAGGATAAATAATGTATTAGATGTTCTTATAAACTGATCCATGATTTTCTCTTCTATCCATTAGAGAGAGATCAATTACAGAAATATTTAGCTTAATACCTGTATATATCTTTTCCCGATTAGTATAAACAACAAATTTTTAAAATTATGAGCTGAGCTTTTTAATCAAGTCACATATTATCAACGGAACCAATTCCTAAAACAATCATTATTATTATTAGATAATAATAAAATGTTTAGAGAACCTAATCTAATGGTTTGATTTTGATACCACTAATCATTGCCTACACTCCTGAATCTACAAACCATCGAAAACCCAACTCAACCGATAGCACATACAATAAGATCACTGGAATGTGAATCATTTTATAAACTTTTTCCATCATTTATATCGACTTGGTCCACCAATACACATCATGATTCAAACTCTTCCTAAGCCGTCTGAAACATAGGCATTCACATATAATTCAATGTCATACCCATTATTGGGAATGATGGTGATTTAATTTAAGTTCTAACAGCAAACACTTTGAACTGAAATGCCATATTTATGACATGGATACGTGGAAATGCACGTACAAACTGTATCACGATTAGCAGGCAGGGCTGTATAGTTATGCTATATTTGAGGCTTTGAGTTCATGACTCAGGGGCACTATTTACCTCCCCAATGGAGGTCAAAGCAGTGTCTACTGAGTAGAGTAGTAACCGTATAATAATTAGCAGACTGCGATGTATTGCATGCATGAACCTTTAGTCTCGGATTCTGCACTGCCTCTTGCCACTGTAATCACAAGTTACAGTTTTCAACAGTTTCTAAGTAGCTGCAAGGTAATTTTTATTAAGTTTTTGCACTCTATTTTTTTTTTTTTTTTTCTCAAGTTTTACAACTTAAATCTGAAAACCTAATTTAAGTAGGAGAGTATAGTTTTAAAACCTATAATTACCAACAATATGCCACTAGACTGCCTAGCATCTCAATATAGACACATCATATATTTTAAAAACAATTTATAAATATTTGTTAGAGAAAAGATTGGCCTTGGTTTGTCCATTTATTGAGGTCTCTGGACCATTGTACATTTTTTAAAAATATTAATTCCATTATGTTTCTTGTCATGATAACATGAAAATTCTTAATATAATTTTTAAATATTTTTTATAAGAAGAGAAAAGACTGGCCTTGGCCGAGATATGAACCCGGATTTTCTTATCACTAATAAGGTGCTCTTGCTGCTTGAGTCACCAAGCACACTATGTTAAGTGTGATGTCCTTATCATTATGATAAGGAAATTAGCCAGATTCAATTGATTTACCATCACAGTCCTCCTACCTTCTTCTTGGCCTATATCTTGGATGTTTACCATTTGGCACAGAACTTAATAATCTTTTGGGGATTTATTTGTCACATCTCGAAAATCTTATAAGCCCATTTAATTCACCTCAACGTAGTACCTTGGTAAAATTCATGTGATTCGGCATTGTGTGACCTTCTAAAATCTCTGTTGACTCATCCTTATTCTTCTTTATATGGATAGTTTGTTAGGTTGTCAAAGATTTTAAATTCAAGTTAAATATTTTAATTTAAATTAAGCATTCACATTTCTTGTGCAACTTGGCTTATGGTTGTAACTAATACGTAGGTACTAAGACGTAGGTCCCTACTAAAGAAAACTAACCAATTATAAGGATATGGGAAAGAAAGGCTCTATGAATGATATATGGACCAGTATGTGAATCAGGGCAGTGGTGAGCCAGGAAAAATCAAGGACCTTTTTGGCAAACCTGATATTATTGTGTTCATTAAGACAGCAAGAATAAGATAGCTTTTTCATTTAGAGAGAATGCTGGAAAACCGGATACCGAGAAAGCTTTTATATGAAAAATCAGGAGAAAAGCGATTAAGAGGAGGACCCCGCATGAGGTGGCAGGGAGATGGAGAGCAGTGGTGGCTGATAGAGGAGATTGGATGAGGATTATTTCAGAGGTCTAAGTCCTTCATGGTATGTGTTTTACTGTCTTGGATATGCTAAATTAAAAGACAATGTTGCAATGTTACAAAAGCACATTTTATTCAATACGAAAACAAGTATAACCTCCCCGCTATCAACATATGGTTGTTGCCATGACTACCATTATCATAACAGTATGTGGAGCCTGTGGATAAATAAATAAATAGTACATTTATAATTATGATGATAGCATATAATTAATAATTTATACTGTTTGGATTTATTTTCTTAGATATGAGGATCAGTTATTAGGTAATCAAGGGGGTAGTTTTTGAAAATAATAATATGTAATAATTTGAAAATAAAATCATATTTTGAAGTATGGAAGGGGGAGAGGATCGTTTATTGAATAATTTAAACATTTCAGTTTTTTTTGTTTAAATGAGGGTCTATTACGAAATCGAGGGCATTGTTTTTGAAATAAAAATATCTATTTTGAAGTTAGCTTGGGAGGGGGGGAGGAGCAACCATGTATTAAATAATTTAAACTTTTTGGATATCTTCAATAAGGTCTTTATTAGGGTAACGGGAGTTTTTGACAGTGGAAGTACTGTAAATTTTAAGATTAAGACACTGCATATTAAATCAAGACTGCTCAATATCAATGTTTCAATGTTTGGATTTCTTCAATGTTGAAATCTATTTATGATATTAGAGACATATTTTTTGGTTTCAATTCTTCTCTATCAAAAAATTTTTATAAAACACCTATGAAATAGAAATAAAAGACAACTATATCATAAAACTGTGTAACATTTTAACCCTCCACAAACTTAAGGATTAAAGGAATAGGACATTTCATGTGTTTGAATTGGTCAGTTCTTGTTCGTATGATGTTCTCAAAACAATTTGAAAGCATAAGGTGCAGATCCTTGCACAAATCTTCAGAGTTTTCTGATTAATATAAAAGTGTTCCAGATGAATTTTCCTATGTGAATCAATATTTTTTGTATTGAAGGATTTATTTAGTTACCAATCATATCTCAATTGACTCACAAAACTGTTGCTATGACATGTAAGTTATGGTATATTAGTAGTTAATATTGGCCGGTTGAGCAGGAGCACGAAGGAAATGACCTTGAGCGTGCTGTAGCAGAGCTATCTGTGACCTTGAGGGTCATTGACCGACCTTGTGAGGGCGAGGGGGGTGTTGTTCTAGGGTGAGAGGGGGTGTCCTCGAGGTGTGTTATGAGTTTTCAAGGGGTCAACGGATGTGAGATGCCCAACACGGCAACGTTGGATTGTAGATGTGGCAACAGCGGTTTGTTTACATCGTGCTGTAGCAAGGCTATATTTACTCAGCTGTTTCATTCATAATTTATCAATTGAATTCATTGATCACGCTTTCTCCCCCCTCCACATACATAAGCCTTCGTGATAAACCAGTTTACTGGTTCAGCTGTTTCATTCAAGTTCATTCATAAGCAATGATGTTGGAGGGACAACGGTCAAGACCAAACACCCTACCGTCCTGTCCATGCCGCTCCTTTATAGCCCGCATGCAGTGGTGGGGAGATGACGTTCGCTACTTGCTATCTACTTGAAAGGGGGGCAGACATGAGCCGGCACTGATTACGATGCCTTGAGCTAGCTCGCGACGGGCCTGGTATCTGTTTAAAAGGATGCCGTCATTTTATCAATGCACAGCCAGCACTGATTACGATGCCTTGAGCGGGTCGACGAGTCTGTTATCTGTTTGAAAGGACGCCGCCCAGATAACAGCCGCCGCGTGAGGATATAATTAAAGTTTTCCAATTTATACATTACCTGGTCGTTATAACTGATGAAGATATAGCACCGTATGATGGTAATTATTATTAAAATACTTAATAAAGTTGTAAAAACATTACTATGCTTAGCTAATTGATGTTTTATGTTTTTAGGTCAACTGAAATTTAAATATTGCGGGAAAAAGAAAAATTCATATGAATTAACGTTTATGTAAATATTACTATCGTGTAAGACCTAGTTATAATTTATGTTTAATTTAATTTAAGGATTAAATAAAATGAATAATAAAAACAATTATTTGTGTGAGCAATGTGGGTTATTGGTTCCAAATAGACGGCACAGATGTAAATGGTTGTTTTTTTATTGTCAAAGCTGTGGGAAAGAATTTAATAGAAAGTTCAATTTTGAACGTCATAAAATAAACTGTCAAGTTGTTAGTGGGGTTAGTAGTAATAATACGTTCAACGTGAGCACAATGGAAATACCGAATAAAAAAAGAAAATATAGCATGTTTGATAGACAGATGCGAGAGAAGGCGATTGCTGAAGAAAACGGGATTATTAGAGCTTCTTTAGGAAATTCGGTTGAGGACGTATACATTCCTAACGATAATAAAAAATTAGTAGCTACCGAATTTTTAAACAATAAAAAAGAACTCTTACTAAATTTATTAAATTCTTATGTTGAAGATTGGAAATCGTATAAAATAAATGTAATGTTAGAATGTACATACATTAAGAAAAACGGAAACACTATTAGTGAAAGAACGGATTTTAATTTTAAATCGAAAAGTAATACGATAGATGTTAGCATAAATGTTAAAAATTATGTTGAAACAACTTTTGAAAAAATTTTAGCGGAACAGGACGAGTTTGAAAAAAAAAGTTCTGGTTGGATGTATATTTCATCAAACTACATATGCTTACATTTAACAAAATATAGACCCTTTGGAGGATCCCAGTATATTGAATTACCTAAAAAAATTAAGGATAAACGTTGTGTTATAAATGTAAAAAATAATACTAATGATTGCTTCCGTTTAGCTATACTTAGTGATGATGTTAGATCAAATAAATTTAATGAATACAAAAATATTCAAACCACATATTCCTTTGATTCGATATCGTTCCCGACTCCAATAAAGGAGGTAAAGCGATTTGAAAATTTAAATAATGTGTCTATAAATGTTTATGGCTTAGACGAGAAAAATAATGTGTATCCAATTAGAATTAGTAAAAAGGAAAATTATAATAAAATGTTCGATTAATTGTTTTTACAAAATGGGGAAAATTTTCACTATTGTTTGATTACGAATCTTTCACGATTAGTAAGTTCTCAAATATCGTTGAAAGAACATGCATATACTATATGTCGTAGATGTCTGACCACATTTCCAAAGACGTATGTAAACAAGTTTGGGAAAAATGGCGATGAGCGAAAGCGAGAACATGAATTATTTTGTCGTAATCATAAACCAATTCGATCTGATTTTCCGAAAGAAGATAAAATTGAATTTAAACATGTGGAATATACACAACCCATTCCAATTGTAGTTTATGCGGATATAGAATCTCTTTTAATACCAATTTCAGGGGCTTGTCCGAATCCGTCAACACCTTGGAACAAAGCTATACACGAGCATCGAGCCTTTTCTGTTTCGCTTCTGGTCAAGTCTAATATGTTTGATTTGAAACCATTTGTTTATACAGGAGAAAACTGTATGCAAGTTTTTTTAGACAAACTTGAACAAATAGCTGTTGAAGCGGATAATATATATGCTAATCCGCTTCCGATGGAAGAAATGAGTGAAGAGTCAGCCTTTTATTCTGCTAAAGACTGTATATTATGTCAATACCCTTTAGATGAACACGATCGCGTGCGTCATCATTGCCACTTTACAGGAAAATTTATTGGACCAGCACATAATGCATGCAATTTAAGGGCAAAAAAGCCTGATTTTATACCCGTTTTCATGCACAACTTGCAAGGCTATGATTCTCATTTTATAATCCCTTTCTTAGACCGTTGTGAAAATGTTTTTGTAATCCCCAGTAATACTAAAAAATATATAAGTTTTAGCATAAAATTTAAAGGGTGTAAAACCAAAATACGATTTGTTGACTCGTTTAAATTTCTTTCATCAAGTTTGGATACATTAGTAAACAATTTAAAAAATCAATCAAAATCAATTGGTGAAATATTTCCAAATATGGCTAGTATTATTAATGATGAAAACAAAGTTAAATTGCTGACAAGGAAAGGTGTATTTCCATATAATTATTTTAGTTCGTTTGAATGCCTAAATGAAACAAAACTACCATCTAAAAATTCATTTTTTAATGATTTAACAAAACAATCCATTAGCGATCATAGTAGATTATGATCATGCAAAAAATGTCTGGGAAACGTTTAAAATCCAAACATTAAAAGATTATGCAGAATTATATGTAAAAACAGATGTAATTCTGTTGTGCGAAGCTTTTGAAACCTTCCGACTTCTTTGTCAACAACTTTATCAACTTGACCCCGCATGGTTTTTTACTTTACCGCAGTTATCTTGGAATGCAATGTTAAAATATACAAAAATAAAATTAGACGTAATAAAAGATATTGATATAGTACAGTTTTTTGAAAAGGGGATAAGGGGAGGTATTTGCCAAGTCGTTTCCCGGTATGCTAAAGCTAACAATAAATATTTAAATGAGTATGATTCCACAAAACCCAGTAATTATTTATTATATGTAGACGTTAACAATCTTTATGGTTATGCTATGAACCTTCCCCTACCATATGCCGAATTTGAGTGGACTGATGAAAAATTGAATATATTAGATCTAGAAAACGATTCAGAAACCAGTTATGTGCTAGATGTTGACATTGAATACCCTATAGAAATTCATGATAAACATTCTCAACTACCTTTGTTACCTGAAAAAAATAAGCCACCTAATACTAAAAATGTTAAATTATTAACGTCTTTGCTACCCAGAACACGTTATATAGTACATTATGTGAATTTAAAACAAGCTTTACAACTGGGGGTAAAAATTACAAAAATTCACAGGGTATTAAAGTTTAAACAAAAGAATTGGTTGGCACCATATATAAAAGATGAGAGCATCAGCAAAAAATACATTCGAGTCTGATTTTTACAAATTAATGAATAATAGTTGCTTCGGCAAATTTATGGAAAACCTGCGTAACAGAATTGATTTAAAAATAGTAACAAATGAAAAATCATTATATCGTCAGGTTAATAAACCAAATTTTAAAGGCAGGATTATATTTGCAGATACAGCGGTTCAGTTGGAAAAAAAAAGCATTATTTTTGATAAACCTTTGTATGTAGGATTCTCAGTGTTAGAGTTGAGCAAAGTTTTGATGTATCATTATCATTACAATGTTTTCTTGAAAAAATATGGTATAGAAAATGTTACTTTATGTTATACCGATACCGATTCATTTTTATACAATATTAAGACTGAAGATATTTATTCTGATATGTCTGGAGAGTTACAAAAATATTTTGATACCAGCAATTTTCCCACTTCTCATTTCTGTTATAATGAAAAAAATAAAAAAGTAGTCGGTCTGTTGAAAGATGAAACCTTTGGAGATCCAATTATCGAATTTGTCGGGTTGAGACCTAAAATGTATTCTTACATAACAAACAATGATATAACGGTTAAAAAGTCAAAGGTAATGAAAAAATCAGCTGTTAGCGAATTTACTTTTAATGATTATTTAAACACACTTAAAGAGAGTAAAAGTGTATATTCTTCGTTTTATATAATTCAATCTAAAAAACATAACGTTACAACCTCACTAATATATAAAAAGTCATTATGCTCATTGGATGACAATAGGCGTACATTAAGCGATGGAGTGCAAACACTCCCTTATGGTCACTATAGCCTTGATGAATAAAAAAAAAACAGCCATTGAATGTAATATGTCAAAATGATAATAGAAGACAATTTAATGTCTATTTGTAACATTAGCACTAGTACTATTTAGTAAGTTTAGGTTAAAGAAAAACAACAGTTTGTAAGAAATAAATATATTTTAAATGTAGAGGTACAATAAATATATAAAATACACAGTTTTTGTAAAAAAAAAAAATAAATGTATATTATAACAGTAAGTGTTTTTTTCTTTTAATACATTATGCAATATCCGTTTTGTCAATCCAGCTGCGTTCATCTAATCCCAGCCACTTTACATACAATTTATTTCCTTTTCTTTTTAAAACTTTTTCCACAAGGTATACATCTGGATATTTTACTTTTTGAAGCTCTTCAGCATAAAAAGAGCCACTGATAGGTTGACCTTTTAGATCTTCAAGTAAATATGTATATGGATCCGTCTTTTGAATCTTGACTACTTTAAATATTTCACTTGACCAATTTGGCTTGTAACCTTTTGAAAATGCTGTTTTTTGTTTAGATATCCTTACAAAATCGTCCTCTTCAAACTTCTGCTTTCGCATTTTAGTCCGAACAGAAGAATACACATTGTTTAGCAAGTATTTTTCCGATTTTTTATTACAAGCATCAATTGGTTTCATACCAATTGTTGTATGAAATTATGAGTTATATTCTTGTAAAATCTGAGGTAGGATATCTAAAAATTTGTAATTTCCTTGCATACTGAAGGCTTTCCACATTCTCCCTTTTAATGTTCTATTAAACCTTTCTACAATAGAAGCTTTCATATTAGAAAAGGTGGAATAATGATTAATACAATATTTTTTCATTAGAGATTTAAACTTGGAATTGTAAAACTCCTTTCCCTGATCACTTAGAATATTTTTTGGAATTTGTCTACTCGAAAGAAACACGCTCTCCATCGCCTTAGTTACATCTTCAGCAGATTTCTTCTTTATTGATATGGCCCATGCATATTTAGCAAAGCAGTCTATAACTGTTAATAAATATTTGTACCCTTTATTTTCTCGAGAATAAGGTATCATCTCTACTAAATCTATCTGCCACAAGTCATTTATTCCTTTCAAAACTGTCTTTCTCCTAGAATATTTCTTGCGAGCTGGCTTATGTAATTCATTTACAACAGTTCTTTTAATTATTGATGAATCCATTATCAAGTACTTTGTTTAGGTAACCAAGTGTGACCACATCAGATTCCTTTTCAGGATCAGCTACGTTTGTTATTCTCTTATCAAGAGAGTCATATATACCTTCAACCAAGGTTAAAGCAACGCTGTTTAAAAATTCTTTGGTAACAACATCCTGTTTATTTATAGGTGGTGCAAAGTTGACAAGTCTTTTCCTTTTTCCATCAATCCAATTACCAGGCCAATTGTTTAAATCAGTGTAAGTAGCCGCTAGCGTCTCACAATACACTTTATTAGCAGCGTCATGAGCTGTGATTGGGTTGGCAACATTGATTATTCGTAAATTGCGTGCATCGATGTCCTTTACCGACTTCAATATGCTAAACGGAAAATAGCGTTTTTTATATTTGGAGTGCTTTAATGACATGTGAGATCCGAACTTGTTTATTGTCATGTTTATACTAAACCTAGCTATATATAGTCTTTAATATATAATATTTTCTTCTCGTAGCTCTTCAATTATTGATTCTATTTCGTTTTGGTGTCCTTCGTGACCAGCATGAGCGGAAGCTATTAACAGCTTTAGACGATTTACTAGCTCATTTGGATCGTTCCAATACTCATACAGAGGTTTATCGGCTCTCATAAGACCATGGCCCCTTTTGTGAGAACGGAGCTTCATTCTCGGAGCTGAGGAAGGGCCATAGAGTTTTAAGGTTTCCGGTGGAAATAACTTTGATATTACATTTCTATATTTCTCAGATCTGTTTCTAAATACCCCTTGTTCTTCGCTATAGCCTTTCCTGTGTGCATTGGTCGAGATTAAAATATTCTTATAATTTTCCAAGTCGGTCTCGGTATAATCTTGTGGGTTTTTCAAGTAGAGTAGCTGCAACAATCCCGGAGTTCCTTCATACTCTATGTCTTTATAGAAATATCGTCGCTGTTTGGAAACAGCCGAACGTTTGTCGAATCTCCAATAGCTAATCCCCCTAAAGGCATGACTCTAATTCCATAACGATCGTCATATGCCTCATCATCTTTTTTTTAAATCTTATCCAAGTATTCCCTTTGCAGGTTTCCAAATTCGGCGAGATGTTCCTTCAATTCGGCTTCTCCTTGTGGAGTTTTAGCATATTCTTTGACTAGCTCTGATAGTGGTTCGTCAGTCACATACTCGTCCTCGCATTCTTCAGATGATAATACGGGAAAGGAAAAACTAGATAACGGTCTAGCTCTTTTGTAGTGAGGCGTTGTTTTCGGCAATAAAGTTGATTTTCGGTAAATACTAGCAGACTCGTTTTTATCTGGCGATTCGTCCCGCTCATTAACACCTTCTCTGGAAGTCTGTTCCGGTTTAGGTTTTAATGATTGTTTAATGTCTTCTAAAGGTTGAAGCACGGGTGTAAAAAATTCTTGACGACCCGTTTTAATATCCTGGAGGTTACGCTTCAATGCTCGAAATTTGTTTTTCAAAATCTCACTTGTTTTTATTATTTCGAGAGTGAGTTTCGGGTCCATGATTGTTAATGATAATTACTGCCGAGATCGCTCTTTATATATCTACAATGTATGTGTCGATTCCTTTTCTAAAACGTCCATCGTTCATACCCCTACTTTTATCAATAACGAGATAGCCAAACGGTTCTTTCCAGCATAACGAGCACATGTCTTTAAAAAGAGTAAAACTTAAATCTGGCATGCTTACGTGTTCATCATAAATATGTTTTAAATTTAATTCATCTTGAGGAAAAACTATTAAAAAGTTAAAATTACACCTGATAAGATGTCTCGGGATACAAACATAACTTTGTGTTAAATAAAAGCAATCGAGGTTCATATGACGGCCATAACTAAAGTATCGTTTAATTATGTCCTGATCTTCCATGGTGACATCATCAAATATGCATACCGAATTTGATTAGACTTTTTGAGGCAATTCCTTTGCATCTTCAAATTCATATAATTTTATTTCAGGGACAAGATTTATGACGCTTTTTAAATACTGGTATTTAGGTTGATGTAAAGTTTTTCCAAACAGATACACATTTTTAAACTTTAAGCCGTTAGGGTTCAATAGCAATCCAATCATAATATTAGTCTTTCCACATCCGCTCGGGCCACATATCGAGGCTCGGATAGTGTTTGGTAATAATGAACTATGTCTCTCCTCCGATTGTCCTTTAACTGGGGAAAAGTTGGTAGTAGGGAAACATTGCACTTGTTTAACTAATTTCATTCTGAACGCAAACAACATCAAGACGGCTATATATACCCTATTGTTTCATTTTCTGAGTACAGTATGAGTCACAAGGCTCGCAGAGGCAGAGGCTTGCTGAACAGTCTTATCAATAGGTTGCCGATTGAATTGCACCTTCCAGGATATCAATATTGCGGTCCCGGTATGAAACTAGAAAAACGCTTAGCTAGAGGTAATAGCGGAATAAACAAGCTTGATAGAGCTTGTAAAGAACACGACATAGCTTATAGCATAAATAAGGATATGGAGAGTCGTAAACAAGCGGACAAGATTCTTGCTGATAATGCTTGGAAACGGGTTAAAGCTCCAGATTCGTCATGGGGAGAAAAGGCCGCGGCTTGGTTAGTTACAAATGCCATGAAAGCAAAAAAGAAAATTGGTTCGGGGCTGAGGAAGAAAAAGAAGAAGATTAGTTTTAAAGATTTGGTTAAATCGTCAAAAGTAGATGATGTATCATCTATTCTCAATGCATCAAAAGCGGCATATAAAAAGGCTAAAATGCATCTACGTGGTAAGGCGAAACCTTCACCGCCAAGAGTTCTTCTGCTGCCAAAACAGGGAGGTTTTCTCCAATTTCTTGATCCATTGATGGCAGGACTTTCCGCTGTGGGGTCTTTAGCAGGTGGAGCCGCGAGTGTAGCCAAGGCGATCAATGAAGCTAAAGAAGCCAAACTAAAATTGGATGAGCAAAAGAGGCATAATTTGGCCATGGAAGGTCAAAAAGTTGGAAACGGACTTTATTTGAAACCGTATAAGAGTGGTTACAGTCTATTTATAACCCGACAAAAAAGACCAAGAAAAATATGACTACCAAATAAACCATTGACCGAATTGGAATTGAATCATTTAGCAAAAGTTTTAAATGTTCCAAATTTTCGTGGAGTGTTTATGATTGATAATCTTCCAAAATATCCAAAAAAACTCGAGTCAGCTATTGTAAATTTAAATACAAGTTCAGAACCTGGTTCTCATTGGGTCTGTTATGTAAAAAAAGATAATGTAGTGAAATACTTTGATTCTTTTGGAAATTTAAAACCTCCTCCTCAATTGTTAGATTATTTCAAAAGTTGTCAAGTATTATATAACCGCCGTCGTCATCAAAAGCGGAATACTCCGGTTTGTGGACACCTTTGCTTAAAGTATTTAGCCGATGTTTCTCATAAATTTTGATCATTAATAATCATGAGCTGCACAGTAACGTTTACTGGCAATTCTAGCGTTCTTCATGCAAACTTCCTACCTCCTCTAGAATTAGGGTCGGATTTTACAATCGGTTTATTATTTTTTGACACATATAATACTATTCCAAACATAAGAAAGGGCGTTAACGATATGTTTTATTTCGGTGATATGGCCATTCAAATACCTGAAGGATCGTATGATATCGATGCTATACAATCTTTTCTAAGCGATGAAATCGCTCACCGTGATCGGGGTGCTGGACTTGTACTTAGAGGAAATCCAAGTACCCTAAAGACTGAAATTAGATCGTCTAAGCAGGTTTTTTTCAACTGTCAAGGCAAACCACATTGCATAGGCCCGCTATTGGGTTTTACTAGCCCCGAACAAGTCATTAACCCAGAGCATCAGTATACTGAATCAAACGACATTGTGAAAATTCTTAGTGTAAATACTATTTCGATTCATTGTAACATCGCATCGGGGTCTTTCATGAATGGAGATCCGGATCATAGTATACATCAATTCTTTCCTGCAGTAGAACCAGGATATAAAATCATCGAAACCCCGAATCCAGTCATTTACTATCCTACTAACGTGAGGACTGTTGACAATATTACTGTTTGTTTAGTAGATCAGAACGGCGAGCTTATTGATTTTAGAGGAGAAACAATTACTATAAGATTACATTAAAGAAAAATGGGGATTGATTTTACCAAAGATAGACTTGACCGGAATCTAGCTGGTTATAAAAGGAGATGTCAGACCCCATTAAGATTTAGTAAACCTAAACCATCAAGGCGGTTAACACCTGCAAACGCAAACTTTTTAAAACAGTGTGGTTTTCGGTTAAAAATAAAAATATGAATAATATACTAAACATAACATCAGACGTGAAATTTGATGATTCCCTTACACAATTTCAATATCATTCGCATCAGCCGTATGCAGGCAACACTTTTAACAAGTCTGATGAAATCAGAATACCTGTTCATCAACAAGATGTCTACACATTTCCTTCATTAAGTTTTATTAATTTAGAAGGTCGAATTTTAAAAAAAGACGGTACTCCAGGAACTACTTCAAAATTGAGCAATAACGCATTTGCGTTTTTGTTTGATGAGATCAGATACGAATTAAATGGCATTTAAGTTGATAGAGTCAGAAACCCTGGAATAACTACAACGCTTAAAGGTTACGCTTCGTTTTCACCTAATCAAGTGAAAGGTCTTGAAAATTCGGGGTGGATAATACCTGGCATCGATAAAACTCTTTCAATCGATAAAGACGGATTTTTTAGCTTATGCCTGCCACTGGATATTCTCTTGGGGATATGTGAGGACTATCGCAAAATTTTAATTAATCTTAAGCAAGAACTCGTTTTGATCAGATCGAGTACGGACTTGAACTGCATAAAGGGTAGCGGTGACGTACAAATAAAATTAGATAAAGTGGTCTGGAGGATGCCACATGTTCGTGTTTCCGATCAAGAACGACTGAGGTTGCTGAAAATGGTAGAGAAAAACAAGATAATTACTATACCGTTCAGATCATGGGATCTTTATGAATACCCAAATTTACCTACTTCGCAGCAAGAAAACTGGACTGTCAAAACATCGACAAATTTAGAAAAGCCGCGGTATGTTATTATCGCATTCCAGACTGGTCGAACGAGAAACGCAACCAAAGATAACAGTCATTTTGATAGTTGTAAATTGAAAAACTTGAAACTCTATCTGAATAGTGAACATTATCCTTATGATGATTTGAATTTAGATTTTGCACAAGGAAAAGTCGCCCTTCTCTACGAAATGTATAATGAGTTTCAAATGAGCTATTATGGTAATAGACACTCTCAACCTCTGCTATCACGATCCGATTTTGAGACCCTCGCACCTATAGTCGTTATAGATTGTTCTAAACAATCTGAAGCAATAAAAAAAACGACTATTGATATTCGCGTTCAACTAGAGGCGAGTGAGAACTTTCCGCCTAATACTAAGGCATACTGCCTTATTCTTCATGATAATATAGTGGAATATGAAGTGGGAACCAGTTTAGTCCACAAAATGTACTGAACCTCTGCACACGTTTGGCTGCATATATTCATTATTTAAAACCTAAACGAAATCACTCCACTGCAGGACTTTGACTATGACACACATGATGCATTCAGCGGTCATTGATTTTCAAGGCTATCGATCAGCCTCCAACACATTAATCGTTAAAGAACTATCTATGGTCTCTGTGAGTCATGGCTCATCATGGCATTGGTTTTTCAAACCGCCTCAGGGTGCGAGTGAAGAACTGGCTAAAGCACGGACGAACATCTGGGTAATGAAAAATATTCACGGATTGAACTGGACCTATGGCGATGTAGAATATGAAGATATGAAGAATTTATTAGTATATGTTACAGAAGACTATGACATATTATGGGGAAAGGGAATGGAAAAGTGCAAGTTTATAGAAAAACTCATCGATAGACCAGTCTATGATCTTCATGATTTCGGCTGTCCTAACTTGAAACAGTTAAATAATGAACAGATAGCTTGTCATTTCCATTTGAACACTTCCCTTGTTTGCTCATTAAATCAAGCCCATCATTTGGCCACATGGGTCAGAAAAAATTCTGAAGCTGTAAATTTAAAAAAAGAAGAGATAAGAAGACAAACATTTAAGAATATTGGTACACCTCATCATCTACTCTCATATGCTGGATTTATTCGAGGAGTCAAGGATAGAGTTGAATGTGTATACTGTGGAATGGTATTCGACAGCACATCATTAGACAACCCTCTCAGATACCATAAAAAAAATAGTCCACAATGTTTGTGGTTCCAGGAGGAGTATTTATACTCCTCCTAGGAAGTACCTTATCAGTATGATGGATAAAATGGAGTCAGCAATATGTCGTTTGGGAGAGGAAGGAATCGAAACTTCAACTACAGAAGAATTGAGAGCTTTACCTCGATCATTACTTTTGTACCTTTTCGACTATACATTAGACTACATCTGGGAAAATTTACCTGAGGAGTGGCAAGAGGACGAGGAATTTATCCAGAAGCGAAGACTTTCTTACCTCAATGAATATATTAATTATTAATTGTACTATTATATCTGTAATTTTTCCCATGTATTATTTCAAATAAACCATATAAATTAAATTTTTTTTTTTATTTATTTACCTTTATTCTCATTTTTACTTAGGGAAGGGTTCAAGAAATAAAAAAAGTATATAAAGAAATATTATTTATTACATAAATTACAACTCATAAGGGTCTTTTCTTGAGTTCATTTAATAAATTATAAAGAGTCTCAGTATTAATATTAAAGTCCATTGATGTTGGTTCCACAGGTTCAGTCAGTTGACCTTCTTCATGTTTCTTATATAGTTCAGCCATTTTGGTTATCAATTCCCATGAGTTGTTGATGTTCTTAACGTCTTTACAAAGCTTTGCCGTTTCATTTCTGCTAAAACATGTCGAAGGTGAATCGAGCTGAAGAGTTGGCGAACTCTGATTAAACATTGCGAAAGAAATAACAACCTGTCCTATTTTCATAACTCTGTTCCTTCCCCTCTAGGAAAGTGTACAATACACATTTTTACACCTTACTCGGTCTTCAACCTCCAATTTCTTGGGCCTGCTTTGCAAAAGAGATAACTTCCTTGGAATCTGATCGGCGATGAATCTCCATTCTTCCGTATTCATATACACTGTAGTTTTCTTGTCGATGACCGCGACAGTGGGCACAAAATCGCAAAGACCGACTCGCATTATTTTGCTAGTGGTGATGGAGTAGTCGGTCACCAGTTCCAATCGACGCGGCACAACCATCTTCCAAGGCTTCAACGTTAAGACTAAAAGGTTCAACAGAGAGGAGGGGAAACATGAAGTTTTTCTATTTTTTTTATTAGTTGATTTATTTCGTTTCTTTTTATTTCATATAAATCGATTTGGTTTTTTAAATGGTAAAGTTGTTGAATAAACCGTTTAAACCTCTTGTGCATGTCAGCAACACCCACAGCTGTTTCCTCTTCTTTTTTATCACATACGTCATCTATTATCATTGGTAGCTTCTCTAGTTGTTCCAAGTACTCAATAAAGGGACAATATTTAGACCATTTCTTGTGATCTACAAGAGGATCGTCATGTTCCAACCATTCGTGTAATATTACTCCACAAAAAGGACACCTCGTCCGATCTGAGTTTTTCAAATGATAAAATCCGGCTGCTGCTAGTTTTAATGCACTCACTGGTGAATTCCAACCGACGAATGTGGACAGTCGGTCGGCCTCATACCTCATGTTCTTACTAGTTAGTCGCCCCATATTAAACTGGTTTATCAGTACTAGGACTATGACGGATATGGTGAGGGGTAGTGGGGGGAGAAACCTCCCGCTTTTACTAAGTTTAGTCAATGAATTCAAATGATGAATTATGAATGAAACAGCTGAACCAGTAAACTGGTTTATCACGAAGGCTTATGTAAGTGGTGGGGGGAGAAAGCTTGATCAATGAATTCAATTGATAAATTATGAATGAAACAGCTGAACCAGTAAACTGGTTTATCACGAAGGCTTATGTATGTGGTGGGGGGGAAAAAGCTTGATCAATGAATTCAATTGATAAATTATGAATGAAACAGCTGAGTAAATATAGCCTTGCTACAGCACGATGTAAGCAAAGCGCTGTTGCCACATCTACTATCCAACGTTGCCATGTTGGACATCTCACATCCGTTGACCCCTTGAAACCTCATAACACACCTCAAGGACACCCCCCTCACCCTAGAACAACACCCCCTCGCCCTCACAAGGTCGGTCAATGACCCTCAAGGTCACATATAGCTCTGCTACAGCACGCTCAAGGTCATTTTCTTCGTGCTCCTGCTCAACCGGCCAATATTAACTACTTATACTATAGGAAAATGGTATTAAATTACAGTTATATCTGCTAAAGCATGTCAAAACAATTTATTCTAGACTAGGAAGTTTAGTTTACAAAAGAAAGTTTTGGGGATTAGTCATTTCTTAGACGCGCAGTAGACTATCTTAGCTAGTAAATTCCTTACAACAGTTTTGTGGTGATAATGAGAAGTACGGTACAACTTCTAAAATTTTAAGTTTATTATTTGAAATAGTTAATATTTGGCAGAAAGTAGCACTAAAGGATGGCTTAAACCAGGTTGAAATATATCTCCTCCGATATTAGGAACAGCATTAACCTCTTGAGTCGATAAGGGCCTCTTGACGAGACAAATTGCTATTCGAGTCGGTGTGAATGTTTCCGCGATAAGTTGGTTTTTCCTGATGGCTGCCTGTTGTTTAAATTAGTCCATAATGTATGTTTTATTCACTGTGCCAATGTACATGTGCATATGCATGGGCATACCCTTTTACAATGGCTCCAGTCCTGGTCCCAAGGAGGGAAAATATTCAAGTGCTGCAGCCACAGCCAAAGAGATAATAGTATACGAGAATGGAACAAACCGCCCACCTAAATTGACGGTAGTCAATTTACTGTTGATAGTGTCATTGTTGAGCAGCGTTCTACTGGGATGAAGACTGGCTTGCCCAAGTGGTTGAAGATCTTTGCCCATCATGCTAAGGACAGTCGCTTTCAATTGATGAGCAGGCCAGATAGATGTTTAGATGAGAGTCTTTAACCCTTTAACTGCGGAGGTAGCGGGTCATGAGATGGTCCGCCGGTGCGCGTTAGTAGGCACACCGAGCGGTCCCGCTGTGCGGAGACTTTTACTGCATTCAAGCTCTTGCATCTTACATCTTTTGTGAGCTTAATTAATTCTAAAAAAACTTCTCCATCCTCACTTTTCGATTCGGACTGTGGACCAGCACTGGTGTAGTTAAAAACTTTTTTTCCCCCTTTCTTTTAATACCTTTTATCATTTAAAAATTTTCTTTTGTGTGGTAAATCTCAAAGCATGAGACAACACATCTTCCTCAGTATTTAATCTTTTTGCCATCACAACTCACAATTTCACTACACAAGTTAAGGCCACAGGAGATGCAAATGAACTGGATATTAGAAATACGCAGGTGTGAATTTAAGTTATGTTATTCACAGAAGCAACCGTGCATCAAGGCACGGTTAGTAAGGAAAAGAATAATCAAATGCCATCTAGTGGTACGGGTAAACATTATAGATTCCAAAAAACGTCGAAAGAAAGCGCTAGTTACCCCGCGGAAAAAGGTTGGCTAATATGTCAGCCAACAGCACTCGGGGACCAGCGCCGTGCCGGCTGATATACTAGCCTACAGCACACGGGGATCAGCGCGCAGCTGGCTTATATGTAAGCCACCAGCAGTTAAAGGGTTAACAATATTATTGGTTTGAATCTACCAACAAACTAACTATGAACTAAACAAACATGATTCTTATTTAATTACTAAATACAAGGAAAATATGTATTTCAAGACATGTGAGTGCGTGTGCGGTAAAGGTAATTGTATAATGATGAATGAAAAAAAGAAAGAAAAGAAAATGAGAATAAATCGCTGTGAGACATTGAGAAAGGTAGTGGTACTAAAAAGTAGACGAGTGAAAGAGCAAAGAAAATTGTCTCCATTGAAAAATAGTTAAGTTGAAGAACGAGAAAAAAAAAAAAAAAAAAATATATATATATATATATATATATATATATATATATATATATATCTTATATATAAAATTCTCGTGTCACAATGTTAGTTACCATACTCCTCCGAAACGGCTTGACCGATTTTTATAAAATTTCATATGCATATCCAGTAGGTCTGAGAATCGGCTACTATCTATTTTTCATACACCTAAGTGATAAGGGTTGTCCAACCCTAACATTTTATTTTATTTTTTTGGACAATTTTTTTTTTTTTTTATAATGTGGCATTAAAAAATCCATACAACCCTAAATTTTCACCCTTCTATCACCAACCCTTATTTTATAATAGTCATTTTAGTAATATGTTGAGCGCCAAGCGGTACGGTCGTACCGCTGTTGGACTATTGGCTGGGGCCGAGGAGGTACCGCACGCTCCCGCCAGCTAAATGGTTGTTCTGGGCCAGGAGCCCACCCGCCGAGGGTGATTTTAGGGCGTATGGAACCGCTCCGGCCCCGAATTATACGCCAATGCAATTGGCGTTTTTTTTTTTTTTTAAATTTGGGGGTGCATTAAGAAGAAAAAGAGGTCTGAGCGCCAACAAGTAGCCAAGAGTAAAACTCAGGGATGAAGATGCAAGGGACAGGAGAGGTATGAATGGATTGACGTGGCGGTCATAACCGGACATCTCCCACTACTTCAGGTAGCGAGCTATTACCCTGGGGCCGGGCAGTAGGAGTAGGTACCGCTCTCAAAATTATTGTTAATGGCCAAAATTAAATTTTTTATTCATTTATTTTCAATTTATGTATCATTCTAATCATATTAAAGTTATAAATTGCATGCAAAAATACATCATCTTTTCCACGGCGCTCAACGTGTTAATCATTTTTCATCCCGCTCGATAACTGATCAATTATCACTTGGTAAGTTATCCCCACCAGTTGAGCCTAACATTTAATTGAATTTTTTTACATGGTAACATTCTATCAATGCCATTTTGTCACCCGTCATAACAAATTGTAAACAATTCCTATACCCTTATAACGGAGTTTATCATTTAAAATTAATAAAACTATAAAAAGTGATGTGCGGCATTGACTATACACTAAGATGAGTAAGTTTGAAGAAAAACAAAAGGAGCAGCAAGATCTTTTAAACAAAAACAGCAATGTTTACTTACGATAACGAGCTTTATAGGTTAGTTTACCAGAAGAGTTTTGATACAAATACATCGTCATGACATCACAGCACGTGTGTTCAGACAAAAGTTGAAGTCTTTAATGAGTTTCATTACTAAATTACATGTATTCGGTCCCACATGTTGCTTGCTGTATTCGGTTGAGTGGCAAAAGCGAGGATTACCTCATGCACTCATTTTGGTTTGGTTAATAGACAAAATCTGTCCAGAAGAAATCGATAATATAATTTCTTCGGAAATTCCAGATCCGTCTACTGACCGATTGCTGTTTGATATTGTTACAGCAAACATGATTCATTGCCCATGCGGTAAGTCGTTCATCGCCTTGCATTGCAGATGGAAAATGTACTAAAAATTTTCCTAAAGATTTCACTAAAGATACGATCACATAAGACAATCATATAAATGCCATTAGAAACAAAATATGTACATTAATTAATAATTACATCCATAAAAATAAAGATAAAAACAAAAATAAATTATCCCCAATTAACAGACAAATAAACCAAGATTTTAATGAACTAAAAAAATTTATGAACAATAACAAAGATATAATTATAACTAAGTCAGATAAAACGAAAAAAATAGTTATAATGTACCAAAAAGAATACGGAGAAATAATGGAAGCCTTATTAAATGATAAAACTACATACAAAAAAATCAGACATAACCCATTCAAAGATATTACGGATAAAATAAACACATATGTGACTAAATTATATAAAATGGGATACATAAATAAAGTTATAAAAAATAAAAAGTTATAATAAAAAAAATAAAAATAAAAGTTATAAAAAACTACAAGTTACAGACTATACAACACCCAGAATGTATGGGTTGATTAAGCTGCATAAAGATGATAATAATATGAGACCTATAATAAGTAATATCGAAGGACCTACAGAAGCTTTAGCCAAATATTTAAATAACTCTTTGAATGAACTTAACAGAGATAACCTGTACGATATAAAAAATTTACTATGTTTAAAAAAATTACTTAACGACATAAAATTAAATAATAATAAAACAAAAATAGTAAGCCTGGATGTAGAATCACTTTTCACCAACATACACACAGAAGGCTGCATAAAAATATTAGAAGAAAATTGGGATAAAATAAAAGATAACACACAAATAAAAGATAAAAAGTTATTTATAGAAGGCATTAATTTATGTATTAATTACAATTATTTCAAGTATAATGGAGAATTCTATAAACAAGTAAGAGGATTACCTATAGGTGGGTCACTCTCTGTTAACATGAGCGGGATTTATTTAAATAAATTATTAAATAAAACCATGGAACAAATAAACAATAAACCAATACTAATCAAAAAATACATAGACGATATTCTACTAATTATAAATGACAATAATTATACTGAAATATTAAATATATTAAACAATTATTATAATAAACTAAAATTCACAATAGAAATACCGGTTAATAACGAAATAAGGTTTTTAGACATGCTCATAATCTTGAGAAATAATAAGATTACAACAAAATGGACCAAAAAGAAAAACAATAGTGACATGATGTTAAATTACCTTTCCAATCATCCCACACCACAAAAGATTAATGTCGTAAAAAACTTCATTAAAAAAGCGAAAGAAATAACAGACCAAATATACATTTTAGAAATTAAAGATAAAATTTATAATATATTAAGGGAAAATTTCTATCCTAAAAGATTAATTAACAAAATTTGGTATAATAATACAAAGAATATAATAGTAAGAAAAGAAGAAAACAATTGTGAACAAAAGAATGGGGTTTCAGAAAATAAAGTATCGAAACAAAATAAAGATATAAACATAAAAAAAACAACAAAAACAAAAAACAATTAAAGACTTTTATAAAAATACAAATAAAGATAATCTAGAAAAGATACAAGGAGAGGATAAAAAAGGAAAAATAGAGAACAAAAACATAAAAAAACAATACTTCAAAATGAACTATATCCCAAAATTAACAAATAATATACAAAAAATATTAAAACAATACGACCTAGAAGATATAAAATTAGGTACCTATAATAATAATAATAAAATAGAAAATTTCCTTAGTAATACTAAAGATAAAATAGAATGCATGCAAAGGAAGAATACTACATATAAGATTGAATGTGGTGAATGTGATGGTATTTATATAGGAGAAACGTCTGAAAAAATAGATACAAGAATAAAACAGCACACAGCAAATTGTAATAATATTAAAAACATTAATGTCACAGCCCTAGCCCAACATAGTATTGTAAAAAAACATAAATTTAATTTCAAAGATGTAAAAATTTTAGGAGTAGAAAAAAATACAAAAAACAGAAAATTAATAGAAACCATACACATAACAAAAAACATTGAAAATGCAGTCAATTATAAAACTGATTCCATAAAAGTAAGCAGCCATTACGCAGATATTATAAAAAATTTAAATATCAAAAAGTGAATAAGATGAAAAAAATTATATATAAAAATTAACTACAATAACAATTGGTTGGATAAGGAACATTGAGGTGAATAAGACAAAGTTCAGTCAGTAATAGATAGTGTGATAAGAATATTGAAGTAAATGTAGGTGGTAGAAAAAAGTGTTAGTCATGTGAATATATATTTTTTTATATAAAATGACCAATTTACTTAGGTAATGGAATATAACTGTAATATAGAAATAGATGGACCTAGCCACCAAAAATTGTCAGGTACTATTCAATATATGGATTGTTGAATTGATCAAATATGTTATGTTATTTAATAGATACATTTTGTAATAGGTGTAAGGATTACTAGTTCTTGGCAGAAGAAATTTGCCCTGAAGAGGGACGAATAGTCCGAAACGTTGGCAAATTAATGTATATGTTATAAATTTTTAATAAAAGAAATTTGGAAGAAGTATTTCACCATTCTTCATTTACAATATTTAGATCTTCCAGCACATATAGTATATTTAAGATTACATAGTATAAATACATCGTCATGACATCACAGCACGTGTGTTCAGACAAAAGTTGAAGTCTTTAATGAGTTTCATTACTAAATTACATGTATTCGGTCCCACACGTTGCTTGCTGTATTCGGTTGAGTGGCAAAAGCGAGGATTACCTCATGCACTCATTTTGGTTTGGTTAATAGACAAAATCTGTCCAGAAGAAATAGATAATATAATTTCTTCGGAAATTCCAGATCCGTCTACTGACCGATTGCTGTTTGATATTGTTACAGCAAACATGATTCATGGCCCATGCGGTAAGTCGTTCATCGCCTTGCATTGCAGATGGAAAATGTACTAAAAATTTTCCTAAAGATTTCACTAACGATACGATCACAAATATCCAATATATCGTCGAAGAAATCCCGATAATGGCGGACGATCATTTATTAAAAACTTCAGCAACACAGACATTGTCATTGACAATCGTTGGGTGGTGCCATATTCGTATCTGCTGAGCAAGACATACAATGCTCATATTAATGTTGAGTTCTGCAGTTCTGTGAAGAGCATCAAATACATTTGCAAGTATGTCCATAAAGGCAGTGATATGGATGTGTTTAAAGTGGAAAATATCAATGTGAATGCTCCTCCAGTGAATAAAAGCGATGAAATAACGCTCAACCAAATTGGTCGGTACATCAGCTCCAATGAAGCTGCTTGGCGTATCTTTGGTTTTCCTATTCAAGAACAGGATCCAGCAGTTGTTCATTTAGCCGTCCATCTTTAAAACGGTCAGCGGGTATTTTTCACGAACGAGACAGCGATTGATCGTGCTATAAATCCACAAAAACTACACTCTCTGAATTTTTTGAATTATGTAATCGTGCGGATGATTTTGGTGCCTTTGCACGAACATTACTCTATTCACAAGTACAGTAGGGTTCCGAATAACCGAGGTCCGGTCAACCGAGGTCCCGATTAACCGAGGTGCCAAGTCTGGGAGCGAGTGGGGGGGGGATGTGTATTTTTTAGTTCATTGTTTTTAAGTGTATTATTAGTTCATTTAAACAAACTACAATTAAAGATTTCTTTTTAAAAAAATAGTTTCATAATTTCTGTTATTATTATTGTTATTATGCATTATTATAATTAAATATTTATTAGGTTTTTAAGCATATATGTCGTTTTTATTTAAAAATAACCTACATTTTCAGTTGGTATTGGTATTGTTCCGATTAACCGATTATTTCGATTAACCGAGGTAACCTTGGTCCCAATCGACTCGATTAATCGGAACCCTACTGTACCACGCTATTTCACATGGGCTCAAACAAAAAAATGATTATCAATAAGTCCCAAGGCCAAACGATGTCTGTGGCTTAGATTTGAGCACGCCAAGTTTTTACAGGGACAGTTATACCAGGCATGCTATCGAGTGGGTAAAACATCCAATTTGTATGCGTTAGCTAAAGATGGGATAACAAAAAATATTATTCACGCAATAGCATTAAGAGATTGATATTGTTTGTTAGTGTTACAGTCGTAATTAATTAATGATATATATAATTTTAAGGAATAAATTAAAAAAATTAATGTTTGGTGTTTTGTTATTTTTATATTCCCTCATCGTTCAAAGCGCTCTATGCCTCTTTCACTCATGTAAAGTTAATGTGAAGTTACAGCCCTGACTAGTGTGCTACCAGAAGGGGTCCGAACAACAACTGTCCTAGTCACTCCGTCCCTACCTGGGTGAGTTTCAACAACCCTGGCCACGGGCCATTGGCCTAAAATTAACTGCCTCTCCATCAATACCACTAGATCTCCGACCTCAATGTTGGGAGTCCTTTTGCACCATTTTTTCCTTTCTTGAAGGCAATGGAGATACTCCTTTCTCCAACGCTCCCATACAGTGGCGATTTGGATTTTCATAGTGCTCCAACGGTTCGCCATGGATCCCGACAATTGTGGGTTGGATGGTTCGGGAAGTGTCGAGATAGGCGGCAGATGAGGAAGTGCCCGGGGGTAAGAAAATCAAAGTTTTCCACATCATCCTTGAGGGCACAAGGAGGACGAGAGTTCAGCAGCCCTTCAATTCGTGCAAACGCTGTCGCTAATTCCTCAAAACTGTAAGATTGTTTCCCAATAGTGTTCATCAGAAGGGTTTTTACAGATTTTACCCCTGCTTCCCAGATGCCGCCAAAGTGAGGTGCACGAGGAGGGATGAATCCATTCCACCCCACATGAAGCGAGATTTTCAGTGAATGCTGGTTCTTCTTGAGAGAGAAATGCATAGATGTCCTTGATGAATCGAGACGCGCCAACAAAGTTCAGCCATTGTCCAACCATATAGTGCTTGGTAGGCTTCTGCGTGATGCAAATCTGTCGAAGGTTGACAAAAATGCAACTGTAGAAAGAGACGTAACTGCCTCTAAATGGAGCGCCTTTGTGGCAAAGCAAACAAATAGGCACAGGTATGCTTTGCCGAGAGAAGCATTCCTGCGGGAAGATTCTTTGGTAGCGAAGGGGCCCACAAAGTCAACTCCGACGTGTACAAAGGCTCTGAACTGAATGAATCTGTCCTTAGGAAGAGGTGACATCAATGGAGAAATCGGCTTAGCCTTGCAACTTACGGCAATGAACGCAGGAGATAATGCACTTACGTAAAGCCTTGAAACATCTCGGAATCCAGTAACATCAACAACAATAAGATAAGCCAATACCAGAGATTGGCCGGCGTGGAAATTCCTCTCATGCATGTCTCTGATGAGCAGTGTTGCTAGATGAGAGTTTGCAGGGATCAATATCGGGTGCTTCGCTGAATAACCAAGAGGTGCATTCTGGAGTCTGCCGCCCACCCTGACAATTCCATATTCGTCGATAAATGGTGAGAGTTGTTGATACTCAGGAGGAGTTGATCCACTACTAAACATTTTGGCTGATAGGTGAACTTGTTGGACCAGTCGGATTAATCGGAATCTCGCTTATGTCAGGTCAGTGGCAGAGAGCGGACGTGATATGGGTCCTTCAGCAGGTTTGCTGACTTCTTTAAGTCTAAGAATCCGCGCAGTGGACCGAATCAATAAAATGGGAGACGAAAAACAGGAAATCCAATCATTCCTGGGTATTGTTAGATGCAGGAGTAGCCAATAGTGTGGTTGAATTTTTCATTAAGGGTAAGCCAGGCCATGTTTCAATAGGCTTGATAAGCCAGGGTGGACCGTGCCACCACAATGATGATTCTAATATTTTTGAAGGGGTAGAATCACGAGATCCAATGTCACAGGGATTTTCCTCAAATCGAATGTGACCCCTGCTGTCTATTGACGTGATCTCAAGTATTTGGCTCACTCTGTTGGCTTCGAATACCTTCAATGCGTGGATAGGAAGCCTCAACCAAGCCAGGACATTACTCGAATCTGTAAAATATTTACAGCTGGTCTGAGAAATGCCTTTGATATTGACTGACGCAACTAGTCTTGATAACAAAACTGCAGAGCACAACTCCAGGCGTGCTATGGAAACAAATTTGATCGGAGCGACCTTTGTCTTTGCCTTTATAAGAGACACCTTCACTGTACCATCAGGGTTGTCTGATCTGAGATACACTGCTGCAGCGTAACCTTTAGTGGAGGCATCACACAATCCAACTAGCGTGCGACGTGCGTTGATGGAAGTTATATATCGTGGGATTGACACAGCAGAGAGAGCATCCCATTTACTAAAACTAATATTCCATGACTCGACCAGATTCGGTGGTAGAGGTTCATCCCAATTAAGTCTGGCCTTCCAACTTTCTGGCAGAAGAATTTTGGCTAGAAGAATGACCGGTGCCAGGAAGCCCAAGGGGTCAAATATTCTTGCAACAGAAGACAAGACCAGATGCTTGGTCAGGTTACTATGGTGTGGCGTACTTATGTTGTACGAAAATGTGTCAGATCCAGGATTCCAGACCAATCCCAGAATCTTAACAGTACTGCCTACAGATTCGTCTTCACCCTGTATACGCACAGATTCAATAGACTTCTCTTGCTCTAGTCGGAGAAGCGTCGGTTCAATAGAAGCCCACTTGCTCAAGCTGAATCCACCTTTAGAGAAGAGACCACAGAGTTGCTCCTTCAAAAGGACCGCTTCCTCAAGGGTGTCAGCTCCGGAGACGATGTCATCAACAAACATGTTCGTTGAGGCGCGATCGGCTGCGATTGGAAAACTGGCTCCTTCATCAGTTGTGATGAGTTGTTGAATGACTCTCAAGGCTTGATATGGACTAGCTCTGACACCATAGGTAATGGTGTTCAATTCCCATTCAACAAGGTTTTCCTTGGGACTATCTCTCCATAAGATGTGCTGATAGAGGCGATCTTCAGGATGGACAACAATCTGCCTGTACATCTTAATAAGATCAGCACACAATGGAATGACATAAAATCTAAACGATTGCTCTCTGGGAGCTGATCTCACCGCATGTGTGCTCACCGGAGCTATCCAATCCTTAGGGGATGGCTATCCAGTTGCTGTCTCCACTTTATTTGGATTTATATTAATGGGAAATACTTCCACTGCTTCTAATCACGGTCATCAAGGTGAGGTTGATGTAAATTTCTGCAGCTCTCTAGTTGCTATGGATGCAGATGATATTTTAAGTTCTGTTGTTCAAATGGGATCCTCAGTTCAAGAGGCTTTATGTCCAATTTATGAAGGACTATGAAAGCAAGGGACATATGATTCGTTACCATTGCCCTCCGAAATATATAATACCCCATCATGGCATTTTTAAGAGCCATGGGGATAAATCAAAACTCAGAGTGGTGTTTGACGCTATTGCAAAAACATCCACGGTATATTCTTTAAACGATATTCTTCATATCGGCACTCCTCTAAATACATTGTTACCAGATGTAATAACACTGTTCAGATCATTTTCATATGTTTTTGTATGTGATATCGAACAAATGTTTCGACAAATCTTAGTTCATCTTCATGATTATCCATATCAGTGCATATTATGGCGAGAGGACGTGAATCAGCCTGTTAAAATTTATGCACTTACCACGGTTACTTATGGTACCGGGTCTGCCCCTTGGGACGCCCTGCGTACCCTACGAGAACTGGCGTCTTTAGAGAAGGAGCGATATCCTCTTGCAAGCCAGTTAATATTAAAAAATTCCTTTGTGGATGACTTCCATGGTGGGGCATCCAATCTAAGGGAAGCTGTTCAGCTTCGTGATCAACTAATTGAATTATTGAACTCTGCTGGTTTTTCATTAAAGAAGTGGACGGCAAATTATAGAGAATTGATTTCCGATCTTCCTGAGGAAGATGTCATTTTGCAAGGTTCTATAAACATGCTAGGTCTTAATTGGGACCCAACCATGGATGTTTTATCGTATCCGATTTCGGAAATGCTGAGTGATACTACTGGTGTGTTCACTAAAAGAGCTGTTCTGTCTTGTACAGCTAAATTGTTTGACCCATGTGGATTTATATCCCCGGTAATCTTTAGAACCAAAAGGTTCCTCCAAGATTTGTGGAAGTTGCGAATCGACTGGGATTCCTCCCTGAATGATGATATGAAGTCATATTGGGTATCCTTGTACTCCTCGCTCAAGAAATTAGAAGGGATCACTATACCTCGACCATTGTGTGTTGATTTTACAAACCTACAATTACAAGGGTTCTGTGACGCTTCTGAGTTGGGATACGCTGCGGTCCTTTACCTACGGTCAGGCAGCAAAGACACACATGTTAGATTACTTACAAGTAAAACCAAGGTAGTTCCGATAAAACCGGTGACTATTCCTCGTCTTGAGTTAATGGGTGCTCACTTGCTAGCTAAATTAACCCACCACTATGTAACCATGATTGCAACAGATGTGATCATTCAATCGGTATTTTTATGGACCGATAATACTATAGTCTTGGATTGGATTAGAACTCCTCCTCATTTGCTTAAAACATTTTGCGCTAATAGAGTGTCGGAAATTGTAGAGAAGACCTCTATAGATCAGTGGAATCATGTCTCAGGGAACCTTAATCCTGCAGACCTCGCCTCTAGGGGAGTTCTTGCTGCTGAATTGGGTTCAGAGAGGCTTTGGTGGGAAGGACCCGAATTCTTGAAAAGGGATATTAGTTTTTGGCCCCACACTCAGTGTCATCGCCAACATTCAGATGATGAGTTGGAACTCAAGCTGGTGATTTCGCTAATCTCTGTCGAGGGGATGGGAGGCATCTTTGAACGGACCTCTTCATGGTCTAAGGTAGTCATGATTATGACCACCATCCTTAAAATTCAATATCGTGCTAAATGTAGGCCTCTCCCTATCCCTCACTGTTTGAGGAGGCAATATTTACTAAAACATATTCAGTCTGACTCCTCTTTGAATGAGGAAATTCAAAGGGTTAATAAGGGTGCCTTGCCCTCTAGAAGGGTGCAACGCTTGTGTCCCTACGTGGATGATTTTGGCTTGCTACTGCCGAGGTTGCAGGTGCCGAGGTGCCAGGCCGAGGTTGCAAAGGGCCCTAGGTATACATGAATCAAATTTGATTATTTTGCCCAAACGGCATCATTAATAAATTTATTAATTTCACATTATCATATTTGGCTGGAGCACGCTGGACCTGCTCAAGTTCAGTACCAGCTTACCTTAAGGTATTGGATTCTCTCGGCGAGACAAGTTGTTCGCCAAGTTATCAACAAATGTGTCACTTGCTTCAGAGTGAAACCAAGGGGTACTGCTCCTTTAATGGGAGATCTTCCTTCATGTAGGGTCAATCCTGCTCCCACATTCTTCCATACTGGAATGGATTTCTGAGGTCCGTTCATTGTAAAGTCTTCTAACCTTCATAAGGCTCCTACTTTAAAGGTATACATTTGTTTATTTATTTGTATGTGCGTTAAGGCAATTCATATTGAAGTCGCATTGGATTTGTCTGCCAAGGGGTTTATTGATTGCCTCAAGAGATTTATTGCTCGAAGGGGCATACCCAAACTTTTGTATTCCGACTGTGGCTTGAATTTTGTTGGTTCTAGGACTGCATTAAAAAGGGAACTTGATAGCTTCCTCCATAATTCCGAGGAATCAGAGTTGGTAAAGGGTTTTGCCCTTCGAAATGACACACAATTTGAATTTTTTGCCCTACTGCTGCGCACATGAACGGCCTTTGGGAGAGGGCGGTAAAATCTACTAAGTATCATTTAAGGCGAGCCATGGGAGATCAGGTCCTCACCTTATATCAGTTTAGCTCTCTCACTGTGAGAATCGAGGGGATTTTAAATTCCAGGCCCTTGACTCCGTTGCGAAGCTCTCCGAGCGATTTTGAAGCCCTTACTCCGGGACATTTTTTGATTTGACGACCAATCACAGCTCCACCTGCTAATGATATTCCGTTGTTAAAGGATGGGACTCTCAGACAATATCAATTAGTAGAGGCTCTCCAGCAACCGTTCTGGAAGAGATGGCGGTTGGAATATTTGTCCACTCTTCATGCCCGGTCCAAATGGACCTCCCAGTCTCCTAATTTGATGGAAGGGGATTTGGTGGTGGTGGATGAGCCCAATGCTCCTCCTTACTGCTCGCCTTTGGGTCGCATCACCAAGGTGTTGCCGGGTGCCGACGGAGTGGTCAGAAGAGCTGTCGTCAGGACCTCAACAGGAGTATATGAGCGACCAGCAATATAGCTGTTCAGACTGCCATTGCAGTCTACACAATAACCTAAAATTGTATGTAATTGATATTAGTGTATATTTTCTTGTGTAAATATGTTCTCTGTGTTTTATTTAGTTATTATTTTATCCTTGTCAAAGGCAGTATATAGTATCATTTAAGGCATATCTTTGATTTTTTTTATGTAATGTGCATAGACTGAGTTTGAATTTATTATGATGTTGAACGGGACCGTTCAAGGTGGGGAGTGTGCGGTATTTATTCAATTATAATTAAAGTGGCAGTGTAATCAAACAAGCCTTGGCGGTGGTGGGGGGACGAACTGGCCGGAACGCTCTGGCTGTGTCTGCTTTGAATATCATGCTGTTAATACACAGTGCCGTCATATGTGTCTAAAAACTCCTTTCATTGGTAAAGGATATATTCGTACGCTGGTTTCGAAGTTATGACTCTGTTTTTGAACATTGTGCCGTTAATGCCATTTTGCAGTGTCGTCACATGTGTCTTAAAAATCCTTTCATTGGTAAAGGATATCTTCGTAGGCTGGTTTCGAAGTTAAGACTGTTTCTAAATACAGGTAACTCTGGTCCTCCAAAATCCTTTTATTTCCTTTTCATGGTTCTCCTTTCAGACCAGAATCTTGTACAGGACGCAGTGAAGAGTGGAGATAAATTCCGTAAGTCTACCATATTTGTATTTATAATTACATTTTTACTTATATTGTTTGTATATTCTCATGTGTTTTCGTACTATTCAATTACAGTCCACATTAGTTCTCTCATGTCTGAGTACTACCAGATTTATTCGTATATGTCTTCATAATTTTCTTATTATAAGTGTTAATTTTTATTCAATTGCCGTGAAGACTAAATTTTATGATAATAACTTATTAGATTATAATTGAAAAATCTAATACCTCAGTTAAAGATATTATATTTCGAGTATAACTTAAGCGCCGAATACTGTGACGATCCTATTAGATCCAGAAGAATAGAAACTACCGAAGATTCTTAGAAACTTTTTTTTAAGACTTTAACTCCATTTCAATCTCCCTTAAGATATCCCCCCGTAATTTGACTCTGCAGAACTCGAATCTTATTACTATTACAAAGTGAAAAGCAAAATTGTGCCTTCAATTTCTTCACCATATTTCTTTTTGAAGAACCAAGAGGGATGATAAACTCTTATTGAAAAAATGCTGTATTTGGAGTTAGTCATTTTTCAACCGGAATGCCTATCATACATAGTAATCAAAACAACTTCTTTTTCATAACTACAATAGAACACTTTAAACTTTTTATTTTCGATTTATATTCAGTCAATTTATCTCTTTTTTTTTATGTGTCTTTTTATTCGATCACTGTACTATTCAGAAATGTTCACTCATATTGCATTAAATTTAGTTAAGTATACATTATATACTGATTAAACGTAATCTGTTGATCAATTAGCCTTCTTATGAGAAAATTAATTTTTTTAGGAATCCAGTTGGTTTTCTAATTGATTGCAGAGATGTTGAATCATTATTTTATTTTGAAAGCAAAGGATAAACTAATTATTATCGCTTAATTTTTTAGTAATTTAAAAAGAACAGCTGAAAAAATATATAACCTCCCTGGATGAATGAACAATAAACATAGAGTGAAACGCACCCTAGCGCTTTCTGGTAGCCTGAAGCTCGAACTAAATCTTTCATTCATAAACTCGTATCTCAATCTATGAGAGGCTAATTAAATGGTGCGAGAGCCTTAAAATTCCAGTCCTTTTCTCTTCAATTTCACACCCTTAAGAGAAAAACGGAAACCTTCTCCGTTAGGGGGCATACAGTTACACGCTGACATAAATCTCTTAATCGTCCGTGGAGTCGTTTCTGAGCCTTATCGGCACGCACATTGTACACTTTGCTTTATAATATATATTGATTACACATATAATGTTTTCATTTGACCGCACCCCCAACCAATTCCATCTCATTCTTCTACGGTCAACAAATTACCTTTATTATGAATATCAAATAATATACTAGATTAGATTTAAAATATGAAATTAGTAAGATATTACTCAAATTTGGAAACCTAACATTCATAAGCTTATGATGTATCTATATATATTATCCAGTGGGGCATATAAATCAAAACTAATTATTGACTGCATGATATGAATAACTGAGTAAGAAAACTGATTGAAATAAAAATTCTTAAGGTATAGGCTTAGTTGAGAAATACATTAAATGGACAAAAAACTCTCCATTGACTTTATGCATATCTCTATGAGTGTAATAAATTATACAAAATAAAAATCTTTAAATTTATGAATCCGGGAGATTTTACTATTAAATAATTTTACAATCTGAAGATGTTTAAAAATAAAATTTATCCGGGCCCAGTGGACCATTGAATAAAATGTGGACCATGAAAATTTTTGAGAATATAAGAAACAAATAATTGAATTTCTCTGGAAGAGTGGACTGTATTATCTGATTTGGTGAAAATAAAATAAAAGAAATTATATGGAGAAGATTATAATGGTTGAACATATTATATTTACAATATTAGCTGTGGTGAAATAAATCTTTGGCTCTATTTTCTTCATTGGTTGACTTGCTTGTTCCTCTCCGCCCTACTGATGGCTGCCTGTTTTACAATGGCTCCAGTCCTGGTCTCAAGGAGGGAAAATATTCAAGTGCTGCAGCCACAGCCAAAGAGATAATAGTATACGAGAATGGAACAGGGTTGATGAAGGGAAGATGATTAACATTATTTTATTTATCATGATGATTAACATTATTATCATGATTAAGAATTCAATAATAAACAAAATAAGTGAAATAGTAAGCTAACCTGATTGCTTCTCTGCGGAGCTTATGCGAATTCCCTGGGTGCAGTAATTTGGTCAAGATTCTTGTTAAACTATGGCACTGCCAACGTTTTGATAATAATTCAGGAAGAAGAATCAAAATTTTGTCAAGAACATTAAGTACAGCTTCTAATTCTTCTCTATGAGCCTTGTGAACTAAAAATTTTAATTAAAAACCTTTCAGAAGAGAAAAGTAATAGCATGACTCAAAATTGTTCTTAAAATAAATTATCATTGATGATTTGAACTAATAATAATATAAATAAAATAAATTTAGAGTAAACAATAATATTTATTGATGTTTTTCAAGTTCCCATGAAAGACAGATACATTATTTGAAAACCCATTTTCAGACTGATAAAAAAAGCATACTAAATTTTATTAAATTTAGAATATAAAATGCATTCCGCAGAAGAGGAAACAGTACATCACAGGTGTGAAGGAATAGTGCCTAACCTCTTTTTTTGTCCATAATTCATTGTTTGTAAATGCCAAAAAAACTAGGCAGGTGATCTAGGGGCCTTTGCTCCATGTGGCAGAGTTTAGTACATGGCAAACTTTTGAGAAAACTTTTTTTTTGTAAAAGTAAACGATAATATTATAAACGATAACATTTTTTTAGTTATTTTGACCTTCATTCAATCATATTACCTAATGACCATATTTATTTGAAATACATAATCTGAAATAATGATAAAAACTGCTGACTTTTATTGGGAGTCAGCAAGAAGTAAAAGAATGGACAACTAAAGTAAGCATGCCATTTTTGGAAAATCCTTTCTAGACTCAACTTCCAAAAAAAATGTCCACCTACTTACATAATTGATATAATATTTGTGAAAATAATAGTCATAAAACAATGCCAAAATATATTATATTTTATTAAAATTAGAAAATTTAAATTATCAACAGTTGAGAAAACATGGATTTTTGTATTTCTACTTTATATTTGAGATTTTATAGAAATGCAATGCCATAATTACATTGTGATCGGGGTGGAGGGATGGCCGAGTCAGAAATACGCGTTGCCCATGGCAACCTATGATTGAGAACCAAAAGAAGATAGCAAGTTCAAAACCCGGAGCCAGGGAACATTTAATAATATGTACTCGGCATTCGAAAGGCGAGGAAGGGGAGAACCAATAAATAAAAAAAATTACATTGTGATCTGTACTTCACATACATATTTCTCCTTTAAAATAAGTGAGACCCAATTAAAAAAAATTCAATTTTCAGGTTTCACAATCAATACTATGTATATATCTTCATTAGAAAAAAGGAGTTGATGTAAAATATTGGATATTTTTTTTGCTTATTAAACAAGCAAGTATTAAACAAGCAATAAGCAAGTAAGGTAAATGATTCATTTATCTATACACATGATTTGCTTCAAGAAAAATTGATGTTTGTCATGAAAATTTGGCATTTGAGATAGGTTAGTGTTCTGTTAAAAGTGTGATTATTTTTATAATTAATGAGAGGGGATTAATAGCTAGGAAAAAATTCTAAAGAGAAATTAAGTACAAAAATGAGTATTTTGTTATTTATATGAAGAAAAGGAAGAAACAAGCAGATTAAATAGCACAACAAGTAAGTATGACCAAAACATAACAGATAAATGACAGAAAATGAAACACTAGCTGGGAACAAGGGATAATGACATCAACATCTGTACCATGAATCTGAGAACACTTAAGGGAGAGGAAAAACTAGAAGAATTTGAACAGGCTCTGGATGGCATAAATTTAGTCCGGGAGCTGATGAGGGCCAAAAAGGTGCCTGATTTGAAGAAAATTTTTGATCATATAGGCTTAAAGTACTCATTTCATAGACAACAAATGTGAACGTCTGCCACCTCAGATCGGTGTCATCCAATTTTATGGGCGAACAAAATCGACATTTTCGAACTTTTTTCAATTTTTCGCTAATAACTCGAAAACGATTTATCGCAAAAGAAATTGTGTTCTTTCTAAAACAAAAGGGCATTAAATTTCGCGGCGACTGGAGTTCTCACAGTTAAAATCGGGTAGATCTTTTCGCCAAAACCGATTGTCAATTTAGCCACTTTAGCGGAAAAATGAATTACGCTCATGTTCCAAAGCATGCAATTTAAAGAGGGTTACTCCAAATAAAAAATTTTACCTATAATAGTTGTAGAACATCGAATTCTGTGTAAAACGATCTCATTAATTTTAAAATTATCCCACTCCTGTGGAGACAAAGTAATTAAAACATGAACGTATTTAGCGCATTGTGGTCTAAAATCCGTGAAATTTGTTGGGATTTTTTTTTTCAGTTTTTCGCATATAATTTGGCAAATACAGATCAAAAAGTATTGCTTTCTTCTTACTATAAGAGGCTAAACTATTGCAAATAGAATGGTATATTTGAAGTTTAAATTGGTTCAGTGGTTTAACCGGGTTCGGTACATCATAAATCTGTCATTTTTACGATTTTGGTGGAAACCGTGTTCCAACGCCTTTAACTCAAAAACACCTAGTTTAAATGAAAAATGGTTTAGTTAAAGGTGCAGAGCATCAAATTTAGCATGGAACAAGCCCCTAACACACAACATTAGCTAAACCCTGCGTGGAAATACAAATGAAAACGTGAAAGAATTCGGAGTAGTTACTTCCTGCTAAGACTTCGGTTTTTTAAGTATCAGGGGATTTGATAAAATATTCATAAAAATAACTACTTAGACAGGTATGTACTTGGCAAAATTTATCTTTTATTTTAACACATGGAAGATGCTGTTTAATTAGTTCAAAATGGTTAATACTTCAAAAACCGAAGTCTTAGCAGGAAGTAAGCAATACGTTTTCATTTGTATTTCCACGCAGGGTTTAGCTAATGTTGTGTGTTAGGGGCTTGTTCCATGCTAAATTTGATGCTCTGCACCTTTAACTAAACCATTTTTCATTTAAACTAGGTGTTTTTGAGTTAAAGGCGTTGGAACACGGTTTCCACCAAAATCGTAAAAATGACAGATTTATGATGTACCGAACCCGGTTAAACCACTGAACCAATTTAAACTTCAAATATACCATTCTATTTGCAATAGTTTAGCCTCTTATAGTAAGAAGTAATCACAGGAATGGGCTAATTTTAAAATTAATGAGATAGTTTTACACATAATTGGATATTCTACAACTATTATACGTAACATTTTTTATTTGGAGTTACCCTCTTTAAATTGCAGGCTTTGGAACATGAGCGTAATTCATTTTTCCGCTAAAGTGGCTAAATTGACAATCGGTTTTGGCGAAAAGATCTACCCAATTTTAACTGTGAGAACTCCAGTCGACGCGAAATTTAATGCCCTTTTGTTTTAGAAAGAAAACAATTTCTTTTGCGATAAATCGTTTTCGAGTTATTAGCGAAAAATTGAAAAAAGTTCGAAAATGTCGATTTTGTTCGCCTATAAAATTTGATGGCAACCGATCTGAGGTGGCAGACGTTCACATTTGTTGTCTATGAGATGAGTACTTTCAGCTTATATGACCAAACATTTTTCTTCAAATCAGACACCTTTTGAGCCCTTAGCTCCCGGACTAATTGGGATATTGTTGGACTATCTGAGACTCACTGAAATTATCCTGCCATATTGGAAAGGAAGAATGGAAATCTTTTCTTGCATTCAGCCGCAATAAATGGTTATAATGGGGTTGGCTTCTATGTAGCACATAAATACAAGAAAGATATCCTAGAGTTCCAAGAAATTAACTGTAGAATGGCAGCCTTATCTGTTGAAATTGGGAAAAACAGAAAAATAGTTCTAGTCCAAGTATATGCCCCTAAAGCCCCGTGTTATTCCCCATGTTTTATATGTGAATCACATATTCCCGACCCCTGTAAATAACAAAACACCTACCTCCCTTTTCAGTTTACTTTTTGCTGTCGGTTCTAATTTTGATTGTTATGTGTCGTAATTTAATGATAATTAATACTCACCCATCTTTATTTATACTTATCAAAAATTCAAATCCTTCGCTGGCCATCAAAATTATCGCACAAAGCAGAAAAAAGTTCCTAATAAGGTAAAAAGGGTAAGTTACATATTCAATTCTACATCATGTATCAAAACATAGATGAAAACACGGCCTGCGGCTGTCATATATTTGTTGATGTCCAAAGAATAGGAAAATATTGAATTATACCAATTTAGTTAATTTTCCGAGAAGTTTTAGCGTTTTAAATGGAGATATATGTACGGGGTCAATTAGCCCCGTGACGCACTTGTGGATAGTTGCACTACGGGGTCAATTGACCCCGGCCGCACTTGTGGATGGGGCACCTTTTTGCCGTCCGCACTGAACGTGTTAATAGGGTTGATCGTAATAGGTCCATACTATTAGTCATGGGTGATTTTAATGGGAGAATTGGCACTAGAATAGATGGTGAATATCCTGCTATGGGCCCCACCAGTTCTGGTAAAAGAAATGAGGGAGGAAGACGTCTAATAGATTTTGCCTGTTCCTAGTGCCTACGGATTGGTAATTCATACTTTAAAAAGAGACATTCACTTAAATGGACTTAGTGTTCCCCTAAGGGCCAAGTCTATGAAATAGACTACATATTAGCAAATAAGGTAAACCTATTAAAAGATGTTGAAGTACCTGGTTTTAACTTCAACTCAGACCATAGAATGCTTAGGGCTGTTTTAAGTTTAGAAGCAGAGACATTTCAAAGCAAAGAAAACCTATCCAACACTGGAAAGCGAAGAGGATTCCCTTAGGTTTCAGAAATACCTCGCAAAGAAACTGGTTATGGAGGATGGACATGTCCTGTTGCAAGAGAAATATGACCACCTGGAAAATATTATCGAAAATTTCTCTTTTGAAAGTAGCAGATCACCTTATACAAATAGAAAAAATGAATTGTCAGAAAGAACAGTCCATTTATTGAAAGCTAGAGGAGTAATGAAGTCCAAGCCCTTTCTGACAAAAGAAGAAGAATCGTGGATAACGATATTGAATAAGGAAATCAGACCAGCAATAAGGAAGGATCTAAAGTCATTAAAAAGAAAAGACTGTTGAAGCTATCATCGAAAAGAACAGCTCTGTTAAACAAATAAGGAGGGAAGTAAGCAATGGTAGGAACTGGATAACAGCTATCGGATCGCAGGAGGGCAAAAAAATTATGGACAGGAAAGGCATAATAGAAACAGCTACTAAATACTTTAGTAAGGTTACAAATACGAGGGAAAAGATTCAACACTTGCATTAAAAGGAGGGATAGAGGAAGATGATATACCAGAAATAATGTTATCAGAAGTTGAAATGGCTAGTAAAAACCTGAAAAATAAAAAATGCCAAGGGTCCGGAAAAATTAAAAGCAATTAAAAAGTTTTAAAAGCAGGAGGTAGACAACTGGCAGAGGAAATCAAGAAGATATTTAATTTAGTACTAGCTGAAGAGAAGGTGCCAAAACAATAGATAATTGCTAACATAATATTGTTACATAAAAAAGGCAACAAGGAAAATATTGATAATTAAAGGCCTATCTCACTCTTTCCGACCTTAGCTAAACTTTTTACAAGCATCATAAAAGAACGTTCAAGGGGAAGAACAAGCAGGATTTAGGAGTGGTTTTTCAGTTATTGACCACATTCAGACCCTTAACCGGGTTATCGAGAAGGCTAGGGAGTATGATTTTCCAATATACCTGTGTTTTATAGATTTCGAAAAAGCTTTCGATAGCATACTCCATCCGAGTATATATAAAGCCCTAAGAGCCGTAGGAATCGAAGGAAAATATATCGGTATAATCATGGAGCTTTATACTGAAATGGAAGCATTCATAGAGGCGGAAAGACAGGGCAAAAGCTTCAAGGTACAAAAAGGCGTCAGGCAGGGGGATCCCCTCTCACCAAATCTCTTCATCTTAGTATTGGAAATAATTTTTTGGACCTTAGGCTGGGAGGACATAGGCATTAAGATAGATGGAAAATGGCTGAATTGTCTTCGGTTTGCAGACGATATTGTTCTGTTGGCGCATTCTACAGAAAACATTATAAAAATGCTGACAAACTTATTTGGACTATGCAAAGAAATTGGATTATCTCTAAACTATGGAAAGACGAAAGTAATGTCAAATGCAGGTAAGACAGCAGTGAAAATAGATGGTCATCAACTTGAATATGTAGAAGATTATATATACCTGGGCCAACTAATCAGCTTCTTGGATAAACAAGGAAAAGAAGTGAGCAGAAGGATAGCACTCAGTTGGAAAAAATACTGATCACTGAGAATGATCTTCAAAAATGAGTTCCCGCCAGAAATTAAGAAGAAGATCTTAAGTACTGCATCATTCCGGTAGTGTCATATGGCAGTCAAACCTGGTCCTTAACCAAAGCCCAGACACAGAAAATAACAACTTGGAAAAGATCTGTGGAACGGAGTATGTTTAGTATCAGGAGGAGAGATAAAATCAAAAACACCATTATCAGGCAGAAATCTGGTTTGAAAGATATATATCACCATATCAATACTCTGAAATGGAAGTGTGGACATGTATTAAGAAGGCAAAACCAAGCTGGGCAAGAGATGCAACCCTTTGGACACCCTGCAATCTCAAGAGGAAGCAAGAAAGACAAGCCAAGAGATGGAGAGACTGGTTTAAGGAGTTAGCAGGTCCGACGTGGTGGAGACTGGCAAGAGACAGACAAGCTTGGAGAGACAAGTGGGTTGAGATTATCCTCTCCCCAATAGGTTGGTCACCTGGGACAGCATAGAGCATTACTCCCCCAAATAATAAAGACTATATTTGATTTTTTATTTGTTGTAACTAATGATATGGGGAAGACCCATGCACGAAGAAGATAAATAAAATTTAATTTATGTTAATAGGATGACTGATGCTGTAGGTAGGTGCATTGCCAAAACTGATGCAAATTAAAATTTGGTTAAGAAAATAGAACCAAGCGATGAATGCCTGGAATGAATACTAATGTCTCAGAAGAGCAAAAAAAAAAAAAAAAAAAAAAAAAAAAAAAAAAAAAAAAAAAAAAAAAAAAAAAAAAAAAAAAAAAAAAAAAAAAAAAAAAAAAAAAAGGATTGCTTTCAGAAGAGAACTTAAATTCGAAGAGTTAAGGACCACCATTATCATGAAGATAGTTTGGAAGATTTTGATGGCAAGATATACTCTGCTGTGTTGCTGAAACCCTATTGAGGAAAGGCAAGGAAGGGCCGCATTAATAAATAAATAAAAGGTTCAGGATTCGAAGTAAGATGTAAAAGATATTATTATCAACTAAATTTGGTCATTTTTTACTTTCACTTACCTATATATGAAATATATAGTAAGTGGAAGTATTGCGATCGTGAAAATTTTCGACTTCCGGTTTTCAACGGAAATACACGTTTTGGGGTCCCCTGAGTCAAAATAACCAAGTCCCGCGAAATGGTCTGTGTGTGTGTGTGTCTGTGTGTGTGTGTGTGTGTGTGTGAACAGACTAGCTCAAAAACTATAAACCGTGCGAACCTGAAATTGGGTATTTAGAGTATGTATAAGCCCGCGATGTGACAGCAAAAATTTCATCAAATTTGCTCAAAGGGAGGGGGTACTTTATTTAATAACTTTTTAAGTTTTTTTCGATTTTCTCAAAAACGGCTCGAACGATTTTGATTAAACTGAGTATTTGATCTATTTATATGCCTGAAATATGACTGTAAAAATTTCATCAAAATTGATCAACCGGAGGGGGGACTTTACTTAATAAATTTTGTATCATTTTCACATGGTTTTTTATTTACTCAAAAACGGTTTTAACGATTTTGATCAAACTTGGTATTTGATGTATTTATATGCCAAAGATGTGATAACCAACATTTCATCACAATTGATCAACCGGAGGGGGGACTTTACTTAATAAATTTTGTATCATTTTCACGTGTTTTTTTTATTTACTCAAAATAAGTTTTAACGATTTTGATCAAACTTGGTATTTAATGTATTTATATGCCCGAGATACGACTGTAAAAATTTCATCAAAATTGATTAACCGGAGGGGGGACTTTACTTAATAAATTTTGTATCATTTTCACATGTTTTTTTTATTTACTCAAAAACGGTTTTAACGATTTTGATCAAACTTGGTATTTGATGTATTTATATGCCAAAGATGTGATAACCAACATTTCATCACAATTGATCAACCGGAGGGGGGACTTTACTTAATAAATTTTGTATCATTTTCACGTGTTTTTTTTATTTACTCAAAAACGGTTTTAACGATTTTGATCAAACTTGGTATTTAATGTATTTATATGCCCGAGATACGACTGTAAAAATTTCATCAAAATTGTTCTACGGGAGGGGGGACTTTACTTAATAAATTCTGTATCATTTTCACGGGATTTTTTTATTTACTCAAAAACGGCTTTAACGATTAACAAAAATAAGATATGAATGTAGAAAAATGTGTGACTTTGGGAAATGATATTTATTAAAACACGTCAATTTCTAATCTAAGTAAGTTGTAAGTGAAAGTTGTGTGTTGCGCGCACGCACCAGATTTTTAATAATTTAATTTATAATTTTTAAATAAATTAATTTGAAGAGAGAAGATTTGACTACAGCCAGATATCGAACCAGGTCTTCTGCATCTCCATTGCAGCGCTCTAACCACTGAGCTAACTGTGATGCCACTCCCAACTGTGTGAATCCTTTCTCTTCTGTGATCCACCTGCCAGGTCTCGCCACATTGCAGCATAGTAACCGGGGAGCGAAAAAATTGTCCAGACTATGGGATCTAATTGACAAACCGTTATAAGCAAACAGTTGAACCTTATAAGTGAAGAGACAGGATTGACACAGTTGGAAGTTGCATCACTGTTGATTCAGTGGTTAGAGTGCTGCGACAGAGATGCAGAAGACCTGATTCGATTCCTGGCTATGGTCAGATCTTTTCTCTTCAAATAAAATTATTTAAAATACTATTAGGTAACACTCGTATCATGATAAAATTTAAAAAATGTTATGGCCTACCAAAAATCCATAAAACCATTTATCCTGTCTATCCCATCATTTTCATTTCTCCCTTCATTTCAATAACAGATTCTTAATAATTCCCATGATATAAAAAAATTATATATAGTTAATTGAATAATTAAAATCACTCAATATTTCCATGAATTTTATCCTAGCTTCTTTTGATGCTCAAAGTTTCTTCACAAACATCCTGAAGGACCTTACCCTCTAAATTGTTAAAGAAATTGGAACACTTTAGAACAACAAGCTTAACTGAATTAATCTGCATATCTTTATTACCATGCATTATGTTGCAACTTTGGATATCTTTGCTTTCAAAATAAATATTCTTCAAACCTTTGGCCTGGCAATGGGCCACTATCTTGTTCCTAACCTTTCTAGCCTTGTCATAATGATATCCTTGACTCTGACTTGACTTGACACCAGAGTTGGGCTTATTTACATAAAAATGTAATCATGATTATGACTAATAATCAAAACTGTGAACGATTGTAATCATCATTCTTCAGCGCGGAATCATTAATCATGAATTGTATTAATCAACTTGCACTCACTTCTTTTCAATACAGATCCATCCCAGATGTCCCCATCCTCGCCAACAAAATTTAAAAAATCCTTTACATCTAGTTTCCCACACATATGGTTGGTGTTTTAAATAGAGCAAACTTAAAGACCCCGTACCACTCCAAGAAAAATCTAATTGCTAAACACCCAGTTGCAGCTGTTTTTATAATGGTCAACCCAAAAATTATTTTTAAAAGTGGTTATACCAACATAAATATAGTGTTAGGACATTTAATACATTGGCATTGACATTAGCAGAGCATGGCATTAATCAAAACTATTCTTTTGATTTTGAATTTAGTTTCTCACCGTATTAGTTTTTCCGGTGTAATGAATAAACCTTTTCAGTTGGAAATTAAGGTTTTATTGCATTCATAATTAAACTAAAATATGAATTAAGAAAATATAACAATACATACAAAGGTGTTTAAAACATGTTCTAGATGATCTCTGAAGAGGAGGTTGTGAACTAGGCTTAGATTTGGCTAGCGATGTTATAACTTCACTTCCTGGAGTTGTTACCGATTGCTATACAGATAGGGGAGTTGGTTGAGAGCCAGAAGAGGCTGTGGAACAGCCACTTCTTAGTTCATCAATAGTGTCAACAGAACTTCTCGTATACGACTGTCGAGTTTTGTCAAGTTTCTCGGTATCTGGAATAGGAATAAAATATTCTGATGATACAGGAGTTTCTGCAAGATTTTCTGCTTTTCATTCTTCAATTTTATCACCCGTTGGCACTATATGCCTTAAATTTACAGTTGTTTCACTTCCGTCAGGTAGTTCCACCAGGACATATACAGGATTCGCATGTAGTAGTGTGACTTCTTGAACTAGAGGGTCATATTTGCTTTGACGTACATGATTTTTCATTAGAACTTTTCCTTGGGTTGTCAGCCATAAGGGAAGCGCCACTCCAGAACTAGATTTTCTTTTATACAAAAACATAAGTTCATGGGGAGTTGAGTTAGTAGTTGTACAAAGCAAAAAACGTAAATATTCGGGTAGCACTTTCTCCCACTGAGCCACCAGTCCTTTGGATTTTAAGGCCAATGAAATAGTTCTCCATATTACTCCATTGTAGCATTCCACTTGACCGTTACCACACGGATTGTATGGAGTTGTAAAGCTGGTTGCCACGCCTTTAGAAGGAAGGAACAGTTGAAGTTCTCTTGAAATGAAAGAGCTCCCTCTATCTGAATGAATATAGGATGGATATCCGAATATGTTGAAGATTTGGTGTAGCGCCTGAACAATGGTTGCTAATGATAAATCTGCACAAGATACAGCAAAGGGAAATCTGGAGAATTCATTGACCACTGATAAAAGATATTTACGAGGAGTGTTTGAGGGTAATGGACCTTTAAAATAGATGATCAGTCTCTCAAAGGGGGCTGTTGCTTTGAGCAACGTGAGCTTTGCATACAATGAAAAGGAGGCTTCACTTCAGAGCAAGTCCTTCCGTACTCCATCAATTGAATCAGGTTTCTGAATTTTATTAAATGGGCCATCCATGTAACGCTAGGATGACAGAAGGCATTATTAAAATACAACAGCCTGTCAAAAGTATGTACTGAGCTGCAAGTCCTCGAGAGTGCGTCAGCAGCATTGTTCTCTTTCCCTGGCCTGTAGACAATGTCAAAGTTTTATGGTGCAAGCTCAAGACGCCATCTAGAAAATTTTTCATTTTTTATTTTCCCAGAATGTCGAACATATAAGAAATGGATTTTTGATCCGTTATAACTTGGAACCTCCAATCAATCAAATAGTGGCGCCATTTTCGAAGGAATTCCACAATTGCGTAGACTTCCTTCTCAACTGCATGATGGTTCCGCTCACTCTTGGATAAGGTTCTTGAAAAAAAGGCAAAAGGATGTTTATTCTGACTGAGTACAGCTGCTACTGCTACATACGAAGCATCCATTTCCACACAAAACGGTATATCTTCCTTGATATTGAAAACGTATGATTTAATGATACAGGAACAAATATTATTGAAGTCTTGAACTAATTTTGTATCCATAGGAAATTTTCTGCAGTTAACTAATCTCCGTATTTTATCTGAAAATTTTGGGAACCATTTTGAGTAATGCGCAAACATTCCGAGGGCCCACTCCAGTGAAACTCTATTTCTCGAAATAAGGAAATCGATTAAGGGTTTGAGTCTATCGTGATCAGGTTTCAAGGTGTTGTTTTCTATGAGTATTCCAGGATTTAAATGGATGCTAAATTAATCTGGGTTTTTGTTTGTTAATTTTCAGATTATATTTTTGACAAACACTTAGAGAATTTTCTAGGTTTAAGTTGTCGGTCGACAGTTTGGGGCTAAATGCTCAAATAGTGAAGTGGGACTAACTTTGGCATATGCTAGGTTACTGCTGATCTGTAAAACAGGTTTTTTAACATCAAATTTTTTGGATAATTGAGAATGTTGTTGTAAGATATCATGTCCCAGTATAATATCAGCACAACAATCTTTCAGAACGCTTAGCTTTATGTTAGCATATTGATTATTTGATATTTGTAAATTGAAAAAACAGTAACCTTTAATTGACATGTCCAAGGAGGATTAAGCCATGGAAACTTCAGAAGTTGCTGTTAGGGTACTGATGAATATTGTGTTGGGAAACAAACGCATCGCTGATATAGCTTTCAGAGCTTCCGGTACCAATTAGCCCCTCTACTGAGAAACCATTTATTTTTATCTTAGTAATAGATTTGGAAAGACTGGGAGGCGAAGCAGCTGAAATCCCTGATCACTGAGTTACCTGGGATGTAGACATTTTACCTGGGTGTCAAGCCACTGTTCCAAAGCTATCAGTATCTTGCTGCTGTGGCAAATCAGGATGGGAAGACAAAGTTGCAGTTCGGTTTTGAAGTTTGGAAGACCGGCAAACTTTAGCTTAATGACCTTTCTTACAAAAGAACTTACACATAGCATCACGAGCAGGGCAAGATATACATGGGTGTCGACTAAAACCACAGAAAAACAGTTAGAATTAGCAGCTGCAGTTAATGGAGGAGTTGAAGGCGTCCTTAGAGAAGTTTCGGTCAATAAAATTTGCGAATTATAGCTTAAATATGTCTCAGAGAATATTTGCGCTGATTCTAATGAGCGAGCTTTCAATAAAGCATCATCTAGAGTTAAAGTGAAATGCTCAAGTAGCCTATGTCAAATGCTATGGGAGGAAAGACTGCTTATAAAAACATCGCGAATGTATTCGTCTCTGTAGACTTCAGCCTGAACCGGTTTAAAACCGTAATCTTTTTGATACTAAATGTTATCAAATAACTATTATTGAAATGAATGATTAAACCTTTTCAGTTTGAAATTAAGGTTTTATTGCATTCATAATTACACTAAAATATGAATTAAAGAAAATATAACAATACATATAAAGGTGTTTAAAAATATGATTATAAAGAGATCATTTCACCACATCCAGATATTACCAAATCTAGTATGTAGTTATACTGTAACCTACTCAAAAATATTGTTAGTTTTTAAATAACCTCGTATTTTCATTTATATTTTTTGTTACATTGTAATATCCTTAACTTAAATTATCTGTATTGTTATTACATTCCTTGTAATTAGTTTCTTACCATATTACAGCCCTTATATTTAGTATAACTATATCATTTCAAATATTTTTAGTTCTTAAATTACCCATTTTGGTACTTATTTTCATACTTAGTCATCTTGTAAGCCCTTCACATCATATCTCCGAGGTTACCTCATAATAATAATAATGAGTTTTTTCCATAATAAACCTTAAGACGTTGGCAAAACAATCGTTACCACCTCTTACCTTAACTTATTTTTTACTATAGTCTCTTTGTAATGCCTATGCACTCACTTAAGTAAATATCAGATTTTATTATGTCAATATGTTACTTATCCATGTACTTGATATACTTTTAAGATTTTTTATTATAAATGTATAAATAAGCAAAAAAGTATGTGAAATTGAGGGAAGGAAAAAGGTAATGGTTAGGGCGACAAAAGGAGGCAGATGGAAAAATAAAATATGTCTGGTTCAATGGGAGCAAAGGGCAATGCCCTATACAAACCATCCCTTAGGTAAACCTGCGCAAAACCCTATCTATTCCTATTTCAGAGAATGTACTCATCCCTCGCTCTGTCACTAACTTATAACTCATATAATTCACAAGCACGTTCATTAGTAAATCCCACACTAATGACTTTGGACCAGATAACATCCCAGTTAAACTGATTAAAGCCTCATTTCCTTTTATTCTCCCTATCCATTTATCACATCTATAATTTTTCAATAAAAAGTACTACTTTCCCCACTATCTGGAAAACTTCTTTTGTACGTCAGATGAAAAAAACAACAACATCTAATTCAGCAGTTCTCAATGCTTTCTGTCCACTTTCCCTGTTATCTAACCAATCCCAAACCTTTGGAATGATTGGTCCAGTCACAGTTGTCCTAACATCTCGAGCAAAACAAACTTCTGAATCACCTCCAGTTCGGTTTTAGGTTTCTACTTCACTCACTTAGTTCATATTAAAATTTCCCACGACCTCCACTCAGCCATAGACCGAAAGAAACTCACCATTCTTATTCTCCTTGATTTAACCAATGCCTTTGACTCAGTTGACCACAATATTCTCCAAAGTAATCTTAAAAATATCTATACTTCTATAACCCTTTACTGGTTCCAATCTTCCCTCTTCAGTCACTCCCAGTATGTTTTAGTTGTTAATAAACCTCCATCCAGTCTCTAACCCTGTCTAAATGCATACCACAAGATTTCTCCTTATCCACCACCCTTTTTACCATCTATATCAATGATCTTCCTTCCTCCATCCAGCACAGTCAACATCACCTGTATGCTGTCCAGATTTATCTTTCCTTTGAACACACTGATTCATCTGATGCCATCCTAAAACTTCAGATATCGATGGAATATGTGCATGGGAAAACCTCAATAAGCTCACCCTGAAGGCCAGAAAGGCGATAGTCACCCTCCCTCTTTCCTCAAATCCACTCTTCTACCTCCAAATCTAGTCCTAAAAACTCACCTCTTTCCATAATTCTGTTAAAGATCTTGGCCTTACCTTTGATCAAACTTTCTCTTGGAAACTGCACATTTCCCAACTTCCAAGTTGTACTATACTATAAATTACATGCCAGTTATCGAACATTCTAGAAACAGGTTATTCTATACAAGAAAATTGGCCCATAGATTGCTCTCAGTTAACTGTGAACCGACCAGCAGTTAAGTTTGTGCTGGTACAGTTGTCATGTTACAATCTTAATTTCTTTGTCGTCTACATTACTAAATGTGCTTAGTGACAGTTGTGATCAAGATTAATAGCGTAATATGCTAAAATATTAAGCAGGAAGTTGATGCCTTTACTCAGTTTCCTATCACAGAATATCAACAAAGCAAGTAGCATTAAAGTAATGGACATAAGTTTAATAAAATGAAATGAAAAAATAATTGTATGATCCTTGAACGCACGTCTATTTAGAACAAATTATAAATACACAATAATAAAAAAAAAAAAAAAAAAAAAAAAAAAAAAAAAAAAAAAAAAAAAAAAAAAAAAAAAAAAAAAAAAAAAAAAAACAGTTTGGCCATATTAATTTACAAAAACTACAGGCGGTAGACTATTTGTCCAAAAAGCAGGGTCTATTAACATTTCGTCTATTTTTAATATTTGTATGTTAATTTAATTATTTCTTGTGGGTAACCATATTTTTAATTTTTGAATAATTTTAAATATTTTAATTGTAAAGAGAAAGGATTGGCCTCGGCCACTAGTTGAATCTGGGTCCCCTCATTCGTGGTATACTGCCACTAGGCCACTGAGATTGCATCCAAGCTGAGTTCATATAAATATGTGTCTATATATATAATATAAAATATATATAGTCAATAAATAAATATATATATATATATATATATATATTTTATTTTTTCATTTTTTTCCTTCTTATTGTAGCCCTATAAGAAGGGAGTTTATTTTCCACAAGTGCCATACAATATATGTACATAACTTGTGCTTTATGTTAAACAAAACATTACATTGTAATGAGATTCAAAGATATTAAACAATAGTGTACAAAAACAAGAAACAGAAATTATATAAAGTTGTACATAAAATTATACACACAAAATATATAAAGTTATAGAATATATAACCTAAGAAAGAACTTTCAAAAAAGAAACTATATATATATATACACTATTTTCGAGGTGAGAGATGGTCAACTGTTCTTCAATTACGATAGGTTAAATGATGGTCAGGATTTTCAGTTTACAATGATTTTATTATGGTAAGCCAACGTTTCGATCCAACTTGTGGATCTTCATCAGGGCTAAAAGAAAACAAATATATGAGTATCTATGCTAGAGGGTGACAATAAATGGATACATTACAGAACTGATAATAATATAAAAGATGGTGTATACATGAATATTAAAATAAGAGGCTGGTTAACAAGATAAAATAGAATCTGATATTTACCTACTGAGTCCAGGTGGATACTAAGACTAAAGGTAAAAATAAGGTGAGAGGTAGTAAAAACACTTATCAATAACAATGCTAAAACTCAAAATCTGTCTAACAACTCTTCACAACCTCTGATCTCTACTTTCCAATACAGATCTATCCCATAGATCCCCATACTCTCAAACAAAATTAAAAAATCCTTCTCATCGAGTTTCCCACACATCTGCCTAGTATTAAAAAATAACAATAAATTAAAAAATCTTTATACAAAACTCAAAGACCCAGTACCTCTCCTAGACAAGTGTTATGTAGTTTATCGTATCCAGTGCTCCACGCCTAATTGCAACAGTTGCTATACAGGTGAAACCAAAAATTATTTAAAAAGACGTATCTATCAACATAAATACAGTATTTCCACGCGTAATTCGTCTACATCTAAATTAGCTGAACATGCCATTGCCCACAACCATTCCTTTGACTTTGAGAACCCCTCCATATTAGCTACTGTACCTAACCACGATAAACGACTCCTCTCAGAATCCATTTTCATCCATCTAGAAAAAAAATAACCCGGTAAATCACAAAACAGATAAAGAGATAATTTCATCCACTTATTCTAACATCTTCCGCATCCTCAAATCCTAGTTTTGATTTCATAGGTACCTGCAATTATCTCTGTACCTCTTGTACTATTAATATTTTTTGTATTGTATGCTTCTTTCTGTATATTTTCCTAATTTTTATGCATTGTTACTGTTAAGTTTTTATCAAAACTTGAAGAATTTTTATGTTTTAAAAATTTTGGTTTTATGTTTATAGCTTTCCTAGAAGACTATGGTTTTACTTTTCTTATTTAAATATACTAATTTTCAGTTAATTATTCATTTCTAAATGATTAAACTCCCTATAAGTTCTAATATACCAAATTTAAACATGTACTTACAACGTGGTTTGCCAATTTTATGTTCCCGTGATGTTTTTCTTATAATAACACTTGTGTCATCTATTTACACCATCTACATCATGTTTCTATAGTTTTTTCACTATGACTCGTTTTATTTGTGGGAATTTAAGCATTTTTCACAACTTATGGTTATATAGTTTTTTCTCTATTTCTTTTTTTTTTCTCGTTTTAAACACTTTTAACTATTCAATTAAGTTCAATAAACTCTAAAAATACCTTTAATCACCAGTTTTTATTTCTGCCGTGCTTATAATAGTCGTTTTCCTTCACATACCATTTTAAAGATTGTATATTTTAAGTTTTCCGAAGTTTTTGGGCATTGCCACGCAATCCTAGCGCCTAATCCCTAGGCCCTATATAAGCGTGGGCAGATTCGTCCCTTTGTCCTAGGGGAGGCCCCTCGACTCCTAGCACATCACGATGAGCTGCACCACAGCGAAAATAACATAAATTAACAACTCAACGCACCTTCAAATACCACAGGTAGTATAAGGTAATGAGGTAAATCAGCATCGTTCCATTAGTATTAATGGTTCGAATTTCACATTTTAATACTGTTTTTCTGTTTTAGAGGGATCAGAAAAAAAAAAAGAGAAAAAAAAAAAACTCTTTGTCCTTTTGCGTTTGGCTTTACCAGGGACCACGTCCTTTTGCGTTTGCCCTTACCAGGGACTACGGTCTTTTGCGTTTGCCAGTTGCAGAGAACACGTCTCTCCACGCCTTACCAGACCAGCTGCCAGGTCTTTTGCGCTTTTCTTGCGGTCACTTTGTCGACCCACCGCCAACTTGGCTACCTTAAGTATCTCCAAACTGCTTACTTCCGAGGGGAGAAAATTCTTCTATGGGCAACCAAGACCACACCAGAAGAGCTTGCTTTGTTCATGCTGCGGAGATCTTCGTTTCTACTCTGCGTCTTCTGCCAGCCTGCAGACGAACTCTCTTCGCAGTCCAGCACTTCTGTTGCACCAACTTGTACTGAAGTTTTCAAGCGTAACTATATTCTCAGAAAATGTTTTATTTTTTATTCAATTGTATATGTCTTTAATTAGCTGGCCAGCTATTCTTTATTGTAATTTAGTTATTCTTTATTGTAACTTAGCTACCTTTTATTGTACCTTAGCTATTTCTACGTTTATCTCTCTTGTATTCTACTACAGCACATATTATTTTAAAATATTAATTAACTCTGTACATTTCATGCCAAATTGTGAGCTGAACTGGGGAACCCTGCAGAGCTGGCAGATAGCTGAGAACAGAAAACTGTTAGCCAGAGCACCATCATCAGCTTGCACCTCCCAGCAAAGGACACAGCATCTTCAGCTGTTTTCCGGTAACCATCAGGGGTGCAGTAATCAACTTCCGGCTAACTGTCAGGTGAGTGCCAGTTTTCGTAACCCTAGGCTAAGGTCCACCTCCCCAAGACTCTCTCTCACACTTGGTTTCATTACAGTTCTCAACAGTGTTGGGTTCTCCTTCAGTTTTGATCGATCCCCGACTGTCTTGATTGCAGAGATTTGTGATCACTGTGGGACAGCGGCAGAAGAAGAGCTACACAATTTTTTGTATGGATTTTATTCTTTTTGTAATAAACAGCAGGTTGTTTTTTCTTACCTTTTGGTTCTTCTTCTTACCCCAAAACCCAACAGTTACATTATGTATTATCACATTTTTATGTTATTATTGAGTCCAGACACAACTATTTGTATACAGTACCATATATTTTGTTAGTTTTTAAATATTTTTGTTCACTCAGTTGTCATGTGCCTTCACTTCAAAAGCGTTGGATTTCCCCGTCATTAACCTTTGAAGTCGGCAAACTAACCCCCTACCACTACCTCTCACCTTATTTTTACCTTTAGTCTTAGTATCCACCTGGACTCAGTAGGTAAATATCAGATTCTATTTTATCTTGTTAACCAGCCTCTTATTTTAATATTCATGTATACACCATCTTTTATATTATTATCAGTTCTGTAATGTATCCATTTATTGTCACCCTCTAGCATAGATACTCATATATTTGTTTTCTTTTAGCCCTGATGAAGATCCACAAGTTGGATCGAAACGTTGGCTTACCATAATAAAATAATTGTAAACTGAAAATCCTGACCATCATTTAACCTATACACTATTTTCCTTCATAGGTATCCTAAAAGATGGAGAGTATATTGGATAATTTACATGCTCCATGCCTATCATATTAGACACATTACATGCAATATGTTATGTTTTATTAATGAGGATTTAAGTACAATTTTAGAATACATAAAACATAAAAAATTAAGTTAATAAAACCTAAAGTAAAAATATAAGAAAAAGAAAATTACTAAGTAAAATATTAACCAAAACAAGCAGTTCAGAGCTTAGTAATTTTATCTGCTTTCCTACAGCCATCAGCCAGTAAGTAAAAGTCTATTGCTCTGATAAATTAGAATAAGTCTTTTTTAATTTTTTTTTTTATGAATCTCTTGTTTCGTTTCTGACAAAAGTCCAAACTTTTAATAAAACATTCAGTCTTGTCTGAATGTTGTCTAGTTTTCTCCTGTCAAATATTATGTGCTGTTTTGCTAGTCATTTTGTAGTTTGTTAAAGAGTGTTAAATATGGTTTAGTTTGACTTTATTCAGTAAGCATTTGTGTAAATTTATAGTTACTATGTAATATCCATAAATACATCCATGGCCCTACAGACTGGTGTTGTCCCTGGCCTCCTCAATGAGCCTCTGCCAGTTGCTTGATCTTGTTTGGCTGCTTTCCAATTTCGTACATATGTTAGAGTTAGAGTATCCTCCCTATTTAGCCTTGGTTGGTGGTATTTAGAGAGGGATACAGTCAGTCTAGTGAAACATATCCATATAAGATGGCCTGGAAATATCGAAAGGATTATAGAAGGCAGATTCCCGAAAAAACTGTTATAAATAGCAAGAGAGGAAGGCCCAGGCTATGATGGATTGATGATATGTATGATCTGCATATAATGGGCAACAGATCAATGGAGGAAAAGAGCTACTGACAGGGACGATTGGAGAAGCATTGTCGAGGAGGCCAAGGGATGTAGAGCCAAGAAGGAAAGAACTAAGTTATAAAAAATTTGTGACTGTCCCATCACCAAATTTCAATACCACTTTTGGAATGAAAAATTATTGCAATATTTTTAAACAGTATTTATCTATTTTAAAACCGAGGCTCAGTAAGCCTTACTGAGCACAATATCTCACTGAAGTATTAAGTATTTTATATGTTAAAATGAAATATTGCATTTGTTTTGACTTTAAATATTGACTTTGTACCATATAAATTATGGAGTGCATGACAGTAATTCTTTTTATTTGAATTGTGTAAACACACTCTACAGTTCAATTCCGACAGGCTGGTACTTTACTTAGAAATAAATACTAAAAAAGAAATAACTATTTATAAACTATACCATCTTTGGTTCAATAAGACAAGTTAAAATGTAAACAAATGTTTCTTTATTTTTTATTATGCCAAATAGTAGTAAGGTGAACTACATCTTTAGGCTCTTCCTAGTTTGTATCTGATAATGACTTCTAAGCTGAAAGATGTTATTCAAGTTAATATTAAGTGGTGACATAAATTATGGTAAATTTATTATCAAATTAAAATTTCGAATACAAATGTTTAATGAAGACCAAGGTAATGAGGAGGAAAATAGCTAAAAAAATCTGGTGCGATACCTGCAACATACAACTTTCACTTACGAACTTATATTATAAATTGACGTGTGTTTATTATATGTAAACGCAATCCCTCAACTTCACACATTTTTCCACATTTATATGCTTATATTTGTACATCTCCATAAGTTATAGAGTATTTGTATTGCAAAACTTGAAAGTTTGCAGTACTTTTCGATTCATTGTTGCTTATTTCATTTTTATACTGCTTGCTTGTTTTTAATCTGAGTTGATTTTTGTAAATATATCGTGAAGGAGAATCAATAGAAGGTGTATTTACGTCTCCTAGTAAAGTTTGTCTCTTATGCCATTCAGGAAACCAAGAACGATTACTGTTCCTCTAAAATCACTTTATATTGCATTCAGTAATCTATTATGGAGCTAAAGTTTCTAAAGTAAAATACAATTTAAGATTATTTTATACCATATTTTTTTCACACCTTAAATGCTTTAAATAATTTGAGCATCACGTATTTGCTCTCTAAAGTAAATTTTTTTATTGTTAAATAAAAGCTTTATTTTCATCAGTGATAATAAGGGATATGAAATTTTGATTGCCACATCGTGGGCCTATACATACATAAAATAACCAGTTTGATCAAAATCGTTACAGCCGTTTTTGAGTAAATAAAAAAAAAAAAAAAAACATGTGAAAATCAGACAAAATTTATTAAAAAAAGTTACCCCTCCGATTGACCAATTTTGATGAAATTGTGGCTGTCACATCACGGGCATATACATACATCAAATACCCAGTTTGATCAAAATCGTTTGAGCCGTTTTTGAGAAAATCGAAAAAAAAAAAACGTAAAAATTTATTAAATAAAGTAGCCCTTCCTTTTGAACAATTTTGATGAAATTGTTGCTGTCTTATCGCGGGCATATACATACACCAAATATCCAATTTCAGGTTCATACGGTTTATAGTTTTGGAGCTAGTCTGTTCACACACACACACGCACACGCACACGCATACGCACACGCACACACGCCCACGCACACGCACACACACACACGCACACACACACACACACACAAAGAATATGCCTATGCTTTTATTGTAATAATTATTTAAAGGAAGCAGGTTGGTTCACTGTTGATAATTTAGATGGAGTAACGTCTTTCATAAATCATTGTGGTCTTATTGAAAAACTATGGGTAAACAATTTTGAAAACAATTTTTTCAAAATATTACTAGATCTCATTCAAACAATAAATAAAAATATAAGTTCGGTATTATTTCCCCTTTGTTATTTCTCGCCGTTTCAAATGTGGCACTGTTTAGTGTGGCCCTGATCTAAACTGAAAAGGACCCATTGGAATTTTTTATCTCCTGAAGACCGGGAGTCAAAAGGTAAGGTCCAATAAACCTGATCAAGGCTCTTTTAACTAAAATTGACCCAATGGTAGTTCGCTTATATTATGGTCACATAAACTCTCGAAATAGGCCATGCCCAGAAGCACGTAGGGGAAGCTTCACCTCATGTTTATACATCAATACAATCTATACCACTAATGGAACCAGAATATAAACTATACCACTATCAATACCATAGACCAAAGTAAGTTTAAAAAACTGGATGTATATAATGAATAATAGATAATTGATTAAACAATGTGCAAAACAATATAATTTTTAGATCCTTCCAAACATACATATTACTTTTAACATGCCAGCTGTCATGCACAAAAATATATAAAAAGCAATATTACATGAATGTATACAAAAATTCTGTTAAACTAAAATACTTAAGCACATGGGTTTAGAAAGAAACATCTTACCTATAGTGAATGGTAGTTCTGTAATAGAAACAAAAAAGTAATTGAGAAGTAAAGAAAAATAAAAGAAAGGCAATTAAATAACAATTTAGTTCACATTACATTTATACAAATATATATTAATAATTTAATAAAATCACTTCCCTTTTATTTAAATAACTAGATATTTCACATCATAATGATATTGTAAATAAAAAATAATTAAATAAAATATCATTAAAAAACAAATAAAATTAATATTAAACATAATGTTCAGAAAAGATTTAGTGAAAGTGCCACTTCTGGTAACGCAATTTTGATGAAACCTTTGCTGTCATATCAAGGGCACAAACCTGCCTCGAATATCTAATTTCAGTTTTGCACAAGTCCTCTTTTTTGAGCTAGGCTGTTTAAGAACCAGAAAATATATGAAATGTACGATGACATAAACATAGTTCAATTTTATAGGGAATGCCCAAACTAATGAAGTATTTACTTCCCATGATTACATACAATACCTTCCCCTTTTGATGATAAAATATAAATATATGATTCCCCTTTTATGAATCAAAAGATAATAGAATTTTAAGAATTGGATTTCTCTCTCAAAGGCATATGTGGGGCAATGTAATGTCGCATGCTTATAATATGAATTTGTATATATATGATTAAAATAAAATATAAAAAATAAAAAAATAACTGCATGAGTGTATTTATGGTAATATTATTATTAATAAAAAAAAGAAATGTACATACTACTTATTTATTAATATTATATCAAAGGAACAAACATTTTATATGATGAATATTTTGAAGAATAAAAATTAGTTTTTAATTAAAGTAATGATTAACAATGCCATAGCTTACAACCATTACAAATAAGATAGAATGGACAAATAACATAAATATGATTAAACCAAATGCAACAATATACTAAAACTACGATATTACAAAATAATCAAACATATATACATATTGGGTACTGATCTGAATACTACCAGGATCTATGACAGCTCTCTCAACTCGTACAGCCTTTGATAGAAGCATTTATCCAATAGTGCCAAATGATAGAAAAAATCTTGGAGTCCTGTAAGTCTTATGAACATCTTCATACCACTAACTTGAAACACTCTTTAAAATGTTTTACTAATCAACTCCTTAAAACTCACTATGGATTACCATATAAATTAACAAGTCACAAATGAGACTTTGTAAGTCCTGAAGGGACACTCTATCACTTCCTATCATGATCATTTCATGTTCACTGTCCGAAGTCACATCCAAGAGTAACCCGCTGGAACATCCCTTACCTCACCTAAAGAATGGAGGGGGAAATATACCTCCACTGACAAATTTATTAAAAAGGTATTAAAATGAAAACAAAAATGATATATTTGTAGGTTCTCTACCAGGGAAAACACCTGTAAAGTTTAATTTGCATGGTTCTTGTCATTAAGATTGTAATTGATAACAAATAGATAGCGTGGGGACTATATTCTTAGAGTCTGGCTCAGGCCGTGAACAGAGGCACATCGGGTCCACGCTGGCATCGGAATTACCTGATCATTATTCATCTGATTGAATCAAAATTTTCCATGTGTGTGGAATGTGACTTTAGGAAGTGTTTTCTAAAATTTAGCGCAAATTGCCCAAGTATTTTGGCCAATAATTTAATGTAACTTAGTAAATATTCGGCGAAGAGCTAGCTGATAAGGAGCGATCTGCAGGAACCTGCACTGCCCCACTCCGCCGGCCCCAGCTGTTTGAGAAGCCCAGCTGTCAACATTAACATCCACAGGCATTTCTCTACGTCTTCTGTCATCGGACCCGGACTTACTTGTAATTTATTCTATTTATTTAATTTGAGGCAAAGAAAATTTACAAAATATAATTAAGAAGGAGAGAAAATAATAGTTATAGCAACAACAAATAATCGTTTGATTTTATTCTGGCATATAAATCACTATTTTCACTTATTTACTTGTATATATATATATATTTTTTCTTTTTCTTTTTTTATTTCCATCTTATTGGCATTTCAGTTTGTTCTATTTTATTTATTTTTTTTTATCTTTGCTATGCGCTTTCAACTATTTAATAAATTAACCAATAATATGATTTTATCTATACTGAACCTAATTTATTTTTTATGTCAATTTTTATCTTATTTTAAACTCGAATGACTTTTCCTAATCAAAGGAAAAGATTCCATAACTTTATTATTGATTTTTAACCTAGTTTTGTGTAGACCTTCATAATTTTTTTTTAATTTATTCTTTTTTTAAAAATTATTATTCATTAAAATATCTTCATCTTTTATCAATTAATTTTAATTTGTTTTTACATCTATAGTTTTTTTTTTTCATCTTGTTATATCTTCGTTATAATATCAATTTTAGAGATTTAAAAGGTAAACATATATATTTATAGTATTAGTTGATTGTGATATCTGTCTCTCTTTTGTTGATTTTAAATATTTAATTTTTAACTTTGTTTAAATTTTATTGCGAGATATTTATTTGTTAATTGGGATATTTTCTATTTCATTTTTGGATATATTATACTTATTTGTAAGCATACTTGTCCTTTCTTTTATTTTCTTATATATTGATATTAAATTTAGGTTATGTCATATCATGCCAAAAATAGAAATAGGTCAAACGGTATGGGTTCTGAGAACTGGTGGGCCCGTTCAAGAAGCTGTTGTTGCCTCTGTGATGACTGTGGCAACTGCGGGAGGCGGCGAGAAAGAATTTGTGAAAGTTGAATGGGCTGACGCAGAAAGAGTAACGCTAGGAAAGACAGTTTCAATTGATGATGTCTTTCCCCGATTGCCTAAATGTCCACAGAGTGTCACGGGGGCGGACGTAAAGAAGCAGGACAAAGGTCCACGCCCAGAGGACAAAGTTTGCCCAGTCTGCGGGCTTTCTTTTAAAGGTGAAAGAGGACTCGGAACCCATATCGCCAAGAAGCATCCCAGGGAGGCCAATAACAGGACTTTGAGGGCAATAATCAAGAACGCCGTAGACCCAATAAATGGAGAGGGTGAGAAATCAAAAGTAAAAGAGGACATTGCGCAGTGGTCTGCCACATTCAAGGGCCTTTTAGAAATGAATCAAGTGAATCCTGCGGATTTTGATGAGGCCGTAGGTAAGTTCCTAAATTTTCTTAAAGCATTAAATGCGGAACTACCAGGCCCCCAGCACCCCGCCATAAAGTTTTACAGAATGAGAAAAGAAAAAAAAACCAATATGGCTGACAAGGGTGCTGGAAAAGTCTCTAATCCGCAGAGGGCTAACAAAGCAGACAGGAGTCGTCGGCAGCAACAGTATTAATATGAAGTAGCACAGTATAATTATTATAATAACAGGAAAAAAGTAGTGCAGAATATTATGAATGCTGACGCTCCGAAGCAATGTCCTCTAAAAGTAGCGGATATCGAAAAACATTATAAAAGCCTCTTTGAGACTGAAAATTTCCATAAGTGTGCGGATTATGAAAAAGCAGCCCCGATGCCAAATATTATGTCTATAAATATTGAAGCATTCAAAAAAGCAATAAAATCTACATCTATGGACACATCGCCGGTGCCCGATGGCGTGTTAATCCGCACCATAAAGTATTTTGATGTTTCACATATATTCAAAACAATTACGGAGATAATGTTGAAGGTGGCCTATGTACCAGAACAACTTCGGCAAGGGCGCACAATTCTAAAATATAAAGGAAAAGGAGAGGCCAATAATATATCATCGTGGAATAATAACGATTTACTCAATTGTGCGCCGAATAATAGAAAACGTTCTGGACCAAGAACTAAGGAAGCAGGTCACCTTCCACAGGAATCAAAGGGGTTTTATTAAGGGACTTCCGGGAATGCACGTCAACGCGAGGATTATAGACGCAATATTAAAGGATGCGAAAACTAAGAAGAACGATTGCGCAGTCGCCTTCCTCGACATTGTTGGTGTGTTTGGCAATGTTGGGCATTCACACATAATTAACTCGTTAGAAGCGAGGGGTGTGTCACCGGATCTCAGGAATGTGATTTCGGCTCTCCTTAGCACAAATAGAATTAGGATTAATATTGGTGCCCACACGACTAGCCAAATCAAAGTGCTGCGAGGAGTGCCCCAAGGCGGCCCCTTGTCATCGTCGCTCTTCAATTTAGCTATTGATCATCTATACCGCGACCTGTGCGACGAAGATTTCTCCAAAAAGTTCGGAAAAGAGACCAAGATTTTGTGGTCCTCACAGGTTTTGAAGATGATCAGGCTGTGTCGGCGCGGGGCAAAGGAGCGGCAGAAAGAGTGATTGGCAGCATACAGAGGAACCTCGTGGAGATTGGTTTGGCGATAAATCCTCAAAAGAGTGTGGGCATAGTCTTAAATAAGGGAGAGCTGGAGGCAACGGTGCTCTCCCTCAAGAATGGAGACGGCATCCAAACAATTAAACAAGGAGAAATCATTAAGTATTTAGGATGCACCTTCTCGGGAGAGCAACTCTTTGCAGAGGATTGGTGACGAAATTAAATAAAAACCTTGATAAGCTGGTTACCTCTTGCTTGTTGAAGCCCGAACAAAAGCTCAACATTGTCAACCAATATCTGTTCCCAGGTCTCACTTACCCTCTCCAAACTGCGCCTTTAACAAAACTGCATCCGGAGGTGTTGGAAGGAATCGACACCATGATCCGTAGGAGCGTGAAGGCCATAATTGGTCTTCCTGCTAACACCTCTACGGCGATGTTGTACACTCCCAGGAGGTACCGAGGATTGGGTTTGATCCGCTGCCAATGGGAAGCTCCTCTTCAACACTGGTCCATTGTTCAGCGACTGTCCAATGTACCGGATGCCCTGTTCCAATCTACATTTGATTACTCGGCGGAGATAGCAGAGTGTGCTGAGAGATTGGGAGTTGAACAGGGGCATCGGAATATGAGAGCTCTACGGCAGTCGCTACGAGAAAACTCGTTTGAGGAATGGGCCAACTGCAGGTGGCAGGGCATTGGAGTACATTTTAAAGACACCCCGAAAGCTAACAAATACATGTACGAGAAGCAGATACTTTCGGGGTCTGAATGGTCCAATGCCCTGAAACTAAACATCAATTATGCACCCCTGCGCGGAGTCCCAGGTGTCAGCGGACAGGTGAAGAAGTTGGGTCCCTCTGTCGCAAATGTAACAGAGAGCCTGAAACACCAGCAAACGTGCTGGGGAAATGCCCCAACAACTCGCTCCTGATAACTCGCCGTCACCACAGGGTCAAACATGCATTGATGAGGCTCCTGAAGGAAAGAGACTGAGCCTGCTTCGAGGAAGTGTATTGTCTGGATACGGATGGATAGTATAGTAGCATTCCCGAAGACCGGAAAGTCGGCTGTCATTCTGGATCCCACCGTGAGGTACGAGTCTAATGACCTCGATCGGGTGAGTAAAGTTGACGAAGGAAAAAAAAAATATATGAAAAGTGTATCCCTTTTCTCAAAGAGAGGTTCCACGAGAGCTTCGGCAAGAGAGAGTTCCACGTGAGAGGCCTATGGTTCAGAGCCCTCGGAACCAAACCTAGATTAACCAGGAGCTTCATGGAGGATCTTGGTGTGAAGATAAAGGACGTAGCAAGCTTGGCGGAGAGTGTAGTGCTGGACTCCCTGGGTATAATACATCACCACATTTACGGTGGTGGCTGAATTCGAGACTGGTGAGGGGACATGTATGTATGTAAGTTATTTATTTATTTATATGTGTATTTATTTATTTATTTATAAGTGTATTTATTTATTTAGTTTATTATAATTAGTTATGTAATGATTTGTTAAATTTTTTTATCTTTTTTATTGCTGATTTAATATGCCTGGTTATTTTTGTTGTTGCATGATATATATATTTTATTCGAAGTCTCTAATTGTTATATGTATATTTTTCGTATTCAAGAGAGCACTCAAGGGTTTGAGTAAAAGAGAGAAAAAAAAAATTATAAAAAAAAAAAAAATTATATATAAAAAAATATATAACCATGTAGGTACAAATATATATAAGCGTGGATGTTATTATTAAATAAGGTGTTAAAAATAGTCTAAGATAAGATGTATATAGTATATAGTATTATATGTATATAGTATATAGTATGCTGTGTATTAGCAACCCAATGTAGTTGGGCAGCATCGCTTTTATAATGAATAAAGTGTTTCTCTCTCTTAATGGCTTTTATTTTAGCGGTCGAAACGGCTCTACTCTGGTAAACAAAAACAGGATGTCTTGATTTTAGCACATTATCTACCTAAAAAGGAACTTGTAAGGAAATTAAGTTTCCGCATTTGATCAGCACCTAGTCCTTCTACTAATTTAGTTATTAATTAAAGTATTGATCAGCTAATTTTAAATTTAGACTCCTTATTAAAAATGAAAAATTTTGATATCCAACAAAATTTTGATATCCAACAAAATATATTTTATTTGATTACTTATTAAGTTTTCTAATTGGTAAGTGGCTCTATCATCAGCTATGACAAATATATATGAATATTTTGGCTACCTCTTAACCTGATACATAGCACTTGCATTATGTTGTAATTCCGGATATCTTTGTTTTCAAAATATATATTTTCTCCAAACTTCTGGCCTAGCAATGCGTAGCTGTCTAGCTCCTGACCTCTCTGATATTGTTTTTAACAACCTACTTGATTCCGTATTAACTAAATTTCCCAATGATATTTTTTTCATTAAAAAATATGTGGACGATTTCCTACTGATACTTAATCCCAACACTATTACTGATATTATCACCACCTTTAACTCCTACCATCCATGTCTTCATTTCACTGTTGAATTGGAAACCAATTATTCTCCCAACAACCACATCACCAAAAAATCAATGTCGCAAAAAACCTTATCCATTGTAGCCTGACTTTGTCTGATCCACAATTCCATGATCAGAACAAAATCTGCTTGAAAAATATCTTAAAACCCAATGATTATCCCGAACACTTAATAAAAACACTGATCAGTAACACTGCTAAAACTCACAGTGGTTCTACCAACTCATCACAACCTATGCTCTCTACTTTTCAAAACAGATCTATCACATATAAATATACGCCTAGTATTAAAAAAATAACTAATTAAAAAATCTGTATACAAAACTAAAAGACCCCGTACCACTCCTAGAAAAATGTAATGCAGTTTACCGTATCCAGTGCTCCACACGTAATTGCAACATTTGTTATATTGGTGAAACCAAAAATTATTTTAAAAAACGGATTTCCACACGTAATTCGTTAACACCTAAATTAGCATAACATGCCATTGCCCATAACCATTCCTTTGAATTTGAGAATCCCACTGTATTAGCTACTGTACCTAACCATGATAAACGACTCGTCTCGGAATCCATATTCATCCATCTGGAAAAAAATAACCCTGTAAACCATTAAGTAGATGAAGAGATCATTTCATCTACTTACTCTAACATCTTCAGCATTCTCAAATCCTAGTTTTTAGATTTCATAGGTAGCAGCAATTATCGATGTACCTCTGTATTAATGTTATCTTTATTATTGTATAACTTCCATAAAGGAATTAAGAACGATAATCCACATAGCTAAAGATAACAAAGCTCCTGAAATTGATCGAATTCCGTTCTGTTACTATCTCATTATAATAATATTTTTTCATCTGGTAAAGTTCCCAGCAGTTATAATCAGTCTATAATTTTTCCCTTACATAAGAAAGGTGATAAATGAGTTGTTACCAATTACAGAGCTATTGCATTCGAAAACGTTATAGCTAAAATTTTCATGGGTCTTATTTTACAATGACTAACTCAATGGGTAGAAAACAATATTATACTTAAGGAATTTCAATCAGGGTTTAGAAAAGGCTATTCTGCTGTAGATAATATATTTGTATTAATTAATACAATAAATCTGAAACTAGCCACTAAGAAACTTATGCATTTTTTGTTGATTTATCGTCTACATTTGATAGTATCGATCGGTATTCGTTAATGTATAAATTAATGCGGCTAGGTACATCAACAAAAATGCTTCGCATAATCCGTGGCCTTCACGAAAATACCGAGGGTTTTGTATGGGCTAAAACAGGAATTTCTGAAGGTTTTCCAATCTCTATGGGTGTTAAACAGGGTGCTCTTCTTTTGCCTTTGTTATTCTCCCTCTTCCTAAATGATATAGACGAATATTTTGATGGGGGTGTACAGGTGCATAACTTTAGAATACAACTACTGTCTTATGCAGATGACTTAGTTTTATTATCCTCAAATCCTGTTACGATGCAGCTTATGATAAATCAAATTGAATCTTACTTTCTAGAATGGAATCTGAAAATAAATTTAAATAAATCCAAAATAATTGTTTTCCGAAACGGAGGGAAACCAGCAAAAAATGAAAAATGGCAGTTTGGACATAGCAGTACCGAAGTGGTAAACAACTATAAATATTTAGGCGTAACGCTATCTTCTGGGCTCTTTTTGGAAAAGCATCTTAGTGAAAGACTATAAACTGCAAAACAAGGCTTAAATACTCTCTGGCACACATATATAATGAATAACGATATTTCGCATTCATCTAAACGACATATATTTAATACAGTCTCTAGGTCAATTTTGTGTTACGGGGCGCAGGTTTGGGAAGGACAAAGATATAGGAAGGTTGAAAGTTTGTTAACATTTATTATCAAAAAGTCGTATAGTCTGCCTCTTAATACACCTAATTATATAATATTTATTGAAACCAATTTAGAACCCATATTTATCAAACTATATTTAAATTATATTTTGAAAGTTATGAATACCCCTTACAGGCTCACACAGGCTACCGCTATCGAGGTAATTAAAAAAAGACTTTTCTTGGTTTAAAAACATATATTCACTATTACAGAAACATTGTAGTTATGAGAGGAAACAGAATATTTGTGTTGTGATTCGGTCTTTGAGGAGATTTTTGGTTTCTCCAATGTAACAGGAATTACAATTTGGTGCAGAGCAAGGAATGTGATAAACAATTTGAGAGCGGTGTGAAGGAGGGATGGGGTCTTTGAGAGGAGTGTAGAGTTTTGAAAGTGTGTTGTGTGATTTGAAGGCTAGGCATAAATTAGGTTAAAAACTAAAATTAAAACGTGATCGTATTTAGCGCCTAGTGGTCTAAAATCCGTGAATTTTTTTTCAGTTTCTCACATATAAATCGGCAAATACAGATCACAAAGTATTGCTTTCTTCTTACTATAAGAGGCTATACTATTGCAAATAGAATGATATATTTGAAGATTAAATCGGTTTAGTGGTTTAGCCGGGTTTGGTACATCAAAAATCTGTAGTTTTAACGATTATGGTGGAAACTGTGTTCCAACGCCTATAACTCAAAAACATCTAGTTTAAATTAAAAATGTAACAGATAAAAGTTGCAGAGCATCAAATTTAGCATGAAACAAGCTCCCTACTTACAACGGTAGCTAAACCCTGCGTGGAAATACAAATGAAAACGTGAAAGAATTCGTAGTGGGTACTTCCTTCTAAGACTTCGGTTTTTGAAGTATCAGCGGATTTGATAAAATATTCATAAAAATAACTACTTAGAAATTTAGGTACTTAGCAAAATTTATCTTTTAATTTAACAAATGGAAGATGGTTTTTCAGTAGTTCAAAATGGTTAATCCTTCAAAAACCGAAGTCTTAGCAGGAATTAAGCACTACGAATACTTCCAACGTTTTATATGTATTTCCCCCAGGATTTAGCTAAATTTCGTACGGAGCTTATTTCATGCTTAGTTTGATGCTCTGCAACTTTTATCTAAAATATTTTTCATTTAAACTAGATATTTTTTAGTTGGAGGCGTTGGAACACGGTATTCCACCAAAATCGTAAAAATAAAAGATTTTTGATGTACCAAACCTGGCTAAAACGCTAAACCGATTTAATCTTCAAATATATCATTCTATTTGCAATAGTATAGCCTTTTATAGTAAGAAGAAAGCAATACTTTGTGATCTGTATTTGCCGATTTATGTGTGAGAAACTGAAAAAAAAATCCAAAAATTTCACGGAGTTTAGACCCCTAGGCGCTAAATACGGTCACGTTTTAATTACTTTGTCTCCAAAGGAGTGGGCTAATTTTAAAATTAATGAGCTCGTTTTACACAAAATTTGATATTCTACAACTATTATAGGTAACATTTTTTGTTTGGAGTAGCCCTCTTCAAATTGCAGGCCTTGGAACATGAGCGTAATTCATTTTTCCGCTACAGTGGCTAAATTGACTGTCGGTTTTGGCGAAAATACTAAACCGATTTTAACTGTGAGGACCTCAGTCGACGCAAAATTTTTTACCCTTTCATTTTAGAAAGAAAACAATTTTCTCTGCGATAAATGTTTTTCGAGTTAAGAGCGAAAAATTGAAAAAAGTTCAAAAATGTCGATTTTGTTTGCCTATAAAATTGGATGGCAACCGATCTGAAGTGGCAGACGTTCACATTTGTTGTCTATGAAATGAGTATTTTCAGCCTATGATCAAAAACTTTCTTCAAATCAGACACTTTTTTTGGCCCTCAGCTCCCGGACTATATGATGATGAGCAATTTGTAGTGAGAATATTTATTAATTATTATTAAAATATAATTTAATTTTACAATTTCTTTAGCTACTTCTGTCTGTCTGTCAGTCTGGCTCTAGCCGTCTTATAGTGAGGACCTGTTATCAACTCTTCTGTTTGTTTTTTTTTCTCTTCGCTATCAGTCTTTTTTTTTTCCATAGTTCTTATTATCATAATTATATCTTATTTTTTCGAAGCTTTTATGGACCATTCGTACAAAATCCGAAGCCACCTACAGCCTTAAAAGTTATAAAGGTAAGATATAAAATTAAGTTCCCGTTGTGGACAGTGCCGTGATAAGGACAGTGAGCTTATCCCCACCATAGCTACCGCTCCCCACCAGCTCTACAGTACCTATTGCTAATCCAGTAACGTAGCATCCTCAGTAATGACGCAGCGCTACAATCGCGAGAGACGAGAAGCTGGCAATAGTTTGCACATCGTGCAAATTATTATATCACAAAAAATGCTGCAACGTTTCCGAATCGGACGCTAAAAAGAATTGGACTGCCCTTCATGCAGAAAAGCGCCCGGTAAATCCACGGCAACGTGCGATGGAGTGAGTGAGGACGTAATAGGAGCAATAAAGAAACTTTCAGAGGACCTAAAAGAAATTAAAATCACACTCGAAAAGCAGAGTGAAATGACCTACGAAAGTAACGAGAGATTAAAAAAAATTGAGGAGCGTGCTATAAAGCACGAACAAATTATAGAAGAATTATTAAATGAAAACAAAAACTTAAAATCAAAAATCAGCGTGCTCGAGGTGCGAGTTAATCAGGCTGAACAGGCCCAGCTTTCGAATTCTATTGAAATCAGAGGAGTGAATATGAAAACCGGCGAATCAACAGAAGGTTTAGTGTGCTCCATAGGAGCGGCTCTGGGTCTCAAGTTAACTGCCGAGGACATCGACGCAGTGGAAAGAAAAAAACCTAGATCTGAGGACCCTCGGCCACCCCCGATCGTAGTCCGCTTCGTCAGGCAAACGACTCGGGACGAGATCGTCCGCCTTAGAAGAGTAAAGAGGGACTTCTCGACAAGACACCTGGGATGGGAGACTGACGAGAGGGGGTACTTAAGCGAGGCGATGAGTCCAGGAAATAGGCACCTCTACTGGCTGGCGAGGCAAAAGAGGGCGGCCGGAAAGCTAAAGTACGTCTGGTTCGCCGGCGGAAGGGTTCGGTGCAGGCGGGACGACGGCTGTCCGGTCAACATAATAAATAAGAAGGAGGATGTAGAGGCCTTGCGCTGATATAGGGGCAGTCATTACCTCAAATTTACTTTTCTTTCGTTTATGTTATATTTTTATTCTTTTTTTCTTCAAAATTCTTATACTATTTTTAAACTCAGAGGGATTTATTTTATTTTCAACTCAAATATGTTTCTTTTGATTATTTTTAATATTCAGAATTTTTCATTCCATAACATTAATGACTATAAGCCTCAATCTTCATGTATCTTTTCTTCACTATTTTACAACTATCAATTAGTTTTGTTTCATGTCACCACTAATATCCAATACTGTACCCATCAACCTCTACATTCCTACACCCTTCTCAGATCAATCCCACTAATTCATTCATATGAGTAACATCCTTCTATCCTAGCACGTTAATTCCCAATCCCTTCCAGCACATTATGATGAGTTCCTAGACCACTTTCTCCATAATTTCTATCACATCATTGCCGTCTCGGAAACCTGGCTTAAACCAAATATCCCATCCTCTTCTATATCTATCCCTAACTACTCGCTCATTCGTCGTGATCGTGAGGACCGAACTGGAGGAGGAGTTGGTCTTTACGTTCACGATAGTCTGAGGGTAAAAATCCTTCTAGAATCTCCTTCCTCCGAACTTCCTCATCCGGAATATCTCCTCGTCGAAATTTCCTCCGATGCCTTTTCCCTCCTCTACATAATAGTTTACCGCCCACCGCATGCCCAATTTGATCCTTTCTTTGAATCCTCCCTCTTTACCTACGTCCCGTTATACAATAACGTAATCATCACTGGTGATTTTAACATAAACATTCTCTCCGATTCTCCTAACAGATCTTACCTCACAGACCTCATCCATTCACTCAACCTTTTCATAGTACCCTACCAACCAACCCACCATACTCAGTTAACCAGCACCTGGTTAGACCTTTTTATAATAGATACCCCCCATAACCTATTGTCTTCCTCACAACATCCAGTACCTTTCCTATCAAACCATGACCTCATCAAAATCTCCTATAATATTCCAACACCTAAACTATGTCCTAACAAAATCTCCTGGCGGAACCTTGATTCACTAACCTCCGAAAAGCTAAATCCTTATTTTGATTCACTTTCCCAATCCCTAGATCCCATTTATTCCTCATCCTCCATTGATGAAATGGTGAAATGCCTCTCGTCTAATCTCTCCACTTTCCTAAACCAACATGCTCCCCTCAAAACTTTTACTTTTAGATGTCCTGCCGCTCCTTGGATAAATCTTGAAATAAGAGAGCTAATGAGGAGAAGAGATGCCGCGAGAAGACGTTTCAGACGCACCCATACCACCGAAGATTACTCCCTCTTTAAATCCCTACGCAATATCACCCAATCATCCTTACGGCGTGCCAAGGCACAGTTTTTCCATAAATCCATATCACAAGCCCAAGATCCTAAATCCAAATGGAAAATCCTTAAAAAGTTATCAGTTGTCAAATCCAAATCCTGTACTCATTACCCCATCGACCCAGATGAACTAAATTCCTATTTCGTAAACCCTTCAACTACTCCTCACCCCTCCTCATACTCATTTACGCAAACCTTCAACCCTGATAACTTTTACTTCCTTAATATTTCTCCTGAAGACTTGCTCTCCTCCGTCCTTAAATCCAGAACCAATGATTACGGCCCCGACCAAATTCCTGTAAAGATAATCAAACTCTGTCTCCCTGTTATCTTCCCTGCTCTTTTACACATATACAACTTTTCCCTACAAAATTCCATATTTCCTGAAGCCTGGAAAAAAGTGATAGTTCGTCCGCTGAACAAAGTACCAATTCCCACCTCAGCCTCCGACTATAGACCCATCTCCATCCTTTCTAACCTATCTAAACCGCTCGAAAGAATTTTCCACACCCAACTCAATGAGTTCCTAGAGCGGAATGCTCTCCTCAACCCTCTTCAGTCCGGCTTTCGTTCCCATTATTCCACACAATCTGCTCTGTTAAAGATCACTCAGGACCTCCATTCCTCCATAGACGAACATAAAATTACCATCCTAATTCTCTTTGATTTCTCAAAAGCGTTCGATACCGTCAATCATGAGATCCTCCTTTCTAAACTCCAAAACCTATCCATATCAAACAGCGTCTTAAAGTGGTTCCTCTCCTTCCTATCCCAACGTTCACAAACAGTTCACATTCCTGATAAACCTCCTTCCTCACCTCTCTTATTAACTAGAGGAGTACCACAAGGATCCTCACTTTCACCAACTCTCTTTTCCCTCTATATCAACGATCTCCCTGAGTCCATCAACCATTCACAATACCACTTGTACTCTGATGACCTCCAAATTTACCTATCCTTCCATCCTTCCAAAATGCTGGAGACAATCCGGAAATTACAAGAAGATATAGACAGCATCAACGCCTGGGCAGAGAAAAATGAGTTAAAACTGAACGGAAAAAAAACCACGGCAATCCTCATTGGCTCCAAGCACCTTCTTAATTCCCTTCCTTACTACCCCTTACTCCGCCTTAATGACCAAACCATTCATTTCCAATCCCATGTCAGAAACCTTGGAGTGATTTTTGACCAGCACTTGTCGTGGAATAACCATATTTCCGAAATCACCAGAAAATCAATTGCTATCCTCAAACAGTTCCTAAGATCACGTGACTGCATGCCCTCAAAAACTCGTCAGCTCCTAGTTTCCTCTCTTATATTCCCCCATTTCGATTATGGCTGCCTTGTATACGGTGGACTGTCTGGTATGCATGAGGCGGGGTTGAAGAGACTAATGAACTGCTTCATAAGATTCATTTTCGGTGCCCCCAGGCGCTCCCACGTCTCCAGCTGGTACGCTGAATTGAAATGGCTCTATCCAGTTTTTCGACGGCAATACTTCCTAGGTGTTTATCTTTCCCGAACCTTTAGAACCAAGAAACCTCCGTATATCCTAAGTTTTTCACACCATGCTCCTCCATACATTCTCTAAACACCAGATCCCAAACTTCTAACCTGTATATCCCTTTCTACCGATCTGCCTCCTTCACAAAATCCTTTATCATCCGTGCTGCCACCTTCTGGAATTCATTACCTGTCTCCATCCGAAATACTTCATCCCTCACCTCCTTTAAAACCCAACTATTCCATCACCTCCTGAATCGCCAATCTCCCGTAAATATGTAAATAGTGAAGCAATAGTGAGGACATATCTATACATATATATCTATACGATTTTTTTTTTTTTTTTTTTTATACCTTTTAAGCTGAAAAGCTGATCAAAGTTTTGTACTTAACATCCAAATGTTTATTTTTTATTTCTTCTTACAATATTCTGTTTCAGTTATTTTTATTTTATTATTTTTAATTTTGTGTCTACTTTGTATTTTAATTTTTATTGTATTCTTTATTTTTTATTGTATTTCCTTTAAGTAGCCAGACAAATGGCCATTAATTTTGTTCATGTCTGTTATTCTTAGGGGACTTAATGTCCCAGAATAAAAATTACTTTTTTCTTTCTTTTCTTTCTTTCTTACTTAAATGTCATTATTACCTGCCCGTATACTCTATTTCCATACTCTCAGTTTTTTAGTAAATGCGTATTTTTTATCTTTAAAAGCATCCTAAACTGTTTGAAACTTATTTCTTGCTATGTGAGAAGACATTCAAGAAAAACTGTAGATGAAAAAAGTGCATGCCTGTAGTGCTCTAATATTGCTAATATATGTGCTTTGTCCGAACTACGAAAGGAGCTTTTGGGGTAGAGATGTGACACCCCCCTCACCCGGTCTGTTGACCTCAAACTGCCTCTGAACCACAAGGTTGGTATAGCACCAACACAGTATCAAACATTTCCCCCCACATTGCAAAGGTCATCTATAGTACACATGCTAGTATAGTACACACTAGCTATAGTACACACCTTCCCTATGTAGCCACCCTGGATAGTCTGCAAGCACGAAGGTGGCAGCACCACCAGCAGGCTAGGGTACGCAGGAAGTGTTGATAGCACCAACATACTTACCCAAAGTATAATTATAATGAAACCACAAACTGATGCCTCGGATATGATTAAATATAAAGGTAATGAATCCGGCTATCCCCATAGGATATTAAATTTTGGATTCTGGAAAATTCTATCGTTGTGTACACCAGGAGCACTCAAACTGCTCTTTGATCAGTTTGATAGATTGATAGATATATACTGGACCTTGTTGCCATCCTAGAAAAACGTTATAACTCAATCAACTACAGTTGTGACAACCACCTACACGAATATGGTACCGGCTTTATTGTTACAGGTAGATTCAGACATTGTGTTATTGTTTTTAAAGCTGCTCAACTTAAAGCTATGCCTCAAACGGATCAATGGAAAATTCTGCTTGAGATCCAGTATATTGAGATCCATGCCCCTAATGAGGTTGCTAGTGATGAAGAGAATGACTTTTTCTATGATCTTCTCAAGAGAACACTCATCGTCTGCCGAAGGTACAGTGTGGAGATAATATCAGGAGATCTAAATGCCACATTTGGATGAGAGAACTGTTTTGCACTAACAATAGGAAAACACAGCCTGTACAAGACATGTAATAATCATGGTATATGATTGGTAAATCTTACTGCTTCGTAAGATCTAAGTAGAGAGTAGGCTGCTTTTTGGCGAGGGAGATACTGTCTCTGACCAGGCTGTGGTCCGTATCCACATATGCATCTCTAAAAGCGTGAACATCCAAAAGATTGGACTTATTCCTATTATTTATGAGGATGTGGTTGATCTGATTAACGGTCTCACCATCGGGTGACCTCCACGTACCCTTATGAATATCCCGATGGGGAAAAAGAGTGCCTCCAATTGTCATGCCACAAGAGTCAGCCAAATTTATCAATTTGTGGCCATTTTCATTGGCTTTCTCATACAGGCTGTGCACTCCAATAGTTGGCATGAAGCATCTCTCGAGCCTGACTTTTGCATTCAAATTGCCTGCTATTATTTTAACATCGTATTTCGGGTATTGGTGCACTGTTCTTTCCAAAAGGTGGTAGAACTCATCCTTTTCCGCCTCTGACGTCACTTCGGTTGGTGCATGTGCACTGACTAACGCGTAATTCCTAAACTTCCCTCGAAGTCTGATAACGCATATCCTCGAACTTATAGTTTTGAAGTAGATGATAAGCTGCTTGAACCGTTTCCCCACTACAAACCCAGTACCATGCATGTGGAGACGTTCGTGGCCGCTATAGTAAATGCTGTGGCTTCTTTTTTCTAGTATTCCAGACTCCGTCCATCGGATCTCTTGGATTGCAGCTACATCTATTTTGTAAACGCTCTTTATTTGCTCAAGCTTGGTTACAACTAGGTTATCATCACTGCCTACATGACTCGAATATTATTTTCAATATCCCACACCTCCAATTGGTATTGATACATCCAATGGTGGTGGCTGACTAAGAGGTGTATTTATCATGCTTTTTCGTGTATATCCAATGTCTAAAAAAATTTCTTATCCATAAATTTTAAAGAATTTTCATAATATATTGTTAATTGACAATGTTGATTATTAAATAAAATATGAAATTAAAAATAAATAAATAAAATATAAAAATAAAATAATGTTGATTATTTTTTTATTGAAGTGGAATTGTTTTAAAAATTGGAAAGTTTCTTTAGTGTAATGGATGAAATAGTTATAAATTATAACCATGAGACTGGGATAATAACAATGAAGGTACGTGACTTAAGTCGCAGTGTGAATGTATGTTGGTAGACTACTAAAGGGGAATTATGTTTTCCACTTGTGGCTTCTCCAAAATAAAAATAAAATAATAATATAAAGATTTTAGAATGCTTCAGAATAACATCTTTTATAATAGTTGGTATAATATACCAACTATACCTTAATTTAGTAGGTATAAATATGACCATAATTAATTACTGGTGACAAAAGAAAAAATTATTCACATTTAATTGAAAAATGAGTAAGACTTTGTCTGATAATGACATTTCAGTAGCTTAAGAAATTTCAAAAATATAATCTGTATGACACTATACAATTAAGGAACTAAAATTAAAAAAAAAATTTTTTGTGGCTGGCGAAGAGAGCTCACCAGCCTTCTATTAAGGTGTTGCTTCTTTCCTCAAGGTAAGCAGCTATATCATGGGAGTATGATATTTTTGCAAATTATAAATTTTCTAACTTCTAATTAATAGTTTAAGGACAGAAGAAGTGAGTTAAATATTTTTTTTTGTTATAATAGACCCGAAATACTTAAATTTTTCTATATTTTCAAATTTATTCCCTTCTATGTAAACATTTCTGAAATTTTGAACTGAAAATGTGGGAATTTTATTCAATCATTTTCTTAACATTTTTTCAAATTAAATTTATACAAAGTACAGCCTATGATCAAAAACTTTCTTCAAATCAGACCCTTTTTTGGCCCTCAGCTCCCGGACTAATAGCTAAAAACTGAAAAATAACACAAACTGAAATATAACACAAAATATGTGTTTGAGAGTTGAAAATATGTGATTTTTTAAATTTCAGAATACAAATTTATGGATAGAAATCCTTTTATCCTTTATAATTTAATTTTTTTTGTGTGTGTGTTTGGGGAAGAAAGCTTTAACACAGGCAGCCTTTCCCAGCTCAATATTTCCTCCCCCAGAATATTTGTGCACATAGCTTCCCAGTAGGTCATGAGAAAAAATATACTAATAATACATAAGCTATGGCGTAGGGGAGTGGCGGCCCCATCGCCCGGTCTTTGTACTGCAGACAGCCACTGGCCCTCCAGGTTGGGGGAACAGTACACTCACACTCATACAGTACACTAATACAGCACACTACACTCACCCTCACACCACAGACAAAGGTCAACAACAGTACACACCCTAGGGTCACCTTCCCTAGGTAGCCGCTCCGGATGGGGGAGCGAGTCAGGGAGCTCTGAGGAGGCAGCCCCTCCACCTGACTAGGAGGTCGAGGGCTGACTACCCTCACTTCCAAAATAATTAATGTCACAAATCCTCAATTAGAAGAAGCCGGATTGTCTCAATCGATACGACCCAGGAAACGCCATAGGGACCTACGAATAGCCTTTTGGAATGTTTTAACACTTAACCGACTGGGGGCTCTACGGAACCTCCTCACACAACTGGACTCATACAAGGTGGACATAGCAGGAATCCAGGAAATCCGCTGGCTGGGAAAAGGAATACAAGAATTAAAACAGCACACCATATACTATAGCTGCCATGAAACCCACCACACTTTTGGAACCGGATTTGTTGTCAAGGGAAGAGCCAGGCAACTCGTAAGACACTTCGTGCCATATAACCCACGTATGTGCTATATCAGGCTCAAAGGAAAATTCCTGAACTACTCCATCATAAATTGTCATGCACCAACCGAGACTGCCACAGAGGAGGATAAAGACCTCTTTTATGAAGATCTCAGGAAAGCTCTAAACAAATGCCCGCCCCGAGATGTGAAGCTAATCCTTGGAGACCTCAATGCCCAGGTCGGCCGAGAACAGGCATACCAACCCATTATCGGAAAATACAGTTTACACGAAACATGCAACGACAATGGGCACCGTCTAGTAAGCTTTGCGGCCGAGCACGGACTCAGTGTGGGAAGTACGCTGCTCCAAAGAAGAAACATACATAAACAAACTTGGAGATCACCAGATGGAAAAGTGGCCAACCAAATAGACCATATACTCATAAGCTCCAGGTACAAATCTCACCTTGTAAGCAACAGAACATATAGAGGAGCCAACATGGATACTGACCACTACCTTAGCATAGCGAGAATCCGATCAAAATTTCCTTTCAATAAAGCTCCCAGGAACACAGATCAAGAGGATGTTCAACACTAGGAAACTAAAGGAACCAGAACACCAGGAGGCGTATCAGAGAAAACTCACAGAGAAGCTTACGGAAGAACTACAGAGAGCAGGCCCCAGCATTGATGAACAGTGGAAGGGAATTTCTAATTCCATCAAAGCAGCAGCAGAGGAAGCACTGGGACCCAGACCAAAGATACAAAGGTCTCCATGGTTTGACGAAGAGTGCCTTCGAGCTACCGAAGAAAAGAATAAGGCATATAACAAAAGAGTTCAAAGGCACACCAGGAACACGGATGAGACCTATCGCGAGAAGAGAAGGGCTGAGAAACGGCTGCACCAAAGAAAGAAAAGAGAATGGGAAAACAAGCGGATGGAGGAAATCGAGAACCTACGTAGTGCTAATGAATGCAGACTCTTCTTCCAAAGAATCAATGAAGGCAGACGTGCCAAACCAAAAGTTACATGCTGTAAGGATGAGGCTGGCCACCTCCTCACAGAAAAAGAGGATATACTCAGAAGATGGAGACGGCACTTCAGAGAGGCACTTAACAGAGCAGACTGTTTAAATATAAGCCCAGAAGAAGAAGAGGAACAAGCTCCCGTTGAGGACTCTGAACCCCCTGACGAGGATGAGATAGAGGAAGCCATCAGGAAGCTAAGGAATAACAAAGCACCTGGGATAGACGAGATCCAGCCAGAACTCTTGAAATATGGTGGGGAGGAGCTAAGAAAAGAACTTCACAACATGATAGTGACAATCTGGGAACAGGAGCGTATGCCAGAGGACTGGGCAAAAGCCATAATATGCCCCATACATAAGAAAGGAGACCAGTCTGACTGCAAAAACTATCGAGGTATCGCACTCCTGTCATGCGCATACAAGATTCTATCAAACATTCTCTTTGATCGGCTGTCCCCCTTGGCGGAAAGACAATTGGGGAACTACCAGGAGGGATTTAGAAGAGGTAGGTCAACTATAGACCAGCTCTTCACACTAAGAATGTTATTAGAAAAGTGTAAGGAATACCGGATCACGACTCACCACCTCTTCGTCGACTTCGAGGCCGCGTACGACAGTGTGGATCGGATGGAGCTCTACCAGATTCTTGAGGAAATGGGAATATCTAAAAAGCTGACAAGGCTGGTAAAAATGACCATGAGGAATTCAAAGTGTGTGGTACGCATCGGAGCCGATGTATCGGAGGAGTTCTTCACAGACAACGGAGTGAGACAGGGAGATGCGCTCGCATGCCTGCTCTTCAACCTGGCCGCAGAGGGAGCTGTCAGGAGATCAGGAATTCAGGTTGGGGGAACCTTGTTTAACAGACTGGTGCAGTTGCTGGGATATGCTGACGACCTGGACATAATGGCCAGGTCCAAAGGAGCCCTAAAGGAAGCATTTCTTGCCCTCGAGAAAGCTGCAAGAAAATTCGGTTTAAAAGTAAACCAGCAGAAAACAAAGTATATGCAGGTTGGAGGGCTAAGAAACAATACCGAAGAGTACTTTGAGGTAGGTCAGTACAGATTCCAGGTGGTCAACAACTTCGTCTACTTGGGAAGTGAAATAAACTCCCAAAACGATGTCTCCCAAGAAATTAAACGTAGAATAATAACCGCCAACAGGTGCTACTACAGCTTATCCAGAAACTTCAAAAATCGTTATCTTTCAAGGAAGACCAAAATAAGTCTGTACAAGACAATAGTCCGCCCAGTACTAACTTATGGCTCGGAGGCCTGGGCCATTAAGAAGGCGGATGAAAAGCGGCTCTTGGTGTTCGAAAGGGGGATATTGAGGAGGATATATGGACCCATCAAAATAGGCGAGACATGGAGAAGAAGAAAGAACCTGGAACTGTATGAGCTCTTTCAAGAAAACGAGATCTCCAAAGTCATTAAATTGGGAAGACTTCGATGGGCTGGCCATTTGGTCAGAATGGATGATGGCGAGATCCCGAAAAAAGTAATTAAGGAGGAGATTGTAGGAACGAGAAGAGTGGGACGGCCGAACGTAAGGTGGATGGATGGTGTGGCTGAAGATGCTAGGACTCTTCTCGGCGTGCTGGACTGGAGGGCGGCTGCACGGGATAGAGCCAACTGGCGGAGACTACTTGAGGCGGCCCGGACTCGGTGACGAGTTGTTGCGCCGAACATGTATGTATGTAATAATACATAAGCTAATACTCTAAAAGACTTGAGAAAAAAAAATACAACAAAAATTGTACTGTTATTTTTTTACTTTTAATCCCAGTATTTCTTATTTCAAATATCTTATAAATAGTAAATAGGACAGATTCTGTCTATTAGTTATATTTATTTATCAATCTATGATTAAATATGTTAGGGTTATTTGAAGAGCTTTAACAGCTTAATTTTTACAAATATTTATGGATAATAATCCCCGAACCCTTTTTATTTCTAAATCTAAAATAAATTACAAAGTCATTTAATAGACAGATTGTCTATTAGTTATATTTATTTATAAATCTATGATTAAATATGATAGGTTTATTTGAAGAGCTTCAACAGCTAAATTTTTACAAATGGATAATAATACCCGAACCCTTTTTATTTTTAAATCTAAAATAAATTACTAAGTCTTTATCTGAATTCCTTCTGTATTTATCATTTCTTATTGCTCAACTCTACTGCTCATACTGTACAATTTTAATTAAAATGTACACATAAATTCTTAAAAATTAAAAACTTTTCTAAATGGCATTAAAAATCACTACCAAGATATCTTGTGCTTTTATAGAAATATTGAAGTAACTTTAATTATATATCTTAGTAAATTATAGATGTTCGAATTCTGGAACTTTGAAATTCATTCAATGCCAAAGTAGGTGTGACCAACCCAAGGGAACCAGGAGTGCACAATCGATTCAGGGCAGGCCAGTAGGTTTTTAATTTTTTTATTCTTAATCTTGTTTTCTTAGAATAGAAAATTTACATTCATTCTTATGGTATGAAAGCATAATTTAGACTTGGAATTGATCTAGGTAACAATATTAAAATCCTAATAGTAGAAATTTTAAATGAAGTGGAAAAGCAAGTAGGTTGTATTTCGAACATAAGCTATTATAAATAATTGTAATAAACAGCTTGCATTATGTAGGTAAATATATTTTTAAAAACAAGGGTCTATATAAGCTTAAAGAAAATAAGCTCTAACACTAACAAGATTATAATTGTTTATGATAAAACAGAAAAATATATTTCTAACCTTTTTGCTTTAGATTGTTATCAGCATTAATAAAACAGTCATATAAAACATAATATATATGGCAATAATTAGCTTCAAACAATGATTTCGCTTCCTCTACATCTATGTGATCTAAAACATAATAAACAGATTTCACATTATATAATGTGATTTATAATTTCATATAATGCTAATAAGCTACCTTAATAAGTCCTTTTAAAACAAAAAGTCTAAAATTTTAAAATAAAGAATGTTTAAATAAGTACCAGCTGAGTTAAAATTAGTTAACTAATTTTTCAAAAATAAAAATTATCAAGTTATTGACAGCTTTTCTTTTCTTATTTACATTATTAAAGACTTTTTTTTCATATCAACAAACCAGATCATCTTTCATCAATAAACCAGATCATATCTCATTTATAAACCAGATCAATGTGGTGCGAAGAGTACATAAAGGTGGACCCTTGTCACCTTTTGCTATTCAACCTGTCCACTAATCGTTGAATAACCATAATAGTTTAAACCTGTTAGGTCAAAAATTTTCAATGAAATTCAGATGCCAACCAAGCAACCATGAATGACCAGTCCTCAAAGGATTCATAGACAAACAGGCTGTATCGACAAGTATTATATTATAAGCAGCACCTAAAGGATACTGGTATGAATTTATCGGCTATATATAAAAAAAAAAATTGATATCATAATGAATAAAGGAAAGATCTATAAGCAGAAGATCACATCAAACATGATTTTCATTTATGGGAGGGTGGCCTGATTCTTATAGCAGTGGCAAAGTTGAATATTGCCAAATGACTATAAAATGTACCGAATGTCCTATTCTACTATAGTAAATGATATTACACTGCAGACATAGCAGAATATATTGAAAGACTGAATGCTGATCAGGGCTACCTAAGTGTGAGAAGAATGGACCAACTGTTTGTAGGCAAGGCATTGTTGTTAACCATTTCAAAAAGATGACGGAAATCCATATTTACGTATGTGATAAGCAGGTTCTTTTACTATATGTAATACTTATACATATATATAAATATATATATATATATATATATATATATATATATATATATATATATATATATTAGTTACTCTCTTTTACCAACAGATGATTCTGTGAAAAATCATATAGACAAGGGTTTAATATATATAAAGTATTACATATCAGGTAATTGTTAAGCTTCTTTAAATAAAATGTCCTAGTGGTTTGAAAATCAAAATTTACATTTATTTTAAACATAATAAGACTTGCAAACACACATGTATCACAACTAGGTAAGATTTCTGATTGTTGCCTTCACATTTAAAAAAAATTATCAACTTAGGTCATAATAAGTTTATTAATAATCAAAATCATAATTTAAACATTAATAATCATAATTTAAACAGTAATAATCATAATTCAAATATTAATAATCATAAGTACAAAAAAGAATTACATATAAATAACTAAAAACTAAATGATTACATAACGGTTTTAATTCATTTTATGGGGCCCTGATTGTCACTATGGAAATTATTTTATTGATTTAACTTTTATAAACAAAGTCCTAATTCTTAACAAAATATTTTTAGTTTGAACTTCTTTAAAACATTCTATTGCACTTATTTACTCGCAAAACTATAGGGATTTGGCAGCCCCATCACTCGGTCATTTTACCACAAGCAGCCACTGGTCCTCCAGGTTGGGGGAACTATTACATTTACACCCATTCAAGTCTATCGCAGCGCACTCTAACACAAGGTTCATTTACACTAAACACCCTGGAATCACCTTCCTATGATACCGCTCCGGATGGAGACCCAGTAGCAGGCGAGGTGCACTGCTCATTACTGCACCTATTTTTATTACATTAATTTACAACAGTTGCCTCTGGTCTTCTGTTTTCTATACGCGAAAGAATGGTCTTATGAACTTATCATACCAATTTTAAAAAAAGGGACAAGATGGTATATGTCATAATTTTAAAAGCATCCCGTTATTAAATGTTGTCAAAATGATATTGTCAAGCCTTATTAAGGATAGGTAAAGGATATACTCGGAATGAATATTAACTGACTATTAATGAGGCTTTAGGGCCAAAAGAGGAACTACTGACCAGATCTTTGTTATCAGACAAGTGCTAGAGAAATGCTATGCGCTAAACATAAAACGTGCATTTGTCGTTCATAAACTTTAAGAAAGCATTTGATCGAGTTAACAGAGTTCAGATAACTTTGGCCTTGAAAGACTTGGATATTCCCTATTGATTAACCTAACTAAAATGATGCTGTATTATTCACGAAGTAGAGTTCTTGTTGGCAATAAAATAAGCAACAAATTCACTTATAACAGGGGAGTATGATAAGGTGATGCTCTGTCGGCCATACTGTCTAACCTAGCTCTCCATAAAGCCCTAAAGACTGTTGATCTGAGAGAAAACTTGGCTACTAGGACCTCACATATTCTCGGATATGCTAATGACATAGTAGTTCTTGGAAGAAGCAAACGAGCAATAATGAAAGTTCTCACTGAACTTGTGCCCGAATGGAAAAAGGGTGGTCTAGAGATAAATGAAGCTAAAAGGAAGTACATGGTTGAATCTGCATCTAGAGTAAGAATTTTGTCCGATTCACAGTTTAATGATACTACCTTTGAAGCAGTTGAACACTTAAGGGACTTTGGAGTAAATATATATTACGGTTTCTCAAACCTTTTCAGATTGAAACTACTCTCTAGAGGTACCAAGATAAAGCTTTATATTGTCAGACCTATCGCTAGCTATGGACGCAGAAACCTGGATGCTGAAAGCAGCTGATAACCACATGCTAAGTATGTTTGAAAGGAAGATTCTAAGGTATATTTTTGGTTCGGTTTGCTTCCAAGATGGATGGCATATTACAAATGACCAGGAGCTAATAAACTTGATAAAGTACATAACACTTCATAAAAGCACGAAGAATCAGCTGGCTAGGTTATTTGCAGATGATGGAGGACTGTAGGATGACAAAAGAAAATAATGATAGAAACTTGTCAGGGAAACCAAAAAGGAGGATGTCACAGAAAACGATGGCTGGAAGGCCTGGAAGAGGATCTGGCATGGTTGGTGTCACTGGATGGAGGCAGCTGGCGCTGGACCAAGATGCATGGATTAGAATTGTATGGTAAGTCAAAGTTCACTTGAGATTGCAGTGCCGGCGAAGTAAGTACTTGATTGTATGCATGTAGGTAATTTTTTTATAAATTTATATACAACGTATACAATATATATACTATACAATGTCTAATATGGAATCACATAACAATAATTCATGCAAAGAATCGGACGAAGAAATGCCAATCTCAAAAACATGAGAAGGCGACTCACAACATCTGAAAAGAAGCACCCTCTAAAAATTCTGATGAAACTCTGCACTCCAGTTCAGCGAACAACTCACCAAACAAGAAATCGGTCAAATCAAAACCAAAAATTAAAAAAAAAAAAAAAAAAAATCACACCCAACAGATTAAACTATAAAACTGAAATAGAAGAAAAATAAAGAGAGCCATGCAATGAGGTCTTTATTCAACTACGCTTACACTGCTATCAAAAGGAAAAGGCCATAATGTAAGAAATTTATATTTTGTACTACACCAAACATAAAAATTCCTGTCCGTTATTCTTTGTTGCCTTAGAGCCAGCTAAAAATGATTCTGAAATTCTTTAAATCAACAGACTATTTTATTCAACAGTTAAATTAAAACAGCCAAGGCGGAAACCTAGAATAGTGCCAAAAGTTGGGGCGTATTAAGGTTTACTACCACCTTCAGGCCAGGTGGGTTTACTGTCCTGGCCCTCATGCATCCGACAGTTGCAAGAAGCCAAGAGAAGAATCTGTGATATGTGTTATTTGTGATAAAGGGCACCCATCAACCTAATGAGGTGGCAGATTACATAAAAAACTCTACAGGCAGAGCCCTCAAAGCATGTCAGTACAGAACCTAAACCTTGATTAAAAAAGATCCACTGCAGAAATTCCAAATTTTGAAGATTTTCCTGAGTTGTCTCTTCTCCTCCCTATCCAATTTCTCCCACTTTCTGCCATTTATTGCAAAGGAACATTATCAAGAGGATTCCAGAAAACACCACAGTCAAGAAACAACAACCTCTTTGTCAGGTTCCTCATATCTCTCAACTCAAGTCTCAGATCTCCAGTTTACCCCCATGTAATCAAATCCACATCTCAGCAATTACCCCTACGACTTCAATAACACCCAGAACATCCACACCCTCCTGTATCATACCATCCTAAAATCCAGGTAAATGTCCCTCTTTTATATATATGTTTAGGTTCAAATGACCAAAGGACCAAAATGTTTATGATGTTGTGTATAGAAGAAAAAATGAAAATATAGGAAGTGTAGAATGGATAATATAGGGCTGAATCATTACTAAATCATTGTTTTATCTATAGTGGTAAAAAACAAGAGTGAAATGAATTTAAATAAAGGAATTAAACAAAATTAATATGATAAATAAATGAATGACTGAATGAGTTCACTGCTTACAAAGTTCCTAACTTAAAGCAAGGAGTTGATTGTTAGAGACATACAATAAAAATAAAAAATTCATTAGCGACAGAGGGACCCAACTTCTATCGATTGTCCACTGGTTCCAGTGACTCCATGCAGCGGCAATAATTTATATTGAGTTTTAAGGAGTTGGACCATTTGTTTCTGATACATAAATTTATTGGCTTTCAATGTTTCTTTAAAATGTCTAACTCCCATGCCTTGCCACCTGCAGTTGGCCCATTCATCAAGAGAACATTCTCTCAGTGACTGCTGTAGAGCTCTCACGTCCTGGTAGTCCTGATCCACTCCAAGTCTTTCAGCACATTCAGTGATTTCCACTCCATAATTGAAGGTAGACTGAAACAGGGCATTCGGTACATTAGATAGTTACTGGGCAATGGTCCAATACATACATTCACGCCTACCCCTCCTATCATTCTGCCATCATACCATCATCATAGCCCAGTTAACAACTTCACACTTCTGTATTTTTTCTAAAAAACTTATCCGAAAACATTTATAAATTATATAACTACACTAGAATCATTTTAAATTTAAGATCATTCATACTAAATAATGAATAACATATGTTTTTTTAAATTTGATATCTCTAATATTTGTTACTGTTGTTAAATCATTATATTCATTATTGTTTTTGGTTGTTTTTTTAAATCTTATATATTTATAAATTTTAATCAACAAATCGTTGTGAAATATTGTAGAAATAATGATAAAACCATTCAACAAGCCAGATTAATGTGCTTTGTAGAGTACCCCAAGTTGCCTTCACTGTTTAATCAGGCAATTGATCATTAATATGTACAAAATAAGCTTCATGTATCAAGAATTTTCCAACACATATGTTTATAATATAACAGAGCCCAAGAATGCATGGTCCTCAAAGGCTTCGCAGATGAACAGGCTGTCATGCTGCAAGTTAAGGGTGCATCAGAAAAAGTTATAAACAGTGTAAAAAGGCTGCTCACAAAGATTGGTCTGTTTATAAATCCACAGAAAAGTGTAGGTCTTATAGTAGGTCTGTTTATGCCTGATATACAGTTAACACTTTCAAGAGTTTGTATGACTAAGTAATTATACATTCTAGAATAACTATAGGGAAATGTTAACTAGGTCAAATCGGTTATACACTTTAAATTCACATAAAAAAAAAGTATTTATGATTTACTTATGTCTTACCTAAAATAATTCTTAAATGTTTGAACCTAGTGGCAGAATCTTTTTTGGGATCCTGTAACTTTTGTGTCGATTTTTTTATATCAGCATGAGGTTTTTTACTAAACATTTTTATTTTTAACTAATGCATTTCTGGATGGGTAATAATTTCAACAAAAACAGACATCACTATAACCATAAAAAAAAGTGGACCTCAACACTGATTTTTTAAAGCTGTATGCGGTCTTTGGCATACAAATATAAAAATATATAAAAATCTAAAGATTATAGATGGTTACTTTTTAAAAATTAGTTGTCACTATATCGATATTCAAACGATTTCTGTTACATTTACAAAGAGGTCGTATCCAAAAATTATAAACAAGCGCAGAGACAAATTTCTCACAAACAAATAGATAAGATTAACAATGTTTTTTAAAAACACATTTCAGCGTTATCCACAGTAATAAAGCAATACTAGTAGTAGGATGAACCAAAGAAAAATAGAATTACTTCGAAGTTGGTCAATATTAATTCAAGCGCGTTGACAGCTTCATTACTTATGGACAAAGAGTAATTCGCAAAATGACATATCCCAGGCGGGCATTAATTTCGCCAACAGGTGCTATTATAGTCTAAGGAAGTAAAGTACTAGCAGGTTTTCTAAAAAAAAAAAAAAAAAAAAGGAGCTGATCAATAAAAAACTGATTCGACCATTGAGTACCGGTTGACTCAGAGGCCTGGGCTGTATAAAAAGTAGACGAGAAAAGGCTCTTAAAATTCAAAGGGACAATCTTATGGAAGATTTTCGGATCAATAAAAGTGGAATAAATACGGAGAAAGCGGTACAACTGAGAGATATACGGGACAATAAAACTAGGAAAACTACGATGAGGGGCGGATTCAGCCGGTCCCAAAGGGGGGCTGCAGTCCCCACATGCCTGGATCTGCCCCTGGTAAAAGAGCTGATGAGCAGATCCAGGGGAATAGATGCAGATCCCGGCATGTGGGAACTGCAGCCCCCTTTGGGACCGGCTGAATCCGCCCCTCATCGTAGTTGGCCTATTTTTATTGTCCTGACAACATCTGAATTATTCTATAGGTCGTATATCTCTCTGTTGTACCGCTTTCTCTGCATTTATTCCACTTTTATTGATCCGAAAATCTTCCTTAAGATTGTCCTTTTGAATATTAAGAGCCTTTTCTCGTATACTTTTTATACAGCCTAGGCCTCTGAGCCAACCGGTACTTACTGGTCGAATCAGTGTTTTATAGACCAGCACCTTTTCTTTTTCTTTTAGAGAATTCTTTATATATATATACATATCAGCAAGGGCGTACCCAGGATCAAAACTGGGGGGGGGGGCAAGCTATGGTCGTTCAGGTTGTAACATCTTACAGCGGAAAAGGCAAATGAAACCAAGATTTTAAGAAAATTATGTATATTATAGCAGTGCTTTATCAACTAAGTTATCTTTACCCTTCGAAGGGTACTGAAAGATCTTTCAACAGTAGCCGTAGTTGATGGGAAAGCACTTAAAATGAGGAGTGCATGCCTTGTTGCAGGGAAAAAAATATTAGCATCCTCCAAAAGTGCAACTTCAATATCCTTAAATTTGTCTGCTGCTAAATCCTTCTTTTTCAATAGATTATACCACAAATCTAATTCTGCAGAGATATCACCCAACTCATAAAACTCCATGAAAGATTTTGCATTTTTCTCCAAATCTTTTGAAGTCGTTTTTAGCATGTATGAAGGATGAAGATGAGATAAGGCAAAAGCAGGTGTATTTTCGTGTGAGAATCTAACATTCAATGATCAAAGAGTCAAGATAAGGGATGATCAACGACCTTCTCTAATATTCAGTCGCAGTTTCAGATGGCGGATTACTTCTGTGTAATTTGATTTTGAACAATTCGTGGGACTGTTAACTCAACACCGACTTTCTCCGCGATCTCATGTGCTTTTTTAAGTAATTCATTAGAAACATGTTCAATTTCTTGTCGATCCTTCTTGATGACATCAAGGATTGCACCAATATGTTTCCTCACCATAATCAAATCCATATTTTTACTCTGTAGAACGTTCACAACAGGTTCCAAAATCGCAGAGTACTTTGCAATCATGACTAAACCTTCGATGAAAATTGGTTTAGTAACTGCACAGTGCAATTGATAGGCAAATTTTCTTGTAGCATATAGTTTCATTCGACCGAGAGGTGTTCTAGCGCATTGACGATTTCATGGAAGCTGCCTGAAAACTTTCTAATGCTCTTGTATTTCTCAGACCATCTGGTCTCACTGAGGCTTGAGAGATTAGGAGCCGAATCCTGCCGGCTGGCGACTCACGAAAGAAGGTTATTGTATCCTTAACTGTTGCAATTAAATTTCTTATTTCCGGTAGTTTGCTAGCATCATTGACCACAAGATTTAGTTTGTGGCTTGAGCGATGGAAAAATAAAGATTTATTGTACTTTTTCTTCAAAATGGCATGTACACCATCTTCTTTTCCAGCCATCGTAGAACATCCGTCAAATCCAAATCCAACACAATTCTCTGCTGAAAGATTCTGATCAAGTAAAAAACTCTGAATTGTGCGAGCGATTGTAGGGGCATCTTGAGATTTCAGCTCAACATAGCCTACAAATTCCTCTCTGGTTTTTTTCTTGATTCTCATCATAAAACCGCAATCCGATAGAAAGCTGATCTTTTCCAGCGATATCTGCTGTTTCATCGGCCATCACCGCGTAAGCTTTTGCTTGTTTACAATTTTCAATAGTTCTTTCTTTGACAACTTCACCACATAATATTATATTCTCATTTTGAATTTTTGGTGAAGTGTAGACTGCATTTTTTCGACATGTATCCAAATGATTCTTTAGCTTCATATCACCACAGTCAATTCTCAAATTTAAAAGGTCAAAGAAAATCCCCTCATCTCCTTCTTTTCCTCTAAGTGGCAAATCATGAGTTCCACAAAATGATACAAGAAATAATTGATGACAATTTGTTTTCTTCGATCATCTTCTGGTGAGCACTTTGCAGTTGTACGTCAACTGGAACATTTTCAAGGAACGCTTTTGCAGCAGCTGTTGAAGTTTTGTGGTAGTGACTGCCGACGTGTTTTCTACAATCTTCATGTATGTCTTTATTTTTCACGTATGACCTTACCATGAATGACCCCAAAACTCCTTTAACTGTAGCAATACTAGGAGGGAAAAGAACACAGTGCAAACATAGAGCACCTTTCAAACGACTTGAGTACACCAACCAAGGAGTACATTGATTTAACCAGCGGCGGATAAATTTTCTTTTCAAATGGCTGGCATCAGAACCAAATTGTAATTTGATGGTGGAACCCAGGGATTTGTAAGCAAATCCTTCTTTTTTTCTGATGGCAACTTAAGGGCATGAAAAACATAACGGCCAATGTCATTTTCATGGTAACCATCGTTTTAGATGTCCCAGGAACAGCTACGTATGGAGGTGAAGAATTACTAGACCCTTGTTCCATAATAGACACAGAATCCGATGGTTCGGTCAGTTTAGTTCCATCTTCATCACCATCACTGCTTCCACTTCCACTACTGTTATCTTGATCCTTTTTCCGTTTGAGAGCATTTCTGCCTGAAAATAATAGAAATTGACATAGTATACAAAAGTTAGAAACCGTTTTTAACTAACAATAATTGATAAATTTATTGTAAGATGATTGAGGACGATACTTGATGGGAATCCATTGTGATATAATGAAAATTACTTCAAAATGAGATTTACACTTTTTTAGAAAGATTAGTATGACTGCATTTTCGCTGAAGTTCTCAGCTTTATCAAATACAAAGACAAAATGGAAAGAAGTACATCGAAATTTGCCTTATATAGTCAAACAGCAGGTAACCATGTTTACAGAACAATTAAGATATGAAGAGTAGGTACAACATTTTATGTATTTCCAGGGAAAAACCAAACAGAGCCATGAATCAGGTCGCATTATTTACCGAAAAGATTTAGTAGAGGACTGGCATTATAATCCAATAGGGAATTGAGGAAACCACCTGTTCTTTTGTGTTTATTAATTGACACTATTTCGGAGAAATCTAGTTACCACCTCGTTGCCTAGTATAAAGAATTTTAAATTTTGAATAAAAATTATGTTTTTCATTTCTTAAGTGAATCGCGTAATGTGAAATACCATTATCCAAATTTCAATAAAACAGGCTTATCCTTTAGTTGAAGACAAATAAAATATTGCGTTCAGAACAAACAATAATCGCAGTAAGTCAGTAAATACATTAAGAAGAATGAAACAAGGACTTAGAAAATAAAGAAAATAAATCAGGTGTCTATCAACTAAATTGCGGCAGTTGCGATAAATTTTATATCGGAAAAACTTTTTAAACTCTTACAGTAGGACCTCCATTATCCGGGCCTCTATTAACCGGGGTTCCCAGGAGCCAATTTTATTTTTTTTTTTTTTTTAATAAGCTGTTTTTAATTTTTATGGCATTTATTTTGTATGTATAATATTTATTTAAATAAAATGAATAAGAAAATGTTTTAACGATATCACAATGGTTAATTATCTATTCTTCTTCGAAATTAAGAAATAAAATAATACATGGAAAAACACGGCAAGCTGGTATCGTATGATGAGATGTTTCCGGTAATTATTACTCCAATTCATATTCTAAGAACGATATTGTTTTCAAGTCTTTCTAGGAAATTCCCTACTCTGGCCTGAATAACACAAAATATTCTCAGTTGTGATTTAGTCTCCATTTAAATACGAACTAATAAAATGTTGCAAAAAAGACACCCTGTTGTATTAACACTTGAATAGAAATTAACCATTATAGACCGAGTAGAAAAAGGTGAAAGTGTTAAAACATTGTCCGCTGAATCAGGAATCGGCGAGCAAACTGTTCGTGACAATTTGAAGAAGAAAATAGACCCAAAAAGACATTTTCGACTTCGTATCGTCGTCGGCCCAAATATCGTGTCCTCGGAAAACAATGAAGAACTCTACATAAAGACATAGATGAAGCTGTCTATCAGTGGTTCATGAAAAAACGCGCTGAAGGAGTTCATTTGTTACTTTTGTTCGATTGTTGTTTGATTAAACGTTCATTTGTAGATAAAAGTGATTTTCTGCATTTTTTTTTTTGTTTAATTTATCTTTTTTTCTATCACATTAAGTCAATAAAATGTTGTAATTCGATTATCCGTGGACCCCCTACCCATCATTACCCCGGATAAAGGGGGTTCTACTGTATTTCAGAGCAGAAAAGATGTTTTGATTTGGATCATGGAATTTCACATTACGCAACTCATTTAAGAAATCATAATTTAAAATTAAAATTAATTACAATACATACATCACTTGTATGTATATCCTTTTCTCTCATTGGCTGCCGCCTGTAGACTCTAGCGATCTCTCAGTCTTTGTTTGTGGTATTATTTTTCTGTTTTCCTATGGATAATAATTGAGTACGATAGTACGATAATTTCGATCAACAATAAAATAACGATAAATTACCCTAATTTAATAAATTTCAGTTAGTTATTTCAAAAATTTTATAAGGATTTATTTTTTTGCTTCCAGTCTTCTGGGGGAGGGGGCAGCTGCCCCCCCTCCCCCCCGCTGGGTACGCCCATGTGAATAGGTAATTAATGTTATTACTAACCGAAAAACGTAAAGTTATTTGAGTTATTTGCCAATTGATATGTTTGCATTTACCAGAACTACCTACCAGCGACTACATCATATTAATTACAATACATACAATTTATCAAAATTAATCATAATTTTGATAAATTGTAAATCTCATTTTTAAGTAATTTTGATTATATTATACGATAAAATTAATTTAAAACTTTATTTTCTACATAAATTGAGAAATTACTTAACTTACCTTTTTGAAACCAGTTTCTTATATCCATTTAGGCAGCCTCAGTGTTATCCAAACGCAAATAAGAAGGTAAACTAATAAACTACAATAATTGATCCTTTAAAAAAATTCCTACAGTTCAACTAACATACAAATACTTAATACTGATCAAGTAGCGGCGGGCGGTTCAGTTTATATATTGATGCAGAACTGTCTAGATCAAAGGGGGAGGCGGAGACCTTTCTATAAGATAGGTATAGGTATAAGATAGGTCTTCTATAGGTTTTTTTTATAGAAGATATCCTTTTCTCTCATTGGCTGCCGCCTGTAGACTCTAGCGATCTCTCAGTCTTTGTTTGTGGTATTATTTTTCTGTTTTCCTATGGATAATAATTGAGTACGATAGTACGATAATTTCGATCAACAATAAAATAACGATAAATTACCCTAATTTAATAAATTTCAGTTAGTTATTTCAAAAATTTTATAAGGATTTATTTTTTTGCTTCCAGTCTTCTGGGGGAGGGGGCAGCTGCCCCCCCTCCCCCCCGCTGGGTACGCCCATGTGAATAGGTAATTAATGTTATTACTAACCGAAAAACGTAAAGTTATTTGAGTTATTTGCCAATTGATATGTTTGCATTTACCAGAACTACCTACCAGCTTTACACGTACAATTACAAGAAATTTGCTCATTATTATTAATAAATTTGATTTCCACTTTTATTTGATTGGGCAGTCCTTTAAGATCGCTTGTTTGAAGGCACAAGGCTTATAAAATAACTTTTTTTTTACTTCTAGATATTATTCCACATGTAATTATGTGGTTTGCATCAAGGATAGTCTGCCCTTCAAATAATGGTCTTAAAATTACCAATTATCTCTATCACATCCAATATGTCTATCCCCGTTCCTTCCGAAATTTTGCAAAACTACTAGCGCACCCTATAGTCGATTGCGCCCGCGAATTGGTATTGATTAGTGATGGTTCGGAAATACTGGACCTGTTATTTTGTAACAGGTATGTGTAAACTCAACTTTGTACCTGTTATCGATTTTCAAAAATAACAGGTACGGCTTATATGCCAAACGATAAAGACTAATCTACTGGCCGCCACGCGGGGACAAGACTAGTATATGAGCATTTTGTACCAGATAACTAATATCTGTTATCTCACATCTCTTATTTCACACCAGACCTGTTATATCCTACTTCTTCACTAGTACTGCGTATCGCCGCAAGGCAGCGCTGAACCTCTATGAGTATTTTATACCTGGTATTTCGTACTTCTTCACTAGTACTGCATATTGCCGCCAGGCAGCGCTGGTCCACTATGAGTATTTTGGACCTGTTATTTCGTACTTGTTCACACCAGATCGAGTATTTCGGGCCAGATCGAGTACGAGTATTCCGTACTTGTTGACATCAGATCTAGTATTTTACACCGGACCTGTTATTTCGTACTTATTCACTAGTAATGCGTATCGTCGCCAGGCAGCGCTGGACTACTACGAGTATTTTGGACCTGTTATTTCATACTTGTTCACCCCAGATCGAGTACGAGTATTTCGTACTTGTTGACATCTGATCGAGTATTTCACACGTACCTGTTATTTCGTACTTGTTCATATCAGATTGAGTATTTTAGACCAGATCGACTCACCTTGAATGTATTGAAGCAGAATTGGACACTCCTCTACAAATGACCCTCCCACCTAAAGCATTTCATCCATCAGAAATAACCTATATTATCAAGAAATTACCTTCCCACAAAGCTCCTGGACACGACCTCATTACCTCTAAAATCCTAAAGCTTCTCCCCAGGAAAGCTATTTTATTTCTCACGTACATATATAATGCTGTTCTCCGAACCACCTATTTCCCAGATCCATGGAAACTAGCCGTTATTAAAATGATTCCCAAACCCAAAATTCCCAACTTTTCTACTGGAATCATTTTGTTAGCTATTATTTTATTCCATATACTATTAACTGCAAATTTGGCTTTACCCATCTTCTCCCTGCAATTGTTTTTAAAGTTAAACGAAGGATTAATGTTTATGCCTAGATATTTATAATTATCCACACACAGAACTCTTTCCCCCTTAAATACCTCTTTTCATTATTTTTCAGTCTTCCTCCTCTTCTTCTACATACCATAATCTGCGATTTATTCAAGTTCACCTTAAGATTCCATTTCTCGCAGTACACTTCGAGATCTCTAATCATTAACTGTAAGGAAGCAGGTGAAGAGGCAATAAGCACTATGTCGTCAGCGAACATCAGGGTTTTTATTTTCCATTTATTTATGAGAACCCCTCCTGTCAACTCATCCTCTAAATCGTTTATAAACAATGAAAATAGTAGAGGGCTGAGCATACACCCTTTTTTCACCCCCATTTCATATGTGAATTCAGCAGTAAGCCCATTTTTGCACCAGACTTTTGCGTTAGAATTCTCATAATAATTTTTTAGAATTTTTATAATTTTGGTTGAGATGCCTTGTAGGGTTAATTTATAAAATAAATAAATATAAATTTCTATCTATGCTATCAAATGCAGCTTGGAAGTCTACAAAGAATAGATATACCTTTTCATTCTGATTAAAATTTATATTTATTATATTGTACAAGTTAAATAGGTTATCAATTGTACTGTAGCCATCAACTCGATCAACCATCAAATCTCGACCTTATATGTGTTGTTTTCTTAACATCCATAGACCTACTACCAGTCCAGTTGTGAAATCTCAAGACCAATTTTTAAATTCTACAAAAATATAGTTGTTTATTTTATCTAACTTATTTATTTTATTTTTATTTTTCACATACGTTTATATCTGTTTATATAATTATTTGATTGGTTGTTTTTTATGGTTTTTCTCATTTAGCCCTGATGATGACCAAATATTTGGATCAAAACGCCGGCTAGAATAAAATATGTAAATATCACATATTTGTGCTTATTATTTTTACCGCACCCCCAACCAATTCCTGTTTATTATATCTATGATCAACTATCTTCCACTATCATGATTGCACAACATAGGGCAGACAATCTGAAAACAAACATCAAATCTCGACCTTATATGCGTAGTTTTCTTAACATCAATAGACCTACTAACAGTCCATTTGTTACATCTCAGGACCAATTAATAATTCTACAAAAATATGTTTATGTTTATTTTATCTAACTGTTTTAATTGAGTTAAATTTTTCACGAACATTTATATCTGGTTATATAATTATCTGATTGGTTGTTCTTTTTGGTTTTTCTCATTTAGCCCTGATGACCTGAAATTTGGGTCAAAACGTCGCCTAGAATAAAATATGTGAATATTTTATATTTGTGCTTATTATTTTGACCGCACCCTTAACCAATCATCAAATCTATGATCAACTATCTTCCACCATCATGATTTAACAACCTAGAGGCAGACAACCTGAAAACAACCATCAAATTCGATCTCATATATCTAGTTTTCTTAACATCAATAGACCTACTACCAGTCCAGTTGTTATATCTCAAAAATATGTTGGTTTATTCTTTCTAACTTATTTATTTTGTTTAATGTTCATATACATTAATATCTGTATAAAATTATCTGATTGGTGGTTTTTTTATGGTTTTTCTCATTTAGCCCTGATGATGACCAAAAATTTGGATCAAAACGCCTGCTAGAATAAAATATGTAAATATCACATATTAGTGCTTATTATTTTTACCGCACCCTACACTAATCATTAAATATATCATCAACTATCTTCCACTATAATAATCAAATCAACTCGACAGTAATTATAGAAAGAGAAAAAAAAATCTTCATTAAAACTCGTAGGGATTGAAGGTCACAGTGAAAAAGATGCAACGTTTACTTCCGTTTAGAAAAAAGTGAAAGTAACAAGTATTCTTCAATTATCGGGTAAATGAGTTTATTAACCTTTTAATTTCTTTTCATTATTTCAATGGAAACAAAAATAAACAATATGAATACTAGTAATCAGTCTAGTTCGAGCTTTTGCTTAAAATGGGTGCGCTAACAACTATTCGTGAACGAGAAATAGTGATTAGCAATTTGAAAATGGACAAAACACAACGAAAATTGCCTCTAGTATCAATAAGAGTTATGCCACCGTTCAAAATATTATTGAAAGTTTTAAAAACTAAAATAGAATAATAAGAAAAGCTAGTGTGAGTGCAAAACATTTTTTTACTCGTAATGATGAACGTTGGATTTTGTGCCAAATAACAAATAATCCAAAATTTGGTGCTCCAAAGTTGACCACATTGGTTAAAAAACATTTAAATAAAATGGTATGTGCTGAAACCATTCGAAGGGTCTTAAGAAAAAACCAATACAACGGTAGAGTTACATGCCAAAAACCTTATATCACTGACAAAAATAAAAAGCTTCGAATCAATTTTGCTAAGCATTGTTTAACAAAAGACATGGACTTCCGGAAGTGTTCTGTATTCGAATGAGCCAAAATTTAATTTGTTTGGCTCTGTTGGAAGAGGTTTCGTCTGGAGAATGTCAAATGAAGAGCGCCATGAAAAAAATCTTCGCCCGACCATCAAACCTGGAGGTGGTCATGTCATAGTTAGGGGTGTATTGCTGCCTCGGGGTAGGAAATCTTCATTTTATTGAGTGAACAATGAATAGACATTTATATTGTCACATCCTGAAAGAAAAAATTTAAAGCAAGTGCAACCGAGCTATTAAATAAATAATTTTGCTTTTTATAGTGGTAAGGACCCCAAGCATTCTTCTCATCTTGCAAGAGAATAGTGTTTATATAATTTACCCCAAAACTATAAAAACAGCTTCCCAATCACCAGACCTAAACGTCATAGAGAATTCATGGAGTAAATTAGAAACAGAAGTGACAAAACATAAGATATCAAACCGAGAAGATCTCAAAAAGGTGCTTTTTTTTTTTTTTTTTTTTTTTTTTTTTTTTTTTTTTTTTTTTTGGCACTAAGATTTGTTGACAAATCCTATTTCGCAAAAAGGTGCTACAAGAAGAATGGGAAGATATAAGCCCATCTTAAACAGAAAAGCTTGTCCAATCCATGCACAATTGTTTGAAAGAGATAATAAAATATAAAGGCTTACCTACAAAGTACTCAAATTCAAAATATTTTTGATTTTTTGGATGTTTTTAATTTTGCATCATTTTCACTGTGACCTTAGAAGTGTATATTTATTCATGAGGTTTTAGTTTAATTTTAGGATTTGATCTCAAATAAGCTTTTAAGTATTGTCAATTCTAGCCTAATGTTTGTACTTTATATTTGTAAACAAAGATTGTTGAAAATAAATTTTGGCTTGGTATAAAATAGTTTTTTTTCAAAGTTAATTCCTTGCATCATTTTGACTGTGAGCCACTGTATGTATTGGTGGACTTCTATTGTTTGGTATCCCACTTTAATGGATTTAGGAACTGTTGGAGTGGGGAATGTGACAATATAACTATGTGTCTTTATTTCGTTACCATTTTTTTTAATTGTTATTCTCACAATATCTTTAATAACATTAATCATTTCTTTTTTGATTTCTTTGATTTCTAAATATTGAAAATCAAAACTTTTATTATACCCTTACTATAATTAAGGCTACTATGGGGTGTCACTTCAATGGGAAATTGCTCTCCGAAATTTTTAATTTTTAATAGGGAATCTGATTGAGTACCCTTAAAGGTCTCTATCAGTAAGGATCCGTCTTTTATTTTTTTAATGTTTTTTACTTCTCCTACGAGCCCAGTTATGAATTTATCGACCTTATAGATGTAGTTTTCTTTTCTTAACATCAATAGACCTACTACCAGTCCAGTTGTTATATCTCAAGAACAATATTTAAATTGTACAAAAATATATTTATTTTACCTAACTTATTTAATTGATTTTAATGTTTCACATACATTTATATATGTTTATATAATTATTTGATTGGTTTTTTTTTTTTCGTTTTTCTCATTTAGCCCTGATGATGACCTAAAATTTGGGTCGATACGTCGGCTAGAATAAAATAAGTAAATATGTTATATTTGTGCTTATTATTCTGACCGCACCCCCAACCAATCATTAAATCTAGGATCAACTATCTTCCACTATCATGATTGCTCAACGTAGGGCAGACAAACTGGAAACAACCATCAAATCTCGACCTTATAGATGTAGTTTTCTTAACATCAATAGACCTACTACCAGTCCATTTGTAACATCTCAAGACCAATTACTAAATTCTACAAAAATATGTTTATGTTTATTTTATCTAACTGTTTTAATTGAGTTAAATTTTTCACGAACATTTATATCTGGTTATATAATTATCTGATTGGTTGTTCTTTTTGGTTTTTCTCATTTAGCCCTGATGACCTGAAATTTGGGTCAAAACGTCCCCTAGAATAAAATATGTGAATATTTTATATTTGTGCTTATTATTTTGACCGCACCCTTAACCAATCATCAAATCTATGATCAACTATCTTCCACCATCATGATTTAACAACCTAGAGGCAGACAACCTGAAAACAACCATCAAATCTCGACCTTATAGATGTAGTTTTCTTAACATCAATAGACCTACTACCAGCCCAGTTGTTATATCTCAAGAACAATATTTAAATTGTACAAAAATATATTTATTTTACCTAACTTATTTAATTGAGTTTAATGTTTCACATACATTTATATATGTTTATATAATTATTTGATTGGTTTTTTTTTTTGTTTTTCTCATTTAGCCCTGATGATGTCTCAAAATTTGGAACGATACGTCGGCTAGAATAAAATAAGTAAATATTTTATATTTGTGCTTATTATTTTGACCGCACCCCAAACCTATCATCAAATCTATGATCAACTATCTTCCACTATCATGATTCCACAACGTAGGGCAGACAACCTGAAAACAACTATTAACCTTAACCTTATAGATCTAGTTTTCTTAACATCAATAGACCTACTACCAGTCCAGTTGTTATATCTCAAGACCAATTACTAAATTCTACAAAGATATGTTTATGTTTATTTTATCTAACTTATTTAATTGAGTTTAATGTTTCACATACATTTATATATGTTTATATAATTATTTGATTGGTTTTTTTTTTTGTTTTTCTCATTTAGCCCTGATGAGGACTCAAAATTTGGAACGATACGTCGGCTAGAATAAAATAAGTAAATATTTTATATTTGTGCTTATTATTTTTACCGCACCCCTAACCAATCATTAAATCTATGATCAACTATCTTCCACTATCATGATTTCACAACGTAGGGCCAGACAACCTGAAAACAACCATCTCGACCTTATAGATGTATTTTTTTTAACATTAATAGACCTACTACCAGTCCATTTGTTACATCTCAAGACCAATTACTAAATTCTACAAAAATATGTTTGTTTATTTTATCTAACTTTTTTAATTGAGTTTAATGTTTCACGAACATTTATATCTGGTTATATAATTATCTGATTGGTTGTTCTTTTTGGTTTTTCTCATTTAGCCCTGATGACCTGAAATTTGGATCACAACGTCGCCTAGAATAAAATATGTGAATATTTTATATTTATGCTTATTATTTTGACCGCACCCTTAACCAATCATCAAATCTATGATCAACTATCTTCCACCATCATGATTTAACAACCTAGAGGCAGACAACCTGAAAACAACCTATGTTGTAAAATATGTAATATCACATATCTGTGCTTATTATTTTGACCACATCCCCAATACATTCCAGTTCATTATATCTACAGTTAACTATCTTCCACCATCATGATTTCGATATGTAGGGGCAGACAACCTGAAAACAACTATTAACCTCGACCTCATAGATCTAGTTTTCTTAACATCAATAGACCTACTACCAGTCCAGTTGTTATATCTCGGGACCAATTATTAAATTCTACAAAAATATGTTTATGTTTATTTTACGTAACTTTTTTAATTGAGTTTAATGTTTCACATACATTTATATCTGGTTATATAATTATCTGATTGGTTGTTTTTTGGGGGTTTTTCTCATGCTAAGAAAAAATACATTTCATGGAAGAGTAGCGCGGAAGAAACCTTTTATCAGCAAGAAAAATCAATTGGTTAGGATGCAATTTGCAAATGAATATTTGTTGAAGGACCCTGACTTTTGGAAAACGGTGATATTTGCTGATGAAAGTAAATTTAATATTTTTGGATTCGATGGACATTCCTAAGGGTGGAGAAAACCAGAAGAGCTCAAAAAAAAAAAAAAAAAAAAAAAAAAAAAAAAAAAAAAAAAAAAAAAAAAAAAAAAAAAAAAAAAAAAAAAAATACTCATAACTATGAAACATGGTGGAAGCAGCAGAGTTGGGCAAATTGTAATCAGCATAATGATTTGTGAATATGAATAATTGGTAATCATAAAACAAATGAAAAATGAATAACCATTATTCATAATCAGTACGGAGTATTTTTAATGATTATTGAGTGTTATGGTATTCATTTGAAATGAACAATGAATAACTGGTATTTAGTTATTCATTATTTATTTCAAATGAACACCATAAACACTCAATAATCATTAAAAATACTCCGTACTGATTATGAATAATGGTTATTCATTTTTCATTTGTTTTATGATTACCAATTATTCATATTCACAAATCATTATTCTGATTACAATTTGCCCAACTCTGGGTAGCAGTGTTATGCTGTAGGGATGCATTGCGGCCTCTGGTGTGGTAAATCTTCAATTTATAGATGGCATAGTTAACAAGCATGTTTACCTAAACCTTCTTAAAAAAAACTTAAAAGAAATTGCGGATAAACTGGGGTTCCAAGCCAAGTTTTGTTTTTATCATGACAATGACCCCAAACCTGCCATGTTAGTTAAGGAATGGCTCCTTTATAACTGCCCAAAAATTATAAAACTCCACCACAATCACCTGATCTTAATGTAATACCTACCTTAATTAATAACCTGTGGGCGAAATTGGAGGTAGAAATTAGAAAACATGTGATTTCAAGCAAAGAAGACTTTAAAAATTATCTCCTTGGAGAATGGAACAAGCTAAGCTCAGAATTTAACAAAAAAATTGGTCGACTCTATTCCAATCAGACTCAAACAAGTGGTAGAAAATAAAGGCTTGCCTACTATGTACTGAACTAAATAAATAACATGTAAAAGTTAATAAGGAGGGAGGTGTATCATTTTGACTGTTAGGTGAAATTATTTATTTATTTTGTTCATTTTTTTTTTAAATAAGGAAGTTGTATATTTTAATTTTTTGAGTTAAGACATATTTAAATTGAGATTATAAATAAATGTGTTGGAAATTTAATGATGTTTTTTTTGTTTACTGTAACCATTAAAGTATTTTTTTATTTTTTTTTTTTCAGTTTCTAAATGGGGTATCAATTTGACTGTGAGCCACTGTATATTAACATAGAAATAGAAAGAAACACCAAAATTTTCTGGCTTTTCTGGAGCTGGACTTTCTTTGCGGGATATAGCAAAGAGAGTGACGTGCAACCAATCCACTGTGGTGAGAAAAATAAAAAAAATCTTTCTCAGGGATCTACCGAACGAAAGAAAGGGACAGGAAGGGAAGGAAGACAGGTGAGCATTTAGATCGTATGATGATGAGGTTATCATCAGAAAATCGCTTTGAAACTGGAAAGGAAATATCTAGAGATCTAGCAGATAGCAATTTAGCAGAAGTAAGTCAAGAAACAGTAGGCAGAAGATTAAGAAAAAAAAGTTTATGGGCAAGAAAACCAGCCAATAAGTCATTTCTTAATAAAAAAATGAAACAATCTCGCCTTAATTGGGTGCGGAATTTTGAAAACTGGACAACTAATGATTAGAGAAAAGTGATGTTTTTGGATGAAAGTAAATTCAACATCTTCAGTTCTGGCAGTGCTCCATACGTAAGACGTTAGTCAGATGAAAGATTTGACGAATCTTGTACATTAGAAACAGTGAAACATCTGGCAAGTTTGATGGTCTCGGGATGTTTTTCTTACTTTGGAACTGGCCAGATAAACTTAATAGATGGGAAGGTTAATGCGGAAAAATATAAAAAAAATTTTAATTGAGTTTATTTCCCTCAATGAATTCCCACCTTACACAATGCGGAGAGTTCATTTTTCAAGATGATTGTGCTCTGTGCCATAGAGCCAAATCGGCACGTTAATTATTTATTTATTTAAAAAAATGTCTTAGCTCTAAGATGCATAATTTTTTATTACCTTTACCATTATTTTTTTGGATAGGTAAAGCAGTTTTTAACAGAAAACGGGATCTCCACGCTGCCATGGCCAGGCAATATCCCTGATTTAAATCCTATAGAAACTTTGTGGATGATAATGAACAAAAAAAAATTAATATTGCAAAGCCTAAGAATAAAGATGAGCTAAATCAGGCAATCGATGTGGAATGAGGAGGTTGGTGATGAAATTATAAAAAATGTGATCGAAACAATGCCAAAAAAGATCTCCTCAGTGATCAGGGCTAATGGCGGTTCCATAAAATACTAGTTAATATTAATATAGTTTGATAAATTTATTTTTAATTTTTTTATACGATTTTTGCAAATAAATTTATACGAGGGTCGTCCAGAAAATAAGTTCCGTTTTGGTCTGTAGGGCGGTAGGAGTGGTTTTTGCCAAATCCGGCAACACCGCTCGAAAGAGGAGAGGTGGGGGAATAGAATGAGAGGTGGGTGACCTCAGTTGGTCAGTTACCAACGTCAGGGCAGGTAGTTAAAATGGAGCCCTCCACGTCACGTCCCGCCACCTCGATCCCCGTTCCCTCTCGAGTTGTTTTGCGCGGAGTAATTCAATTTCTTTATGCACAGGGTTTCAAATCAGTTCAAATTCACGAACAGCTCATTTCTGTTTATGGAGAAGGTGTAATGAGTGAGTCAATGGTGAGGAGATGGGTACGTGAATTTAAGGCAGGAAGACATTCACTTGAGGATGAAAGTGGGAGAGGCAGACCCTCAGTTGTAATGGACGAAATTGTCGTAGAAATCGACAATGCAGTTCGCAAAGATCGTCGTTCAACCCTGGATGAACTCCGCCTGAGTTTCCCAAACATCTCACGATCCTCGAGAAGAGGAATGTTGACTTCCGGTGTTTGCCTTCTCCACGACAACGCTCGGCCTCACGTTGCTCGTTCCACAGCGCAACTTTTGGATGAGTTTGGTTGGGATGTTCTGACCCATCCACCTTACAGTCCCAACTTGGCCCCTTCAGACGATCACCTGTTTACCAAAATAGGCGGAATTGGCGGGAGAACGTTTCACAAGTGACGAGGAAGTGAAAGAAGCTGTCACGAAGTGGACCAAGGAGGTGGTGGCAAGCTTCTACGAGGAAGGAATTTCGAAGCTCATTTCGCGATATACCAAATGTATTGACGACGCCGGGGATTACGTGGAAAAATAATACATATTTTCAAGTACAATACCTGCAAGTTTCAAATTTTTTCAATAAAAACTTGATTTTAAAAAAAAAAAAACGGAACTTATTTTCTGGACGACCCTCGTATAAGTATGTAAAAAAACATTTTTTTCTTAATTTCCTCGTTAACTCCAAAAATTCTATTTATGTTTTTATGATTATTATTTATTTTTTATTTGGGTTTTAACGATTTTTCACGGCTAATAACAGACTATTTTCATTAACAAAACATTTTAAAATTATCAAAAGGTATGAACAACATTGGTTTAAGGAGATCCTTCAATATTTTCAAGTGATGCAATTTTTATGACCACGATTGTAATTAAAGAAGAATCATGCAAAAGAAAAGGTACTTCTTGTGTTTAGGATTACAAAAAAAAAAAAAAAAAAATAGTAATAAATTAGTAAATAAAAAAAAAATACAATACATAATAAATATTACTATGCAACAAATGAAACATCAATAAAGTGATATAATATATAATGAAATTACATTTCCCAGTAAAAAGGTGATTCAAAGGTGTCAATTTGTCAAGCCAATTGTTATCCTAAATGAGAATAAGACGAAATAAATGGTATCAGGAGGAAAACAAGGCATAGAAATATAGGGTTGTCTATTTTATTTAATTTTAGTAAAACTTTTCAGTGTAATCAGTAGTTATAGTAATTTCAGTAAAAAAAAAAAAAAAAAAAAAATGTATATATATATATATATATATATATATATATATATATATATATATATCACTTTATATAAAATGATAATGAAAGAATATTGATATGATTACAAAAATAAATTGCAAACAATTTATACAAATTACTTTAAACACAATACAAATGTAATGATGTTGAATAAATTAAAAGCAGATTAATTTGTATAACATGAAATATTCAACATTAGTAAGAAAATATATGAATAACAAATAGAAATGTCTAACTCCTATTTTTCATAGTATAGGTTAGAAACTATTTTGAGCTAATCAGAAGTACTGATACTTCGAAAATGTAAGACAAACCCATTGGAGTGGAGACACCGGACTTAGAAAAAGTAACGATTCAAAAATCAATGTTAATTGGTGTAGGGTTAAGAAGTCCTGGGATGTAAAAATGAAGAGAGATTTTGGCCCAGACATGAATTTTCCAAAAAGAAGGGGGAACAGGGGTAAGATGGTGGAGACAACAGCTGAGAAGAATTTTATCTCTGAAAGGGACTGATAACTAAGCTCAGTCCCAGACCAGGACCTTTGAAAATAGGCCCAGCCCAAAAGCCGCTTTTGAGAAGTAGTACCCAAATTTCTGTCCTTTATTTCTTGGGAAATGTGATGTATTGAACAAAAAACTTCATAGTGTTCCCTTCATAGTGTCCCACTACTAAAACCAAAGCCTCATAACCTGCCTGACACACACGCACGCACGTACGCACACACACACACACACACGAACATGAACACACACACCATATAATATTAAAATAGAAATAAGATAAAGGTCAGTCATAGATAAAAGACATGATTACATTTTTTTTTTAAATTAAGGCATACAAACAGGTACAAAAATATACAAAACTATTAGGCTGGCATACAACATAACAGTAATATATGATATACATTTATTAAACTAAACATATTCATACACAATGCCATATAATATTGAATATAGTTATATTTCAATGAATTTAAACCTGAGCAACTGTATTAAACGATAACAAATACACACACACACATACACTATATATATATATATATATATATATATATATATATATATATATATATATATATATAGTTTGTTATGTTTTATAATATTTTTAAACATAAAATTACGTAAATTTTTAATTTTCAAACCCAATATTGATTTTTTCGCAACATTGGATTATGCTTTTTCTTTTCAGAGGAGTTATCATTGTTACCAAAACTACTCCAGTCTTCATCACCATATGGATATCGAAGATTTAGTTCTAGTTCAGAATTAGTCAATGAGTTATTAGACATCTTTTGCTGAGGCAATGTGGTTGAAGAAGGGTTAACAGCATTTCTTAATTCAACATGTGGAGAAGATGTAAGCTCATCAGGAGGCCTAGGAAGTGAGTCGGGTAAATCAGACTTCAATGAATTATCATAAGCAGCTTGCTTGGACCCACAACTAACGAAACCGACAATAAGCAATGCTAGAGCAATAGTACCAGTCACTATGGATAAACCTAATAAATAATCATCACTCATATTAGGAGAAGCAATCTGAACACCATCTTGTTCAAGTGAAACTTTTGGCAATCTTAACTTGGGTGGTTTAAAAGTTGTTGAAGGTGATTCTCCTAGTATTCTAAACTTTAGTTCACCAATAGCTGGTTGGAATGAAGAGCTGCTTATAATAAAAGTAAATGTGTCTTCTATCGATTCAACAGTTTTCTTTGGAACAAAATATATGACATTGCTCTGTAATTCTTTATGTGTAAATCGAGATATATCCTTCTCTCGAATAATTTTATGCTCACCTGTAACACGTATAATTTTCTTTAATCGTCCATGTTTAGGGCGCTTTAGAATTTTATAAACAGGATTTGAATTAGTAGATTTTGCTAATTCTGAGGCATTTAACACAGATAGATCAATCCTGGATTTATATCCTGAAATTGGTGAAAATTCACCCACATTAATCAAAGGTAAAACAGTAACATTAACATCTAAGATTATCATTAATTTTTTATTTAAAATATTAAATGCAGTAATTTTAAAAGTATCATTAGGTGAAGTCATATCTAATTGTATATAAGCCACTTCTTTTGATAGTAACTGTTGAAAAGTAAAAGAAAGAGATGGGTTTTCATTAACATAAATGATTCCATACAATGGAACAATACTAATATTGAAATTAATGTTGTTTCTGTCAGCATTAGTTTCAATCAGAAAAATATCCTTTGTTAGATATGTTTTGTTGTAACCTTGCTGTAATTGAATACTTGAAATCACTGAAATATTCAGTTCAATTTCAGAAATTGATATATTAAATATTCCATAAACAGGTTCAAATTGACCATCAAATACTTTGAATTGAAAATATACAGGCTCTAAAAGTCCAGAATGCCTGTAATATAATCTTCCATGATTTATATCACTTTGCGTAAACTTAGTAGCTGTGACATTCAGTAAGGTGAGGCTTCCAATATTTGGTCCCTTGATTATTTCATAGATAATGCTTTCAGAACCAGTATCTAAATCATCTGTATACAACAGATCTTTGGTTATAACAACTTCTTGACCATGGACAACAGTTATGTGAGGATTTTTTGTTAATAGTTGAAAAGGTTGATCATTGACAGGCAATATATTCATAGTCATCGAGACATTCATAAGTAAAACATCACTTGGTACAAGGTATAAAGATATTATTATGAAGTCTGAAGTTGTATCAGAATGGTCATGTTGATATAGAATTTTACCAGATTGTAATTGCTTGTCTGAAAACACTGTGACATTGCAATCTTCAGCAATACATAAAGTACCATGTGAAGGTGGTAAACTAAGAAATCCCAGTAAATCAGGATCCGATATTCCTATATTTTCTTCTAAAACTGCAGCAATACCAGAAGTATTCATCTGAAAGAAAGTGTAACTTCCTTCTTCAACACTCAGTGTTAACTGAGAAACTTCATACATGTGATCCAGTCCACCAAAGAAAACAGAAATATTGATCTTGAAAACCTAAAAAAAAAAAAAAACATGTACACTAAAATAATTTATATAAGTATATTTGATTATAAAAACGAAATCACAAATAAATAAATAATAAAAAACGAAAATAAATAAATAAATAATAAAAAACGAATAAGTAAATAAATAAAAAACGAAAACTCAAACAGAATCTGTAATCAATGACAAAGAAAACTGTTTGCAGATGTATATATATATATATATATATATATATATAAGGAGCTTTTGATAAAGCCTGGATGCCCACAATAATGCAGAATATGAGGCAATATCAATGCTCAAGAAAATTATTTTAAATTATATATATATATATATATACAGCATTTATAGGTGTATTGTAACTTTTTCCATGTCCAATGTAACCTTTTCCAAGTCAATTGTAACTTTTTTAATTTTAAAATAATTTTACCAGACTTCTTTGATATTTTTTATTTTCCTAATAACTAATGTTGAGGTGAAAGATTTAATGCTTTATGATGTAGTGTTTTTTTTTTGGACACTGATTCAGAATTCAGGATCAGATTTTTGATCACGCATGCGCAATTCGATTTACTGCTACTTTTGAAGTTTTCTTTGTTTTAATGAGGTTCCTTAATAAGGTTTTGAGGACGCTGATTCTGAATTGAATATCAAATTTTTCATCGTGCATGCGCTATTTCATTCACTTCTACTTTTAAAGTTTTCTTTGTAATGAGGGTGGATTTTTTATAAGGTTTTTGGGAGCTAATTCTGAATTAAATATCAGATCTTCAATTGCGCATTCCAACTTCTAGTTAATGTTACTACTGAAATTAAATTGATTCAATGATCGTTTATTAGCTTTTCTAGGACACTAAATCCAAATTTAATATAGGATTTTTTATTGCTAGTGCCCATTTTCAAATTATATTGTGATACCATTTATCAAATAATTTTAACTTTCTAGATTTTATTGAAATAAGGGAATCCAATTAACGTTCATGAAATATATTTCATAAAATTAGGTCCACGATTACCTAAAGCAAACATAAAAAGCTAAATAGTTAAACTTATAAATAGATTTAGATTAACTTATAAAGGTTTAGTTATTTTATATGCATTCCTACCACGTCGTTATTCAAAACAGATATTTTTCCAATAATGCGCCCACTGTAACATAATACCAGTCTCTCATATCGGAGAAACACCATAAAGTAAATGAATATACAGGGTGTCCACAAACCAAACGGCCAAAACTAAGAAAAAAAGTGCTCTGGCATATGCCTCGTTTTCGCTTCATTTTCGAGAAAATCACAAAAAACTAAAAATAGTTGTGCAAAAACTAGTTAAGACCATGGAAGAGCGGATTTCATTCCTTGAATGAATTTTAACAATAATTGTTATTCCAATACATTTATTTCAATCTTATACTAATAGAAAGGTAATTGAAAAAAAAAAATATTTTTTATTCAGAAAAAAATAATAAATACTTTTTTATTCAAATATTCATAGTATAAAGATAACAACCTATTTAAAGTACATAACATTATGAACGAAAACTGAAGATTAAAAAATTTAAAATTTAAATATTAAAAATAAAAATAAATTAAACATTTAGAAAATAATAAAATAATTAAATATTCTTACTAGGAAAACATAAATGTTTCAGTTTTTATATGGGACTACTTTAGTGAGAAAAAAAAAAAAAAACCCTGAAAATTTTGATGGTTTTACCTTCTCTAAAATTACAACATCAACGTATGGCCTCTTGCTGCAATACACGCATCACACATCGCGTTCTCACAGCACTGCATCTAAACATTGTTGTGCGGTGACCTGGTTGAAAACCATTCTGATGCGCTCGATAAGATCATCCCTTGTGCAGACGGGCTCTCAGTAGACATTTTCTTTCACGTATCCCCACACAAAGAAAACCAGTGTCGTGAGGTCCGGAGACCGTGGAGGCCAAGGCTCCGGCCCACCTCGTCCTATCCAGCGACCTGGGTAGTTGATGTCCAACCAGTCTCGCACGGCCCTACCGTAATATGCAGGACAACCATCGAGTTGAAAACAGTTCTTGTCCCTTCGTTTTCGAGAAAATCACAAAAAACTAAAAATAGTTGTGCAAAAAGTGTATTTTAATTTTTTTTTTTTCAATAATGTATTTAAATTACAAGAATATGCTGGCTTTTTGAGTAAGCTTAATTGGGGAGTTAATGTCCAACCACGGCCCTTCCGTAATGTGCAGGACAACCATCGAGTTGAAACCAGTTCTCAAGCCTTCTTTCCAAAGGGATATCTTCCAAAAGTGCCCATAAGTCATTCTCGAGAAATAGATAATAACTTTCAGCATTAAGTCGAGCAGGTAAAAATACAGTACCTATTATGCCATTATTACAAAGAGCGACCCACATGTTTACAGAAAACTCATGCTGGTAGTGAAATTCTCTAACAGCTCGGGGATTTTCATATGCCCAAAGGTGGTAGTTTCTTTGATTAGATATGCCCGCATGTGTGAAAGTCCAGATTACTTTAAAACTTAAGTTTACATCATTTTGCAATTGTTCTTTGTACCAATTACAAAAATTTAATCAGCGGGTATTAAATTTTGTACCTTTTGTACATGGTAAGCATGCCTGTGGTCAGCCCTTAATGTGCCCCAAATAGTTACCCTTGGTGTACCTACACAACTGAAGCAGCTCTCCGGACGCTTGTACCAGGGTTGGTATTGAAGAGCCACAGTATCATCTCCCTCCGCCTCAGGTCGGCTTCCTTCAGAGCCTGCAAACGGTTTCCACCACGATTACATGAGAAGGACCCAGTCTCTCGAAGCCTTCTGAAAGTGCTGGTAAAAACACCTCTGTGTGGGGTTTCTCGGTTAGGAAACCGTCTGCGATATTCCCGAACTGACGTGCATTGCCATCGCAGAATCCGTAGACGTAGACTGTTCGAGGAACAAACATCAAACGCGATCTAGCGGCGCACAGCTGAAAGCAGTAGCTGAACAGCGCTAGGTTCGCGACCGGAATAGACATGCAGATTGGCCAACTCTGGCAGAAAAAAGAGTACATCCTTTTTCGTTATAAGTTTTCCAACTAAATCCATGGAGTAGAAAAAGAGGCATCCCGCAGGTGCGGGAGAAGAAAGGAAGATGGGAGCGGCCTGCAGAGATTCAAAGAACACCAGGTAGAACTTCAACTTTAAAGAAAATCACAGTGAGTGAAACCATGCTTCGTCACAGACATTTCTTTCTTTAGTTTTTCTTTTCTGAGGTCACTCTGAAAGCCCGAATGAATTTATTTCCTTATGTATAATTAATCAACAGAATAAATAAGTTTGTTTTATTTTCATATTCAGAGCATTTTATACAGTCCACTCATTTTAATCTTAATCCATTGTAAAATAATTCAGTACACAAATTATTCTATTGCAGACCATTAAAAGATGATGCAATAGAATAAACATAGACTATGTTCATGTATTCAACGTTGGTAAATCTAGCCATATTTGTTGACTTCACTGAACACTACTAGCAACACCACTAATGTGAGAATGCGAGGCTGTATTCCCCCAAAAAAGGATTAAAATTATAGTATAATCGCTGACATTTTAATCCTTTCTTTTTAAGTTTAAACACTCAACCTAGATGTTTTATTGATTGAGAATATTCATCTTTTCTAAATTTACTCCTCGTAAATTAAGAAATTAAGCTTACTCAAAAAGCCAGTATATTTTTGTGATTTAAATACATTATTGAAAAAAAAAATTAAAATACACTTTTTGCACAACTATTTTTAGTTTTTAGTGATTTTATCGAAAACGAGGCATATGCCAGAGGACTTTTTTTCTTAGTTTTTCGATCCTCTATCGATTCCTGACGTTTGGCCGTTTGCTTTGGCGACACCCTGTATATCTGAACCTAACCAAAATTTAATATAGCTGCTATTATGAAAAGATTATAGTATTCTCTAATATTAATGAAATCAGAAAAGTATAAATTTTCCATTAAATCGTATTAATATAATTTGAAATACATATGAGCGATCGAAAATCCGTTATTAAATTTGATTCCTTGTATGGGTCTCATTACTGTGTATGGGGTGTATCCCTTGTGTGGTGGATGTAATTTTTTTTCTAATATTTGGCCTACATCAGAATGGTTCTGTCTGAAACCACATTGATAGTCTCTGACGATTTCCATGGCATATCCAGTGATTCGACTAGTCAGGATTAACTCAAATATTTCACAACAAACCGGAAGGAGTCAGATTCTGCGATAGTTATTGCAATCTAACCATCTTTGATCCCTTTTTGTGAATTGGAATAAGAATAGATTCTTTCCATTCTTTGGGTATTTTTTCTGTTCCCAGATCTTTTTAACCAAAAGATGTATTTGGAAATCCAAGCTTTTCTTCAAGCCTTGATTCTTCACTAGGAATATTATCTGTTCCCTCTGCATTATGCGATTTTAATTTTCCAATAGCTATTTCAATGGTTTAGCACTCTGATATTCCAAAGGAGATCAACTATTATTTTCCGTATTTAAAATATTATTTAAATAATCCTTGAACTACTGGATATGTCTACTGGATCGGCCTAGATATTGTTATTTTCATCCCTAATTCCAGTTGTAACTGGTCCTCACCATTTACAGATTCTGTTGATGCCTTTGTACATGGCTCTAACGTTATTCTCTATTTTGCTACTTTCAATTGCTATTATTTTATTTTTGAAATACTCTCGTTTTTTAAATTTGAGTAATTTAGTAGTTTCTTTTATTAATGCTCGGAAATAGGCACGATTGGTTTCGTTAGGATTTAGCAGATTTTTTTTTTTTTTTTGCACATGTTAAAACAATCTTCAACGAACCATGGTTTGTTCCTTTTATTTTCCCTTTTCCCAAAACACAAGTTACCGACCTCTTTAATATTTTCCCTGATACATTCCAATAACTTTTCTTTGTGTTGATTATCCTCATCAGAAGATTCTAAATCCTGAAACCTATTCTTGACTTCTAGCTCACTCTGTTTTGTAATTATCGGAATTTTTAATTTTTCCAAATTAAAATTACCACCAATTAGCATATATTATCCTCCATCGTCATTTTCACTAAACAAACCACTTTAGGAGGGCTCTTTAATTCTATCATTGCCTTGTTAGCTTCTTCTCTGTTCACAGAGTCGTATGCTTGTTTAAAATCTATGAACAGATGATGAGTTGGAATCTGAAACTCTCTCGTTTTCTCCATTAAAATGCGCAGGTGTATATCTGGTCATCAGCAGATTTTCCTTTGCAAAATCCACACTGATATTTCCCAAATTCATGATCAGCGTATGGAAGGAGTCTTCTAAATAGGATAGGTGATAGAATTTTGTATCCACATGGAAGGAGAGATATGCCCCTATAGTTACTGCATGTTAATAAGTCACCTTCCTTGTGTATGGGACAGACTATAGTTTTTTTCCACTCGCTAGGTAGTTTCTCTTCCTTCCATATGTCCATTATAAGTTCCAGCAGATACTTTATCATTTCATGCCCGCTGTTCTTAAACAGCTCTGCTGGAATATTGTCAATTCCTTATTGGTTTTTAGCTTGTCTATTGCATCTCTTATTTCCTCTTCATCAGGAGGTTCAACAGAATCTTCAGTGCCCTAAGTTAAATGTAGGACCTATACTTTCTTGTTCTCAGTCTCTTCTCATCATTTCCTCAAAAAAATCAGCCCATCGATCCATAACTGCTACTTCGTCTGTGATTAAAGAGCCATCTTCATTCCTACAGGCATGATTTTGAGGTTTATAAGTTCTGTGCCCCTCATTGATCTTCTGAAAAAAACATCTGCTGTTCTTTTATTTGTTGTTGTTCTCGATTTCAGTGAGGATTTTGCATTCCCATTGCCTTTTTTTGCGGCTTCATGAGTTTCCCTTCTCCTTATGGCTCGGTACTCCTCCACATTTCTCCTGATGTATTTTTTCTGACCCATTGTTCTATATGCTTGATTTTTTTCTTTGGTTTAGTATCTTGCATTCTCCATCAAACCAAGCTTTTCTTTTGAATCTTTCTTCAGTCCCTATCATTGACTTTGCTGTCACCATCATTGCTATTTTACATGCATTCTACCGATCGTCAATTGTTCCATCTTGGTCTATGTTTCTGATTTTAGCATCAATAGATTCAGTTAATGAAGTAGAAACTGCATGGTCTTGGAGCTTTGATACATCAAACCTCAATGTTGGTGTGGAAAGATGCTTTTTTGCTGTGAGATTCGGGCCCTGATTTTAGCCATTATAAGGAAGTGGTTGAAGTCCATATTTGCTCCTCGGTATGATCTCACGTCCATTAGCGAAGACCTATACCTTAAACTAATAAGTATATGGTCAATTTGCGTGGTAGTGACCCTACCATTGGCTCCGAATTTCCCCCATGTGGCGAGGTGAATCCTTTTGTGAGGAAAACAACTGCTTCGAACAATAAGACCTTTGGAGGCTGCAAAATTTACGCCTTTTTGCGTTATCATTTGAGATCTCGTGCAAGCTATGAGGTCCTAGCGTGGGCTGATATATTGTTTCTTTTCCAATTTGCGCATTGTAGTCGTCAAGCACAATCTTCATATCGTACTTGGGGCATTCATCCAGGCATTTTTCCAGTGTCTCATAGATGGAATCCTTCTCATCATCCTCTGACACTTCGGTGGGGGCATGCACATTTATCAAACTAATGTTATTGAATTTTCCCTTTATCCGAAGCATACAAAGCCTAGGGATGACAGGTTTGAAGTCAATAACTTGTAGCAACATCCTATTGCAAACAATAAAGCCGGTTCCAAATGTATGGAGGCGGTCATCACAGTTATAATATATAGAGTGGTTTCCTTTTCTAAGGCTACCTCGTCCAGTCCACCTGATTTCTTGGATGGCAGCTATGTCTATATGGTAGTCATCAAAAATATTAAGAAGCGATTGGAGCGCACCAGGTCTATATAATGTTAAAATGTTCCGAGAGGCAATAGTGTAGTCCAGTTGACATTTTCCTGATTTATTACCATGATCAGTCCGGCTAATCTTTCTTGAGCTTTCTTAATATTGCAAAGATTTAAGAAGAGTGGGTATATCGGCCCACGTCTGCAAAGTCAGGTGGAGGGGCTGCCTCCTCTGAGCGCCCTGACCAGCTCCCCCATCCGGAGCGGCTACCTAGGGAAGGCGATCCTAGGGTGTGTACTGTATGTGACCTAATGTTAGTGTAAATGTATTGTGTACTGTTCTGAGTGCGTTGGTGCTGTGTATTGAACTGGGGAGCCTGGGGGAGCGTTAATCCCCACTAGCCTTGCACTGAGCTAGCCCCTGCAGGGAATTATAACCTCACTTATTTATATTTATGTCTGATGTTTCAGCATTTAAGCCATTATCAAGGGAAGACTTCCCTGAACATAAAATTTTTACAATTGTTTCCAACCATTTGAATGTAAAGCAATAAAAGAAAAACAGAATTTTATATCCACAAACACAGATAAGTATTATAAATTATAACAGATTTCACTATTTTACATAGTTGCGGTAGTTTGAAGATTAAGGAGATGGAGAAATAATTGGGTTTTGAAAGAAGTGAGGGATGAATTTTTACGGATGGAAACGGGTAAGGAGTTCCAAAAGGAGGCACTACGGATGATAAATGATTTTGTGAAGGAGGCGGTTCGGTAGGAAGGGATGTATTGGTTTAAGGTTTGGGATCTGGTATTTAGAGAATGTATGGAGGAACAGGGTTTAAATAAATTCAGGATATATGGAGGCTTCTTAATTCTGAACGTTCAGAAGGGATATACACCTAGGAAATATTGCCGCCAAAAAACTGGGTAGTGCCGCTTCAATTCAGTATAGCAGCTTGAGACGTGGGAGCGCCTGGGGACACCGAAGATGAATCTAATGAAGCAATTCATCAGCCTCTTCAACCTCGTCTCGTGTAAGCCAGACAGTCCCCCGCATACAAGGCAACCATAATCGAAATGAGGAAATATAAGAGAGGAGACAAGGAGACAATTAAGTAAGCCAAATGCCCTTGTCAAACTCAATAAAAAATTTTAATAGTCAAAAACACTCTTATCTTCTAGATAATTTTAATTGTTTCACAATGGCATTTAACCTATGCTAAAGTTTTATGGTCACAGAAAGTCTTACCTTGTAATGGCTAGAATGTGGAAACATCAGACATAAATATAAATAAATGAGGCTTTAATTAAGAATCTTATAAAAATATTTAAATACAATCAGTGGCCTCAAATAAATGAAAAAGTTTCATAATGGGAATTAGGATTAGTACGGCCTTTTATCATACGAAAGCCGCACGCATTCTTGTGTGGATATGACAAATTCACTTCAAATTAATGAAATAGCAACGATTTTCAAAATTAAAAAACAAGGACATAAGAAACAATGAAACTGAAACTAGTTTGCCAACTAAACAATAAATACATCTCTCTATTCATGCTATAGTAACAAGTACATAAAAAATATAGACACGGTTAATTTAAACATTGACATATAGAAAGAAGAAAGAAAGAAAGAAAGAAAGAAAGAAAGTATTTTTATTCTGGGACATCTTGTCCCCTAAGAATAACAATATATGTACAGATCCAGAGTCCTTTGTCTGGCTAGTTTAGAACAAGGTTGGTATAGAAATTAAAGAACTAAAATAAAATAAACGCAAGCCTCTTAAATAAAACAAACAGCAAAAAAGAGATAAGAATATAAGTTGACTGGTTTCCAACCATTTGAACGTAAAGCAATAAAAGAAAGACAGAATTTTATATCCACAAACACAGGTAAGTATTATAAATTATAACAGATTTCACTATTTTACATAGTTGCGATAGATTGAAGATTAAGGAGATGGAGAAATAATTGGGTTTTGAAGAAGTGAGTTTTTACGGATGGAAACGGGTAAGGAGTTCCAAAAGGAGGCACTTGATCCTATTGTTCCTCTGAAAGTGAACAATAGAGTGATGAATTTTTACGGATGGAAACGGGTAAGGAGTTCCAAAAGGAGGCACTACGGATAATAAATGATTTTGAAAAGGAGGCAGTTCGGTAGGAAGGGATGTATAGGTTTAAGGTTTGGGATCTGGTATTTAGAGAATGTATGGAGGAACAGGGTTTAAATAAATTCAGAATATACGGAGGCTTTTTAATTCTGAACGTTCGGAAGAGATATACACCAAGGAAATATTGCCGCCGAAAAACTGGGTAGAGCCACTTCAATTCTATATAGCAGCTTGAGACGTGGGAGCGCCTGGGAACACTGAAGATGATATACTGATGGAAATGAAGAAGAACAGAATACGGGATGAGCACTGACCTTTTGTGACAAAAACATATATAACGAAGAACAATAAAATCTAGGATCAAACTGTTTTAACAATCAGGCAAAGAAATTAGCCATAGGAGGGTATATATACATATCCTCATATGCTTAAATATTTAAAAAAGAATAACTATATGAACAAAATCAATTTTTAGGTATTCCCTAAAAATCAATCATATTGACTTCCATTGGGAATAATTTCCAATTTAAAAGGTTAAGATTGAAATGCTGTTCATGCTAAAAAAAAAAATAAATAATAAATAAATAAAAAAAATTATAAAGGAAATGTAAGGGATTTTGTATAGTCATTAAATGTCACTTTATATAGCTATTAAATGATGCTGATCTATTTGACAAGAAGTCAAAACTTCATCAACCATGTCATAGTCACATGGGGCAGAACATGTTATAGATCTGTTGCAGTATAATCAGCTAATAAAATAAGAGCTTCAGACCATTATCCTCACAATCTGCCAAAAGAAAAGTGGCTAACAACTGAAAAGGAGAAATAATCTCACCACTTTATGTAAAATTAAAGTCAGAGGAAAGCAATAATTATAGCAGAGTAGTTCTTGCATTAACTGATAGTAAGTAATATCCATCCTGGGAAACTTTTTCCTCACTACTTAAGGAAAATTGACAAATATAATTCATAGAATTTTTCCTACATAAAAAAATTCTTTTCATTTAGAAGGGAATAATAATATCAACCACAATTGAATACTGGTTGTTATGAAGATAAATAAAATTTCTTGGTTATTAATAGTTTCAGACAAATTAATTTAAAGGTTAAATTCAATTTGAGGAAAAAGGGAAAATAATAATAAAATTAATTAATGTTATATCACAACATACAGTACTCTTAAAACGTACGTTGATTTCCTTCAGGGTTGATGGAATTTTTATAAGAAAATCAATCTGGTTGATTTGTGACTCAGGGGAGTTCTGTAACTTTAATATGTCTTATTAAAGATTATTGATTTCTTACAGTTGCCAAAGACCCTGGAGGATAGAGATTACAAAAATAAAATAAATAATTTCTTACATTTTCTTTCAAAGGCTCCACAAAGTCTGCATATAAATCGAACACAAATGAATCTTCCAATGAAGAGTTTTTGAATGAATATGTATGCTGATAAGAAACCTTCAAATTTATAATGTCAGACTGAGTGAAATTTGATGTATTCTGACTGACACCATCAACTAAAAGTTTTCCAAAGATAGGAGGCTTCTTGATAATAAAATGTATTTCTCTTGAATCTGAACAAGAAACATTCAATACTTCAGAAGTTATTACTCTGTTTATTAAAGGGAACATAGACATTCCTGCATTATGTATTTTTAGTATTGGTTTTCCTAATTCTGTAATAAATGTTATTGGTCCATATTTATTTTTTCCATCTACTATAATTGTTTCAAGCTTGAACTGACTGTCACCACCTGGAATAACATCAAGGCCTTGAAAAATTGTAGACTAATGTTTGTTAACAATTACATCGTATCACTCAATAAAAGAAAACAATAATGAAGGAGAAACTAATTTATAGTTGATAAATACTGGGATATATTAAAGAAATTAAATAAATATATTAAAGAAATAGCCTTAGAGAAAAGAAAAATAAGATAATCAAAAATGATCAAAAAGTCAGATTAAGGCAAATTTAAATCAAACAAATATGTAAATATTCCTTATTGCAACCCTTGAAACAGTCAAAGAAGGTAGAATTTACGGTATATCTCCAAAAAATGATCGTTCAGTCTAAAACTCGATTATTATTTCTATAATCTCCTATAATATATTTATATAAAAAAAAATCAGAATCCCTGGAAAGTATGAAGTTCTAGCGTAAATGGGACCAACTTTATTTTTTAAATAGAATTAACACTCTTTACGCTGCAACCACAGATATATAAGATTACAGTTTTCACAGCAAAGTACCTTAGTGAATTATGGACTGTTTCATGAAAAGCTCAATAAGTATATGTTTGATTTAACTTTTTTTTTAGCTGTGAATAGATTCTTATTTGATAATATACAGATTGCAGGGATAATTTTCCAGTTACAAATATGCCTGCAATCTGCTGATATGCAATTGTATGTCACTTGTTACTCAGTTAGTAATCACTAATGCACTCATTTTTATATTGAAGTAGGATTTTTAGTACCTACCTAAAATATCCGTGATATATGAATCAAATATTTGACATGAAAAAAAAAAGGTATTTTAAGGCCCAAACTTAGCGTTAAAGGCACCAAGAATCAATAAATATTACATTGTCTTAACTACGAATGTATAACTAATACACTCCCGGTCAAAAGTATCGCAACACCTAAGAATTTCTGCTACTTAAAATAAAATGGAGAGTACCTTTCCTAATTCCATTACAGGGTGAAGTATGATCAGCATTAGGATCATTTAGGAATCTTATGAAAGGATTAAAGACTTAAGAAGGCCTTTCTTCAGTGATAATTCACACATTTCATTCAGTGCTTACCTGTATTTCCATTGTTTAACAGTGAGTTTGATCATATTGTGAATAATTTTGGCCTAGTGACTGTATCCAGACATTAAGATGAACAATGCTAAGGTCTTTTGCATCTCAGTCCAGAGGAATCCATTCGTATCAACATTTTAGCAAAGGAGGGCCTTTCTGTTTGTCAGATCGCGTTTCGTATAAATTTCCATTACTCTACAGTCCTCAGATGCATCAAATAGCACAGGGAAACAGGATTCATGCATTAGAGGAGGCCAACTGGAGGAAGACCAAGGGCCACCAGCGCCATCGATGACCACTTTCTGTAGGTTCAATCACTCCGGAAACGGAATCGAAGAATCCAGAGCTCAAAAATCTACTCCTTCAGGTGCGTAACTTAAGCATATCAAGGCGAACTGTTAGGAGGAGACTTAAGGAAGTTGGCTTACCTCCAGAAGGCCCGCAACTGGCCTGTGGCTAACCAGGTAACATCGTGTAGCAAGGCTTGCATTAGCAAGAGAACATGTGAATCAGACCACGGAGGTTGGAAGCGCGTACTCTTCACTGACGAAACGACTCTCTCTCCATAGTCCAGACGGTCTTGGCAGAGTCTGGAGAAGGCCTCAGGAATGGTTCAGCCAATGCTTCATCAGTCTCCGTGTGCCTTATGAAGGAGGCTCTTTTATGTTCTGGGGAGACATCTCCTGGGAGCTTGTACAGAGCTTCTCGTGGTACATGGTAGGGTTCTGACGGGCCCCAGGTATGTGGAGGAACCCATTCAACAGGTCATGGCTATCATACATTTCATTGGCCCAGATGCACTATTTATGCACGACAATGCAAGGCCCCACACTGCGAGCTGCGTCACAGACTACCTCGATTACACTGAAATCGAAAGACTTCAATGGCCTGCAATGAGCCCTGATTTAAATTGTATAGAGCATCGGTGGCATACACTAGTAGAGTATGGTTAAAGCCCGAAATCCTGCACCCACGACTTTGGCAGGGCTGGAAACAGCAGTTCAGGAGGAATGGGAGCAAATTCCTTAGGAAGCCATTCAAGACATTAGAAGCATCCCAAGGCGCATGGAAGCTGTAATCAGAGCTATAGGAGGAAACATGGCGTATTAAGAACATTCTGCATACAATCCAAAGTTTATTTACTTCAATAGTTCTAATTTGATTTTAGTACGTATTTAGTTTTTGCTTATTTGTTTGTGAAAAATACTTTTTTCTTGGCCCAATTTAATTAATAAACCTTGTTTTCTTTTTCTAGTTTGTTTTTATTATTGGCCCAAAACCCTAGAAGCCAAATTTTTCAATTAAATTAGGAATATGCAGGTGTTTCGATACTTTTGACCGGGAGTTTATGTTGCAAGGTTTCTTTTTAGGGATATAAACAAAGAGTATTTTGAAAAAGTTTTTATTATTTTAAATAACAAGTTAATAAAAATCACAGGTTGAGTTGACAAATTAGCATTCATTAATTGATCTTATAATTTAAATTATAATATTACCAAATTTTTTGCTTCACTTCACTTTTAAGGCGGTCAACTTTTTTTTGTCTTGACACTCTCCTACTGCTGCACACTAATATTCCTTTTTTCTTTCCCTATGAAAAATCTTCCTGTTTCACTTCCTGGAAATGCAGCTTCACAAAATTATTCTCTTCTCTCAATTGTCTTTTCCCAACTAGCTCTCTATCCTCATGCCTGTAACCTCTTTCTAAACAACCCAGACTCCTCACATATAGCGCTTGGGGGAACCTCAACAAACTCACCTTAAACGCCGAGAAGACAAAAGCCATCTTGATTGGATCTCCCTCTCTCCTCAAATCAACCCCTGTCGCTCCAAATCTAGTCCTGAACAACTCATCTATCTCATTCCACAATTCCGTTAAAAACCTAGGCGTTACCTTTGATCAATCCCTCTCTTGGAAACCCCACATATCACAAATTTCCCATCTTACTGTCTCTACCCTAAAACAGTTCAACCATCTACGATATCTTCTTCCATTCAAAACCCGCCAACTCCTAGTCTCCTCTCTCATCTTTTCCCACTTTGACTATGGCTGGATGGGGTACAGCGGACTGTCCGGGGAACTCGAAGCTAAACTTAAACGCCTAATAAATTGCACAATACGTTTTGTCTTTGGGATCCCAAGAGATACGCATGTAATCCAGTACTAGGCCGAGTTGAAGTAGCTCTACCCCTTCTACCGTCGCCGGTACATACTGGCTTCCTTCTTATACCAGGCCATCAGACATCAACAACCTTCCTATATTCTACAGAACCTGCAACTCAAATCCTCTGTTCAATCCCGCCCAACCAGATCCCGTACGTACGATCTCTATCCTCCTCCTCATCGAACAGTTACTTATGAAAAATCCTTCATAATGCAAGTTGTATCCCTCTGGAACTCTATCCCCTCCAATATAACACACTCCATCAACATCCACTTTCAAATCTCTCCTCTTCGAGTTCCTATTCAACTCCCAAGTCAATCGATCACTGAAGGGACACAATGGAGCTTTAGAAGCAACTCTGTTTAGCAATGTCTCTATTAGAAAATATCATCGATTTATTCAGGTCGTTTTATTATATTCCGTTCTATACATGTATCGGTCTTCTTTCTTCCTCTTGTTTTTATTTCACCTTTTATATTTTAATATTATTTTCATGTAGAATGCACTTTTTGTTTCTGATTTTTTTTGTAAATATTATTTGTAAACTATATTTGTAAATATTTAATATCATTCATATACGGCCACACTGGCTAAATTTCTGTATTATGTATGAAAATTTATTCTAAAGGGACATCAGTCCCAGGATAATAAAATTATTTTTCATTTCATTCATTCATTTCATATTCCTACACTGCATCTGGCTGTTGCTGAGCGAAATAGTATCTCTGACCATATGTTTTCCTGCACATTTTCAAATAAACTTGGGATAACATTACAATATACTAAAATATATGAAACACACACGCTCTTGATGTGGAAGCTTAAGTTGCCAAGGTACGTATTTCCATTTTCATCGTGTAGGGGTTACTCATGTTTTTTAATTATTCAAATTAATTTTGACTGAAGTCTTCCTAACTATATTGCCTTGATATACGGTTGCTTTCCAGCTTTCTGTAAATAACATAACCTTTTGCCTGATATCAAACCTTTCTACACCTGACTATTTAACCTTTGTCTAATTTTAGTTTATTTGCAAGTACTGTGGCATAAACGTGAGTTGTGAAATAGTTATGATGGTAAAAAAACTATATAGTGAGGAGGAGCTTTTGGAGCTCGTAATGGGTGCTGATGATAAGGAAGCTTTTTAAATTTTAGCTCCATCAGTGCCAGTCCACAGTCCGGATCGAAAAGTGAGGATGAAGAACTTTATGTAGGATTAATTAAGCTCACAAAACAAACAAGATGCAAGCGCTTGAAATCTGTAAAAGTACTCCGCACAGCTGGACCGCTCGGTGTTAGAGGTGCGACATCGATGTCGATGTTTCTGAAACATCGACGTTTTGGGCAAAACATCGATGTAACGTACCCCATGTTTTCCGACCATCGATATTTGTGGGCCGATGTTAACATCGATGTTTTAAGTAGTTATTTATTTTTATTTTTTTTTGCGCCTTAACATAGTTCTTTTTAACATAGATGTTTTTGACAAAAACTAATATGCTCTAAACATCGATGTTATATGTATCAAGCTGTTTTTAACATAGATATCTTTCTCCAAAACATGTTAAGATAGATTTATTTTTGCAGAAAACATCGATGCTTTAAAAAAAGTTGTTTAACATCGATGTTATGACAAAAACAAACATGTTTTAACATCGATGTTTTGGACAAAAAACATAGATATATATGCTCTTAACATGGTTGTTTGAACAATAAAAAGTAGTTTTTAACATCAATGACAAAAACAAATATGTTTTAACGTCGATGTTATATACAAAAACAAATATGCTCTTAACATCGATGTTTTAACTATAGAAAAGTTGTTTTTAACATCGATGTTTTTGTCCAAAACATCGATGCGGAATCATATTAGTTTTTGCAGAAAACAGATGTTTAAAACAACATACATGTTTTAAAAAAAGCTGTTTTTAACATCGATGTTTTGAACAAAAAACATCAATATATATGCTCTTAAAATCGATGTTCTAACAATAAAAAGTTGTTTTTAACATCGATGTTTTAGCTATAACTAAGATGTTTTTAACATCGATGGCTAAAACAACATCTATGTTTTTAAAAAATTGTTTTTAACATCGATGTTTTTGACAAAAAAGAAAATGTTTTAACATCGATGTTTTAGAAAAAAAACATTAATATATATGCTGTTAACATCCATGTTAAAATTAATGATGTTTTCACAATAAAAAGTTGTTTTTAACATCCATGTTTTGGACAAAACAAAATATGTTTTAACAATAACCAAGTTGTTTTTAACATCGATGTTTTTAACATCGATGTTATATAAAAAACAAATATGCTCTTAACATCGAATTTTTAAACATAACAAAGTTGTTTTAACAACGATGTTTTTATCCAAAGCATCAATGTTAATACATATTTGTTTTTACAGAAAACATCGATGTTTTAAAAAAATTTGTTTTTGACAAAAAAAAAATATGTTTTAATATCGATGTTTGATTTTGACAAAAACGAAAATGTGTTAACATCGATGTTTTAGACAAAAAAGATCAATATATATGCTCTTAACATCGATGTTAAAGACATGTTTAACAATATTGATGTTTTTTGTCCAAAACATCGATATTAAATCATTTTCGGTTTTTTCATTGATGTTAAAAACCACTTTTTATTGTTAAAACATCGATGTTTTTAAGATCAATGTTAAGAGCATATAAATTGATGTTTTTTGTTTAAAACATAGATGTTTTCTGCAAAAACAATTATGTTTCCTCATCGATGTTAAAAAAAACTTTTTATTGTTAAAACATCAATGATTTTAACATCGATGTTAAAACATTTTCGTTTTTGTCAAAAACATCAATGTTAAAAACAATTTTTTAAAACAACATCGATGTTTTCTGCAAAAACAAATATGATTTAACATTGATGTTTTGGACAAAAACATAGATGTTAAAAACAACTTTGTTATAGTTAAAACATCGATTTTAAGAATATATTTGTTTTTATATATAACATCGATGTTAAAAAGAAGTTGGTTATTGTTAAAAAATTGATGTTATAACAAATTTTTTTGTTATCCAAAACATCGATGTCAAAACATGTTTGTTTTTGACATTGATGTTTAAAACCACTTTTTATTGTTAAAACATCTATGTTTTATAATTGTGGTTGCATGATGTTTTTAACAATTTAAAAACAATTTTTTTAAAATATAGATGAAAAACATCTTAGTTATAGCTAAAACATCGATGTTAAAAACAACTTTTTATTGTTAGAACATCGATTTTAAGAGCATATAAATTGACGTTATTTGTCCAAAACATCGACGTAAAAACGTTTTTTTTTTTGTTATAACTTCGATGTTAAAAACAACTTTTTTTAAAACATCGATGTTTTCTGCAAAAACAAATATGTTAAAATATTATTGATGTTGTCCAAAACATCGATGTTAAAAATAACTTTTTATTGTTAAAATATGTTTCAACATCAATGAGATTAAGAGGATATATATTGATGTTTTTTGTCCAAAACATCGATGTTAAAACATTTTAGTTTTTGTTAAAAACAACTTTTTTTAAAACATCGATGTTGTTGTATCATTGATGTTTTCTGCAAAAACAAATATGTTTTAACAATAAAAAGTTGTTTTTAACATCGATGTTTTAGCTATAATCAAGATGTTTAAGTCCTAACAGTTGAATATTTAATAAATGATTATGTAAAACCAACTATGTAGGAAACATCGATGTTTTTATATATTAATAATGAAAAATAAACATGCTTTGCACTCAAACATCGATTTAAATACGTTTGGGCACTAATATGTTAATGTTTAAAGAACGTATAAATTAAAAAAACATCGATGTCGAAAAAAATCTATGTTCTTTAACATCGATGTTTTGTGGTCGATGTTTAATAGACATCGATGTTTTGATTGTAAAAACATCGATGTTTTGCCGACGATGTCGCATCTCTACTAGGGATCAGGAATTGGAAAATGATAGAGAATGACGGCAGCTCTTTGAGGATGGCAGGAAACACTGCGGGTTGTAGCGCAATGGAAATAAAAAATTAGAAAGGCTGTCTAAGTTATGAATGCTAGCTGATTACGGTTGAGTACAATATTTTGGTTAGCCCTTAGAGTTACCTCCTTGTATTGTATCCTACTGTTTTGGACACCCTCTGGCAAAATTTGGAGTGTTTCATCTATCGTAGGCACTTTTTAAAATCAATAACAAGTGGTGCACTACAAGTGTGTAGCCTATCTTATTAGTAGCATAAAAATGGGGAAAATAATATGATGGGGATTAGGCAAAAATCTGTAGTGTATATATATATATATATATATATATATATATATATATATATATATATATATATATACGAGGGTGAATCAAATATAAACAACTTTTTTTTTTTTAATTCATTTTTATTTTAAACGCAAAAAAGAATATAGTTTATTTATGTGTGGAAAAAAAATTTTCCCAGCGGAAAGGCAGTTTTCCAATTCCTTCCAGGTAGAAAAATGCAGGTCGTGTTTGCAGCCAATTTGCGCACGTAGGTTTCAACCTCAGCATCACTATCGAATCTTTGGCCTCCCAAAGCTTCCTTGAGAGGGCCAAACACATGAAAGTCACAGGGTGACAGGTCTGGACTATAAGGAGGGTGTTCCAATGTTTCCCACCCCAGTTGCTCCAATTTTTCCCTAGTCAAGGCTGCTGTATGGGGGCGAGCATTGTCATGGAGAAGAACCACTTCCCTGAAAACGTCGCAGTAGTCAAAACGTCGCAAAACGTCGCAGTAGTAGGCCGCATTTATTGTCCTGCGCTCATGCAAAAAATCGAGATACAGCAATCCACGCTGGTTTAAAAAATCAATAGCCAAAACCTTGCCAGCCGACAAACGTGACTTGGCTTTCACTGGTCCAGATTCTCCACTCCATACTCGGACAGTAACAGAGCTGCTTCATAAATGACTTTCAGCATCCATGATCTGAGGCCCCACCTTGCTCTTGCTACAATTGCGAGTCTGTTGATTGTCTGTAATGCCTGATTGTAGACGTCAGTATGTCTGTTCCAGTTCAGTTTTCTGTCAAATATATATATATATATATATATATATATATATATATACATATATATACATATACATATATATATATATATATATATATATATATACATATATATATACATATATATACATATACATATATATATATATATATATATATATATATATATATATATATATATATATATATATATATATATATATATATATATATATATATACAGGGTGTCCTCAAACCAAACGGCCAAACTTCAGGGATCGATAGAGGATCGAAAAAACTAAGAAAAAAAGTCCTCTGGCATATACATCGTTTTCGAGAAAATCACAAAAAATTAATTTAAAAAAAAATTTAAAATTTAGAAAATAATAAAACAATTAAATATTCTTACTAGGAATACATAAATGTTTCAGTTTTTATATGGGACTACCTTGGTGAGAAAAAAAAAACTGAAAATTTTGAAGGTTTTTTTTTTTTTTTTTTTTTTTTGCGGCTTGATGATGCACAGCGACCTCCTTGGGTCTATTGTGCGCCTATCTATGCCCGTGTTTTTAAATAGGAATCTGTTATATTTAGGAATAATTTAATAAGTGTAGTTTACTCTATGACTTTATTTAACAAACTGAATTAATATTTTACTCATATGATTATGCAACAATGAATTAATTAATATAATACATAACAGTTCCCCCCGGAAAGGAAGGTTTGTTTATCCCAAAATAAGACAGATAAATATTAATTAACAAGATTTGATCAATCTTGCAATCCCTCTTCCATCTAACTTAAAGATGTATGTAGTGCAGTCTACCTTGTTGAGTTAACACGGTCCCTGTTGTCCATTTGGTCTGGCTATTGAACACACCAACTATGACACGATCGATCTCCTTCCTCAAAGAATCGTGGTTGGTTCTTCTCGCATTTCCTGTCCAATGGGTCTTGTTTCGTCTTCCTTAAGCTGGAGAGCCTTGACCTCATCTCACGACCAAACTTTAGGGAAAATTGGCTCTTTTTGGTCATAGTGTGCGGAGTCTGTCCGTATTTTAATATTATTTCTTTTAACCAATCTCGACCTAGTATAGGGGAAACGTTTTGATCGATAACAATTAATTTTCCTTTAAACGAATTATTCTGGTATGTAACGTTTACATGTGCTATACCCGCTGGCTTAATTAATTCACCGGTGTAAGTTTTCAACTTCAACCTAGTTTCAGCAAGTTTTATTTTAGGACAGATTTTCCTAAAATCTAACTTTGAAATTGATGAAACCGAAGCTCCTGTATCTAACTCCATAGAATATTTTCTGCCTTCAATTCTAATAGGTAGCATAATTGTTTCTTCCGCACATATTTTGTGGTTGCTTATAACTGTAACAAGCTTATTGTCAAATTCATCCTCAGAATGTTCAGAACATGTTTCAAAATGTTTCGTAGCTGCCTGCTCTTTGTTCTTGTGCCTACTTATACATGCCCGAACAATATGTCCCAATTTCCCACAATGGTTGCAATATTTGTTCTTAAATTTGCAATTGTTGGCACGGTGTCCTTGATCAGCGCACCTGTAGCACTTTCCTTTAAGTGCTGCAAAAGCAGGATTATCTCCCTCAGGTAAACTTCTCGGCAGCGTCTGGACTTTATTTACCATTGGATCAGATGTTCTGTTTAGGTTACTTTCTTCTTTAGAGCTTTCAAGTACTTTGGCCTTTTCAATTAATTCTTCATACGACATATTTTCTGATTGAAGTAATGCAGCTCTAATACCCGCATCAGAGAGCCCACTTATAAACTGAATACGTAAAAATAAATCAGCAACGGATCTGCCGCATTCGCAATTAAATTTACATTTAGTAGATATTCTTTTGAGACAAGCATTAAATTCGGAAATGCTTTCTTCTGAATGCTGGACACGTGAATTAAATTTATATTGTTGCGCCCAGATGCTTGTACGAGGTTCAAGATAATCCTTCAAAATTTTTTTCACATCTGCATAACTGGTTGCAGATGGTAATTTTGGGAAACAAAATACTCGCAGCTTCTCGTAAATTTCCGGAGTTAAACAATTTAAAAATAGTAGTACTTTCTGCTGATCATTATGAATATTGTTAAGGTGTAAAAAGTTTTCAAATCTTTCAGAAAAATTCGTGAAAGTTTCTATTTCCTTGTTATACTTTTCAAATTTTATTCCAAATGAATGATTAGTATAATTTATTTTTTTCTCCTCACCTGGATCTACCATAGCCCTAATATTTTTCCTAATTGAATTAATTTTTACAATTAAATTTTTATCCAACTCCTCAATTTCGTATCTGTAATTTAATTGTTCATTAAAATCCTCTTCACTCACCTCCATCTCAAGCTTAGTTTGAATTTCATCGAACTTGTTCCTTATTTGCTCAATTTTATCGGCATAGTAATTAATGTTTTCAATTGTACTTGTAAGTTCTTCCTCCTTCAATTGTTTTTCTATCCGTGTCAGTTGTCCTTTACAGACAGATCTCTGTCTGATTAGTTTTTCCCTCGTCGCCATTGTTATATTTAGGAATAATTTAATAAGTGTAGTTTACTCTATGACTTTATTTAACAAACTGAATTAATATTTTACTCATATGATTATGCAACAATGAATTAATTAATATAATACATAACAGAATCTTTAAAACATCGGTAAATTTTAGTATGCTTGTTGGGTTTAATAAGTCGTTGGAAGTTGGATTGGTTATATTTTCCTGTCCAAATATTCCAAATCTTAGCTGTACAAATCGGTCACACCAACAGATTATGTGATAGGCTGTTTCGTTCTCTTTGCCTCAATATCTACATACTGGTGTTTCTGCCAACTTTAGTTTATACATGATTGCACCGATAGCTTCTTGAGTGTCAGTGAATATAGTTACTTTTTTGTTTGATATCTTTTCAGTCAGCAGTTCTGAGGCACACTGGCAAATTGGTACTACTTCTGATTGGAAGACAGTAGCATATTTTCCCAGTGGAATTGATATCCCTTCATTGGGTTTGTCCATTCTCCAGATTCCTGCCCCAGACCCTGTTTTGGTCAGTGAGCCATCCGTATAGCAATTGATCCCCTTGTGGGGTTTATGTGGTTCCTTTTTTCTGATTGTGGTTTGATGTCCAGGAATTATCGTACCTGAAGGTCAGAGTGCATGGATAGCTCCTGATCTTCTTCAATTTTCCTGGTTATTACCCAATGTCCTCTCTCTACGTTTATTTGGGAGAAGTTATTTTGTTTTAATATTCTGTAAGCGGATTTAAGCGCTTGGGCCTCCACCTCTATCTGCAGAGGAGTTAAATTAAGCATCACCTCCATTGCAGCTGTTGGAGTTGTTCTCATTGCACCTGTTGTCATCAGACAAACTAGCCTTTGTAGTTTGTTCAACAGCGTTTTATTCTTTCCAACTCCTGCTTTGAGCCACCAAAGTAGGGCTCAGTAGAATATGATTGGTCTAATAGCTGTTAGGTACAGCCAGTACACCATTTTTGGTTTGAGTCCCCAATTCTTGCCTATTGCCCTCTTACAGGCCCATAGGCATTTCAGGGCTATATTGGTCGTATTTTCTACGTGTTTGGACCAGTTTAATTTATGGTCAAGTGTGACACCCAGATGTTTTACTTCTTTTGTTGGTGTCAACTGAAAACCATTTATTTTTGGTAATTTGATGTCAACTTTTTTCCTCATAGTGAAGAGGCAAATGTGTATTTTTTGTGGATTGACGTTTAATCCATTCTCTTTGCACCAATTTGTTAGAATTTTGGTGGCGTTTTGTAATAGGTCAGACAATAAACTTTGATATTTTCCTTGAATCAGTATTGCAATATCGTCTGCGTATCCCTGTGCCTGCTTTGTGATAGAAGCCTGCTTTATTTAATCTTTCTAGCAGTGAATCCACCACTAGACACCACAGTAGAGGTGAGATCACGCGGGAATTGTATACATACATATATATAAATATATGTATATACAGGGTGTCCTCAAACCAAACGGCCAAACTTCAGGGATCGATAGAGGATCGAAAAACTAAGAAAAAAGTCCTCTGGCATATACATCGTTTTCGAGAAAATGACCAAAAACTCAAAATAGTTGTGCAAGAACTAGTTAAGGCCATGGAAGACAAGCTTGAGAATATTCATCATTTCTAAATTTACTCCTCGTAAAATAAGAAATTAAGCTTACTCAAAAAGCCAGCATATTTTTGTAATTTAAATACATTATTGAAAAAAAAAAAATTAAAATACACTTTTTGCACAACTATTTTTAGTTTTTTGTGATTTTCTCGAAAACGAATCAACAATGAGGCATATGCCAGAGGACTTTTTTTCTTAGTTTTTCGGTCGCCTATCGATCCCTGAAGTTTAGCTGTTTGGTTTGGGGACCCTGTACACTGGGTGCCCCAGACATAGTGTAAAAAAAAAAAATTGGGTAATACTACTAATATTACGGAAGGGCCGTGCGAGACTGGTTGGACATTTGGACTGGTTGGACCCAGGACGCTGGATAGGAGGAGGTGGGCTGGTGCCTTGGCCTCCATGGTCTCCGGACCTGACGACACTAGATTTCTTCGTGTGGGGATACGTGGAAGAAAAGGTCTACTGAGAGCCCGTCCGCACAAAGGATGATCTCATCGAGTGCATCAGAATGGTTTGCAACCAGCTCACCGCAGAACAATGTTTAAATGCAGTGCGATCTGTGAGTACGCGATGTGATGCGTGTATTGCAGCAAGAGGCCAGCACTTCGAACAACATTTACGTTGACGCTGCCGAAAAATTAACTATGTAATTTTAGAGAAAGTAAAACCTTCAAAATTTTCAGTTTTTTTCTCACTAAGGTATATATAAAAGCTGAAACATTTATGTTTTCCTAGTAAGAATATTTAATTATTTTCTAAATTTTTAATTTTTTTTTTAAGTTATTTTTATTATTTAAATTTTTAATTTTTTAATCTTCAGTTTTTGTTCATAATGTTATGTACTTTAAATAGGTAATTTTCTTTATACTGTGAATATTTGAATAAAAAAGTATTTATTATTTTTTTCTGAATAAAAAATAATTTTTTTTCAATTACCTTTCTATTAGTATAAGATTGAAATACAATAATTGTATTGGAATAACAATTATTGTTAAAATTCATTCAAGGAATGAAATCCGATCTTCCATGGCCTTAACTAGTTCTTGCAAAACTATTTTTAGTTTTTTGTGATTTTCTCGAAAACGATGTATATGAAAGAGGACTTTTTTTCTTAGTTTTTCAATCCTCTATCGATACCTGAAGTTTGGCCGTTTGGTTTGAGGACACCCTGTATATATATATATATATATATATATATATATATATATATATATATATATATTTTTTTTTTTTTTTTTTTTCGGTTGGCGCATTAGGCCTAATGAGACCTTTGGCCGCGCAGTGTGGTCTTCTTACAGACATTTGTGTTGCTTGCGGGAGCACAGACAGCTCGGAGGGGGTAGCCCAAACCTCATGTTGCTGCAAGCCATGGTCACCATGGTGCAGCGGCAGACTGCCCATAGCTCCATAATCCCTTTGGGGCCAATTTGGCAGTTCTTCCCACCGATGGCGTCAGCTCTCTCGGGTTCAAGGACAGTGACAAACTGGTCTAGGTCCAAGGATTATGGTAGCCCAGAGTCAGCAGGCCCCAAGGACCTATATTTCTTTCCCTGAAGCATACCGTCCTTGTATCAAACCTCCGGGTGGTTTCTGATATCCTGGAAAAACCACACCACGATTCTTGATGGGATACACGGGGAAGGTACATCACTCCTAGGCCCGGTCAGTGTGATTCGCCTCCAGTAGGCTGACGGGCCTCACATACCCGAGGGGGTAGGCTTGGACTTCGTGGCGTTCATTGGCAGGTATATATAAATGACTTTCAGCATCCATGATCTGAGGCCCCACCTTGCTCTTGCTGCAATTGCGAGTCTGTTGATTGTCTGTAATGCCTGATTGTAGACGTTGTCAGTATGTCTGTTCCAGTTCAGTTTTCTGTCGAATATATATATATATAAACTCAACAGCAAAAAAAAACCGGACACTCACATTGTCCCTCATAATTCCAGTAAATTCTATTTGATTTTCAATTTGTGGTTAGGGTTACTTTCTTTACAGGTCACTTCAACAAAATCTACCAAAAATTTAAAAAAAAATGTATTAATAATAGTGTATAATGTACGAAAATAAATTTTTTCACTTTTTCAGAAACTCATAAGTATTCATTTTTTGAATTTTTATTAAAGGTACGGCCTCCTAATATCTCGTATTAACCGCTCTTGCACGGGTGAGTGCTGCCAATGTGATAGGCATAGAAGAAATCAAATTTTGGATTAGTTCCTCTGGCACAGCATCCCATTCTTTTTCAAGAACAATTTTGAGCTCATTTACATTTCTAGGGGGTGGATCACGATTCCTAACACCTCTCCATAAATTATCCCACAAATGTTCTATTGGATTCATATCGGGAGATCGTGCAGGCCAGTCCAAAACTGGAATTCCCACCCTCTCAGTATTGAGAAATCGTCATTTGACTGCTTCCGATGTCCGGGACAGACTTGAAATGGCGTGGAATATCCATATCAGCACAGCTACTGTATGGCGGAGACTGAGGGAGCAAGGGCTTGCAGCAAGGCGCCCTGAGGTAGGGTGCCTACTCCTGGAAAGACATAGGAGAGAACGCCGATTATTCGCTGAACGGCATCTAAATTGGTCTTTCGAGCAATGGGGGCTGTTTTGTTTACTGATAATTCTCAGTTTGGTCTGTGCCGCTCAGACGTTCGTGACAGAGTGTGGAAAGACCAAGGGAGCAATTTGCTCAATGCACCCTGCGCGAGTCACAGCCTTTCTAAAGGCAAACAGGTATGGTTTGGGGAGGAATAAATTTCCATACCCGTACTGAACTGTTTTTTATTAAAAATGGGGCACCTGATTGGTGTACCTGACACAAGTACATTGAGGAAGTACTCATCGAGGCTGTTATCCCATTCACCCCATTTATCGGTGATCAGTTCATTTTAATGCCGGATAATGCTCGCCCGCATACTGCAAGTATAGTCAGCGAATACTTGGAGCAGGTGGGAATTTCAGGTTTGGACTGGCCTGTACGATCTCCCGATATGAATCCAATAGAACACTTGTGGGATAATTGAGGGAGACGTGTTAGGAATCGTCATCCATCCCCTAGTAATGTAAATGAGCTCAAAATTGTTCTTCGAGAAGAATGGGATGCTGTGCCAGAGGAACTAATATAAAATTTGATTTCTTCTATGCCTAACAGGATAAGAGCACTCAGACGGGGCAATACGAGATATTAGGAGGCCGTACCTTTTATAAAAGTTTAAAATATGAACACTTATGAGTTTCTGAAAAAGTGAAAAAAATTTATTTTTGTAAATTGGAGGCAAGTATTTATAATTTGTTTTTAATTTCTGGTAGATTTTGTTGAAGTGACCTATAAAGAAAGTAACCCTAACCACAATTTAAAAATCAAATAGAATTTACAGGAATTATGAGGGATAATGTGAGTGTCCGGTTTTTTTTGCTGTTGAGTTTATATATATATATACAATTCCTGCGTGATCTCACTTCTACTGTGGTGTCTAGTGGTGGATTCACTGCTAGAAAGATTAAATAAAGCAGGCTTCTATCACAAAGCAGGCACAGTGATACGCAGACGATATTGCAATACTGATTCAAGGAAAATATCAAAGTGTATTGTCTGACCTATTACAAAACGCCACCAAAATTCTTACAAATTGGTGCAAAGAGAATGGATTAAACGTCAATCCACAAAAAATACACATTTGCCTCTTCACTATGAGGAAAAAAGTTGACATCAAATTACCAAAAATAAATGGTTTTCAGTTGACACCAAAAAAAGAAGTAAAATATCTAGGTGTCACACTTGACCATAAATTAAACTGGTCCAAACACGTAGAAAATACGACCAATAAAGCCCTGAAATGCCTATGGGCCTGTATATATATATATATATATATATATATATATATATATATTCGACAGAAAACTGAACTGGAACAGACATACTGACAACGTCTACAATCAGGCATTACAGACAATCAACAGACTCGCGATTGCAGCAAGAGCAAGGTGGGGCCTCAGACCATGGATGCTGAAAGTCATTTATGAAGCCGCTCTATTACCAAAAAAAAAAATCTATGGTAGTCATGTTTGGCATTCTGCAGTAAGTCGGAAGAGAAACTTAGATAAGTTGAAAAGGTTACAGGGACTTATTGCAATAAAAATATGCAAAGGCTTCAGTACTCTCTCTTATGATCTATTCTTCTTGGTGGGTTGCTGCCGATACATTTAATTATAGATGAGAAGACAGAATTAAAAAAATTACATACGAACTACAGACATATATTGCATGACGACATAGAACTACCGCTTTCAACGAACAACTGGTGGCAAACTGAACAAAAGAGGCGGCTAACAGTGATGAGTTGTTGCCCACTTATACCAAAGCACCCATATCGCACATAAAAAGGCTGATTATTAGGGAATTGGTCATTAAGTGGAACGATATGTGGAGAACATCTTCCAAATCACCCAGTTTACATAAATACATCCCACAAATTACACTTACTAACTTCAAACAACTACACAGTACTGAATACACATTGACGCAATTTCTCTCTACGAAACATAATACTGAAACGCAGTAACTGGCCAGAAATTGAACACGTACTATTTACTAAATTTAAGACAGACTTAATGAAATTTATAAAACAAATTGACTTTGACCGACTTACTGAAAATAGAAGGGCAAACTAAGCAATATCTTGTTGTTCTTGTAGGAGATTTTTAGTTATTGTTTTATTTCTATTTAGTTATGTTTTATTTTATTTATTGTGGTCTCAATTAATTTGGATAATTTGAGTTCTACTGTACATTTTTGTTTTTATGTGTCTATTTTTTCGATTATCTTTTTATACTACCAAAAAAAAAAAAAAAATACCAATACTAATACAAAAAAAAAAAGTATTAGTTAGTAGTTCTTGAAATGCACTCATGCTTTTCGAATTAGCATAGTTCTTTCCATTTTTTATTTAGTTGCGTAAATTAAGTTAATTCCTCTTTATCTGCATAACTGTTTAATTAATTAATAAGCAATCGGCTATACAGGGTAGAATGGCGCAGAAACGAGTTTCCTATCTCATTCTGTTAAGGATCCTGTTAAGGAGATAGAATTTTTTTTGTTTTTATAATTAAAATCTTACATTTTTCTGAAAAATGGCAGTTTTCTCTACTTTGGTTTAGCGTAGAAACAGAAACGATGATATTTTCTTAATCAGCATTAAATTTTCTAAAAGATGAGTAAGGTCTAGTTATTTTAAAACTACTTTCAGTGGGAGGGGGAGGGAGACCATACACACTCATACATATGAACAAGAGATAAAATAACTAATGCTTTTATTCAATCAAGTAGATTTTTCTAGCTAGTACGTGAAGCAATCAAGTATTTATTCTCTAGAGTGTTTTTCATCAGAAAAACTTCCTTTAGACTCAAAAGGTGAAGTGCAATTGTATCATGGATTACACCACTAAAGAGCTAACTAAATTCTGCAGTTTTTAGGAAATTTGAAGACTTCTAGGGTGCTCCAGTGGGGAGTGAGGAATTTTAAAAACTATTAAATATTTAAATTTCAATAAATGTTTTGTTTTTCACGTTAAAAGGATTTAAAATAACTAGACCTAACTCATCTTTTAGAAAATTTAATGCTGATTAGGAAAATATCATCGTTTCTGTTTCTACGCTAAACCAAAGTAGAGAAAACTGCCATTTTTCAGAAAAAAAGTAAGATTTAAAAAAAAAAAAATTCTATCTCCTTAACAGAATGAGATAGGAAACTCGTTTCTGCACCATTCTTCTTCTTCTTCTGCGCTATTCATTTAGCATGCAGTATTACCCAATTTTTTTTTTTACATACATGTATATATATATATATATATATATATATATATATATATATATATATATATATATATATATATATATATATACATATACATATACATATACATATACATATATATATATATATATATATATATATATACATATACACATGCTATTTAGCTATACTATGTATATAATGTGTATATACATATACACATTAGCTACGAAGAAGCTAACCCATGGAATTGGGCTTATAAATACGCAGCAGACAAGTTGAACAATCAAGAAATTTTACTGACTATTCTTACTAATAACAACAATTATACGACAGACTTCAAACACACACTCACACATATAGTTGATAACTTAATCAATCAAGACAACATCTCTAACGACAATCAAAAACATAGGAAAACACGCGAAAAGGCTAATAAACCTCCCCTAACAAATGACGACAGCCCTCTCGAACAGACGGAAATCTTAAATTGCATTGAAAACTTAAATACAAAGAAAACTCCAGGACATCAATGTAGTCATTTTACAACGTATCACAGAGATTTATCCAAATTTAATCACAAAAATATATCAAATTCTTTGGCTCAATACAGAAATACCTAAAATATGGAAAAAGGGGATTCTCCATGTTATTCCAAAGCGGGACTCCAACAAACTGCGTCCAATAACTATTCTATCAATAATGAGTAAAGTACTTGATAAACTAATCAATACTAGACTGACCCACTACCTACTGACCAATGACATTCTTAATAAAAATCAATTTGGATTCATACCTCAAAAAAGTACAGTAGACGCACTCTATAAAACAAAAACACAAATAGAATCAGCTATCAATGACAAAGGAAATTGCTTGATGGTGAAATTAGATATATCAGAAGTTTTTTATAACGCCTGGGTGCCCGCTATAATGCAGAATCTGGGGCGATATCGATGCCCAAGAAACTTATTTCAAATCATATCAAGCTTTTTCAACGAACGTACAGTAGAACTACAAACGAACAACTACAAAATAACGAAAAACCTGACGATAGGAACACCTCAAGGCTCATCTCTCTCACCGACACTCTGGAACGTACTAATAAATTCTATATTTGAAATTTCCATACCCAACAATGTACAGATAATTACATACGCCGACGACATTCTACTTCTTGTAACTAGCAAAATATTCAATCAATTAGAATCTGACACTAACAATACGCTAACAAAACTGGAAAGATGGGCAATCGACAACAAACTTGAATTCAACATTGAGAAAACGAAATATATTATTTTTACTAAGAAAAGAAAAATTCCAAATTTAAACATTCGGCTATACTCTAAAGCAATCTCCCAAACTGACACGATGACATACTTAGGTCTAACATTCGATAGAAAACTAAATTGGAAAGCACACACAGACAAGGTAGTTAATAAGACGCTAAAGACCGTGAACGGACTGACCATCGCCGCAAGAAACACATGGGGACTTAAGGCAGAAGCCCTAAAAACCATATATGAAGGTGCTATTATTCCTAAACTTCTTTACGCCATACCAGTCTGGGATTCAGCGGCTATCAAATCCATTAATCTACAAAAGTTACAACGGGTTCAGCGATTAATGGGAATTAGGATTAGTAGGGCCTTTCGTACTATTTCATATGACACCGCATGTGTTCTTGCGGGGATATTACCAATTCACCATAAAATAAATGAAATAGCAACAATCTACAAAATTAAAAAACAAGGAATGAACTACAAGGACATAAGAAACGACGAAATTGAAACCAGCTTGCCAACCAAACACTGGATACATCCCTCAATACACGCCAAATTAACCGATTTCATAACCACCACAGACATTGGCAACTTTAACATTGACATATACACTGACGGAAGCAAAGATGATCAGAACACGGGATGCGCACTGACTTTTTATGAAAAAAACACATGGCATGAGGAACAAAATAAATTAGGACCAAATTGCTCCAACAATCAGGCGGAAAAACTGGCAGTAGTTAAGGCCACAGAGTACATTTTAAGCCTGACAGGAAACAAGACATACTCGTACAACATCCTGACAGACAACAGATCTTTGATAGACTCAGTCAAAAACTTCAAATCATATGACTCACTGACATCACAACTGAAGAAAAACTTAATCAAAATCATGGACAAAGGAATTCAAACTAGACTGACGTGGATTAGAGGACACAGTGGCATCGAAGGCAATGAGAGAGCAGACGTATTGGCCAAGAAAGCTGCTCACGACACAGAGACACTAATCTCTTACACCACAGTGCCTCTGACATACATAAAGAAAAATATCAAAACTGACACACTAACTAACTGGAACGAAGAATGGCAGAAATCTATTAAAGGACGACCTTTACACAAATATATCCCAAAAATCACACAACAAAATCATGAAAATCCAAAAAGCACACATTACAAACTAACACAATTACTGACAGAACACGGACAAACAAAACACTATTTGAACCGGTTCCACCTTTGTAACACAAACACTTGTGACTGTGACGGACAAACTCAACAAACTTTTAAACATATCTTATATGACTGTCACTTGCACGAACACAACAGAGGACACTTAATAAAAACAATCATGATGAAGGGCGACACATGGCCTACTCCGGAAAACAAGTTATTTGAAAAATATAAATTGGAACTACTAAAATTTTCAAAATTAATTAACCTTCAGAATTGACTCCAGAGAAGACAGAAGACCCGGCAGAGCAAATGGACCTTATCTTCCACCACACCCAGTGGTGTTTTGAACTTTTATTTTTGTCTATTTTTTGTTTATTTTTGTTTTGTTTATTTCTGTTTTTTTTTTTATGTTTTTCGCCTTTGATTCGTTTTGTGTTAAGTTAGAAGAGTTCAACATACAGATTGATTACTATTACTGTAAAAAAGAAAAAAAAAAAAAAAAAAAAATCTATGCAGGTAGTATGCCTAAGGGCATGGAATCTGTAAAAATTTAGAAATACACGACCCTCCCATAGGGATACTATGGAAGGGGAAAAAAAAAAAAAAAAAAAAAATATATATATATATATATATATATATATATATATAAATGCTATACTAAAAATTAGTTTTCATTTTTCTTTATGTGTTGATATTTACTAAAATTTAGATGATAAAAAACAATATCTTACCATCATGAACAACTAATACTTCTTTATTGTTAATTTGCTCCTGAGAGAATTTATCAATGGATAAATATTTGTTTTTTTTCAACGCAATGTAACCTCTAGTAGCAGATATAATGACAAAAGTGATGTTTTCTGGTGGAGTATCACGATCAACTGCAGCTAAAAAAAAAATAAATAAATTATATACTTTAAAAATATAACAAAAAATAGTTAAATTTAATTTTGAACATTTTAAGTAAATTTACATGAATTTATGACAATGAAAATTTATTTAACTTATTAAATACTTTTAAATGGAACTACTATCTACTATAAACTACTTAAATGGAATGTTCAAAGCATGACAAATAAATACACCGAAATAGAGAACGAAATTAATCGACTGCATGTGGACATAATTATTCTGTCAGAAACAAAAAAGAAGGGACAAGGAAATGAGAAATTTGGAAATTTTATCCATTTTTGGTCTGGAGTTGATAAACATAAACGAGCAAAAGCAGGTGTCTCCATTCTAATTAACAAAGCTCTGAGCCCTTTTATCAAGGACTATGCATTTATATGTGAAAGAATTATCACTGTTACTATCAAGCTATATGGCATTGAAACAGTTATAATAGGGGTCTATGCACCAAACGACGATATGGCACAGCAGACCAAGGATCAGTTCTACCAAAAATTAGACCATCTACTCAACCAAGTTAGAAACCACCAAGATGTAATAATAGCGGGTGATTTCAATGCGAGAGTGGGTTCCCAAGTAAATGATGCAGTAATAGGCAGATATGGAGAAAATGTCATTAATAGTTCTGGAGAAAATCTTGTAGAATTCTGTAACCAGTATGATTTGAAAATTCTGAATACACACTATTCACATAAAGATATTCACAGATATACATGGGAGAGACCCTCGTTACAGCAGAAATCAATAATTGATTACATCATTACCAAGCAAAGACCCAAAATGGTAGTTCAAGACTGTAGAGTCATGCAGGGGGCCAACTGTGGGTCTGACCACTATTTAGTTATAGCAAAGATGACATACCCATTTATGAGAAAACATTCAACAACCGGACAACTGACTGATCAGAGAAAACACGAGAAATTGGAACAGGCAAAGTATAAGCTCTTTCTCCTGAAGCAGTTCAGCATTAAGGATTTATTTCAACGAAGATTAGAAAAGGAACTAAAAGCTATTCCAGAAGATGAAGATGTTGAAGTAGAATATAAAAATATTGCACAAGCACTAACAAAAATTTCTCTTGAGGTACTAGGGACTGAAAGTAAGAGTTTAGATAAACAGGATCCTCCATGGATGTCTGATGAACTGAAGATATTGATTAGGAACAAGAAAAATCTATACAATAAATGGTTATCGACTAAATCACTGTAAGACAGGCAAAACTTCCAGACAGCAAATCACGAGTTAAGAAACAGAATTAAATCAGAAAAGAACAGGATGTGGGAACAGAAATGTGTTGAAATTGAGAGTCTAATAGGTGGGTCACAAACTACTGAAGTATGGAGGACAATTTCTAGTATGAAGAAAACACCAGTAAACAAAGCGATAGACAACTTAATTCCTTTAAAGGAATGGAAAAAGCATTATGCAGACCTTCTAACAGAAGACAGGGCCCATTACACCCAAGGGAAAGAAGAAATGATAGAAGTAACTGACCGAAATATAACCATTACTGTAGAGGAAGTAAATTCTGCATTGGCTAAAATGAAGAATGGCCGATCACCTGGTCCTGGAAATATTCCTGTCGAATTATTGAAAGCTGGTGGACATTATCTGAAGAGACGAATAACCAACCTTATGAACAACTGTTGTCAAAGGATTGAAGTTCCATCAGAATGGAAAGAGTCATATATAGTTTCTATTTTCAAGAAAGGGAATAGAAGAGACACCAACTGCTACAGAGGCATTAGTGTGAACGGTACAATGAGCCGCTTATTTAGCAAGATAATGTCTGAAAAAATTAGACAGAATGTTGGCCACCATATTGGGGAAGACCAGAGTGGATTTAGGCGGAACAGATCATGTACAGATAACCTGTTTATTTTACAACAGCTAATGGAGAAATTTATAGCAGTAGGGAAGGAGCTTCACATTGCCTTTGTAGATCTAGCAAAAGCCTATGACACAGTCCCTAGAACTAAACTGTGGGAAGCTATGAAAGATATAGGTATGGATGATCATCTTTTACATATTATTATCGAAATGTATAGAGATAATAAGGTACAGATTAAAAGAGGTTCAAAGTTATCAGAACCTATTAATGTCACAAAAGGATTGAGACAAGGATGCAGTATGTCACCGATCTTGTTCAATTTATATGTAGAAGTGGCTTTCCGAAATTGGAAGAACAGCTGCAGAGGAATGGGAATCATGGTCAGTGATGTACAGATGTTTTCATTAAGTTTTGCTGACGATCAAGCCATTTTAGCACAAGATGATTACGATCTTGAATTCATGATACGACGATTGTATCAGGAATATGACAGATGGGGTCTACAGATGAGTTTAACTAAAACGGAGCATTTGGTGGTGAATAGTGAAGCTGCAGTTGAAGTTCATATCAATGACAAAGCAATTATAAGACAGGTAGAGAAATTTAAATATTTAGGGGCATATATTGATAAAGATGGATTGGGCCAAACAGAAATCAAATACAGAATACAACAAAGCAGGAAAGTATTAGGGTGTATGAATTCTTTTTGGTGGGACAAGAACATTTCCAACAGCAATAAGAAAAGAGTGGGTAAGATAATGATTGAATCAGTGCTATGCTATGGATCAGAACTGTGGATCTTAAACACTAATCTTAAAAGAAGACTATTAGCTGTGGAAATGGATTATTTGCGTAGAAGTGCCAGAATATCAAGAATTGAAAGAAAAACTAACAATGAAGTAAGAGCTAGAATGAACGCAAATGAAACAGTGATAGACAGAATTGAAAGAAGATCATTATAATGGTACGGACATATGTTGAGAATGCCAGATCAACGGTGGCCAAAGAAGATTTATGAATGGAAACCACCTGGCAGACGTAAACGCGGAAGACCACGGCGTTCTTGGACAGACCACATAAACGAAATAATGGAGCGTCGCAGCATACGCAAGGAAGATGCACTGGATAGAGAGACTTGGCAGAAGATAACAGGAATACAACAATATGTTGTTATTAATTGATCTTTGTATTGATTAATCCTGTAATAATAAAATAAAATACTTAATAAATAAAACATATTAAACAAGTTCTATTAATAACTAAAATAAGTGTTTCATTGAAATAAATATGGGAAGAAAAATGAATTTGGATTAATTAATTAATTAAACAGTTATGCAGATAAAGAGGAATTAACATGCGAAATAGGAAAGGAATTAACTTAATTTATCCAAATAAATAAAAAATTGAAAGAACTATGCTAATTCAAAAAGCATAAGTGCATTTCAAGAACTACTAACTAATACTTTTTTTTTTTGTATTAGTATTGGTATTTTTTTTTTTTTTTTTTTGGTAGTATAAAAACATAATCGAAAAAATAGACACATACAAACAAAAATGTACAGTAGAACTCAAATTATCCAAATTAATTGAGACCATTCTAATTCAAATATTCGGATAATTGGACAGAGCTCAGAAATCAAGAAAAATGTGCATATGTACATAAAAACGGCTTTTATTAACATTATCATACATGTTATGAATGAGTAAGTAACCATAATGAGTAAGTAATGTCTAAAGATAAATAAATGTAATAATACATTAAATTAAGAGAAATAAATTAAATAATTATTCTTTGCATGTATGTATGTAGACAAATACAAACCTACAGTTCTTTTCAATTTGACATTGATAACATCATGAGGAAAGTTGGGTTCCTTGATGATTAGGTAAAATTTTTCCGAGCAGCGAATATGAGTTCTACTGTATGCAAATTACAATTTTATCATATATATTAATTTATAAAAATTTAAAAACCTAGGTAATCAGATGTAAGTAGGGAACTTCCTCCTTGCCACAATTTCAGACATGTTTTATTTACAATGACAGGAGTCATATCATTTATTGGAATAATTTTAACAATTATTTTTGATGGTTCACTTTCTTTCTTTGCTGAACGGGCAACAATAGAGAACACATCTTCTGTAGTTTCACTACCATCATGAATGTACTAAAATAGTTAATAAAAAAAATAAAAATTAAGAGAGAAATATTAAACAAATAAAATATATTCATGTAAAGAAATTACAGAAACACAAATGTGGACCTTAGAAGACAAGAAGTATGAGTGACTTATTAAAAATATCTAATTAGATGCAGAATATGGTAATAAAAATGCCTTTATTTTGATTGATAATGATATCAAAGTGTATTTAATGGCAGTGATCAAGGGCGTATCCAGGATCAAAACTAGGGGGGAAAGCTATGGTCGTTCAGGTTGTAACACCTTACCGCGGAAAAGGTGAATGAAACCAAAATTATGTATAATTATATCAGTGCTTTATCAACTAAGTTATTACAATTATTTGCTTGAAAAAAATGTATTCTATTATTGCTTCCAGTCTTAAAAGCCTAAAAAATTATTGCTTCCAGCCTTCCCCTGCTGGGTACGCCCATGGCAGTGATAAGTTTAAATAAATACATTTTTTAAAAACTATTGTGTCAAAATTCATTGACATTGGATAAACCATTAAAAAATAAATAAATCTCCTTAACTCCCCCCTCTAAAAACTATCCATGATAATATTCACATGAAATTAACCTTCTTATACTACCTGACATATATCTATAAAACCTAAGAATATATCAAATTTATATACAGGGAGTTTCAGGGTTAAATGGCCAAACTGAAAATTTGAACTAAGGACCTCAATACAAGAAAAAAATTTCCTATGAAGGTATGTCCGCAAACGCTTTGTTTAGGAGATAAATTTAGATAGAATACTAATATGACCTTGTCTCCCTTACTGTACATAAACTATGGACTTTAGGATTAATACTGTTTGGAAAAGAACATCAATAACAAATGATAATAAGAATAGAACTATCAATAACATTTATCAGTTTGTTTGAGGCTTTCGCAGAGTACTCATTATGTCTTCCATTTATACTAATGCTGAATATGCCGTATGGTGTTTGTGTACGGTTTTTGCAATGGTAATGCCAGTGCTGCCCATTGTGAATATTCCATGCGATTTCCAACTAGATTACCTAGTAAGTCTACCTTAACCTCTACGTTTCAACGTCTTAGAGAAACTGGTACATTTGCTGTCGTACCACATGCTGATGGTATTTTAGCCCCTTTACGAAATGAAGAAAGGAGTTCGACCATATTACGATATTTTGATGATAATCCATCTGGCAGTGTACGAAGAGCTGGAGCAGAATTAAATGTTACGCCAACTACAGTATGGAGAACTCTCATTGCAGATGGACGTCTCCCATATCATTATCAATGGGTACAAAATTTATTACCGCAAGATTTACGGCAAAGAAGAAATTTCGCAGATTGGTATTTAAATCAAGCTGATCACAATCAGCACTTTCCAGGAGAAATTTTATGGACAGATGAGCTACCTTCACAAGAAGAGGTATCTTCAATCAGAAAAATAATCATCTCTGGTTGCAAGAAAATCCCCATGCAATTCATCATTTTCAGCACGAGTTTCAGTGCAATGTGTGGTTGGGGATAATTTTAATAGGCCCACATTTCTTACCACCTCGACTCAATGTGGACACATTTTTGGAATTTCTTAATAATGATTACCACAATTTAGTTGAAGATATTCCACTACAACTGAGAAGGAACATATGGTTTCAATTAGATGGTTGTCCTGCACATCACGGAAGAGGTCCACGACAATGGCTAAATGTTAATTATCCTAACCAATGGCTTGGCCTGCTCGCTCTCCAGACTTGACACCACTGGATTTTTTTGTTTGGGGTGACATTAAACAAAAAGTCTATGCTAGGCCAGTGAATGACCTTAATTCTTTACAAAGAAGGATAATTGAGTCTTCTGAAACAATAACACATATCCAGTGCCGTTCTGCTACAGCTGCTGTTGAAGAATGATGCCGAGCCTGTCTGAATGCTCAAGGAAATCACTTTGAACATTTAATATGAATGTTAATGGTTTATTTAATAAATAGAGTAGTTGGAACAAATAATAGTTCATTTAATAAATAGAGTAGTTGGAACAAATAAAATAAGTTTTATTTATTTACTATGCCTAAATAATTCATAACAATGAAATTTTTAGATGTGAATATCTCCTAAACAAAGTGTTTGCGGACATACCTTCATAGGAAATTTTTTTCTTGTTTTGAGGTCCTTAGTTCAAATTTTCAGTTTGGCCATTTAACCCTGAAACACCCTGTATAAATATATAAAAATCTTATAAAACCTGAGAACGAAAAGTGTTTTTTAATGGAAACGAACCCAAAAAATCAACGATATAAAAATCGGTGTAACCATTCTACATTTATAAACAGTGTAACTAATTCCGACATTTCTTTTACACATCTAAAATAGATTATAAAAAAAAAAAAAAAAAAAAAAAAAAAAAAAAAAAAAAAAAAAAAAAAAAAAAAAAAAAAAAAAAACCTGTACCACTACAACCCATTGAGAGTCTTGGGTTCATTAGTGTCTAAGGAAGTACTGTTTCTTGGTCAGCAGTATTGGCGGATCCAGGGGGGGGGGGCGGCTGTGGGGGCTACAGCCCCTCAATTTGGAGAATTTTTCACCATTTAAAGATAGAATCTGACTTTCCTTAATGTAAGGAAGCAAGTTAAAGAACAAATAATGTGCAGAACAAGTAGGATTTTAGTTGTGGGAGAGGAACATACAGGTAAAAAAGCTGATTAGCAGATCCAAATGAAGGAATCTGGGGCTACAGCCCCCCCTTTACGATCGGCTAGATCCGCCCATGGTCAGCAGTTGTGCAAGGAGGTGATTTGACCATGATCACACTCAACTGCCAGGTTTTTTCCCCCTCAACTTTTTAATTAGGAGTACAAACATTTTAGAGGCTGGGTTTGCCCCAAGAGGGTCTCACTCTCTGAGATGTATCTGTGACAGAATATTAAAGATATCCAGTGCCAAGCCAGATTCGAACTCAGGAACTAGAGCACAGCAACTCAATGCCTAACCAATGAGCTACCCCGCTCCTACAATAGATTATAAAATGCCTAAAACTAAAAATACTAACAATGTTATAACTGATATTGAAAGTCAAAGACGGGATTAAGATTTTACAATAAAGAAAAAAATATCTTTCAAATCCACATAAAAATATTTTTTCAAACTTTAACTTAGATTTATCCTGAAAAAATTTCACTTAGACCCTTTTTACTCCAAGGTCCACAAAATTTATAATAATTTAACTGGTTCGATAGCAATAAATCACATTGCAAGCTTTGTAATATACTTTTATGTATATAAGTATTTACCTTAATAGTACTTCCTTTAGTCTGTTGGACTGTCCACTTTGTGATACCTTTATTACTAGGTAAGATAACAATACTACCGAAACTTGGCTCTTCACTTAAATAATAATCAGTTATTCTATGTTTATAATATGCTACCGACGTTGAAAACAATGATGTTGGTAAGGTAACTGATCCACCTTCAGGAACAGAAAGTTCTTCAGTACCAAGATAAAAAGCGGATGGAATAATGATGATTTTCATCTGCAAATACCCACATTAAATAAGTTAACAACTTCATATTTAACATATTACATCATAACATACACAATATTTTATTGTGTCCTTGAACTTCGTGTTCACCCCTAAACATCAAAAGATTTAATCCAAGATCATTAATGATAAAAGAAAAATATGAGCAAGAAAAATAATATGAACTATAATGATCATCAATTTATGACATCATCATGAATTTTAAATCTACAAATCTATTTGAATTTCAAAGCCTCACTACAAGCTGAGAAGTGTAGTTAGATAAAACAGAAAGTATGAGCACAGAGTCGGGCATATTTATATTTATAAATAGGAATAGGAATTTATTTTTAATGAGAATATGAATAGAAATTTATTTATACCTCAATATTTGTGAATACGAATACAAAAAAATTGTATTCACAGGTGTGAATAAAAATTTATTCGTTTTCATACCTGTGAATACAAATTTATTTGTATTCAAGCTTGTGAATAAGAACAAATTGTATTCTATTACAAATAATAATAATATGAATTTATTTTTAATGAGAATATGAATAGAAATTTATTTATACCTCAATATTTGTGAATATGAATACAAAAAAATTGTATTCACAAGTGTTAATACACATCAATTCATATTCACAGGTGTGAATACTTACAACTTATGTGATATAATCAATATTATTTTCATAATCAGCACCTTCGATAACCTAATATCCGACTTAACACATTCACGCTGGCATGTACCACTGGTGGCTCACACTTGACTGCCTCCTCGGTCAAATAATTAGATCTTTAACACTTCGACTGCCGAAAAAGAATACCTAAGAGTCACGCTCTCGTTCCGACACAATTTTAATATTTAATTCTCTGACAAGAGAACAGTTACTCAATTTCAGGTGACATGGAAGCCAAAGTGTTAAGAAAGTAGAAATAATTTCTATATAGCTGAAAATTTAACATAGTTCATTTATTTTTATATTTATTTATATACATATACTTATAAATGTATAAACATTTATTTTTTAATAACAATTATAATTACTATTGTATTATAAACATAACTAATAGGCTAGTATTTTTTATTGTTTATTTTATTATTGTTGGATTGCCAATACTGCATAATGCCCTGGAATAGCTCATGTCCAATAGAGCGAAAAGCATTAAGCTCAGCCTCCAATGGGCGAGGAGCATGAATTACAGTCCTGGCTTGAACGTGTTAAATATTGTTTATATCGTGTAAGTTGTAATAAATCGATGCATAACCATGAAATCTCAAAAGCGATCATATTTTCATAATCAGCACCTTCAATAATTCAATAGCTGACACTAATATTGATATTATTTTCATAATCAGCATCCCAAATAACCTAATAATCGAACTTATCAATATCAGGTAATTTATCAGGCACTGATATGATTTACATAAAAAGGGTTAACCCAATAATGTATATCAATACCAATAAGGAGAAATTCGAAAAACTATTTATAAATTCATTCTGAAATAATTTATTGTAAAAAATATTTTCTAAGTTCAAATCTTTATTTGTAAATACAGTCGTATTTATAGATTTAATCATGAATATATTCACAATTTTCTCAGTGAATTTATTTGTATTTATGGAAGAATTTGTGAATACAATCATATTCGTATTCACAGGTGTGAATACAAATTTATTCGTTTTCATACCTGTGAATACAAATTTATTCGTTTTCATACCTGTGAATACAAATTTATTTGTATTCAAGCTTGTGCATAAGAACAAATTGTATTCATATTCACAAATATTGTTGTATAAATAAATTTCTATTCATATTCACAAAAAATTAAGATATAAACAAATTCCTATTCGTATTTTAAATATAAGCAGAGTGTGATATGGTATTACCAACCATGTGTATTATAACCTGCCATTTAGTTATTGTTATCTATTAGTCACCTGCTCCACTAGGTATAGAATTAATTTTATATATTCCTCTTAAAAAGATTCAATGTAATTTGCTTTGCTTAAATGACTGATAAATCACCCAGCTAACCGAAATTACTCACTTGGGTGTTTCACCAGATATTCATTGAGAACCTAAATTGATTATGCTTTATTATTATTTATTTACTTTGTCATTTTACTTTATTCAATTTCTCACAGAAATTCAGCTATTACTACATATTTAATGCTTTTCAGCAATTATCAGATAATTCAAATCAAGAAAGTTTTTGTAAAAAAAAATAATTAAAATACTGAGAACTGGTTTAATGCAAATCCTAAACTCAAATGAGAAAGCGTAAATGAGGAGCATGATCCTAGGAACAAAGTTATTGACCCTTCCTTAGATCCGTAACTAGCTAAATATCTAGTACATTAGCAAATTAAATATGTTTTTAAAAACAAGAGTGGTCATCCACGATAATGATTAAATTAATACAAATTAAATATGATTAGGATGATTGATTATCAGGATTTTCAGTCAAATTTTCTATATTTGGAGAGCCTACGTTTCGATCCAACTATGTGGATCTAGGTCAAGACTAAAGTGAAGACAAATACATATATCAGCAACATGTAAAGTATGCTAGAAGATGATTAATAATAATTTATCATGTAATTATTAATTACATATATTAATAATAAGAAGTAATAAAATAATTGAAAATAAATCCAACTGATGGTATATTTACATGACAATAAAGAATAAAGAAAATTTGACTGAAAATTCTGATAACCAATCATCCTAATTTTAAAGTAAACAATCGACCATTGCACACCTCCATATTAAATATGATTTGCTTATTATCGTTTTTTATTAATTAATTTTAGTAAATTTAGAACAAAGTGTTAGTTTAAAATTTCATTAATGCTTCCAGTAAGCTTAATTACTGCGGATTGAGGCATTATTTTAAACACTTTGAAAAAAAAAAAAAATTAATTGAATATGATTAATAGTTATCTATGTCATTGAAAAATAAATTGACTATTAATTCTATAAAATATAAACTATTAATTAAAGAAATTTCAAAATAAATTATATTAACAGTTTTTAAAAATTAAATGTCTAATTATAGAAAATAATAATTGATATAATATATTCTTACCAACAATGAACGGAGCCAAGTAACACCATTTGTTACATCAATGACAACAACATCTTCTGTCTGGTTAGCAACAGATTCAACATAATACAATTTTCCTCCATTAACAGTTGATTGATCAAATGCTTTAATACCACCCTTTTCTTCATAATCTCCAATTCTGTCTTCTTCACTTCCTTCGATATCCAAATAACCATGTAGTGGACCAGAAATTACCAAAAAAGTAATGTCTGAGGGTGGTACACCAGTTTGTTTAACCTGGATAGGTGAGATTAATATGAATATATTTGCAACTTATATAATATACATTCTTATGTATTGAATTCCATATTATACCATTTTAATCATTAAATGACAATTTTTTCTATCCATTTATTGTAAGTAATTGGTGAAAACACCATTTTCATATTTTTGAGTAACAACTAAATTAAATATTACAACAGGAATTAATTATTTAAAAGGAATAAAAGCAAAGGTAAAACATCAGTAAGATTAATACTTTAATTCATAAGCCACACTGTTAAAGATTAATGAAAAAAATATTCCCACAATTTCACATCTAAGTCATTTATATATTTATATTGAAAAAAACAAACTATTATAACTTTTTTATAGATTTATTTTTAGTGCTATAGCCTGGAGGACCTCAGAAGGACCACTTAATTCTTTATTTTAATTCCCGACTTGGCCATCTAAGGGAAGAACGAAGGAGAAGAAAAAGAAGTGCTACAGTCCTACAAGAACCTAGGTTTCTCTTATAAGCCGCCTTCACCCCACTTCTGGTTTTTTTTTTTTTTTTTTTTTTTTTTTTTTTTTGCGCCTTAACATAATTCTTTTTAACATAGATGTTTTTGACAAAAACTAATTGCTCTAAACATCGATGTTATATCTATCAAGCTGTTTTTAACATCGATATCTTTCTCCAAAACATGTTAAAATAGATTTATTTTTGCAGAAGACATTGATGTTTTAAAAAAAGTTGTTTAACATCGATGTTATGACAAAAAGAAACATGTTTTAACATCGATGTATTGGAAAAAAAACTTCAATATATATGCTCTTAACATGGATGTTTGAACAATAAAAAGTAGTTTTTAACATCAATGACAAAAACAAACGTTTTAACATCGATACTTTAACAATAAGCAAGTTCTTTTTAACATCGATGTTATATACAAAAACAAATATGCTCTTAACATCGATATTTTAAAAAAAGTTGTTTTTAACATCGATGTTATATACAAAAACAAATATGCTCTTAACATCGATATTTTAAAAAAAGTTGTTTTTAACATTGATGTTATGACAAAAAAAACATGTTTTAACAATAAAACATCAATGACAAAAACTAATATGTTTTATCGTCGATGTTATATACAAAAACAAATATGCTCTTAACATCGATGTTTTAACTATAAAAGAGTTGTTTTGTCCAAAACATCGATGCGGAAACATATTAGTTTTTGCAGAAAACATCGATGTTTAAAACAACATACATGTTTTAAAAAAAGCTGTTTTTAACATCGATGTTTTGAACAAAAAACATCAATATATATATGCTCTCAAAATCGATGTTCTAACAATAAAAAGTTGTTTTTAACATCGATCTTTTTAAATTTAATTCGTTTTTAAAATTATCTTTTGCTAGAAACCAACACGTTTTTGCAGTTTTTCTTGATCTGAAAAGCGCATTTGACTCGTGTTGGAGAAATAAAATTCTAGTAGCTATACAATCATGGGGGTTTTCGGGGAACATTCTATTTTTTTTACAAAACTTTCTTAGAAATCAGAATTTTAAAGTTCGTGCTGGGTCAATATTATCAGATAATTTTGAGTTATTAAATGATGTTCCGCAAGGATCTGTTCTAAGCCCAACACTTTTTAATATTGCTATCAATGATATAAGAAAATACACCCCAAAACCAGTTAATGTCGCATTATACGCGGATGATGTTTTGATTTATTATAGCTCTACCGATGTAAATTTTGGACAATCCGTGATACAAAATACACTTGATAGCCTTGAAAAATGGGCAAACAGTTGCGGTTTTAAGTTTAGCCATTCCAAATCAACTGCAGTCCACTTTTGCCAACTTCGAAAGTGCCCACAAATGTTTTCTGTGCATCTAGGGAATCGGAACTTAATTAAACTCGATTCAATTCGGTACCTAGGAATGACATTGGACTCAAGATTATCCTGGAAATTACACATCGATACTCTGTAGTCTAAACTATCAAAAAAAGTTAATATTCTGAAGATTCTTTCCGGTTCTACTTTCGGTTGCGATAGAACTTGCCTGTTGAGGTTGTACAGATGTCTGATAAGGCCGGTGATGGACTAGGGCTGCGAGGTATATGGGGATGCCTCCAAGAAAACTCTGAGCAGGCTAGACCCAGTTCACCATGCAATGATCCGGAGGGCAACTGGAGCGTTTAGGACCAGTCCCATCGGCAGCCTGCTCTGGGAGGCCGGGGAGTGGTCACTAGAACTACGCAGGAACTACCTCTTGCTAAAGTTCATAGGTCGTCTAAAAACCTCTCCGGATTTTTTTGATTTTGCACGGTTTAAATTGCCTACACGCCTCTGTCTCTTACCCCAAATATTCCCACTAAATTTATACAGATGGTCGCCGAACCCATTTCCTCCTTGGACGGTCAGTAATGCAATTTTTGATTTCTCTCTAAAGAAAATAATAAAATCGTCCTACCCCCCTGAAGTGCATAAACAGAGTTTTCTAAAAATTTTGACCAAATATAACGATTTCTTCCCTATTTACACAGACGGGTCAAAACAATTGGGCAATGTTGGTTGTTCCATAGTCCTTCCTACGGAGACAATCCGATACAGTCTTTCATCCACCTTTTCTGTATTCTCATCCGAACTCTTTGCCATACACCTATCCCTAGTCTTAATTACAAGTAATGACTTCAACAGCAACAATTTTCTAATTATCAGCGATTCTTATTCAGCTCTAAAATTCATACAGAAGTTCCAGTTCCAGGATAACCCCATAATAACCTCTATAATACATAAAATTTCAGGAACAAACAAAAGTACAAAATTTCTTTGGGTCCCCAGTCATGTCGGAATAAAAGGAAATGAACTGGCTGACACAGCTGCGAAGGAAGCCTGCAACTTATTTCCAGTTCCCAACGTTAAAATTGCGCTCTACGACTTCCACACAGCTATCTTCAATCAATATAAAGAAGGCTGGGGCCAGTTTTGGACATCGGTTCCGGCTACTAATAAGATGAAGAAGCTGTTTAGAGATAGCCGCCCTCTCCCAGAAATATACGGAATTCGGCGAGAGCAGACTATAATAACTCGCCTGAGAATTGGGCACACCAAGCTAACCCACGGGCATTTCTTCGGAGATAAACCTCCACCAACATGCCCAAGATGCAATTTAAATTTAACTGTGGAACACATCTTAGAAGACTGCCCAGGACTGGAAGCAGCGAGAAATACGCACCACATCAAGGGATATGCGGAAGCACTAAAACCAGAATGTTCAAAGAAGTTATTTAAATTTCTAAAAGAAATCAATATTTATAAATCTCTATAAAATTACCATAGTCCTTATGTATTTATAAATTAATAGAATTTGGTGCCTCTAGCCTATGATGTTGTATATGGCACCTAAAATGTAACAGAATAAATAAATAAATAAAAACATCGATGTTTTAGCTATAACTAACAAGGGGAGGGCACAGCTATGGGGTCGTCGATCGGGCCCATTTTTTTTCTGGTGATTCTACATCGAAAAATAGTCGACACGTATCCGAGCGTTCCGTCCAATGGGCCTTAGGCGCTGAGAAATAAAATAAAATACCTTGAAAATCCTTTATTATTTATCTTGAGTTTGGAAAATTATATCGATATGATTCTTTCACTAATTCATTTATTTTAGAGAGTAGATTAAAGGAAAAATACAATCGTTAAAGAATTATTCATATTTCTTCAATTTAATTTAAAAAAAGCTTCAAGTTTTCAAGTAAACTAGCTTTATAAATTTTTTCACATAAAAAACAATAGCAGAATTGAGTTTAGCACCTCAAGAAACCCTGATGTCTTAAATATCATCCAAAGCAAAAAATAAAATTTTTTTTCCTGTCAGGAACAGCTTAAAAATGTTTCAGCAAAATTGTATGCGTAGTTTCAAATTCTTCATCTCGTGTTGAGCTGATCTGATTTTTACGTTCTTGAGCTCGTTGCATAGAAGAAAGCTTCCTTTTTCTAACCATATAAATAACTATTGTATTATCTCGGGAAGCTCTTGTAAAAAATGGTCCTCAAAATAAATATTAAATTCAAACTTTTCTTTATATTATGTTGATTCATGAACACGTAAAAATATCTCGATTATGTAAAAATGTGTAACTCTAGAGCCTTTATTTACCCTATGAATTTGATGAGAATCGGTAGAATTTTCTCCGAAATATGGTCGGATTTTTGGATGTTTAACGAAATTGTAAGGGTCTAGCCTTAGCTAAACTTTTAATGCAATTTTTAATTTTTTTTATTTAATCTTCCCAAAATTTGCTAATAGGTTTTTTTGATTGTCCTCAAAACGAATCTGAAAACTGTTATGAAACAAAAACAATTTCACTCTATGTACTAACTCAAAATGATTTTTTAATGTCATTATTTTGCCAGAATATTCCATGAACCTAACTCTAACAATAAGGCAGAATAAGGATAATAATTTCCAACTCGAATAATTTCTCTATTTCTTATAGAAAATCATTTCAAAGTTTGGTGTTGTTTAAAAATACCCCTACTCTCATTGAAGAGGAATGAAATTACTATGCATTGATGAAAAAAAAAATTTATTGTTAAGTCATATATACAATAATTTATTCTAACTTTTGCTTTACTACTTTTTACAATATTTTGGGTGGTAGGACATTGAAAACAAAGCCGACTCCGGCACACAGCACACTATATAAACCACACATTCCCACACACACACGTCCCTGACTGAAAATTTTTTTTTTTTTTTTTTTGGATGATATTTAAGACATCAGGGTTTCTTGAGGTGCTGAACTCAATTCTGCTATTGTTTTTTATGTGAAAAAAAATTTATAAAGCTAGTTTACTTGAAAACTTGAAGCTTTTTTTAAATTAAATTGAAGAAATATGAATAATTCTTTAACGATTGTATTTTTACTTTAATCTAATCTTTAAAATAAATGAATTAGTGAAAGAATCATGTCGATATCATTTTCCAAACTCAAGATAAAAAATAAAGGATTTTCAAGGTATTTTATTTTTTTTCTCAGCACTTAAGGCCCATTGGACGGAACGCTCGGACACGTGTCGACTATTTTTCGGTATAGAATCACCAGAAAAAAAATTAACATCGATGTTATATAAAAAACAAATATGCTCTTAACATCGAATTTTTAACCATAACAAAGTTGTTCTTAACATCGATGTTTTTGTCCAAAGCATCAATGTTAATACATATTTGTTTTTACAGAAAACATCGATGTTTTAAAAAAAATTGTTTTTAACATCGATTTTTTTGACAAAAACAAATATGTTTTAATATCGATGTTTGATTTTGACAAAAACGAAATTGTTTTAACATCGATGTTTCAGGCAAAAACCATCAATATATATGCTCTTAACATCGATGTTAAAGACATGTTTAACAATATTGATGTTTTTTGTCCAAAACATCGATATTAAATCATTTTCGTTTTTTTCATTCACCACTTTTTATTGTTAAAACATCGATGTTTTTAAGATCAATGTTAAGAGCATATAAATTGTTGTTTTTTGTTCAAAACATAGATGTTTTCTGCAAAAACATATATGTTTCCTCATCGATGTTAAAAACAACTTTTTATTGATAAAACATAAATGATTTTAACATAGCATATATATTGATGTTTTTTTTTTCCAAAACATCAATGTTAAAACATTTTCGTTTTAGTCAAAAACATCAATGTTAAAAACAATTTTATAAAACAACATCGATGTTTTCTGCAAAAACAAATATGATTTAAATTTTTGTATTAAATGTTTTGGACAAAACCATCGATGTTAAAAACAACTTTGTTATAGTTAAAACATCGATGTTAAGAGCAGATTTGTTTTTGTATATAACATCGATGTTAAAAAGAACTTGATTATTGTTAAAACATCGATGTTAAAAATATTTGATGTTGTCTAAAACATCGATGTTAAAAGCATATATCAATATATATGCTTTTAACATCGATGTTTTAGACAAAATCATATATTTTTAACATCGATGTTTTGATTGTAAAAACATCGAAGTTCAAAACATTGATGTTTTGCCGTCGATGTCGCATCTCTACTTGACAGTGTCCGCCATCTTCTTAGGTATATCCTCTCATTCTCGACCTGTTCCAGCCACCTGAGCCGTGGCCTTTCTCTACCACATCAATTGTCAAGTAGGCGTTTAGTGATCGATTCTTGTGACATACATGCCACATGCCCCAGCCCTCTGATTGAATTACCTCTTAAGATGGAGGCTAAAGAATAAAGGAAATTTTTGCATAAAGCTCTTCATTGTTGCAAATTCTCCATTACCCTTCTTCCCATACCAAGCCATATAAAAATTAATTCAGAGCTCAACCCTTCTCTCCATGCAAATAGCTTCTTCTCTGAAGTCTTCAATATTATTCAGGTCTCAGATGGATAGGTGAAAACAGGTCTCACAACCTTCTCATACAGCATGATCCCTTTATAGTTATATAATTATTATGAATTGGATTTTTATGTATTTAAAAATGCCAAATATTTAATTAAAATATGCATTTATTTTTGTCAAAAATGTGATTTTCTTGAAATATTTTCAGAAATATTTAAGTATAATGGGCATTCTTTTGATAAAAATGGATTTTTTTTTCATTTTTTTTACAAGTTATAATGATTTATACAAGAAAAGAACATTTTTACAACATATAATAATTATTAGGAACAAAAAATTATTTTTTTTACAAGTTATAATGATATATACAACAAAAGAACAATTTATAATAATTATTATGAACAAACCAACATTTTTACAACATGTAATAATAAAAGATGTGTTAAATTTTCAAATTTGAAAACTTCACTCTTTGAAATTGTTTGCAACCACATGGAATTTCAAATGTTGGAACGTAAAGCAATGACGATCTGTGCGTAGGATAGAATTGTAATGACTAAAAGATCGTTTAACATCTACAGGTGCTATAGGTGCCTTGCTGAAAGAAGTTATATCGTTGGGGGTAAAGGGTACACGATGTTCAGTGGTGACTTCTGTTCCGCTGTTAATATCAGAAATCTGGCAGATGGTCTCCCATTCTTGTTCAGTACTTCTGCCAGTTTTTATCAGATCAGATCTCCCTTACTCCCAGGTATTCCTTCCACCTTTTCAATGAATTTTTTAATGTTAGCCACGTTTTCTGTTAGTGGAACATTTTGGGACTCAAGTTGGGTAATGGCTTGTGTGAGAAATACGCAATTGTTAGAAATGAAGGCAAAATCGTTCTTTAAATTAGATTTCTCAATGCGACTTAGTGCTTTTGAGAACACTTTTTTAACAGAGGAGATTAAGAAATCTACGTCACTGAACAAAGATCAGACAGTTCTTAATTAAAGGCATGAGCAATCCAAGTCACATGAATTATCTTAGGATAAAATACCTGAATAGATTGCACAGCCTTGGCCATGTTGGGGGCAGCATCAGAGAGAAACAAAAGAACTTTTTCGTTCAAAACTCCACTGGGTCATAGGATATGCATGAATCAAGGCATTGAAGAATCGTGAAATGGTTGCATTTTAAAAAAAAATCAGAGTTGAAAAGGAATGGCTTTGAATCCACATCACTGTCAAGTTTTCCAATAACTGCATTGACAATATACCTGCCCTCAACGTCAGTGGTTTCATCAATTGAAACCCAACTTGGTCCATCTTTGATACTGTTAACGCAACATTCGATTGTCCTTTTTAATTTAAGTAAAAATTTTCCTTTTATTATTTATAATTAAATTAAAATGCACCATTTGTATTTATAAAAACCCACTCAACATTATTTGTTGATTTTGGGCATTATCAACAATACGTAGTTAATACCTAAACTACCCTTATCGGCCTGCGCCGAGCCAGTGTTGCCAGGCAACTGTAGGTGAAAGCATCTCCACGCTCCAGGAGCACACATTTTTGTTGGCGAAGTCCATGGCTTTGAAAATCAGTCTTCTTTTTCATCACCAGCAGTGACATTGGACATTATTTTCGGCCCGAGGGCCATTAGAGGACATTTTCCAGATAAGATCTTTCTCTTTTGTGTTTTAAATATTTTTCTTAATTTTGTTAATTATTATTACCGTCATTACGGAAAATAGGGGCCAAGGAATTGGGGAGAGGTAGCACCTTTGCTAGGGTTGACCTGGACACTGGTCCTCCCTCAATACCATGGGCACTAGCCGAGAGATCTGAGAAGCCTTGGTGGAGATCTGTATGAAGCTAGTCCCCAAGACCGTCCATGCGTGGTAAAGAACCACATCCTGCTCGAGGTGGTACTGCATTCGACAAAACAAGGCGGATCTTGACCGGGAGGTCGATAAATATCCCTGGTGTGAGGCAGCAGTACTAACATGGAGCCAAAGACAGTAAGTCAACAGGGCCCATGATTAGACATCATCAGGCGGAGCTGGAGACCGGCGGAACGGCTGATGTAATGCGAAGGGGCAGGTGGAGCTCCAAGCCATGGTGAAGGCAATCTACCTAGGGTTACCTGTTCCCGATATAAAGAGGATCCAGTTGTCCCGAGGATACGGGGTCTCTGGGGCTTGGGCCAATCCCCCACCCAGAGTATAGAAGATTCAAAGAGACAGAAATAGCCTCGGAATTGGACGGTTAACAAGGAAAAGACATGGCTTGGGCAAGGACATAAGATTGGCTACGTGGAATATTAGGACGCTCACCGGTAAAGAGGCAGAGCTCATTGAGGAGATCAAGAGGTATAGGGTGGACATCACGGGTCTCAGTGAGGTAAAGAGGAAGAATTGGGGAAGTAGGAGTTTGCTGTCTGGATTCTCAATGATATTCGCGGGGGTAAATGCAGGGAGAGCCAAGGAGGGAGTGGCATTCGTCCTGAGGGACGAGCTGTTTAACAGGATAGATAAATGGGAGGCCATATCTTCCAGAATCATAGCAATGGATATCGAACTCAAAATAGGAAAAGTTACATGTATCCAGGTGTATGCTCCTACAGAGGACAGCAGTGTCAGGGATAAGGAAAACTTCTACGAGGACCTTCAGAGAACTGTCGACTCGGCAACCACTAAGAATAGGAGTATCATCCTCATGGGAGACCTAAATGCAAGAACTGGGCAAGATCACAATCGGTCACAGGGAGTGGTAGGTAAATTTGGAGGGGAAGATACAAAGAATAGCAATGGTCAGAGACTTCTGGACTTCTGCATTGGAAATGATCTTCTCCAGGGAAATACCTTCTTTAACCACAAGAGGATTCACAAGGTAACTTTTGAAGCTCAAGGACAAGAAGGTACAAGCATCATCGACTACATTATCTACAGTAGAGACCTAAGGCAGCACTTTACGGACATAAAAGTCATTAGAGGGGCAGAGTTGGAGACAGACCACAATCTCCTAGTTGCCGACACAAGGATTATAAAGCCCAGAAAAGTTTGGAGGAAGGCATATGACAGGATGTCAGTTGAAACTCTACGACAGGAAAATAAAAGGCAGGAATACATGGAAGCTCTGGAAAGGAAGTTAGAGAATGTCAATTATGACATGGCACTGGATACCTTATGGAGCTCAATTAGAGACTGCATTCGTAAAGCTGGTCTGGAGGTCTGCGGAATGAAGAAGATCAGGCCAAGCACCAAGATGACAAAATGGTGGAATGATGAAGTTGCCAGAGCGGTGAAAGATAAGAAAATGGCTTGGGCGGCTTATAAGAGGTCTAAATCACCTGAGGATTGGGAAGCACACGTCAGAAGACGGAGCATTGCTAAAACAACCGTGAAGCAAGCTCGGAGCAAAGCCTGGCAAAATTTTGGAAAGGAGAGGACTACTGTGAAATGCATGAGAGGGAAGAAAGGAAAGCAGGTTCGGAGCATCAAGGACAACCAAGGTCAGCTTGTAACGGCGGAGAAGGAGATTCTGGAGGCATGGCGGAAACATTACGAAAGAAAATTTTCATTGGAGGAGCACGGAGGAGACCAGAGAGCAGATGGAAGGCACCACCCGAGGACAGGATACGTGCAGCCTGTGGATATGGACGACACAATCCAAGAGGAAGAAGTGGAGGATGCAATGGCACATGTCAAGCTCGGAAAAGCTGCAGGAAAAGACGGCATAGCACCAGAACTGGTAAAGTTAGGGGGACCAGCGCTGATTAAAGCACTGCAGAACCTGTTTCAGAGGATATAGGACTCTGGGACCATACCTGAGGAGTGGGAAGAAAATGTAATTGTGCCCATATACAAGAAGGGAGACCTGACCTTATGTGGGAACTACAGGCCCATATGCCTGTCTCTGGTGGTGTATAAGGTGTACACAAGGATCCTGGAGCAGCGGCTGAGAGCATATGTCGAACTCGACATGGAAGAAGAACAAGCTGCTTTCCAGCCTTTAAGACAGACCCAGGACCATGTCTTCTCTCTCAGGATGGTTACGGAGAAAGCGCTGGACCGAGGACGAAATGTCTACCTGGCCTTTTTGGACCTTGAAGCAGCCTTCGATTCGGTTCCCAGACAGGAGATCTGGACAGCCTTACAGGAGAAGCGGATACCACCGAACCTCATTAGAGCTTTAAATTGGCTTATCAGGACCCGAAAGGCGTGGTTAGATTGAATGGAAGAAAATCTGCTCCGTTCAGATTTTGCAAAGGGGTTAAGCAAGGAGATAGCCTCAGTCCACTTCTGTTTAACATTGTCATGGACGAGGTGTTGAAGGTATGCAAGCGAAGAACACCCAGAGCAATCGTTGAGTATTGGAATATGCTGCCTGTCCAGGCCCAATGCTTCGTTTATGCAGACGACATTGTGTTAATAGCAGACAATGTGAATTCTCTCCAAGTTGGAGTGGAGGAGTGGTCTGAGGAGCTTAAGAGAGGAGGACTCGCCATAAATCCTGGTAAAAGCAAGGTTATGCAGGTAGGACGAGAGGAGGTGGAGCTCAGGATTGTGTGTGAAGGACACCAACTGGAGCAAGTTGATATTTATGAATATCTGGGAACTCTCTTCAGTCGAGATGGGAAGTTAGACCAGGAAGTTATGCATCGAGTGCGTAAAGCTAACCAGGTCGTCTTCCAAATCTCCAGAACACTGGTTGGCAAGCAAGAGGTGAGCAAAGAGGCGAAGCTCCGTATCTTTAAATCTGTATTCCTCCCGGTCCTGCTATATGGTGCTGAGAGCTCGGTACTCTTGGACAAGAATGCCTCACGAGTGATGTCAGCAGAAATGAGGTATCTCAGAAGAGTTGCTGGGAAGACAAGACGAGACTGCGTGAGGAACAGGACAATCAGAGATACTCTTGGAGTTGGACATGTAAGAGATGTCATAGAGGAACGCCAGCTCAAGTGGTTTGGGCATGTCTGCAGGATGAGGGACGAGCGTAGAGCAAGGTGGCTAATGGAGGCCAGACCAAGGGGGCAGCCGGTTGGATGCCCAAGAATTTTATATAATAATTATATGGACAGACTCGTTCGAGAGCGGGGATCGACCCTAGAAGAGATGAAAAGGAAGGCCCAGGACAGGGTCACTTACAGGAAGTGGGCCGAGGCTACTCCACGCTTAACAGCACTAAAGAGATAGAGAAAGAAGAAGAAGAAGATTACGGAAAATATCTTTTAATTTAAACAGTTTCTTTATTTTGTTTCACTTTAGAAGGTTCCTTTTATTTTGCTTTCATTAATAATTATTTTTAGTTTATTTTTCATGTTTAGTTTATTTCTCTTCAACACATTAAGCCATTAGCAAATTCTTTTTATTTGGTTATTTTTGTCTATTATCTCAATTATATCATTTCAATTGTTTGTAATTTATTTTTGCTTATTCCCAAGAATAAACTTTAATTTTAATTATATTTACATTCGTACCAGAGCCTTTTGTTTTTTTTTATTTTATAACTTATACCTTGACCAGAGGAATGGTTTAAGTGAACCACTCGGATCAGGTAACAGATGGGTTCTCGAATCTTGGCTAGTGTATCTTTATAGATACCTTCCAGGTAGTTTTGCGGCAGAGTGCTCTCATCAGGCATTTTTTTTCCCATTCTAGATCTCTAAGAATCCTTTGAAATGAGGATTATTATGTTTGTGGAAAGGGATATCTGCTCTGACCAAAGCCCGGCACAGATCTGTACTTTGTATTGCTACGTTCCTGGTCTCCCGCTTTTCTAAGGCGGGTGGGGGTTACCAGATACGGCATATATCTAATTAATATTGTAATTAATGCACTTAATTCGCCTTAATGTAAATTGGATACTTTTCCAAAGGTGACGTGTTTACCAATTCTATTTTATTCTAATAAACCTGTGGCATAGGGTAAATGATAATAAATAAACAAATCTAAATTGAACTATATCTTTAATTTTATTGACCAATAATGTAAATTATTTATACCCCCTTTAATATATAATATAAACATATTTTACTAGCTCAAATTAGTTAATGGATGCTGACTGGCAATTTAACATTATTTAAATAAATACTGACCACACAATATTACAACTAGTACTGTATATGTATTAACCTTATCTGGTGGGCACTCTCAGTTGTTATCTCTGGTCTATCTGCTGGCTCAGTCTCTGCCATCTCTGACGCTCTCTCAGACTCAGCACATCATCCCATCTCAGCCTGTCTCGGAAATCTGGACTCTGCTGCTCGCTCTCTCCCTGGACCTCCGCACTCCTCGTGCTTCACTCTCGCTCTCTCGGCACTCTCCCCGACCTCTGTCCACCTCCCAACTCTCCTCCTAACTCTCCACTCCACTCGACTCCTCTGAACTCCTCTCTCCTTCCGTATATTTTCCCCCATTCTCTTCAGTATTCTTTCCCCCACTCTCTTCAGACTTCCTCTGATTGGCTGGCTGCAGACTTCTCCTGATTGGTTGGTTCCAGACTTCTTCTGATTGGCTGTCTGCCTAAAATTTCCCTTCCTTTCCATATTCAACGTGTTTCCCAGCGGCCTCTTTGCCGGGGCAAAACCAGGGTTTATGGCCACAAATTTCTCTAATAATCTTCTTAGGTATTTCCCTGGATGTTTGTCGGCAGCATTGCCGGTCCTAAGCTTTGCTTATTTTGAATTTCTAACAGAAGGTTTATGGCCCCAATAACTTACAAGGGGTATTTCCAAGACCTAGCCGCCTTCAGGTAAAACTGACCACCAGGTTGACCATATACAGTACTTTACATATTTTGATATTAAATTATTAATTCAATTTCCTTTTCCTATCACGGCAGCATCCATAATACATAGCAGTATCAAGTAGACTTACTTGATGATGGAGATGTAAGGAAGGCTTGATAGGACGTCCTTTCTTTTTTTGGTTTTATTCTCTTTGTGCGATTTGGTGGCAATATGTTGGGTGGACTTGGGAACGTTGAGAACAAGAAACGCGCTTGCCACAAGCTGTGGAGTAGAAAATGTCTCCATCACTTCGAAAAAGTTCTGCTGGAAACTCGCAAAGATATTTAGCAACCAGCTGTCTGTGTTGAGGCCGATGTTCATGGCATTTCACCCAAAAAAGAATACAATAAGTGACCAAACAAAATGAATGATTGAACACAGCAACGAACAAGCTGAATGAAAAGAAAACAATGATTTGCAGTGTGTGCAGTGACAACGTGTAGTGCAGTGTGACAACAATGTGCCAGTCACTGTTTAGAAGCATTCTCTCTAAATTACAATAACCATTGTACCCATTGTGATTCGCAGCCCTACAGTCTGTGGTTCACAGTTCCTGTCAACCACCACCAAATTATGAAAATATGCACAAAATGAAAAATATGAGAAACTATGTACTTATTTTGATTAAATATGTGGAAATATGTATTTATTTTGATGAAATATGTATAAATATGCAATAAAATCCAAATATGTGAAATAAAAGTAGGCTCAAACGGCTTAAAAAGTGTCAGTATGAACACTTCTAGTTTAAAACATCAGTAAATTGCATAGAAACAAATATGTAAATACATACGAATCCGATCCCTAATAATTATATATCGCTAAAATAAAGGGATTTATAATGTGATAGTTTTCGCATGAAAAACAGCACCTATTTCCGGCAGTCATCTTAGCTTTGATTTACTCTTCCTATTTACCATTTCCAGTCATCGATAACCATGAAATTGAAAATATAAAATAGATAATAAATTATAATTAAAAACAGACCAGATTTTAAACCAACATTTAATTAAAATAAATTTGTCTTTTAATAATATAAAAGAGTTTTCAGGGTTTTTTGTTTACATTAGAATTTTATTAAAGTATATTAAGGTGTATTTCATATTACAGAGAAGAAATGTTAAGCATTGAATCTTGGTTGCAAAAACTATTATTATTTTTAAACAAATATATATATATATATATATATATATATATATATATATATATATATATATATATACATTCATATATATATATATATACATTCATATATATGGAATTTAGGATTGCAATAAGTAGGTCATCGTAGGTTATGTGAGAAAAAAAAAGAAATTTTCCGAATTAAAATAATGCTGATTAATATCAGCAGATTGGGATGAATCAGAAGCGAAGGATGAGAAATGGTTATTGAGATCATCTGGTGTGAACTGAAAGGAACTAGAGTTATTGGAACCTGGTAGGGATAATTGCCAGATTACTTTCTATTTGCTTTAAGGATTGTGGGCATTTGAAAGAGCATTGTGGAAGTGGAGGGATTTAGCTTGTCAGATTTCGGATAGGGTCACATTTTTAAGTTTTTTGAAAGACGCATAATCAGCTACCAAAAGGTTCATCGAAACTTGCGTCTTGCAGCTTCCCTTCTTTTTATCATATCCTTTATTTCAGAAGGTGATATTGTTCATAACAGGAAGAAGGATAGCATCTTGAGGATAGCTATGATATCACGGATGTGAGTCTCAGCCGTAGCTAGCTCTGTCACAGACAGGGGAAGATTTTACCTTTGAGATACCTATGACGACACGGGCACTGGCCTCGACCGCAGGTAGTCTCGTCATGGGTAGGGGAGGAATATTATAGGTTAGTGCGGGAGGAGAGTGCCTCAGAGGCAACAATTACGTCATGGCCAGATGGCTTGGTCACTGCTAGACCCTCCACAGACGATCAAGGAGAGTTACCTCAGAGATTACTGATGACAGCATTGACAAGTATCTCGGACGCCAGTAGGCTCGTCACTGGTAGTATAGGTGCGAGCGGAGAGTGCCAGAGGGCTCGGTCGCTGCTAAGTGGAAGAGGAGCAGTAGAGTCTGCAGAGCAGTCTGTAGCAAGCAAAAGAGGAGTGCAGAAGGTACCTTGTGAGGAGTCAGCCGCTGTATTTATACCCGTCAGCTGCCTCCCACTCTGCTGTTCTATTGCTGCTACTACCCCCCTAAATGGCGGAGCCATTAATATATGAAGAAAATGGTTGAAGGCAGCGGCGAGCTTTGCTTCGCACAGGGTTCCACTTTTTCTCTATGATATGCTCAATTACGCTCCTAATAGGACCTCTAATAGGTGAAGGTCGACAATTATTAGGGTATCGCAGGAATAAGTGTGTGTATGGGCAGTTACCAGGGATTGCAGAAATAGTGTAGGAAGAAATGCTGGAAACTGGTCCCGTAGTACTGGTACCGAAATCGAAATATGCTTTTTGCTGCTACCGTGCAGTTTGTTGCCACCAGAGTGAAATTGGCCGGTTTATTTTGGGAATTTTGTGGACGATGAACCATGTAGATTGAGGAACCTGTATCTAACAGGAACTGCTCTCTCTTTGGCTTGTCTGTTATGAAGAGGCGATGTTTAGGTAGGGCAGTGGTGGTTGCCCCTAGTTGTTTTAAAGCTTTAATTTGCAAGAAATCCTTTGGTTGTTGAGTGTGTGCGCAGAAGTCAGCGGTTGCAGTAAGGACGTTTATGTCTCTTATTTCCTGTAAATTGAAATGAGACCCTTCTTCATGAGTGTCTATGGGTCATCGCTCACTGTAGGAAGTAGGTCAGCGATCTGAGTAAGGACCTCCTGGTCCAGTCCTGAGACTGCTACCTGAAAGCGTATTTATGCTGATGTGACTGTGGAAGTGGAGAAAATAGCTTCTACTTACTGAAACCGTATGGTAGGGTTTGTTTTGTAGAAGAAAGGTAATCTGCTGAATAGTCCACTGAAAGCTCCAACCTGGTAGAGGAGTTCCGAAGGAGTCACCTTGGGAGTAAAACGTTTGACGGGGAGATCATTTGAAATCTGGATGAGGTCATGTGATGAGAGAAAAGTAATGGGGTATTGCAAAGAAGAGACGATTTTGATGGGAGAATCAGTGATCAAAAGGTCCAGCCATGTATCAGAATATTGCATATGATGTGTTGGAGAATAAGGAACTACTTGAATACAAGATTGACGAGGGAAGATTCAAAGAGGTTGTCGAAAGGAACACGAGGAGCTCTATAGACTACGGAAAATAATAAGGAAGAGGAAATATACGAAATTTCAACAAACATATATTCTATATGAGGAAGGTCATGAGAAGGAGACTGAAGGAGGACTTAGGCCTTTAGGTTTTCATGGATATATAATCCGACACCACCTCCCATGCGATTAGACCTGTCATGATGTAAAAATGGTAGGTGAGAGAAATCTGGGAGGAAGGAAAAGATTTTCGTATCCTTTAAGTAGGAGGAAAAAGATTTTTTTATTTTTTATAATGAATGGAATCTTTAATACGAGAACAGATTAAAGTGAGGGTATAAGAAGAATATATTGTATCCATTCATTTAATTAAATGATATATTTGAAAGGTGCCTTAAATATGAATATAATTGATCTTAAAAAACATTATTCAAAGGTTTTTAATTACTTTTGAATGTCATTTTAAGGGAGCCTTGACACTTGTTGACAAGAATAACAACAGCAACATTTTTAGTTAGTTGTCAGGAAATTTACTTTAGTGCAAGCATATACACCAACAGTAGATGCAGGTAATCAGGTACAAAGAAGATTTCTGCTTGGACTTCTAAGGATTTCTCTATAAGTAGGAGGACAAAAGATTTTTTTTTGACAATGAATGGAATCTTTAATACGAGAACAGGTTATGCTCCAAAAATTGCCTATGGAACTCCGGGACATCTTAGAGGGGAGAGGATAAGAAATGTAAATGGACACCACCTTATCGGTTTTTGTCAATGATTTGTTCTCATGGGTACTTTCTAATCTCATAAAACGATACAAAATGTAACTTTTTTCAGCCTGAAAAACAAAAATCTGGTGCGATACGCGCAACACACAACTTTTACTTACTAACTTACTTTGATTAGAAATTATCGTGTTTTGTTTAATGCCATTTCTCAAAGTCACACATTTTTCCACAATCATTTACATATTATTATTTGTATTATTATTATTAAATAAAAGTTTTTACTTGTGATAATTCGGCAATGCAAGCATAATACTTCAAGTCGTCTGATTTTATAATTCTCTATGTAGTTGTAAAACTTCATATAGTTACCATGAAACAAATAATTTCCATTAAATGAACAGAACATCTTTAATTATAAACTGTAGAGGTGAGAGATAGTCAACTGTTAATCTTTACGGTAGGTTAAATGATGATCATTTAAATCATCAGTTTGTTTGACAAACTGAAAATCCTGATCATCATTTAACCTATTTCAATTATAAACAATCACATGTCATTAAAGGCGTACTGTGCAGCTGTGGGCTCAAAGTGTTTTTTGAGTGGATGGAATATTTTTCTTTTTTTCTCCTTTAAAAGTTTACTTACTTGAATTTTTTCATATTTCATACATAGTAATTTCTTATTTTTAGGCGAAGCGAGAGACAGATGATTTTTCCCTATAAACAAAAACAAAGGCATATACCTATACTAAATACCCAATTTCAGATCCCTATGGCTAATAGTTATAGCCCACACCAGTGTGGAGCCATAGATCATTTGATTGAGATTCATTTTTCACATTGATGGAGGAAAAAGTTGTAGTACAAGGATCTGTAGAAGAGAAGGTTTCACAGCTGATAGAGCTTATTACTGATGCCTGCGATGCATCAATGACGAAGACATGCAATAGAAACCATCGCATGTTCGTGTATTGGCGGAACGAAGAGATCGCGGTGGGGTGGCGGGATGGCCGAGTGGGCATACGCGTTGCTCATGGCAACGTATGATTGAGAACCGAAAGATAGCAAGTTCAAAACCCGGAGCCAGGGGAAATTCAATAACACTCGGCATCAATCCCCCACCCTCTCCCCTGGCCCGGGAAACCCCATATAGCCTAACAGGCGAGAAAGGGGAGGACCAAAAAAAAAAAAAAAAAAAAAAAAAAAAAAAAAGATCGCGGTTCTTCGACAGGCATGCTTTCATACTAGAAGATTGGCCCAGAGAGCGAGAGGCCGCCCAGTTTATGATGTCCAGAAACAAGAGCATAAAAATGCTAAAAGGAATCTGGTAAAGGCAATAAAAGAAAGCAAACATAACAGTTGGAAAAAGCTATGCGAAGAGGTTAACGAAGACACCTGGGGAAGACCATACAAAATAGTGATGGCAAGGTTGAACACTTCAAGCCTGTCTCCTCCAAATCAAGTTGAATGCTTTTAAAATGGCTGTGGCTTCTCCAGTGGAGCATTTTCCATTTGGCTTCTTCAGATGGAGCATTTTCCTGGTAAGCTATATAAGAACCCATCCAAGTTCACCTGACCTGGTGGAAAAAATAATAGCCTTATACCCTAGAAGAACAGAGGTGGTCTTTGAAAAAACCCAGCTCGTGAACGAGGGACAAATACCAGAAATCACAATGGAAGCACTAGAAGCAGCTTGCAATAAAATACAGGATTCCAAGGCTCTTGGTCCGTATAACATCCCAAATAAAGCGTTAAAATCTGCGATCAAGTCAAGACCTGAACTATTTTTAGACATCTATAACTCTTGCCTCCACGAAGGGATCTTTAGACCCAATGGAAGAAGCAACACCTCGTACTTCTGCCTAAGGGAAAAGGATTTCCGGAAGACCCTGCATCTTATAGGCCAATCTGTCTTCTGAACACTGCAGGCAAGGTTTTGGAGAGGATCGTTTATGGCGGAATGACTGATTTCTGCGAAGGAGCTCGAGGACTTTCCAACAACCAATACGTTTTTCGGAAAGGAAGATCGACTATCGAGGCAATAGACTTTGTGATCAGATCTGCTCAATAGGCAATCGCTGGAAAAAGATGGAGAAGGGGTGGAAAAAAGTACTGCGCCATTATAGCATTGGACATAAAGAATGCTTTCAATACCTCATAAGGATTATTATCAGTTATTTTACTGAGCCTTGTTTTATAATACAGATAATGGAAGTAGAACCTATAATATCACAGGTGGCGTTCCCCAAGGTTCTGTATTAGGGCCCTTGTTATGGAATATAATGTATGGTGCGGTACTGAGGCTCCCCATGCCAGAAGGAACTGTAACACTGGGTTTTGTAGATGATCTGGCAATAATGTTACATGGAAAACTACTGGAAGAGATAACATACAACGCTAAAAAGGCAGTAGTTACGATCATTACGATCGCCAGTGGCATTCATCAGTAGGTTCCAGGTTGCTGATCATAAGACTGAAGCAGTCCTCATTACCAGTAGAAAAGTAAGAGAAACGATCAGCCTGACCGTTGGGGAATGGGAAGTCCATTCTAAGCAATCCATTAGGTATTGGCTGTGCAGAATGACGCCAGGTTGCAGTTCGATGAACACCTGCACTTAGCTAGCTCCAAAGCAGCCCGAGTTACAAATGCATTGGCTCGAACCATGCCAAATATCGGTGGACCCAAGCAGAGTCGGAGAAGACTGTTGGCTAATGTAGCCAGTTCCACGCTGCTTTACGCCGTACCGATATGGGTTAATGTCTTCCAAGTTCAGTCATATGCCCTTAAAGCTATCAGTATACATCGAAGAAATGCACTGCAGGTCGCTCGAGCGTTCCGCACTGTTTCCTATGATGCTGTGTGCTTCATCGCTGATATGCCTCCGATTGATCTTCTGGCAGAGGAACGTAATCGAATTTATCACAGAAGACGCGGACAGCTAGATGCTCACTGGCCTATGGTAAAAAAAGAAGAGAGAATGAATACTCTGGAAAGCTGACAAAGGCGATGGGATTCATCATCTTCTGGAAGATGGACTCACAGGATGATTCCCGACATTTCAACATGGATCGCCCGCAAACATGGAGAGGTTGAATATTACCTCACCCAAATGCTCACCGGACATGGTTGCTTTAGAGCCTATCTAGCCAGATTCAAGTTAGAAAAGGAAGCTTTGTGCATTTGTGGCCTCACAGACGAAATGGTGGAACACGTGTTCTTTTGTTGTAGGAGCTTAGCCAAATAGAAGGAGCAGCTTGACGTGATACTGGGGAAGAAGTCTTTCCCGGAAAACTTAGTTTCATTGATGCTGAGCATGCAGGAGAATTGGAGGACTGTTGCGGACTATGCCGCTGAAATTGGCAGGATCCTCAGAGCCCAGGAGAGGAAAAGGAGAGGCCAAGCAATGGCATCATAAAGAAATAAAGAAGTAGGCAAAAAGCCACTCGGCACCCCGTGAAGTAATGCCTGACAGCGGTTCCGTGGGGTGGCCATGAAGAATAGGGAGGTGGTTTTTTAGTGAGTAAGAATCTCACACTGTTGTGGACTTATAGTCGCACAGTGTCTTATGTAATATTTTTCCCCTACATAAAAAAAAAAAAAAACACACACACAGACACACTCGCACGCACGCACACACACACACACACAGACCATTTCGCGAGCTCTATTATTCAGACTCAGGGGACCCCAAACGTGTATTTCTGTTGAAAACCCGAAGTCGAAATTTTTTACGATCGCAATACTTTCCCTTTCTATATATTTCATACATAGGTAAGTGAAAGTAAAAATAGCGTCATTGACTATTTCATCTGTGATTGAGCCAATAAGGCAGTATTTTGCCAACATTATAAGGGCGGCAGAAATCTGCTGTGATGATTTTTTGCCAATAGGAATGGGCCTGATATTGATATACCAAATGCTGATATACTGGTATATCAGCCAATACAGATATCGAAATAGGAATCAACCGATACCGGTGCCTTTAACGTTGGCTAAATACTGTCTTATTGGTGCTTACTTATAGAGAAATCCTTACAAGTCCAAGCAGAAATCTTCTTTGTACCTGATTTCCTGCAACTTCTGTTGATGCATATGCTTGCACTAAGTAATTTTCCTGACAACTAACAAAAAATGTTGCTGTTCTTATTCTTAAGAAGTGTCAAGGCTCCCTTGAAATGACATTCAAAAGTAATTAAAAAACTTTGAATAATGTTTTTTATGATCAATTATATTCATCTTGAAGACACCCTTCAAATATATCATATAATTAAATAAATGGATACAATGTATTCTTCTTATACCTTCACTTTCACTATTGCATTGATTAATTAAGTACAAAAAAGCAAATTTTTCTTGATAAGATACTATTTTCAGTCCATCTCAAAGCCACACATTAAAAGAGCATTGACTAAAGACTGACTTAGGTCTAGGTATAGAACCTGAGAAATAGGAAACAACTGAGGGCACCGTATTAAGAATCTATCCACAGACACTTAATAAGGAAATGCTTGGAACTTCTTTGAATAAGCATTATTGAATAATGCTTAATCAATAATACAACTGCAAATGCTAGACAGTATTCTGAAAAAGCTGAAGAAAAAAAAAAAAAAACTAACCTGTAAGTAAGCTCCAGTGATCACTACACTTGTAAATTCTTCAACAACTAATGTTTCGTTTGCTACTACCAATAAAGGTTCCCAATATGAATGAGAGAAGACACGAACTGCAAGAGTACCAGTTGTGTATACATCTTTCACAGAAACCTATAGGAAAAAAATATGTACATACATGACTGTTTGTATTGTACAAAGTATTTATTTTCATGCACAACCGAGAATTTAGAAAAAACCTGAAGACGATGTTTTCTAGAAAGTAAAAATTATAATAATATCATGTAAAATATTGTTGCAGTCACCTGAAGATGAGGCAATGAGCCTCGAAACGTAGTGATGTTTTAACATATTAAAAAATATATATTATCAAAAAGGAAGACTGGATTTTTCACTAAAATATAAATTTAGAACAATAAAAGAACAAAAGGGTTTTTTAAAAAAAGTCTTCCAGTATAGGATAAACTATCAAAAGTAAAAGTTATTATATTTTAGTTTAGCTAAATGCTATAGTTACGAGAACCTATTGGGTAGTATTGTAAAATTAAATTTAAAGCACTTAGCTTCGATTCTCTCAGTCACCTCCTCATCGATGTAGCTGCTTTCATTGAGATGAGCACCCAGATATTAGAAATTATCCACCTGCTCTAATCTCTCTCCATTTGCTCTCAGAACTCACATTATTTTAAGTCTTAGAGTATCTCTCTAACAGTAAAGAGCTTAACTTTGCACCTCTTGTTAAATTATTATTTATTTATTTCTCTCAATAGTTATTCGCACGGATTTTATTTTAAAACTTCACTTATACAGCATACTTCACTTATACAGTAAGTAGTTAAACCTTGTAGCGAAATACTACAATTCTATTGCTATTATCGAAAATAAAAAATAATAGAAATTAAGTGCCTACAGCCAATACAGCGGAGTTGTAGTAGCGGGGAGAGCTCGAACGGCATCAGCTTAATCACATCGTCCCGGCACAACAAACAGGTTTGTTATTGTTTTCATCTTACAGCTCATTCCTAATAGCAACTATAAAAAAAAAATTCAAATGGTTGATTGCAAATTATGCAACAAGTCAGTGAGAAGGGAGGACAAAACTAAAGTGGCATTTGTCACGGGTCAAAATATTTTCCACTCTACATGCTGCAATATTGACTGTTTGGACACAGAAGTATGAAAGGAAATAAGTAAAAAGTGGAATTGCCAAGACTGCGAACCGGCTACACGCCCCTACAATACCTGCATCGGACTCTAGTTCAATAATCGGTCTACTGAGGGTGCTGACATGAAGGCCAAACTCAAAGGGATAGATGAGCTCAAAGACATAAAGGACATACTGCAAAAACAATCCGAGCTGTCCTTTGAAAATATGGACAGACTCGTGAAAATTGGAAATTTTCTAGAAGAGCAGAAGAGTCACTTGGAAATATTCTCGTTAGAACATAAAAATTTAAAGGACAAAATCTCTGAGCTGAAAAGCCACCTAAACAACGCCGAGCAGCTGCAATTGAAAAATACTGTAGAAATAAGAGGTGTGCTGGGGAAACCGAAAGGGAATGTGACGGGCATTATCCTCAGAGTGGGAGCAGGTCTAGCGTCAAACTGAGTCAGGTAGATTTAGACCATGCAGCGAGACTCAGGCCAAAGCAGGACAGGCTCCTGGGCCCATTATCGCCCGATTCATACGTCAATCCATAAGAGATGAATTAGTGAGGCAGAGAAAAATAAAAAGGGACTTTTCTACAAGACACCTGGGCTGGGGGGGGGGGGGGGGGGGAACAAAGCTCATCGAATATATTTAAGTGAAGCGATGACACCCGCTAATGAACACCTATATTGGCTAGCCAGGCAAAAGAAAGCAACGACTAAGATCAAGTAAGTGTGGTTCAGCGGATACCAGGTGTGCTGCAGTCAGATGGTTATCCAGCAGTGATCATGGGCAAGACAAGTTACTTAGATGTCTTCAACTGAAAGCAGTACGTAAGTTGCATCAAGATCGCGAACTCTTTAGGTTTTATGAAAGATATATATATTTTTTCAATGTTAATGTATTCATTTTTAATAGAGACATTTTCTATTACAAAGAACTATTCTCACTGTAGAGATTTTTATTTTCATTTTCAATATTTCTATTTTTATCACAAACATTTTTATCTTTGTATGGTTATTTTTAATTCTGATGCAGATATCATCATTAGTAGTGGAGGTATCCTTCTTTATTTTCATAATCAATACCTTTATTTATATTATGGATTTTTTAATTTTCACTATAGATATTTTTGATTTATATTATGTTTTTTTTTCTCGTTATAGATATTTTTATTCTTATTACAGATATTTTTATTTTTATCATTGGCATTTTAATTCTAATTTCTATCATTGTAGTCATCTTTTCTGTTCGAGTTCAAACCTCATTTGTATTGATATTGGTATTTTATTATTTTTTTTTTCTCATCTTCAAATTAATTTTTTTTTTTTTTTATAATGAGCAATAATTTAAAGTACCAACATCAATTTCAAACAACTGATATTTTAATAGATTTTATTATTTTTTACTCAATATTGGAATTATATTCACACTTTGTTGTTCACTACTGTAACAACTCGTTATCTACAAAATGTTTCAAACAATCCTTCATCCTTGTTCCTATCCATGCAACTCCTCTCCCTTAACCTCTCAGATATGATTAATATCCTAACCTCCTGTCACGTTAATGCACAATCCCTAACAGCTCATTTTGACGAATTCTAAAAATACTTCCTCGACAATTTCCATCATATAATAGCGATAACCAAAACCTGGCTAAAACCGTTCATCCCTTCCTCCCAGATTTCCATCACGAACTACCTTTTTTATGCCATGACAGGTCTAATTGTACGGAAGGTGGTGTCGGATTATACATCCATGAAAACCTAAAGGCCAAAGTCCTCCTTCAGTCTCCTTCTTATGACCTTCCTCATGTAGAATATATGCTTGTCTGTTGAAATCTTGTCTGTTTCCTATTTCTTATTATTTGCCGTAGTCTATAGACCTCCTCGTTTTTCTTTCAACAACTTCTTTGAATCTTCCCTCATCAATCTTAAATTACCCTAAAAATTACCTTAAATACTAAAAATTACCCATGACCTCCAAACATCCATAGAACACCGAAAATTAACTATCCTCATTCTTCTTGATTTCTCCAAAGCATTTGATACATAATCAAATGTATCACAACTCTCTCCTAAAAATTACCCATGACCTCGAAACATCCATTGAACACCGAAAATTAACTATCCTCATCCTTCTGGATTTCTCCAAAGCATTTGATAGAGTTGACCAAAAAATCCTTCTTACCAAATTGCAAAAGCTCCTTTTATCAAGCAGCGCCTTACATTGGTTTAAATCCTTTCTTTCAGACCGGTCATAGTTCGTAGTCATTCCAGGCCAACCTCAATACAAGACACTTCCCCTCTCCTATGGTGTCCTGCAGGGTTCCTCTCAATCCCCCACTCTGTTCGCCATTTATATCAACGACCTTCCTCTTCTGATCAATCACTCCCAATATCACATCTATGCAGACAATTTCCAAATATATCTATCCTTTCCGCTCTGAGTTATCGTCAGCAACAAAAAAGCTTCAGGATGATTTAAATCGTATCAGTCTCTGGACAGAGGCTAACAAATTGAAGCTGAATACAGAGAAAACGAAAGCAATTTTAAGAGGATCCAACTACCTCCTTAAAACCGTCCCTAATATCCCTACCCTGCTCCTAAATAATAATCCCATTAAATTTATTGAGACTGGATTTATTGTCATATTTATTACAGAAAAATCTTCTTGGAGGATTCCCTCCAATCCAGATCTCCAATCCTTCCAATCAGACAGAGCCCGCACTATGTGCCCTCTTCTCACTCTGTCCAAACTCTTTTTGGAGATCCATGAAGCAGATAGAGTCAACCAGTCAACTTGGTGTACTTGGATGGAAAGGTTATCTTCTTTTTCCAGACTATTGGGAGGAGTCAGGGGCTTGTAAGGGGAAGCTTGTCAGGAAGCTACGAGGAGGCAATCCCTCCACCTGACTCGGGGGTAGTGGGCTGATAACCCACTCTCCTTAAATCAATAGCAATTACTAACAATGGAAGAAATAGAGCTAGACTGATTTTACGGAATCCGACACGGCATTGAAAATGGTTTATTCGACTTGCAACGTATGTGACCTGAACGGAAAGGAATACAAACTGATAGAAGAAATAAAGAAGGCAAAGGTCGACATCCTTGCAATTACAGAAACAAAGAAGAAAGGCAAGGGTGAAATCAAAATACAAGATTTCACTCTTCTGTTCTCGGATGACAGTGAAGGCGAGAGGGCGGCCAGTGGAGTAGGATTTCTGATCATAACGACTTATGCTTGTCTATCAGAGGGAAGAAATATGTGAATGACAGATTGATGGTTATGGATATCCAGGAGGGTGAGAGGATACATTCACTCTTAGTAGCAAATGGTCCCAATGATAATGCTAGACAGGATGAAAAAGAAAAATTCTTCGACGAACTGCAGAGAGAGGTTGATGATTGTGAAGGCACCAAAATAATTTTTGGAGATTTAAATGGCAGGGTAAGCTGTGAAAAGGAAAAGTGGGATGGATTGTTGGGAAGTTCGGTGAAAGTGAGGTCAATAATAATGGAGAAAGAATCCTCAGATTTTGTGTTGGAAACGAATTAAGAATCGCGAACACTCTCTTTCCGCATAAAGAAATCCATAGATTCGCCAGAGAGGAGCCAGGAAAACGTGAAAAATCTATAATAGATTATTTCTTAATAAGAAAAGAAAATGTTGGTGAAGTTATGGATGCAAGAGTCAAACGAGGGTATGAGATTGGAAGCGATCACTACCTCTTAACACTGGACAAACTATGGAATGAAGAAAAGAAGAAGAAATGGCCTGATACTCCCAAGAAGAAATAAACAGGATGGCACGAGATTCTGATCTCCCATGGGATAGTAATGACATAGAACTGAGTTGGTCATCATTCAAGAAAATTATCAACAATGCTGCTAGATTGGTATGCAGAGAGAAAAGGATCAGGGTTTAGAAGAAGTCCGTGGTGGACCGATGACGTGAAGAAGAAGGTTCAAGAGAAGAAGAAAGCATGGAGGGACTTCCTTAGCCAGAGAACACCTGCAGCCTATGAAAGGTGAAAGATGAAAGTTCTTCAAGCCAAACAAACATCATTGGAAGATTTTGGTCACAAAATGGAGAAGAATGCAAAGGAGAACCAGAAGATCTTTTACAAAGTCATAATAGGAATGAGGAAGGAGAGACCGAATTCACTCAAAGAAATCAAGGACAAAGAAGGAAGGATTCTATGGCAGGAAGAAGATATAATGGAAAGATGGAGGGAGCACTTCAAGGAGCTGCTGAAAGAAAGAGACGTTACTCCAGATGAGACATACAACACGGAGATGGAGTATTCGGAAGAAGACGATTACATCAGTGAGGAAGAACTGCAGGAAGCTATCTCGAAGATGAGGCTAGGCAAGTCTGCGGGGCTGGATGAAATAACTCCCGAAATGATGAGGTATATGGGTAGCAAGGGTGAAGAAAAGTTTCTTCATCTTTTAAATTTGGTATGGAAAAAGAAAAGGATACCGAAGGACTGGGAGATCGCTGTGGTTGTACCTATTTACAAGAAGTGTGACAACAGAGAATGCAATAACCATAGAGGCATATCTCTGCTCAGCGTGCCAAGCAAACTTTATTCAAGAATCCTAAAAGCAAGGATTAGAAAAGTGGTCGACTGCCAAATCGGAGAGGAGCAGTATGTATTCAGAAACTCGAGGAGTAGACAGGACCTGATTTTCACTTTGAGACAGGTCATAGAGAAGTCCATCGAGAAAGGGAAAGAATTTTCTGTTTGCCTCGTGGACCTAGAAAAAGCTTTTGACAGGGTCAAAAAGGAGGATATAGAGCGAGCTCTGTCGGAAAGGCAAGTTGATATTGGCACGATTCTGGCAGTTACAAGCCTTTATCAAAATAATAAAAATATCATAAGGACTGGCAACCACATCTTCAAGGAATTTGAGACGACACAGGGAATACGCCAGGGGTGCAGCCTAAGCCCCATACTTTTCCTATTGGTGCTGGATCAGGCGTTAAGGAGAGCTTAGCCCAGATTGCTACGTTTTCAACTAGGATATAGGAACCTACAGCCTACAGTCTACAATTCGCCGCAGATGACAGGGACCTAAAATACAACGTGAACATCATCAACTAAAAAAAGGTATGAGAATAGGAAGACGTCCCCGCCGTGTTATGAGAGTACTGAGGCTGAAAGGACAGATCTTAGAGCAGGTGCATGATTTCAAATATTTGGGTGCCTAGATCAACGGAAGTGGCTATATCGATGGGGAGATATCACAAAGACTAAGAACAGCTGGAAGAAAGTTCCACTCAATCTGGAAAGGCTTCCTCAACAAAAGAGAAGTGACGAAGAAGATAAAGATATTGGTCTACAAGTCAACGTTCTTGCCCATCCTATCTTACTCCTCCGAATCATGGACCCTCACCTCAAAACATAAGAGTCAGATCCAGACAATGGAGATGAGATACTTGAGGAAGGTTGAAGGAAAGACAAGGAGAGATAGGATCCGCAATGCAACTATAAGATTGAACCTTGAGGTATAGCCGGTAGAAACCATACTAGAAGAAAATAAACTGAGATGGTTTGGACACCTCCTAAGGATGAGCAACGAAAGAACGGCTAGGATTACGTATGAGACGAGAGTTGACAGAAGAAAACCGAGAGGAAGACCATGGATCACCTGGGAAGAAGGTGCACGTGAAGCGTTCAGGAAGCGAGGACTGGACTGGAACAAAAGGAGAGAACAGGTACAGGAGAGGGATACTTGGGTCAAGCTCTATAGAGGGCATCCTCACACTGCGCAGCGGTAGAAGGGGAAGGAATATGATGATGATGATGATGATTGGGAGAAGTAGCTTATATCCTTTGGTTCATATGAAATCTAAAACCACTAAAATGCAGAATAGTCGGAGCTCTAAATGTTTTAGGATTCACAATGCTGAAATCACTGGAGGCAACAGCATTATTTTGTAAACAGTATTGCCAATATAACAGAATAAGGCTATTCCAAGGAACTAACTAGGTGTTCGCCTTTTCTGGTCAAGGAGGGAATATTGACGGTTGGAGGTAGACTTTGTCATTCAAACCTGAACAATGACAGCAAACATTCTATTTTGTTGCCAAAAAATGCCATTTAGCAAACCTCATAGTAGATCATTCCATCGCCTAACACTTCATGGAAGTTTGCAGATAATCACATCAGCTCTTCGCCAAAAATACTGGATTCTTTCATCTAAGCATTTAATAAAAGGCCGTATATTCAAGTGCCTATAATGTTATAAACTATAGGCAAAACTATTGATGGCAGATTTACGATCCGATCGGTTTGTTGGTGGAAGAGTCTTTTTAATTGTTGGGGTGGATTACGCAGACCCATTTTATTTAATATGATCTTCAAGGAGAAATTCCCCAGAAGCCAAAGAATAGCTCTTTTTATTTGTCTGCTTTGCAACTAGAGCTGTTCAACTGGAGGTTGTATCTAGCCTATCACAGTCATTTTTAGTCATATGACGACCGATTCATTGCAAGAAGAGGAAGGCCTAGTAAGTTTTACTCCGACTGCAGAACTAATTTTGTAGGTGCAGCATGAGAAACAAGGGAACTCTACGCCAGGTTAAAAATACCAATATAAAAGAAAAAGAAATACCAATGAAGAAACCACTAAAGCCCACCTCTTGCATAAGGAAATACAATGGCACTTTAACCCACTTTCAGCAGCAAATTTTGGAGGAATTTGGGAATCAGGTGTTAAATCTATCAAGCATCACTTAACAAGAACCTTAAATTCTACTGCATTTACATTTAAAGAATATTATTTAATAGTCACATCGGTATACTGAATTTACAAGCATTATATCCGCTGTCATCATATATTGTTTAATTTCTCGCCCTCCTTATGACAGGACAAACCTGCTGGAAAACCGACAAGGCAGATGGCAGCCTGTTCAAAAGCACACCCAAAATTTCTATAATGGCGTCACGATTATCTAAACACCTTACAACAGGAAACAAAATGGACCGAACTTGTATCTGAAATTGGTGACTTGGTCTTGAATCATGAGGTGACAATTCGGTGGTCAGAGTTACCACTGTTAAAGAGGCATCAAGAGAATTTCAGCATCCTCTTGTTATGGATCGTTTGATGTTAGGGTTCAAATTAACATAAGTTTTAATAATTGTTAGTAATAAAATTATAATTATGTTTTTCAAGACCTATTTGGACATACGGAACAGAACTTTGGGGTTCCGCGAAACACATCCACATAAACAAAACACAAATTTCACAATCCAAAATTCTCAGAAAAATCACAAATGCACCTTGGTTTATTTTGAATCATACACTGCACATTGACATGAACATACCGACAGTAAAATCTTACATACACAATAAATATCAAACATTTCACTCTTCAATGCTACATCACCCTAACCCACTCATCTATTCTCATTCCTCCTCCCTGTTACCTGGTCAACCACGACGTCGACTGAAACGACAGTGGCCAAGAGACCTCTTACTATAATAAATTATAATGCATCAAGAAAATCAAAGTCAAAAAACAACAGTGACCAAATTTGCTTGCTGACACAGCGCAGGTGCAAATCTACATGCAGAATAATAAATAAAAAAAAAAATGTTTTTCATAATAACTCACTTGTAAATGTGTACAAAATCAATGTAAAATTTGTTTATGTTTATATTTGTATTACGCAGAAGGGACAAGGCCGCCTTAACACAGAGGACCTTTCCCAATGTAAACAAAATAATTCAGTATTAGCCAGAGACGAGTCCTGGACAGACATTCTATCACTTCTGTTTTCATCCCCTTGGCCAAGACGACCAAACAGCAACATTCATGCTTGCTAGTGTGAACTAGCATTTAGTTATAATGTGTTTATTTTTTAGAGGGACAGTTAATTATTTTTAGTTTATAATACTGTTAACATAGCTGTTCTATTTTCACATCAAAGCGTTACTTTATTACAAGGTTGTTCTTTTATTGTATTCTTATTTTAATACTTTTAACATATTATTTTTCTGTTTCACACAATTTATTGATTACAGTCCATTTAATCAGTACATTTGAATACCAAATAATTATAAATTTCTGTTGACTAAAATCTATTAAAAACATTGAACAAATTCCATTCTACTGCATATATACATAAATGAGAATAATTACCCCCAAACTTGTAATTCAAAATATTCTTATTTTCAACCTTTAAAAATAATTAAAAATTTTAACAGTAACAATGTGATTACCTTAAACTGAATTTTATCTTGTGCCAAGCTGGAGGACATATGAGAGTATATTATTTTCCCAGATTCAATATCTCCTTGTGTGAAACTTGAAATATTACGCAATCCAAAAACAATTAATTCGCCATGTACAGGCCAAACCAAGACAGTGTAACTGCAAAATAAAACTGTATATTCTATCAATATAACTCAGTTATAATACACTAAGGTACAGGTCAGTGACCAAGAGTAGGTGCTAAAATGTAAATTAAAATTGAATTTAAGATATAAACGCACTTTAATAATAATAATAATACGCTAAGGTACAATAATCAGTATAGGGCAGATTTCCATGATATTCCAGATTTTATCCGCTTATCTGTTACCAATTTAAACCAAATTATCATATATTCTGTTCCAAGATCTGTGGAATAATATATTGAAATTTATTGTGGCACATTTTGAACTTTTTAGCCTAAATTTTTATTTTATCAATTACAAATAGATATGTTTTAATAGTATTTTATTTCATTATTTGTTTCTTTAATAAATTTATCATTGAATTTACCGTTGAAAACAGGAGTGTCAATCCCAAGGAATATGTGCCCTAACTGGTGTGCTCAACATATGCTTCCAGACAGTAAGATTTAAAATTGTTGTCTTTAATTACAAAAATAATTAAGTTATTGTTCAATGGTAAAAGAGTTATAATTAATTTTATATATATCATGTTTAATATAGGTAATTAAACTACAATTCCAGTCTTTTTATTTATAAAAAAGAGTATAATTGGAGTTTTTACATTTAATCCCATAAGGATATATACAGTCAAAGCTCCTTACACTTATATTTTCAATGCTCCCAGAATAAAAAATTCTAAGAACTTATTGTATTCAAATCTAAAAATTTCATTATTCACAATTGAAAACTATGGTTATATGTGTGGTTAGAAAAAAACAATCAATATACAACCGACTCCGTTTTATTGGGCCACAAAGGAAAAATGGATGAGAAAGGAAAAAAGACAATTAGGTGGAGGACCCAATAAAGCGGAGATCATGAATCCACACCTAAAAGCAAAGAAAAAAAAGGCCTAAAATCGCCTGATCACTGGGCTCCCATACATGTATGGTAATTGATGCCATAAATTGGACATATTTGTTGGGAAACCAAGTTAATGGGTGAATTTAGGCTATTTATTCTCTTTAATTAATTTAATGATGGGGTGAAAATGATACACTTAATTTAACTGGTTAAATGTATGTTTATTAACTAGGTATGTTATAATATGACAAAATGTACAAATATACAAAATGACACAAATTAAAACAGCATTTCATGAATAATATATATTATACTTATAAATAAAAAAAATTGAAATACATAAATGAATCAGAAAATATTTTTATGTCAATTTTAACAGGAAAGAATCAAGTGTGCATTGTCACACTAGACTTACGAGCCAAATAATTAGCGCACTTTTTTAGGGCGCCTAAAGGACTTTCCTCATTTCCTTTTTGTAAGAAAAAGCGCCAACTTTTCGATGCAATTTCTTGCTTCCGATGGATACACATGTATGCTTTCATATTCTGACACTGGAGCTCATATTTTTTATATTCTGTTTCTTGAAAAAGTTAAAGTTCCAGAAAGTTTTGGCCCAATTAGCCGATGTTTTGTCCCAATAAAGCGGTGATGTTTAATCTATATTTCATTCCATTTTATTAAAAATGGCTCAATTAAGCGATGGTCCCAATTATCTGATGACCCAATAAAACGGTCAATTAACAATTCATTTGGTCAGATAAGTGCCAGAAATCATTTGATAAGATAAAGAGCTTGCTTTGCTCACAACCAGTTCTAGAAATATTTGATCAAGATTTACCAAGCAATATTTATACTGATGCGTCTTTGGAAGGCATTGGAGCCATTTTAAAACAGACGCAGCCTGATGGTAAAGAAAAACCAATTGCGTACTTTTCAAAAAAACTAAATGAAGTCCAAAAGAAAAAAAAAGTGATATACTTAGAATGTTTAGCTATCAAGGAAGCGGTGAGATACTGACCATTTGGTTAATAGGTAAACCATTTACAGTTTATTCAGATCACAATCCCCTGGAAAAAATAGATATGAAATCTAGAACCGATGAAGAGATGGGTGATTTAACATATTATCTATCGCAATATGACTTTAAAATAAAATATGCTTCTGGAAAAAGTCATTTGGAAGCGGATGTCTAAGCAGAAATCCAGTATTGGAATCAGATGAAATTACAGATGATCAATTGAAAATTGTGAACTTCGTTAAACTAGAAGATATTTTAACAGATCCGAGCTACATTAAAGAAATACAAAATAAACAGAGCATATTGCTTGAAAGACAGGGTGTGTTTGCGGGCGCAATCGACTATAGGGTGCGCTAGTAGTTTTGCAAAATGTCGGAAGGAACGGGGATAGACATAGTTGATGTGATAGAGATAATTGGTAATTTTAAAAGACCATTAATTGAATGGCATGCTGTCCTTGATGCAAACCACATAATTACTATACTTGTGGAATAATATCTAGAAGTCAAAAAAAGGTATTTTACAAGCATTGTGCCTTCAAACAAGCGATCTTAAAGGACTGCCCGATAAAAGTGAAAATCAAATTTATTAATAATAATAAGCAATTTTCTTGTAATTGTACTGTAAAGCTGGTAGTTCTGGTAAATGCAAACACATCATTGTAACTTTACTCTACGTTTTTTGGTTAGTAATAGCATTAATTATCTATTCATAAAAGCATTGTTATGACAGCTGTCATTTTCATGACAGCTTAGTTTCTTTGTCATATTATTTATTTATTTGTCAAAACTTTCAGGCATCGCATTGAAAATTTGGAACAATTAAGCACAACCAATGTAAGACAAAAATGGAGAAAATTAAAAAAGAAAAACAAATCTATGACACTATGGTCCCGATGTTTTTTGCATAAAACTAGCATTTTGAAATAATAAAATGTCAAAAACTAATATTTACCTGGATAAATATAGTCACTTTCTTTAAAATTAAGACTACATATCGTCATATGTTTCGAAACAGGCTTATCTATTCTTTATTTTACAATCCACTCTTTAAAGAAGCTTTTTATTTTTGGAAATAAATGGAATGACACGTCTTTTGATTTTCTAATTGAACACTTAGGGACCGAGCAATACTTATTAGACATTTTTCAAATATTTCGCTCAATCGGATTTTAAATATGGAAACATAAATTAAAAACCATAAGAATCCCAGGTACTGGCCCGGCTTTTATCCCCGTTTCTCTAGGTCCAGGCAAGAAGCAGCACTGTCGTTTGCGCTCGCGAATACTTCTAAGAGGCCAAGAAAAAAGCAAAAATAATTCTATCAGAACGATTTAACATCACACTCATAAAGCCTCATCATACATGGGAATCTGTGCCATATTGGCATCGGACAAATGCAGAAGGCGATAAGTCACACAACACAGCTAAATATTTAATGAAAAACAACAAAAAAGTTTGTAGAAGAATTAAACAGAATTAAACAAGAATTAAACATCGATGTTCAAGAACAGGGAGTTGAGCTTGGACTGTCGATGGAGGAGGTCATGCTTTAAAGCGCTCTATATTAGTACTGTTTGTTAGCCTATTTAAAGTTATTTTTTTACAGTTTATTTTATATTGGCTACTATAACTTTTATTAGTGGTAATTATTGTTCTTGAATCATTTTGATTGGACCTATTATAACAAAGTTATTAATTAATTTCAATATGAGTTACAAAGGAAAGGGGAGAAGCGATACTAAAGGTAATACTTTCAATATTCTCTGGTGTAAATTGGAATTAATAACAAATGAAATAGTATTGTTGCGTCAAGAATTAACGTCCATGGACAAAAGAGTTAATGATAACTTCAATAAATACAATTTAGAAATTTGAACTTTGAAAAAAGAAAATTCAAAGTTAAAAAAAGAAGTTATATCTTTAAGGCAACCGATCAACAAAATCAAAACAATGGAATAAAAATAATAAATATTCCCCAACTAGAAGGAGAAGATATTTTATCTATAATCAAAATTGTTAGTAATACTATTGGGTTCCAATTTGATGAAAAATTAATTAAATCTTATTATCGAATAAAAATGAGGTCAGCTAAGGGTCCAATTGTTGTTAAATTTTTGAGAAACCTAGATAAATTTGAATTTTTAAAGTTATACAGATTAAAGAAGAAGATTCTCAATACGGAGTTATTTAATTTCAATATATCACCACCATTACCGGTAGTCCGGGAGCTGAGGGCCAAAAAGGTGCCTGATTTGAACAAAAGTTTTGATCATACAGGCTGAAAGTACTCATTTCATAGACAACAAATGTGAACGTCTGCCGCCTCAGATCGGTTGCCATCAAATTTTATAGGCGAACAAAATCTACATTTTCGAACTTTTTTCAATTTTTCGCTAATAACTCGAAAACGATTTATCGCAGAAGAAATTGTGTTCTATCTAAAATAAAAGGGCATTAAATTTCGCGTCGACTGAGGTCCTCACAGTTCAAATCGGTTAAGTCTTTTCGCCAAAACCGATTGTCAATTTAGCAACTTTAGCGGAAAAATGAATTACACTCATGTTCCAAAGCCTGCAATTTAAAGAGGGTTACTCCCAATAAAAAATGTTACCTATAATACTTGTAGGATATCAAATTCTGTTTAAAACGACCTCATTAATTTTAAAATTAGCCCACTCCTGTGGAGACCAAGTAACTAAAATGTGAACGTATTTAGCGCCTTGTGGTCTAAAATCCCTGAAATTTTCGGGATTTTTTTTTTCAGTTTCTGGCATATAGATCACAACGTATTGATTTCTCCTTACTTTAAGAGGCTCAACTATTGGAAATAGAATGATATATTTGAAGTTTAAATCGGTTTGGTGGTTTAGCCGGGTTCGGTACATCAATACATAGTTATTTTCATGGATATTTAATCAAATCCCCTGACAACGAATTCCTTCACGTTTTTATTTGTATTTCCACGCAGGGTTTAACTAATGTTGTGTGTAAGGAGCTTGTTTCATGCTAAATTTGATGCTCTGCAACTTTTATCTAAAACATTTTTCATTTAAACTAGGTGTTTTTGAGTTAGATACGTTGGAACACGGTTTCCACCAAAATCGTAATTAAAGATTTTTGATATACCGAACCCGGCTAAACCACTAAACTGATGCCTCTTATAGTAAGAAGAAATCAATATGTTGTGATCTATATTTGCCGAATTATATGCGAGAAACTGTAGAAAAATCCCAAAAATATCACGGATTTTAGGCCACAATACGTTAACGTTTTAATTACTTTGTCTCCACAGGAGTGGGCTAATTTTAAAATTAATGAGCTCGTTTTATACAGAATTTTATATCCTACAACTATTATAGGTAACATTTTTTATTTGGTGTAACCCTCTTTAAATTGCATGCTTTGGAACATGAGCGTAATTCATTTTTCCGCTCAAGTGGCTAAATTGACAATCGGTTTTGGCGAAAAGACTTGACAATTTGAACTGTGAGGACCTCAGTCGACGCGAAATTTAATGCCCTTTTATTTTAGAAAGAACACATTTTCTTCTGCGATAAATCGTTTTCGAGTTATTAGCGAAATATTGAAAAAAGTTCGAAAATGTAGATTTTGTTCGCCTATAAAATTTGATGGCAACCGATCTGAGGCGGCAGATGTTCACATTTGTTGTCTATGAAATGAGTACTTTCAGCCTATATGATCAAAACTTTTCTTCAAATCAGGCACCTTTTTGGCCCTCAGCCTAACAGCCTCAGCCGGACTACGGTGTTTGTATCGGAGTTGTTGTCCCCTTACAGTGCTTCGCTTTTTAATTACCTGAAATCTCATCAAGAAAAATATAAATTGAAATATGTCTGGACAAGGAACAACAGGGTTCTTGCTAGAGAAGGTGATCAAAGTCCTATACTGGTTATACGTTCAATGGAGGACATTAAAAAAATCGCTGCTAGACACGGTGACCTGATTTCGGAGAGGGATTATTCTGGTGATGAACAGGAGACGGAAACGGACACAAGCGAGGCGAGTAAAAAGGCTACGGGTACCCGGAAGAAGAGAAAAGTACGAACGCACTAAAACTAGTTTTTCACAAAGTTCAATGGATCGTTTTTTACAAAAGTATAAGGAAATTTAAACTTAAACCATTGTTTATTTAAAGGTAATTTATTTAATATTGTTTATTTGAATATTGAAGGTTACAATAAGTTGTTTAACGTAGACTCTGAAGTTATTAATTTTTTTACTCAGTAATGCTCTTATTTGTTTTTCTGAAACTTTCATTACTAATTTAATGTTTAATAAACCATCATGGTTAAAAGATTACACTGAATTTATTTCAGTAGCTACCAGAAAATTTAGAAAAGGTCGCCCTAGTGGAGGTCTTATAACTTTAGTAAATAAAAATTTTTGTGTGGAAGTTACATTATCTGAATCTTCTGATAAATGTTTATTTGTTAAAATTAAGGTAAAATCTTTTTATTTTTTTGTTGGAAATGTTTATTGGAGCCCTTTAGCTGATATAAATGATTGTAATTCTGATTTGATAAAAAAATTTCACAAAATTAAGTCTAATGATGAAATTAGTCAATATAATTTAGTAATCGGTGGCGACTGGAATGTGAGACGATAAAATAGATGAATTATTAGTAGAAGGTTCATATTTGTCTTGTGATAGAACTAGTTTAGATAAAGTTTGTAATTCTCGGGGTAAGAAATTATTAGATTATTTTGAGGAATGTGGTTTAATATTGCTGAATGGTAGGACACCCAGCGATACACCTGGCCAGTTTACCGATATTACACCTAGGGGCATGTGTGGCTAGTGTCGATGTCGGAGCAGTTGATACTGTTTGGATATCCCCGGCTATGATTGATTTCATTTAAGATTTAAAAGTTTGCCCTGTTTCAGAACTAAGTTGCCATTTACCCGTTGTCGTCTCTTTAAATAAATTAAATAAGGAAACTCCAACAATTAAAGAAACAAAATTAGAGAAATACTGTCTAGATTTAAATGAGATAAGTATTTTTTCTTACCGGGAATTAGTTCTAAATGCAAATAACATCTATTTAAATTCTAATTCTGTGGAAGCGTTATATAAAAATATCATCGATTGTTTTCTGAATTGTGCGCTTGACTCGGGACTTATTAAGCGAAAATGTTTTTCTTACCCTCATAAAATATTTAAAGACAGAATATGGTTTGGTGATGAGTGCAGGAAAGCGAAAAAATACCTCATGGAATGTTACAAAAATTTAAAACGTAAAGGTTATTGTCAGGAAAATGTCGATATTTTCTTTAATAGTTAAAAACAATACAAACAATGTAGAAGAGACGCTAACATATTTAAACATAAAACATATTTGATTTTTTACAAAACATCAATGTTAAAAAAAACTTTGTTATTAGTAAAACATCAATGTTGAGAGCATATATATTGTTGTTGTTTTCCAAAACATCGATGTATTTGTTGTTGTCCAAAACATCGATGTTAAAAACAACCGAGTTATTGTTAAAACATATTTGTTTTTGTCAAAAGCATGGATGTTAAAAACAACTTTGTTATTGTCAAAACATCCATGTTAAAAACAACTTTTTTATTGTTTAAACATCTTTGTTAAAACAACTTTGTTATCTTTTAAACATCGATGTTAAAACATATTTGATTTTTTCCAAAACAACAATGTTAAAAACAACTTTGTTATTAGTAAAACATCGATGTTGAGAGCATATATATTGTTGTTGTTTTCCGAAACATCGATGTAACAACATATTTGTTGTTGTCCAAAACAACATGTTACAAACATGTTAAAAACAACTTTGTTATTGTTAAAACATATTTCTTTTAGTAAAAAAACATAATGATAAAAAAAACTTTGTTATTGTTAAAACATATTTGTTTTTGTCCAAAACATCCATGTTAAATACAACTTTGTTATTTTTAAAACATAAAAGTTAATAAATTTTTGTTTTTGTCTGTAACATCGATGATAAAAACAACTTTATTATTGTTAAAACATCGATGATAAAAACAACTTTATTATTGTTAAAACATTGATGTTAAAAACAACATTGTTATTGTTAAAACGTCGATGTTGAAAAACAACTTTGTTGTCAAAACATCGATGTTAAAAAGAACTTTTTAATTGTTTAAACATCTTTGTTAAAACAACTTTGTTATTTTTTAAACATCGATGTTAAAACATATTTGATTTTTTCCAAAACATTGATGTTGTAAACAACTTTGTTATTGTTAAAACATATTTGTTTTTGTCAAAAACATCTTTGTTATTGTCAAAACATAAATGTTGAGAGCATATATATTGTTGTTGTTTTCCAAAACATCGATGTATTTGTTGTTGTCCAAAACATCGATGTTAAAAACAACCGAGTTATTGTTAAAACATATTTGTTTTCGTCAAAAGCATGGATGTTAAAAACAACTTTGTTATTGTCAAAACATCCATGTTAAAAACAACTTTTTTATTGTTTAAACATCTTGGTTAAAACAACTTTGTTATCTTTTAAACATCGATGTTAAAACATTTTTGATTTTTTCCAAAACATCAATGTTAAAAACAACTATGTTATTCGTAAAACATCGATGTTGAGAGCATATATATCGTTGTTGTTTTCCGAAACATCGATGTAACAACATATTTGTTGTTGTCCAAAACATCGATGTTAAAAACAACTTTGTTATTGTTAAAACATATTTCTTTTTGTAAAAAAACATAATGATAAAAACAAATTTGTTATTGTTAAAACATATTTGTTTTTGTCCAAAACATCCATGTTAAATACAACTTTGTTATTTTTAAAACATAAAAGTTAATAAATTTTTGTTTTTGTCTGTAACATCGATGATAAAAACAACTTTATTATTGTTAAGACATATTTCTTTTTGTAAAAAGATAAAAACAAATTTTTTATTGTTAAAACATATTTTTTTTTGTCCAAAACATCCATGATAAATACAACTTTGTTATTTTTAAAACATAAAAGTTAATAAATTTTTGTTTTTGTCTTTAACATCGATGATAAAAACAACTTTATTATTGTTAAAACATTGATGTTAAAAACATTATTGTTATTGTCAAAACATCGATGTTAAAAAGAACTTTTTAATTGTTTAAACATCTTTGTTAAAACAACTTTGTTATTTTTTAAACATCGATGTTAAATCATATTTGATTTTTTCCAAAACATTGATGTTAAAAACAACATTGTTATTGTTAAAAAGTCGATGTTGAAAAACAAGTTTGTTGTCAAAACATCGATGTTAAAAAGAACTTTTTAATTGTTTAAACATCTTTGTTAAAACAACTTTGTTATTTTTTAAACATCGATGTTAAAACATATTTGATTTTTTCCAAAACATTGATGTTAAAAAAAACTTTTTTATTGTTAAAACATATTTCTTTTTGTAAAAAGATAAAAACAAATTTTTTATTGTTAAAACATATTTGTTTTTGTCCAAAACATCCATGTTAAATACAACTTTGTTATTTTTAAAACATAAAAGTTAATAAATTTTTGTTTTTGTCGGTAACATCGATGATAAAAACAACTTTATTATTGTTAAAACATTGAAGTTAAAAACAAAATTGTTATTGTTAAAACGTCGATGTTGAAAAACAACTTTGTTATCAAAACATCGATGTTAAAAAGAACTTTTTAATTGTTTAAACATCGTTGTTAAAACAACTTTGTTATTTTTTAAACATCGATGTTAAAACATATTTGATTTTTTCCAAAACATTGATGTTGTAAACAACTTTGTTATTGTTAAAACATATTTGTTTTTGTCAAAAACATCTTTGTTATTGTCAAAACATAAATGTTGAGAGCATACATATTGTTGTTGTTTTCCAAAACATCGATGTATTTGTTGTTGTCCAAAACATCGATGTTAAAAACAACCGAGTTATTGTTAAAACATATTTGTTTTCGTCAAAAGCATGGATGTTAAATACAACTTTGTTATTGTCAAAACATCCATGTTAAAAACAACTTTTTTATTGTTTAAACATCTTGGTTAAAACAACTTTGTTATCTTTTAAACATCGATGTTAAAACATTTTTGATTTTTTCCAAAACATCAATGTTAAAAACAACTATGTTATTCGTAAAACATCGATGTTGAGAGCATATATATCGTTGTTGTTTTCCGAAACATCGATGTAACAACATATTTGTTGTTGTCCAAAACATCGATGTTAAAAACAACTTTGTTATTGTTAAAACATATTTCTTTTTGTAAAAAAACATAATGATAAAAACAAATTTGTTATTGTTAAAACATATTTGTTTTTGTCCAAAACATCCATGTTAAATACAACTTTGTTATTTTTAAAACATAAAAGTTAATAAATTTTTGTTTTTGTCTGTAACATCGATGATAAAAACAACTTTATTATTGTTAAGACATATTTCTTTTTGTAAAAAGATAAAAAACAAATTTTTTATTGTTAAAACATATTTGTTTTTGTCCAAAACATCCATGATAAATACAACTTTGTTATTTTTAAAACATAAAAGTTAATAAATTTTTGTTTTTGTCTTTAACATCGATGATAAAAACAACTTTATTATTGTTAAAACATTGATGTTAAAAACATTATTGTTATTGTCAAAACATCGATGTTAAAAAGAACTTTTTAATTGTTTAAACATCTTTGTTAAAACAACTTTGTTATTTTTTAAACATCGATGTTAAATCATATTTGATTTTTTCCAAAACATTGATGTTAAAAACAACATTGTTATTGTTAAAAAGTCGATGTAGAAAAACAAGTTTGTTGTCAAAACATCGATGTTAAAAAGAACTTTTTAATTGTTTAAACATCTTTGTTAAAACAACTTTGTTATTTTTTAAACATCGATGTTAAAACATATTTGATTTTTTCCAAAACATTGATGTTAAAAAAAACTTTTTTATTGTTAAAACATATTTCTTTTTGTAAAAAGATAAAAACAAATTTTTTATTGTTAAAACATATTTGTTTTTGTCCAAAACATCCATGTTAAATACAACTTTGTTATTTTTAAAACATAAAAGTTAATAAATTTTTGTTTTTGTCGGTAACATCGATGATAAAAACAACTTTATTATTGTTAAAACATTGAAGTTAAAAACAAAATTGTTATTGTTAAAACGTCGATGTTGAAAAACAACTTTGTTGTCAAAACATCGATGTTAAAAAGAACTTTTTAATTGTTTAAACATCGTTGTTAAAACAACTTTGTTATTTTTTAAACATCGATGTTAAAACATATTTGATTTTTTCCAAAACATTGATGTTGTAAACAACTTTGTTATTGTTAAAACATATTTGTTTTTGTCAAAAACATCTTTGTTATTGTCAAAACATAAATGTTGAGAGCATACATATTGTTGTTGTTTTCCAAAACATCGATGTATTTGTTGTTGTCCAAAACATCGATGTTAAAAACAAACGAGTTATTGTTAAAACATATTTGTTTTCGTCAAAAGCATGGATGTTAAATACAACTTTGTTATTGTCAAAACATCCATGTTAAAAACAACTTTTTTATTGTTTAAACATCTTGGTTAAAACAACTTTGTTATCTTTTAAACATCGATGTTAAAACATTTTTGATTTTTTCCAAAACATCAATGTTAAAAACAACTATGTTATTCGTAAAACATCGATGTTGAGAGCATATATATCGTTGTTGTTTTCCGAAACATCGATGTAACAACATATTTGTTGTTGTCCAAAACATCGATGTTAAAAACAACTTTGTTATTGTTAAAACATATTTCTTTTTGTAAAAAAACATAATGATAAAAACAAATTTGTTATTGTTAAAACATATTTGTTTTTGTCCAAAACATCCATGTTAAATACAACTTTGTTATTTTTAAAACATAAAAGTTAATAAATTTTTGTTTTTGTCTGTAACATCGATGATAAAAACAACTTTATTATTGTTAAGACATATTTCTTTTTGTAAAAAGATAAAAACAAATTTTTTATTGTTAAAACATATTTGTTTTTGTCCAAAACATCCATGATAAATACAACTTTGTTATTTTTAAAACATAAAAGTTAATAAATTTTTGTTTTTGTCTTTAACATCGATGATAAAAACAACTTTATTATTGTTAAAACATTGATGTTAAAAACATTATTGTTATTGTCAAAACATCGATGTTAAAAAGAACTTTTTAATTGTTTAAACATCTTTGTTAAAACAACTTTGTTATTTTTTAAACATCGATGTTAAATCATATTTGATTTTTTCCAAAACATTGATGTTAAAAACAACATTGTTATTGTTAAAAAGTCGATGTTGAAAAACAAGTTTGTTGTCAAAACATCGATGTTAAAAAGAACTTTTTAATTGTTTAAACATCTTTGTTAAAACAACTTTGTTATTTTTTAAACATCGATGTTAAAACATATTTGATTTTTTCCAAAACATTGATGTTGTAAACAACTTTGTTATTGTTAAAACATATTTGTTTTTGTCAAAAACATCTTTGTTATTGTCAAAACATAAATGTTGAGAGCATACATATTGTTGTTGTTTTCCAAAACATCGATGTATTTGTTGTTGTCCAAAACATCGATGTTAAAAACAACCGAGTTATTGTTAAAACATATTTGTTTTCGTCAAAAGCATGGATGTTAAAAACAACTTTGTTATTGTCAAAACATCCATGTTAAAAACAACTTTTTTATTGTTTAAACATCTTGGTTAAAACAACTTTGTTATCTTTTAAACATCGATGTTAAAACATTTTTGATTTTTTCCAAAACATCAATGTTAAAAACAACTATGTTATTCGTAAAACATCGATGTTGAGAGCATATATATCGTTGTTGTTTTCCAAAACATCGATGTAACAACATATTTGTTGTTGTCCAAAACATCGATGTTAAAAACAACTTTGTTATTGTTAAAACATATTTCTATTTGTAAAAAGATAAAAACAAATTTTTTATTGTTAAAACATATTTGTTTTTGCCCAAAACATCCATGTTAAATACAACCTTGTTATTTTTAAAACATAAAAGTTAATAAATTTTTGTTTTTGTCTGTAACATCGATGATAAAAACAACTTTATTATTGTCAAAACATCAATGTTGAGAGCATATATAATGTTGTTGTTTTCCAAAACATCGATGTATTTGTTGTTGTCCAAAACATCGATGTTAAAAACAACCGAGTAATTGTTAAAACATATTTGTTGTTGTCCAAAACATCGATGTTAAAAACAACTTTGTTATTGTTAAAAAATATTTCTTTTTGTAAAAAAACATAGATAAAAACAAATTTTTTATTGTTAAAACATATTTGTTTTTGTACAAAACATCCATGTTAAATACAACTTTGTTATTTTTAAAACATAAAAGTTAATAAATTTTTGTTTTTGTCTGTAACATTGATGATAAAAACAACTTTATTATTGTTAAAACATTGATGTTAAAAACAACATTGTTATTGTTAAAACGTCGATGTTGAAAAACAACTTTGTTGTCAAAACATCGATGTTAAAAAGAACTTTTTAATTGTTTAAACATCTTTGTTAAAACAACTTTGTTATTTTTTAAACATCGATGTTAAAACATATTTGATTTTTTTCAAAACATTGATGTTAAAAACAACTTTTTTATTGTTAAAACATATTTCTTTTTGTAAAAAGATAAAAACAAATTTTTTATTGTTAAAACATATTTGTTTTTGCCCAAAACATCCATGTTAAATACAACCTTGTTATTTTTAAAACATAAAAGTTAATAAATTTTTGTTTTTGTCTGTAACATCGATGATAAAAACAACTTTATTATTGTTAAAACATCGATGTTAAAAACAACTTTTTTATTGAAACATCAATGTTAAGAGCATATGTATTGTGGTTTATTGTCCAAAACATCGATGTTACAACGTTTTTGTTTTTGTTCAAAACATAAATGTTAAAAACAACCGGGTTATTGTTAAAAACAACTTTGTCCTTGTTAAAACATATTTGTTCTTGTCCAAAAACATCGATGATGAAAACAACTTTTTTATTGTTAAGACATATTTCTTTTTGTAAAAAGATAAAAACAAATTTTTTATTGTTAAAACATATTTATTTTTGTCCAAAACATCCATGTTAAATACAACTTTGTTATTTTTAAAACATAAAAGTTAATAAATTTTTGTTTTTGTCTGTAACATCGATGTTACAACGTTTTTGTTTTTGTTCAAAACATAAATGTTAAAAACAACCGGGTTATTGTTAAAAACAACTTTGTCCTTGTTAAAACATATTTGTTCTTGTCCAAAAACATCGATGATGAAAACAACTTTGTTATTGTTAAAACATATTTGTTTTTGTCAAAAACATCTTTGTTATTGTCAAAACATCGATGATAAAACATTTTCTTTTTTTTTTCAAAACATCAATGTTAAAAACAGCTTTGTTATTTTTTAAACATCGATGTTAAAACATATTTGATTTTTTCCAAAACATTGATGTTATAAACAACTTTGTTATTGTTAAAACATATTTGTTTTTGTCAAAAACATCTTTGTTATTGTCAAAACATAAATGTTGAGAGCATACATATTGTTGTTGTTTTCCAAAACATCGATGTATTTGTTGTTGTCCAAAACATCGATGTTAAAAACAACCGAGTTATTGTTAAAACATATTTGTTTTTGTCAAAAGCATAGATGTTAAAAACCACTTTGTTATTGTCAAAACATCCATGTTAAAAACAACTTTTTTATTGTTTAATTATCTTTGTTAAAACAACTTTGTTATCTTTTAAACATCGATGTTAAAACATATTTGATTTTTTCCAAAACATCAATGTTAAAAACAACTTTGTTATTAGTAAAACATCGATGATGAAAACAACTTTTTTATTGTTAAGACATATTTCTTTTTGTAAAAAGATAAAAATAAATTTTTAATTGTTAAAACATATTTATTTTTGTCCAAAACATCCATGTTAAATACAACTTTGTTATTTTTAAAACATAAAAGTTAATAAATTTTTGTTTTTGTCTTTAACATCGATGATAAAAACAACTTTATTATTGTTAAAACATTGATGTTGAAAACAACATTGTTATTGTTAATACGTCGATGTTGAAAAACAACTTTGTTGTCAAAACATCGATGTTAAAAAGAACTTTTTAATTGTTTAAACATCTTTGTTAAAACAACTTTGTTATTTTTTAAACATCGATGTTAAATCATATTTGATTTTTTCCAAAACATTGATGTTAAAAACAACTTTTTTATTGTTAAAACATATTTCTTTTTGTAAAAAGATAAAAACAAATTTTTTATTTGTTTTTGCCCAAAACATCCATGTTAAATACAACCTTGTTATTTTTAAAACATAAAAGTTAATAAATTTTTGTTTTTGTCTGTAACATCGATGATAAAAACAACTTTATTATTGTTAAAACATCGATGTTAAAAACAACTTTTTTATTGAAACATCAATGTTAAGAGCATATGTATTGTGGTTTATTGTCCAAAACATCGATGTTACAACGTTTTTGTTTTTGTTCAAAACATAAATGTTAAAAACAACCGGGTTATTGTTAAAAACAACTTTGTCCTTGTTAAAACATATTTGTTCTTGTCCAAAAACATCGATGATGAAAACAACTTTGTTATTGTTAAAACATATTTGTTTTTGTCAAAAACATTTTTGTTATTGTCAAAACATCGATGATAAAACATTTTCTTTTTTTTTTCAAAACATCAATGTTAAAAACAGCTTTGTTATTTTTAAAACATTGATGTTAAAAACAACTTTGTTATTCTTAAACATATTTTTTTTTTGTCCAAAACATCGATGTTATAGCATATTTGTTTTTGTCTAAAACATCGATGTTATAACATATTTGTTTTTGTCCAAAACTTCGATGTTAAAAACATATTTATTTTTATACAAAACATCGATGTTAAAAACTTATATTTTTTTGTCCAAAACATTTTTTCTTTTCAAAACATCGAAGTTAAATACCACTTTGTTATTAGTGAAACATTGATGTTAAAAAGAACTTTTTTTATTGTAAAAAAAAAAAGTCAACTACTTAAAACATCATTGTTAACATCGGCCCACAAATATGATGGTTGTAAAACATCGGCTACGTAACATCGATGTTAAAAAAATGTTGATGTTTTTCAAAAACATCGACATCGATCCCTAGTGTCAACACTCAATTAGAAGAATCAAAATTATCAGTTAAGGATCAAACCCAGCTGTGCTTTACCACCAGAAGACTCACCTAAAACCATGCAAAAACTTCTCCCTGAAAAATTCCAAAACTTAAGGAAATGACAAAATTACAGACAACGGATACTGTGGTGGTGTCCTCAAAGACTATAATTTAGAAATTCTTGATATTCATTCCAAACTCCAGGCAGTCATTATCAAAGTCCATCTCACATATCCCATTACAAAATGTAATATATATCTGCCTCCAATTGAGCCCATTAATTTGTTAAAGCCACCCTATATTGTTACTGGTAATCTCCCCTCAAACCTGGTCTCCACCATCCAATACCAGAGGCAATATCATTAGATCAATTATTGATACTTTCAACTCAATACTCCTAAACATTGGTAAAACTACGTATATCAGTCCTAATTACAACAGCATATCTGCAATCTACACGATTTCCACTAGACAGATATGAAATTTACTGCAGAAACTTGCTATATGATTTCCTCTGTTGGGCTCCTGCACTAAACAGAAATTTTAAAATAAATTAAAACCAATTGGGAGGCATGTGAATTGACATATTTTTGGATAAACCATGTGTTTATGGTAGGCCATTCAGAATCTGTTCAAATCCCTTTCAATAAAATGTCAGTTGAAAGGTTTCTAAAATAAAAAAATTGATTACAAAAAGCACTCATTCAAGCCTCCATTAAATATTTAAAATTGAACGGACTAGTCCCAACTCCTATTTATAAGCCATGAAATGAGATAAAAATGACCATAAACAATAATAATAAAAGGTAGGGTTTGCATGAAGTACTTACCTGTACATATTTTATTTTTGAAGAGAAAAGATTGGGCTCCGCCGGGAGTCGAACCTGGGTCGGTATGCTTCTAAGCGGAGCATATCCTTCCTCTTCACTGATACCTCTCCCCCGATCGTAACGGGAGGTGGACAATATTTGGTATCTCTTGACGAACGTCAATTTATATTATTTTATATTAATTCAATCTTTATTCGTGGGTAACCACCGTTTTTTAAATTAATTTTAAATATTTTATTTTTGAAGAGAAAAGATTGGGTTCTGCCGGTAGTCGAACCCGGGTCTCCCGCGTGACATGCACGGTATGTTAACCACTACACCACAGAGCTCGCTTCCAAGCGGAGAGGTATCAGTGAAGAGGAAGGATTCAAAGGCACTGTGGTCTAGTGGTTAACATACCTCGCATGTCACGCGGGAGACCCGGGTTCGACTCCCGGCGGAGCCCAATCTTTTCTCTTCAAAAATAAAACATTTTAAAAAAAGGTGGTTACCCACGAATAGAGATTGAATTAATACTTACTTGTATATCTAAGCAATGGCTTACCACTTGGGATAAAAGGGAACACAGCTAATAAGTTTTTTGGAACCTATTATAATTCAAAGCAATTGAATATCCAGTTATATTAATTAACCTATTAACCGGGGAGTTCTCTTTTATATTACGCAGCATATAACGGGTGCGAGCTCTTTCGCTAGGACGTGTCAATACATCACGCCCGGAGAAATGTTATTTCATATTATTATTTTTTTTATTTATGCTTAAAATAAATGAAAAGAATATGAAATATATACGTTTTTGTTTATTTCTATATATAACACAAAAGAAAATACAAAATTACAAACAAATAGAAAAGAATACCAACAACAATATGGAAATATCTAATTAAGAAATTATAGATTTTACAGTCTTAAACAATTATAAAGAGTACCTAAAAAAACATATATATAAATCTATTAATATAAATTATATATATTATTATTATAAATATTATAATTTATATATATATATATATATATATATATATAAATTCACATGGAAACATATATCGATGACTAATACCTCTGTTATACGAAAATATAAGTCCCACCCCTTCCAGGGTGCAACATATATTTCAAGGACGTATTCATACGTCCTACCTGTACACGATATTGTTTACGTTTGACGTATTTATACGTCGCCAGGTTAATTACTGAGTTTTGGTATATCTCAATTATGACTCCTATTAAGTATATTACAATACTAATAATCAAATTGAATATCAATTTATGCATGAAGTTAAGTGGATACTTTCTGACAAATAATTTTATCAATTGAAAAATAGAAACATTAAGAATATGTACCTAATATCTCTGAGATCAATATTTATGTTAGTGTCTGAAAAAAGATTAGATGTTGTAACTGTAGCTCGCCCTCCTTGTGATACAATCAAATGAGAATTATTGGTGATTTCCACAAATGGAGGAGATGGCCTTACATCTAAAGAAGTATCAGTTATATGAGATCCATCACTAACCGAAAGAAGAATAGAGCCTTTATCAAGGCTATTCTCAACTATTAGAATATTTCCAGATTCTAGTTCACCCTAAAACAAAAAAGTATATAAAATATTGCCTGAAAATTTATATATAATGAATTTTAATGGAGCAAAATAAAAATTTGTAAGTGATAGGGAAATGATTTACCCTATCACTTCTTTCAATTAATTATTTACTTACAACTAGTACAAAATCTAAGGGCTCCTCTACCTTCAAACCCCAAATATCTTGATATTAAGCAAATACTACCCGATAGCTAGTAACTAATAAAAGTGTCAAGTAAGGTCGATCAAGTGTCAAGAAATCTTTTGGGTAACAAGGACTGACCCAACAAATTTCTGATATTTTCATTCATCGCTCAGCATCACCTGAGGATGTTGAAGAGGCTGGCGAGAAGCTTTCCCAGGATATGCATCAAGCACCATTTCAGGAAGAATTTCTTAAAGAACATCATTACTCGGCTTTTGTGAGAGTGTTTACAAAGCTAAAATTATACATGACCACTCTTCCTCCCACCAATAGAGCTTCCAAGAAACACTCATTCAGATTTGCACCTATAGATTGCACAATTTAATCACTTTATACAAAAAAAGCTTAAACAAAACAAAACATATTTAAACGAAAAATGAGATCACCCAGTTAAGTAAGTATGATAAATAGATTTTAGTAATGACCAGAAGTTTCGTTTTTAACGTTGGGTTAGCACAATTTTAGACTCTCTAATGATGAACTTCACTTTTCCAGTGCTCTTTTAGACAATTAAAGATGGCCACATTCATTGGTTAGATGAAATGTGTAGCATTTTGATAGAGTGCAACTAATAGCAAGTATCACATGTTCTTTGCAAAATTGGGAAGTGGTGAGAGTCAGATGAGACGCTTGTCCATTCAGGAATAGGGTTATTCGCAATGCAATTTTGCTCTCAATGATCCATGGATAGAGCACACTAGCTATAAATTCGTAAAATAAGACACCTGTCATCCAGCCAGACTCAGACATCCATAAACCACGCCAGATTTTCTAATTGCGGCTGTGAGTTAACATCGATGTCAACTATTGAAATTAAGGATTAATTTCTGTTCTAATAGTTGACACCTAGATTTAAGCCCTAAAACATTGTATAAATATATTAAAAAGGTTACCAAATGATTTGCATGACCGTAATGAATACCATAAAAGTAATTAAATCATAATAATAAATAAACCAACTAAAAAGCTTATTTAACTTGACTCCCACCCTAATGAAACAGGGAAGCAGAAACCAATTTTTCAGGCCACCAGGAAATTCGCCATTATAACCTCTCACAAATAAGCTTGAGTTTTCATCAAACTAATGCCGATGGCAGCACAGCTAACTAGTAAAACTTGGCAAATTACTGCAAAATTTTGAACCAAAATAATCAACCCTGAATCTTATTATTCACACTTTTTGTAAAAATGTCAACTATTGGAGCTCTGTCAACTAATGTTACAGTTACCCTAACCCTGTGGCACCTTGCAATATATAAACAGCATACTTTTTTGCTGGTGAACGACTAGGTGTGGGGTGTGCTGGAAAGCAGGCATTGCCTACTCCAGTGCCTGTGATGTGTGCCTTGGCTCATACACTAATAGAACCCCCATCGAAACTGTTAAAGATGAAGATGATTTAGAGTTTGAGTTTTCTTTAAGTATGTTGTTTTTCAAACAGCCTCTCAGCCTATTTGATTTTAGGCATCTTCATTGGTTAAGGAAGAGGAGAACGGCGCAGGGATGATAGAAGGAAGACAATATTTCAAGCAACGTTTATGTCTTGTGAAATATAAACTTCATTACGCCTGTTCTCATATGTCTAGTTACTTCTCTTTTTTTACCCCAGCTGCCACTAACAAATCCAACAATATTAACAAGGTAAAAATAATATATGGACTTACAACGGACCTTCTTAACAATAGTGGCAGCAGAACAGAACACGGGTCTACTAATTAACCAAGTTATGACTAAATATATGGTTGCCCACCCTCTATGATCACCACCACCAACTGTTACATTAGCAGGATAAAAGTTTGAAAAGGTATTTAGTTTTGTGTATCTAGGGCTCCTAGTTTGTACAGACAATATGCCAAGCTACGAGGTGCTGAGATGAATAAAGACAACAAATAGGTGTTATTTTGGCCAGGCTAAGATATTAAGAAGCCATTTGGTCCCAAAGAATCCCAAGAATGCAAGACACACTCTTATCATGACCGACCTCAATCAAAAAGCCTAGAATAACATCTACCCAAGAATATCAATTTATTATTTTAAAAATCAAGAGGAATAGAAGACTCAGTGGTCCCAAGATTGAAGTTGCAGGACCTTGGAAAAGTTGGTGTCTCTTTCTAGAGTAAAGGAGACCAAGGCAAGCCTATATTAGGGTGCCTCAGTATCTTTGGGCACTTGCTGACAAGGATTTTACTGCGGAGGATTGGAGAAAGGTACTTTAGACAGACGAATCAAAGGTGTTGGGTACTAATTGTAGGATTATGGTTCGACACACAACTTCAGAAAAGTTCATTCCTCAGTGCATAATTCCAACAGTAAAATATGGAGGAGGGTCAGTTTTTGTGTGGTGATGTTGTTTTTGTTTATTAAGGCTTTAAGGCGTAAAACCCATGAGGTCATCAACGCCTGCTGTTTGGTGATGTTTCTCAGGCTTTGGACAAGGGGATCTTGTACAAATCACAGGAATGCTTAATAAAGAAGGCTACAAAGACCATCAAATTCCTTGTGGTCTTCGTTTAATTGGTTCTAATTTTACTATGCAGCAGAATGACGATTCAAAACACTCATCAAAATAGTGCAGGGGGATTTTGCAAGACAAAGAATCTTGATAATTAATAATCTCACCTGATCTCAATCAAATTGAGTTTCTTTGGGAAGAACTTGATAGGAAGTTCAGAGATGTTGTTGGGATAATTTGCCCTTTGAAGCATTAGATAATCTATTAGAAAGAATACCACGAGTGGTCAAAGTGTTTTCAAATGCAAGGGAAGATTTTTTGACACACATATATAACTGCATTATATATACTTATTTCCATAAAGTATTATACTGTTTACTATATGTTTGTAATACATTGTTTATTGATTTATTAAAGGTCCCTTTAGTTTTGGTTTATTTATTTATTTTTTTGATATAATTCTAATATTCCCAAAAAATTGAAGTGGCCCAAAACTTTTGACGAGGGGCGTAAGTATTTGAATGAATGAAAGTGTGTTTAATAACAATAAATGGCTTACTGGCCATTCATGATTACCTTCCAGATCCAATGGCTTTATGTAATAAACTTATCATTTAAATTTGACTAGGAAAATCGTCTTGATAACTGTGATATTATAATGATCATCAAGATACGGGGAAACGGTGCCAACCGTGCATACAGTGGATAAGCCTACATAGATATAAAAACCAGAATGGATTCATTTTTCTAGATTTCTTTGTTTTTCTGCGTCCTCTATCCCCTGACTGACCAAGATAAATTTCTGCCATATATCTGCCACATTTAAAACGTCAACTTTAATTTTTTAACAATTCTCGAATTCCAATCACTTCCGGTACCAATATAATTTCTTGTTAATTATTTCTTTAGTGAGGATGTGAGGTAATCGGAGGTCTTGCATATCCATAACTTTCAAAATATAATCAAAATGTATTTTTAGAGTGTACGAATATATGGAGGCTATTCCTGTTCCGTGCAATAATATATATATCGGCACATATTGTGGGAGAAACATTAATTTTTCTACAATTTCTCAAAACCCCAAGTCTGCCCGCATAATTACCCACTGCCTGCGAGACTGCCTTATGCATTTTCAATTTACTCATACATGGTACATTTTTATTAGCATTGAAATTACTCCACATAGAATTCAGGCTGAATTTTGCATGGCTTACTCTTTCGGAAAAATTGCACCCCAGAGCAAGTCTTAGTATGATAATCACATTGAGGTATATATATTCATTGAAGAGTAGTCCCTCATTGGTTGGCTAGGGTTCAAAGTTTAGGGAGTCATTGTTTTTTTTTTTTCAAGAACAAGAATTTGAAAATATAGTTAGGGATAGATTTATTATGGGAATGGGCACAAACAAAATAATGGACAGGTTATTTGAAGAAAAAGTAATCATGCTAACGCTTGAGAAGGATTTCGAAATTGCGCTTAACAAAGAAGCTACCTCACACTTATTACATGGTGGGCCAGACCCTACCTTGCACCCACCCACATCCCTATAAATTGCGTAGCGTTCCTTGTGATAAAAGATTAAGAAAAAGCCAATGTTCCCAGAAAAAAAAATGGCGTTCAAACAATGGCGGAATGACGAATTTGATTTTAGTTAGTTTTTTTATTACTGACATTCACCATTATGCTTAATTTCGCCATAACTGGTATTTTATTAAAGCTAGATAGTTCTAGATTCAGAATAAATAAACAAACGTTCTAAAATAATTAGTCTTGACAACATAAAATACCTTTAAAGTCAATTTTTTCAAGTCACTCACATAAAAGTTAAAATTCCAAGTTAATTTGTGATTAAATGGCCATCGTTAACGAAAAACACCCTAAAATAAAACATCTGGAACAATTATCCTTCTTTAAAAATCAGTGGTCAAATTTAAAAATATATCAACTAGTTTTATATAAAACGGACCTGAACGGCGAAAAGGTGCCTGTGACTCGGGCGCATCCAGTCCTCTGCCACATCGTTCAGTTCTCATACAGGATATAATTACAGCGGGTTTAGGATATTATTTTGAATGTATAATCGAGCCTATGTAACTGCATGTTTTTAATTTACAGAAATAATTAATATAACTTTTTTTTTTTTATATTATAAATATGATAAATAAAGGATATAAATCTGATAAATAATAATGAATTAGTCGCAGATTGCACATTATCAAAACCTCACTTATATTGACATAAACTGGTTATCTTGAAATGAAATAATAATGTTCTCATAGTAGTATTTGGGTTACAGACACTGGCTTCTGATCATTCGTGAAATTTGAAATAAATGCATTTTTTCAAAGTATTGATTATTTACAAATTTAAAAACAATTTAAAATAAAAAAGATAAATAAAAAGTTCTGTTTGTTCGTTGATAAGTAGAAATTATTCGTAATACAATTTAGGAAGTATATACCAAACACAATTTAGTAGCTCACAACAATTAATGAATTAACAGTTACACGATATATATATATATATATATATATGCTAAATTTAATAGTCTTAAACTTTTATCTGTAACATTTTTCATTTACAGTACATATTGTTGAGTTGTAGGCGTTGGAACATGAGTTTCCACCAAAATGGTAAAAATTACCGATCTTTGATGTTCGAATTTGGCTAAATAACTAATCCGATTTCAACTTCAAATATTTCATTTTATTTGTATTACTATACCCTTTTTTTTTTTTTTTCGAAAAAAAGAGAAAGTAAACTTTTTGACGTGTAGTTATATGCCAGAAACCGAAAAAGGCTTCAACTTCGTGGATTATAGACCATTAGATGCATGAATACTTACATGTTTTAATTGGTTTTCCTCTCCAGTAGTAAAATATCTCCTCTCCAGTAAATTAATCATGGGAGTTTGTCACGAGCGTTTGACCAGTGAAGATCGGCTCTATAAAGTATTGATTTAAAAAATGGTTAAAAGTTGTGTTTAGTGTTCAAAATTGGTGGACAAGTAGTTTGAACAGCAAAGGTAAAGAATACAAAATTTCAGGAAAATTCATCGAAAGATTGTGTGGTTTTCAATGAATTAATTATTCGTTATTTCTATGTCAGAGCTGGATTGTAGGCGTGGCCTAATAGTGGTAGTGAGTCACTGACTGTTTAGCATATGTATATTTACTTCTGTACAGTATTAGGATTGAAGTTTTGTCATCGTGCAGAAGCTAAACTAAAAATTGATCATTTTTTTCTTCAACTAAATTTATGTCAAAAAAGATAGATGAATATTTTTCCCCAAAAGCTTCCACATCATTTAAAAGATCTAGGAGTTCTCCGGAATTTGATATAGAAAACAAAAGAGGAAAATTGCGATTTAAAACTGATAACGAAGAATATATTAACAAAATGCCGAGGACAGAAGAGAAGGAAGTAGGAAAACTGAGTCCAAGAGAACTTTTGGCTATGTTTAATGATTTACTAGACACTAAACAATACGTAACGAAGGATGATTTCTCGAAACTAGTTGTTGAACTAGAAAACGTAAAACAAGAAAATATAAAACTCAAGGTAGAAATTTTAAAATTAAAATCTAAGTGCAATAAAAACAGTTTACAAGCAGAAATATTAGAAAATAAAACAAAAGAAAAAAACCTAATTTTCAGAGGTTTAAATCCTGAGAAACCGGAAGAGTGTGAAACTACTGTAACATCATTTTGCAAAGAGGTTCTAGGCTTGGAAAAAAAAAATCTGCTAATTACCGAAGTTCGTTCATTAAGATGCAGAGAAGGTGAAACCCCACCCTTATTTGTCACCTTTGGAAAAAGAGAAGATGCGATGCAGATATTGAAAAATACTAGAAAATTAAAAGGTACTAACTTCATAATTCATCAAGACATGTCACTAATTACCAGACTAAAACATCGGAAGCTGCTAGTCCTTAGGAAAGAGATTATGTCTCAAAATAAAAACATAAGAATTGGTGTCAGGAATGGGGTTTTGATTTTGGATGGTGAAAAGTTTGTGTGGGATTTGGAAGAAGGTCTTAAATTAATTGGTGGTGCGGATGGTTCTTTAAAACTAAAACAGCTATTGAAGAGGAATATGGATTAATTTCTGAAAACCCTTATCTCAAATAAAGAAACCGAAAATGCAGCAAGATCTTCGAATTCTTCACAGCATTACAACAAATGAAATAAGTCCGTCTGTCAGGATTTTAAATGTAATATAGGTAAATTAAATCAAGTTAAGTTTAAAAATTACAATATCTTAGCATATAACGTAACAGGTGTTAAGAAAAAATTATCCGATTTAATGTTTTGTAAAAAAATATGATATTTTTATTCTTATTGAAACATTCTTGGAGGAAAAAGATTTTGTTATTTTTGAGAAAAATTTTGATGAATTTAATATTGTATTTGAATCAGCTGCTAGATGATCAATTAAAGGGAGAGCTTCAGGAGGCTTGATTTTGGGCATTAGAAAAAATTTAAGAAATGTTAATTTTGAATTTTTCGAAAACCGGAAGTTAATATCAATAAAAGTAAATACCAACGTTCTATATTTGTTACCATTATATCTAAACCATAATAAATGGGAAAATGATTTTGACTCATTGGAAAAATTTCTAAATATTCATAATAAATACAAGCTAATAATAATTGGGGACTGGAATGGGCGGATCGGAAATTACCAAATTTATGATAACGAAAGCTCACTAAGATTTAATAGAAATATTGCAATAAACCAAAAATTCAAAAGATTCAAAATTAGATAATAGAGGGGAAAAAATTATAGAATTATTAATTGAAAATAATTTGGTCGAACTTAATGGGAGGTCACAGGGGGATGAGTTCGGAGAATTCACTTTCATAGGCAGTCACGGTAGCTCGGTGATTGATTATTGTTGTGTAAATACAGACTTATTAGATTTTATTAACAATTTTAGAATAGTTTTACAAACTTATTCAGATCACATGCTACTTGAGCTATGTCTTCAGTCGGATGAAGTTCAAAAAAATGAACTACTGCCTCTAATTCCGAGATTACCTTGGACAAAAAGTGATAATTTCCATTTTAAAAAAAAGATAGTAGCACTCTGTGAAAATTTGGCTGAGAGTACTCCTCATTCTGAGCTTGATAATATAGTAAAATCCATAAAAAAATGTGCAGAACTCGGTTCAAATTATAGCAAAAAATGTAAATTTGATTCGAAAAATCCATGGTTTGACAGCACATGTCAGAAATTAAGTTATTAACTTAACTTAACTTATTTAGGAAAACAAATAATACTATGGTCAAAAAATCTTACTTACTCACTAATCGAACTTATAAACAGTTTTGTGAAAATAGAAAGAGAAATTATCACAATGATATTGCAAAAGATTTCAAAAATGTGAAAGACTCCAAGGATTTCTGGGGTTTAGTTAAAAAATTTAAAAAAAGTAGTTTTTTTGTCAGTAAAAATATTGATGCTTCTGACTGGATTTATTATTTTAGCCGGTTGTACAATCCTCCACATACTAGTGATAAATTATTATTTGTGGAACCATACCTTGAAAATAATAAACTAGAAGCAACATTCCAGCTGGCCGAATTAAAAGAAATGCTTACAAAAGTGAAACGCGATAAAGCACCAGGCTACGACGGCATCCCATATGAATTTTACAAAGAGGCCCCTGATTGTTTCCTAGAAATCGTTTTAAATTTCTATAATTCTTTGTGGAACTCAACGAGCCTACCTGAAAGTTTTAATAGATCATTAATTTTCCCACTTTACAAAAAAGGGGACAAGCATCTTGTGGACAATTATAGAGGTATTGCCTTTATTGATACAATTGTAAAGCTATTCACAGGAATGTTAGCAAACAGACTTTCCAGTTGGTTCAATGAAAATAGGATTATTTATGAAGGGCAGGCTGGATTTCGTAAGGGTTACAGTACAGTCGATAATATTTTTAATTTAGTAAATATGATAAAATATTATTTCCACTCACAAAATAAATTTAAAGTCTATTGATTAATCCAATCTTCAATTGTGGCTCACCACCAATTTTTAAATTATTTTTAAATAATTTATTTTTTGAAGAGAAAAGATTTGGCTCCGCCGGGAGTCGAACCCGGGTCTCCTGCGTTACATGCGAGGATGCTAACCGCTACACCACAGAGCTCGGCTCAAGGCAGAGCAAATCCTTCCTCTTCACTGATACCTACTCCCCCTATCCCCCAGTGAAGAGGAAGGATTTGCTCTGCCTTGAGCCGAGCTCTGTGGTGTAGCGGTTAGCATCCTCGCATGTAACGCAGGAGACCCGGGTTCGACTCCCGGCGGAGCCAAATCTTTTCTCTTCAAAAAATAAATTATTTAAAGTCTATTGTTTTTTTGTTGATTTTAAGGCGGCTTTCGATACAGTCGATAGACATGCATTGTTCTGTAAGCTCTTTAGCATGGGTGTCTCCTCAAAATTTATAAATATGTTGAAAAAATTGTATGATAATCCACGGGTAGCTATTAAATGAAATGGAGGTATTTCAGAATATTTCATCAACAACATGGGGGTGAAACAGGGATGTCTGCTAAGTCCGGTTTTATTTTCCGCATATATAAATGACCTGGAAAAAGTTTTGGAGGGAGGGTTAAAAATTGGGGATGTTTATATAAAAACTTTATTATTTGCAGATAATATTGTACTAATTGCGAAAAGTGCCTTCGTACTAAAACAAATGATAAAGCAATTAGAGAAATATATTGAACTCTGGAACCTGACTGTAAATCTATCAAAATCTAAAATCATTGTTTTTAGAGAAAAGGGTGGTAGATTGCGAAGATCAGAAAGATGGCAATTTAAAAATCACAATATTGAGGTAGTGAACAACTACACCTACCTGGGAACTGTGCTGACTCCCTCTCTTCGATTTACTTTAAATAATAAGGAAAGGTGCAAAAAAGCGAAACAAGCAATCAACAGTATTTGGAGCATGATTTTCAAAAACTCTATGATCCCTGTATCCTCCAAGCTAAGGATTTTTAACTGGACAGTAAAGGCATCGCTCTGTTACGGAAGTGAGGTATGGGGTTATTTAAATTTTGAAGAAATTGAAAGAGTTTTAAAATTCTTTATCAAAAAGTTGTTTTCACTTCCCAAAAATACACCAAATTACCAAATTTATTTAGAAACTCAGTTAGACCCAATCTTTATCTCTACGCTAAAGCACCACTTTAATTATATATTAAAATATTCAGTTTACCCGAGTACAGATACCCCAAAATTATTGCCAAACAAATAGTTATTAGTAAATGTTTGTGGTTTGCCGAATGGATAGCTATGGCTGCTAGTCTCAATACTGAATTGGATGAGTGTTTTATATCAATAGACAGATGGCGCCGACAAACTGACAAAATTACACACCTCCTAAAACAACAGTTTATAGATAATCAATTAACAGCAGTTCGACAATCCACACACCATACTATGTATAAATCATTAGTTCCTAGTAAAGTTAGTTATATAAATGATTTCAATAGTTTGGACTTTATAAATACAATATTTAGAGTAAGAGGGGAACTTTTAGACTTAAATTATAAACCATGGTCAAAAGATATTAGTTACATTTGCACTGTCTGTAACAAAAGTGAAATAGAAGATATATTTCATTTTATCGGAATGTGCCCAATTTTCAATTACATTAGAAAAAAATATTTTGGTCATATATTAATAAATAAAGAGGAATTAATAACAATGCTAAAGGAAAATAAATTAAAGGAAATCTATTTATATGTTAAAGAAGCATTAAGATATAGACGGCTACTGTTATCAGAATTTGAATAAATAACATAAATATTATTTCTTTATACCTTTTATGTAGATATTATATATGTATATCTCCTTGTACGAAGTTATAGTAAGTTTTCTTTATTTTCATTTTAATTATATAAATTTTATTTTTTCATTTGAAAATTAAAGTGATATTATTATTTTTAAATGCACCTAAAAAGTGGCAAACTCCTGACAGACGGCTAAAGCCATGTCAGCATTTGTCCTGCATAACTTATTTTGAAATTTGTTAGCACTGATTTTTATATACTTTATAAATATTTAATTTGTAAACACCTATACTATTTTGTAAATAAAGGATTTTTCTATTCTATTCTATTCTCTATTCTAAATTAATCATAATATACTCGTATACAGGGTGACATGCTACTCGTGCGACAAACTTCACCAGTAGATTCTCCACCATAAAATGAATAAAAAAGTTCATATTGACCAAGGTCAGATTCTCAACCATTTCGGAATAATTTCGCTTTTTATCGATTTTGAAAGATATCATGACCTGGCATCGGAAAACCGTGATATCTTTAAATCTGAAAATTCCTCCGAAAAGCTGATAGCACCGTTGGAATCTACATTAATTATTCAATAATAAAATGGTCATTTCAAAATTTTCGGGCCAATTTTTCGTGTTTTATTTCAGCCAGAACAACAAAATAAGTGAAAATTTTTATAAATCGGAAAGTGTTTAACATAATCCAGAGTTTCTAATTTTAGTTTCAGAAGGCAGCAAATTTGAGGAAAAATACCTCATTTAACCCTTAATAACCTAGCGTCCTCATATGAGGACGTCTTGAGAGGCATACTTTGACAGGTCCTGACAGGCATGTAGAGTTCTGTCCTGACAAACTGAGACCTGCATCCCATTCTACAACCCTCCCTTGTAGTTCACTCAGTGTCTTACTGTCCTCAGCAGCAGACTTGTGTATTGTTTTAATTTTTGAAAAATGGACTTCTCCAAGTATGTCACAAGGTAAGTTTATTTTATTTATTAAAAATTAATTAATTTAATTGGTAGTAACTTACTCTTTTAAATCTTAAGCTGATAGTTCAGACTATTGACAAAAAAAATGTTCTATGCTGTTTTAGTGTGTTTTTCATGATTTGTGGTTTCGTAAAGTTGAGTGTCTTCATATGAGGACACTAGGATGTTCAACTACTATAATTTTTCTGCAGTATTCAAATTTATTTATGATATCTTAGTTATCTTTATTATTTAATTTTTAATAATTCTCTTACAGTGAATTCTCTGAGTTGCTTGGACCAGACGTTACATTGGCGGAAGCTCTTCATATTATACATAATTGGAGACGAGAGGGGAGGTTCTGTAGCAGATTCTTCGGCCCCAGTAGAAGCAATATTCATCGAGCCACCAAAACCTGGGGTATTGTCTGATGAAGATTCTGGGGATGAAGACGATGTAGTAGCAGATAACTTATGCAGTGCCCAGCTCAGAGCCCCAGTCGAGGTACGCCTCATAGGCGACAATCAGTTTGATCATGTGCCCCCCAAGTTTACAGGTAAGAGGAATGTTATTGATGGTGAAATTATACCTTTACCTGGTCAAATATTTCCTAATGCCGATTATTCAAAATACAAGGACATGAGCCCCACTGAAATTTTTGAATTGTTTTTGATCAGGCAATTTTTGAACTGATACTTGAAGAGTCAAATAAATATGCAATGTTCCGGGGTCAACCTAATCCCGAAATTTCAATTGACGAAATCAAATGTTTTATTGGAATACTTATTCTTAGTGGCATAAACATACTTCCTGGGAAAAGGTATTTTTGGGATTCCCGAAAGGGCATTGGAAATGAGCTGGTAATAGATTCCATGCGGCGAAATAGGTTTGAACAAATTTTGAGATTTTTACATTGCTCTGACAAAGCAAATTTTGATCAAAATAATTCCGACAAATTTTGGAAAATTCGCCCGCTGATTGACAAAGTGCAGAAAAATGTTGTTAAATCTTTCATACCAGAAAGAGAGCTCTCTTACGATGAGTGTATGATCAAATATTATGGTCATCATTCTTGTAAGCAATTTATTAGGGGTAAGCCGATAAGATTCGGCTATAAAGCATGGTGTCTCAACACTGTTGATGGTTACCTAGTAGATTTTGATATTTATCAGGGCCAAAACATTAGAAATAAAGCATTTGACGAGACATTCGGGAAAGCGGCTGCCCCATTACTAGATATAATACAAAAAATACCCAAATTACCGTACAGATTTTATTTTTACAACCTTTTTACAGGATTGGATCTCCTGAAATTTTTGAGGGAAGAGGGATATGGGGCTACAGGAACTATTAGGAAGAGGTTCACTTGCCTCTACTATTAGTAAAGAAGATGGAGTGCAAATTGTAAACTGGATGGTCAATTCCGTAGTGACTGTTGCGTCTAATTGTCATGGAGTGGAGCCAAATCAGCCGACCCGACGTTATTCAAAAAAACATAAGAAAGTAATTACTATAGACAGACCTGCTGTGGTTGGATTTTATAACAAAAATAAGGGGGGCACAGATCGGATGGACGAAAATGTGGCAAAACACCGCATACAGATCAGAAATAAAAAGTGGTATTGGCCCTTATTTTCATGGCTAATTGATACTTCTATTCACAATGCCTGGAGGCTATATAAAAAAAGTGGCCATGACATTAGCCAGATGGATTTCAGATGGGCAGTTATTGATTTCTACACTTCTCATTATGGAGTGGGGCCCAAAGGACCAGGTCGACCTAGGATTCTGTCTACTACAACTACGATTTCTAGGGTACAAGATCTTATACGTTTAGATGGAACAGGACACCTTGTAACAAAAACGGAGAACAATAAGCAGAGAAGATGTGGTGGAATAAACTGCAAGGGCAAACCGCGCACAACGTGCAAAAAGTGCAACGTCGCATTATGTATAGAATGTTTTGCACCATTCCATGAGCAATAATTTTTGTCTTTCTTTATATAATATATATAAAATAGTAATATTATTATGTTGAAATACACTTCTTAAATATATTATTGTTTGAATTCATGCCTTACCTTTTTTATTTTTTATTTCACCACAGCAGCCAAACATCCTAGCGTCCTCATATGAGGACACCCTATCAGAAGAAATGTAAGAATTGGGAATTTTTTTAAACATTTTTTCTGGTGTGGTGATACCCGAAGGAATCCAGAAAAGTAAAAAAATTATATAAAAAACAATATTTTGAAAATTCGGGCAGTTCTAACGCACTCTTCATTTTTTAATTTGGTGTTTCTAAGACCAAGATATGGATGACAAAAAGAGAAAAAATTATGGTTCAAGGATTGTTAATTTTTGAGAATTTTCATTTTAAATTTAAAAAAAAACTAATACAACTTACCAATATCTTTAAAATAAATTTATTTTTAATCATTTTATTTATGTTCAAATTGGAAGCCGTTCTCTGCAATACACAACGTGCCCGTTTTCTCATACTCCCAACTGTCACACCAAAAGTGAGAAAAGTCGAAGTTTTTCAGCAGCGGCGAAGATCCTTGCTCTCAAATTGTCTATGTTTGTCACTTCAGTGCGATAGACCAGTACCTTGAGATATCCACAAACAAAATATTCATGGGGTTGAGATCAAGAGATCTTGGTGGCCATAGAGCTGTCCCATCACGGCCGATCTACATTTCGAATGTTCTGTCAAATACGCCTGAACTATTCTAGAGGAGTTAGGACACCCACCATCGTGCTGAAAAATTATGTTTCTCTTCAATTGTAAAAGAAGGTCCTCCAGCAAGGTAGGCCGCGTGTTTTCGATAAAATTTAAATAAATTGGGCCAGTTAATCTGGCGGGAAATCTTATAGGGACCGATGAGTACATCTCCAATAACTTCCGCCCAAACACTGATTGAAAAAAATCTTAGGGAATAAAGTTTTTCTCTTTTTGTCATATCGTGGTCTGAGGAACACCAAACTAAAAAATGAAGAGTGCGTTATAAGCCTTATTAAATGAGGTATTTTCCCTCAACTTTGCTGCCTTCTGAAACTAAAATTAGAAACTCTGGATTATGTTAAACAACTTCCGATTTGTAAAATTTGTCAGTTATTTTGTTGTTCTGGCTGAAATAAAACACGAATAATTGGCCCAAAAATTTTGAAATGACCATTTTATTATTGAACAATTAATGTAGATTTAAACGGTGCTATCAGCTTTTCGGAAGAATTTTCAGATTTAAAGATATCACGGTTTTCCGATGCCAGGTCGTGATATCTTTCAAAATCGATAAAAAGTGAAATTATTCCGAAATGGTAGAGAATCGGACCACGGTCAATCTGAACTTTTTTATTCATTTTATGGTGGAGAATCTACTGGTGAAGTTTGTCGCACGAGTAGAATGTCACCCTGTATATATTATGATTAATTTACTGGAGAGGAGAGATTTTACTACTGGAGAGGAAAACCAATTAAAACATTTAAGTATTCATGCATCTAATGGTCTGTAATCCACGAAGTTGAAGCCTTTTTCGGTTTCTGGCATATAACTACACATCAAAAAGTTTACTTTCTCCTTTTTCCGAAAAAAAAGGGTATACTAATACAAATAAAATGAAATATTTGAAGTTGAAATCGGATTAGTTACTTAGCCAAATTCGAACATCAAAGATCGGTAATTTTTACCATTTTGGTGGAAACTCATGTTCCAACGCCTACAACTCGGCAATATGTACTGTAAATGAAAAAAGTTACAGATAAAAGTTTAAGACTATTAAATTTAGCATATATATATATATATATATATATATATATATATATATATATATATATACATCGTATAACTGTTAATTCATTAATTGTTGTCAGCTACTAAATTGTGTTAGGTATATACTTCCTAAATTGTATTACGAATAATTTCTACTTATCAACGAACAAACAGAACTTTTTATTTTGATTGTTTTTAAATCTGTAAATAATCAATACTTTGCAAAAATGCATTTATTTCAAATTTCACGAGTGATCAGAAGCCAGTGTCTGTAACCCAAATACTACTATGAGAACATTATTATTTCATTTCAAGATAACCAGTTTATGTCAATATAAGTGAGGTTTTGATAATGTGCAATCTGCAACTAATTCATTATTATTTATCAGATTTATATCCTTTATTTATCAGATTTATAATATAAAAAAAAAAGTTATATTAATTATTTCTGTAAATTAAAAACTTGCAGTTACGTAGGCTCGATTATACACTCAAAATAATATCCTAAACCCGCTGTAATTATATCCTGTATGAGAACTGAACGATGTGGCAGAGGACTGGATGCGCCCGATTCACAGGCGCCTTTTCGCCGTTTAGGTCCGTTTTATATAAAACTAGTTGATATATTTTTAAATTTGACCACTGATTTTTAAAGAAGGATAATTGTTCCAGATGTTTTATTTTAGGGTGTTTTTCGTTAACGATGGCCGTTTAATCACAAATTAAATTGAAATTTTAACTTTTATGCGAGTGACTTGAAAAAATTGACTTTAAAGGTATTTTATGTTGTCAAGACTAATTATTTTAGAACGTTTGTTTATTTATTCTGAATCTAGAACTATCTAGCTTTAATAAAATACCAGTTATGGCGAAATTAAGCATAATGGTTAATGTCAGTAATAAAAAAACTAACTAAAATCAAATTCGTCATTCCGCCATTGTTTGAACACCATTTTCGGTTAGTGCGGCCACTTTTTTTTTCTGGGAACATTGGCTTTTTCTTAATCTTTTATCACAAGGAACGCTACGATATGCAATTTATAGGGATGTGGATGGGTGCACGGTAGGGGGTCTGGCCCACCATGTAATAAGTGTGAGGTAGCTTCTTTGTTAAGCGCAATTTCGAAATCCTTCTCAAGCGTTAGCATGATTACCTTTTCTTCAAATAACCTGTCCATTATTTTGTTTGTGCCCATTCCCATAATAAATCTATCCCTAACTATATTTTCAAATTCTTGTTCTTGAAAAAAAAAAAAAACAATGACTCCCTAAACTTTGAACCCTAGCCAACCAATGAGGGACTACTCTTCAATGAATATATATATCTCAATGTGATTATCATACTAAGACTTGCTCTGGGGTGCAATTTTTCCGAAAGAGTAAGCCATGCAAAATTCAGCCTGAATTCTATGTGGAGTAATTTCAATGCTAATAAAAATGTACCATGTATGAGTAAATTGAAAATGCATAAGGCAGTCTCGCAGGCAGTGGGTAATTATGCGGGCAGACTTGGGGTTTTAAGAAATTGTGACTATAAAATCGCATAACTGAAAGGTGCAAGTTTAGTGTAAGGTGTAATGTTGTTTATTATGGTTTATTGGCTGTATATAAGACCAATGATTTTATACTCAGACCAACTTGTATTGTATACACCGAAAATTTGCCTAAAAATTGGACAAAATCAAATGTAACCATGATATATAAAAAAGGGGACCGAAAACAACCTGAGAACTACCGACCCATCTCCTTAATGAACAGTGCCTTAAAAATGTTTACTCAAATTCTTTTATATTGGCTGACTTTATGGGAAAACGAAAAAAGATTCTCCCTGAAACACAAAACGGATTTAGAAAAGGCAGGTCATGTCTAGACAACCATTGAACAATTGAACTAAAATTAGAATATTCTAATAGTGACCTATAAATGAGTATTTGACAGTGTAAATCATAACATCTATGGTACAAATTAAATTCGCTTGGAATAAGTGGGAAAATTACCAGAATCATAAAAAATCTATATGACCAGGCCACATTAAGAATAAAATTAGAAGGGGCATTATCTGACGAGATCAGTGTTAGTAAAGGAGTATTACAGGGCGAGGTCCTCTCTGCATATCTATTCTGCCTTTACATATCAGACATGGACGACTATTTAAAAAAAAAGGGCACAGCATGTATTGACATGTTAGCAGATGACATGGCTATATTTTCTTTCTCTCATAGCGATACAAACAAAAAACTTGAAATCCTCTCCTCATATACTAAAGACAACCATTTAGAAGTAAATCTTAATAAAATAAAAATTATTTACTTCCACAAAGGCAAACAAAAAAGATTGAAAACATTTTATTATAATGGAGAACCTATAGAAATAGTGACGTATTATATATATTTAGGTGTTCCTTTGTCCTCCTCCAGTGTTTTCTATCAAGCCTGTAAATATCCTCAATCTAAAACAGCCTGTGCAGTAGGGACAGTAATAGATATTAGCCGAAAATCAAAACTATAATCCTGGGGAAGTAGACTGCTACTAAATGAAGCCATTGCTACCAGCACATTATTTTATGGAATTGAGATTTGGGGATTTAGGTACCTAGATACCATCGAAAAATCACACTTAAATTATTTTAAGAGACTGTTATCGTTTATTATGAAAAGAATGTATTAAATAAATAACACTAAACTCTGAAAATAAAAATAGTTTTATTCACACTCTATATCACACACTATCTAACCACTTATAACCTTCTCATTGCTGACTATATTGCATTGGAATCGATATGTCATAACAAATAGAACCATCGATATTTTTAACATATAGTCTAATATTTTTAGTTCCCTACATTACTCCTCCCCCAGTAACATTAAGTATGTTACGATATTACACAAATTTATTATACAAAAAAAAAATCAAATAAAATTATCTAAATAAACATTTTCTCTAACTGGAATTAATTTATAAAACATAATTATAACTAACACAATTTTTATATAACAATTATTTTTTCTGTTTCACAAAAAAAACAAACCAAAACATACTTAATACATCTTTACAAAACATATTCATTGTCTCTTTTTAAAAAAAAATAGAATCAGCCTTTTAAAATTTATAATAAATACAAAAATAACTCATTATATATTTTCATCTCTAGAGGCACATATCCTGTAAGTAACGCTGGGGAAACTTCACTCTTCTACCAGTTCTTGTCCTTACCTCGTCTCTGGATGTTGCGGCTGGAACATCCTGGCTAGTCATTACTGGCTGTGGCTTCGAAGGCATTGGCAATACTCCTGGTTGTTGATCCCTTCTACATGTTGGGTCATCAGGATCCAACATGTACGCAGGCTTCAACCGATCTAATGAAATATTGACCTGTTTTCCTTTAATCTGGAGCGTGAAGTATTTTTCCTGCCTTGCTATTATCAGATATAGTCCCTCATAAACTGGCTCAAGGGGTTTCTTCACTCTATCTACCCTTACAAAAACATGGGTGCATACCTTAAGGTCTTTATGTATAAAAATACTTCTTGGATTTTTCTTTTCCGACTTTATTGGTTGAAGGTTATTCATCTGATCTTGTAACCGGGAGAGAAAAGTGCCGGGTTCCATGCGGGATGTCTTCTCTTCGAAAAATTCACCTGGCAGTCGAGAGAGGTTTTCCATAGACCATGTGAGCAACCGAATGATTGCCATCATCTCTGAGTGCTGCATGTAAGCCAAGCAAGACTGTGGGTAAAGTTTCTGTCCACTTCGGAGAATTGTGATCTTTAATAGCTGCTTTTAGAGTCCTATGTAGGCGCTCGACTTTGCCATTACATTGTGGATGATATGGTGAACTCCTTTGAAGCTTTATACCACAAACGCTAGCCAGGTTTCTAAATAACTCCGATTCATATTGTCGCCCTTGGTCAGTAATTACTTTAACAGGTGCGCCAAATCTGCAAATCCAATGTTTGTAGAACGCTTGAGCCACCGACTCAGCTGTGATGGTCCGCAATGGTATGACTTCCATCCATGATGTATACCGATCAATCGCAGTGAGGCAGTATATCTTGTCGTCGGATGGTGGCAGAGGGCCGATTATATCCAAATGTATTACACTGAATCGATCGTCTGGCTCTTCATATTGTCCTATTGGTGTTTTTGTGTGACATATTACTTTGTTGCTCTGGCAACCAATGCAAGCCTGAGTCCATTCCTTAATATCTTTGTTAATACCGGGCCATATAAATTTAGCTGTTACTTGCCGGACTGTGGACTTAATTCCTGGATGAGACAACGAGTGTACACTGTTGAAAACTTGTCTTCTATATTGTTTAGGAATATAGGGTCTAATTGTTGAAGTTGAAACGTCACACCAAAGAACTTGTCCATTTGGTAAGGGGCGTTGTTTCAAAATTAAGGAAGTATCAGATTCTCATAGCAGTTTAAGGTCTTGATCACCTATTTGACTAGCTGCAATTTTTTCATAATCCAGAACAGTCATAGCCTCGAGTCGTGATAATGTATCAGCCACACTGTTGTCGTTTCCACTGACATGTCTGATTTTGGTAGAAAACTGGGATATATACTGTAGATGACACTGCTGTCTCGGAGATGCTTCTGCTAAGTCTTTCTTACACTGTTCAAACTGTTTAACAGCCTCTTCTGACCAATTTATTTTTGTACGATCGTTCTTCTTTGCTCCTTTTAAATATTCGTTGAGTATGGCTTGAGTCTTACTTGCATCTTAAAGGTATGGCCTATAAAAATTTACCATTCCAAGAAATGCACGGAGTTTATGTACAGTCTCCGGAAGTTTTATATCCATGATCGACTTAACTTTTCCTGGATCTGGTTTTGTACCCTGTGCTGTAATCTGATAGCCTAAGAATGTGATCTCTACAACACCGAATATAGACTTAGACATGTTTACACGCAAGCCGAACCCGTATAGCCTCTCTAGTACCGCCTTAAGGTGATCTCTATGTTCTTCTTCAGATTGTGAAGCTATCAACACATCATCTAAAAAAGAAAAACAGAAAGGTGAATCTTGAAGCACCTGATTAATAAATCTTTAAAATGTGGCTGGAGCATTGCGCAGTTCAAATGGCATGAAATTAAACTGAAACAAGCCAAACGGTATTATTATTGATGTTTTTTCTTTATCTTCGTCTGCTATGGGTATGTGGTAATAAGCTCGAATTAAGTCTATTTTTGTAAAAATTCGCTTACCTTTGAGAACCGAACTCACATCTTCTATTCTAGGGATAGGGTAGCGATCCGGAACTGTGATGGCGTTTAATCGCCTATAATCTCCACATATGCGCCAGGTTCCATTTTTCTTTGCTTAAATGTACGGGACTGGCCCATTGTGACTTAGATGGTGATATAATGCCTTCGTTAATTAATATCTGAAAGTCTTGTTTTGCAATCCTCATCGCCTCTGGTCCTTGCCTTCTAGATTTTGAGAACACTGGAGTGTTTTCCCTTGTATTTATATAATGCCTGACTTCATGTTTTACCATTTGTGGAAAATATGCGGTTTTGTAATTTCCGGATACATGGACAATAGTCTGGAAAATTTATTATTGCTATGCAATGTGCTGACCGTATCTGCAACTGAAACTTTTGTAATTTCTCCATTTACAGACATCTTTGTATTACTATCTATTCGTTTTTTATTTTTCAGATCAATTAATAAGCCAAATTTATGGAGAAAGTCAGCGCCGAGTATACCTCTTGATGTTTGAGCTATAATAAATGGCCGTTGAAATTGTCATTTAAGCCCCAGGTCAATATCGAGGAGTTGTGAACCATATGTGCAAATTTCTGTCCCGTTGGCCGCAAATAATTTAAAATCAGAACTTTTCTCTTTTCTGTTGTTTTTGGCGGGAATGACTGAGACATCAGCTCCACTATCCACCAAAAAAGTCTGTTTGCTGTTTCGATCAGTGATGAACAGTCTGTATGTGCGGCTAAAAGGAATTTCAGCAACAGTTGTGGTCGCTACATCTGCTGCTGACTGGAGTTTTCCTGATTTTCAGATTTCCCGTGGTCTGTTTCCCACTGGCATGGAGCTTTACATTTATCTGATCGACATTTTGGTCCAAATCTAAAATGAAAATAACAATATCTTCCTCCATCTCTATACCTACCTCGACTTTGACTTCTACTTCGACTTCTGCGAGGTGCTGTATTGGTATATCGAGACCTACTGAGACGTTTGATTTCTTTATCCATAGCCTCTAACTTAGCAATCAATTGAGGAAATGAAAAAGGGTCTGAAGCGTTGGGTTTTGGTTCACTAACCTCTTCCACCATACTCTGCGGTCTGATTTCCCAAATCCTGTTTCCTATATCTAGCTAGTTTATCCAAATCGCCATCCGTGATAGTTAAAATACTTCTGATTTGACTCGGAAGCTTATCCAGCCAAAGAGTTTTATCAATTTATCAGAAACTTCCGATGTAGCTATCCCTTTCATTTTTCTTAGTAGCTGACTTGGTTTCATATCACCAATGTCCAATCCGCTAATTAATTTGCGGATCTGACGGTCTTCACTCTCTTTATAAATGGTTATTAATCTTTCCTTGGCTCTTGAATACTTATCATTTTCATCGGATTTTACCAAGTCCCAAATATTTTCCACGGTTTTTAAATATAATTGAGCTACTAAGTAATTAAATTTTGTTTCTTCCCGGGTTACATTTGAGAGCTCGAACTGGGCCTCGGCTTGACAAAACCATATTTTGGGTCTTTCGTCCCAGAAAGGAGGTAATTTTATAGCTATCCTGTCCACATGTAAATTGGGTTTGTTCTCCTCACCTTTATCGCCGTCATCACCCTTTTTACTTGCGTTCTGAGGCATCGTGAAAGTCGGGGTCACCAATTGTTATCGTTTATTATGAAAAGAAACAGCTTGTATTAAATAAATAACACTAAACTCTGAAAATAAAAATACTTTTATTCACACTCTATATCACACACTATCTAACCACTTATAACCTTCTCATTGCTGACTATATTGCATTGGAATCGATATGTCATAACACATAGAACCATCGATATTTTTAACATATAGTCTAATATTTTTAGTTCCCTACAAGACTCTTCAATCTTAACAAAAATACCCCTTTCTGGCTCATTAGAATGGAATTTGATCTAGAACATTCAACTGTTAAGGTACTAAAACGAGTATTAATCTGTATTCAACAAATATTATGCATGTAAGATGATAGAATTACTAAAACCTGTCTCACGATACTAAAGAATAAACATCAACTCCGACCGTCAGCAAAATAAAAAATCTGGTGCGTGCGCGCAACACACAACTTTCACTTACCAACTTACTTAGATTAGACATTGACGTGTTTTGCTAAATATCATTTCCCAAAGTCACACATTTTTCTACATTCATATCTTATTTTTGTTAATCGTTAAAGCCGTTTTTGAGTAAATAAAAAACCCGTGAAAATGATACAAAATTTATTAAGTAAAGTCCCCCCTTCGATTGATCAATTTTGATGAAATGTTGGCTATCACATATTTGGGCTATACATACATCAAATACCCAGTTTGATCAAAATCTTTAAAGCCGTTTTTGAGTAAATAAAAAAAACACGTGAAAATGATACAAAATTTACTAAGTAAAGTCCCCCCTCCGGTTAATCAATTTTGATGAAATTTTAACAGTCATATCTCGGGCATATAAATACATCAAATACCCAGTTTGATAAAAATCGTTAAAGCCGATTTAGAGTAAATAAAAAAAACACGTGAAAATGTTACAAAATTATTAAGTAAAGTCCCCCCTCCGGTTAATCAATTTTGATGAAATTTTTACAGTCATATCTCGGGCATATTAATACATCAAATACTCAGTTTAATCAAAATCGTTAGAGCCGTTTTTGAGAAAATCGAAAAAAACGTAAAAAGTTATTAAGTAAAGTACCCCCTCCCTTTAAGTAATTTTGATGAAATTTATGCTGTCACATCTCGTGCATATACATACACTAAATACCCAATTTCAGGATCGCACGGTTCATAGTTTTTGAGCTAGCCTGTTCACACACACACACACACACACACACACACAGACACACACACACACAGACCATTTCGCGGGACTTGGTCATTTAGACTCAGGGGACTCCAAAACGTGTATTTCCGTTGAAAACCGGAAGTCGAAATTTTTCACGATCGCAATACTTCCACTTACTATATATTTCATATATAGGTAAGTGAAAGTAAAAAACCCCGTGAAAATGATACAAAATTTATTAAGTAAAGTCCCCCCTCCCGTAGATCAATTTTGATGAAATGTTTACAGTCATATCTCGGGCATATAAGTACATCAAATACCAAGTTTGATCAAAATCGTTAAAACCGTTTTTGAGTAAATAAATAAAACACGTGAAAATGATACAAAATTTACTAAGTAAAGTCCCCCCTCCGGTTAATCAATTTTGATGAAATTTTAACAGTCATATCTCGGGCATATAAATACATCAAATACCCAGTTTGATAAAAATCGTTAAAGCCGATTTAGAGTAAATAAAAAAAACACGTGAAAATGTTACAAAATTATTAAGTAAAGTCCCCCCTCCGGTTTATCAATTTTGATGAAATTTTTACAGTCATATCTCGGGCATATAAGTACATCAAATACCAAGTTTGATCAAAATCGTTAAAACCGTTTTTGAGTAAATAAATAAAACACGTGAAAATGATACAAAATTTACTAAGTAAAGTCCCCCCTCCGGTTAATCAATTTTGATGAAATTTTAACAGTCATATCTCGGGCATATAAATACATCAAATACCCAGTTTGATAAAAATCGTTAAAGCCGATTTAGAGTAAATAAAAAAAACACGTGAAAATGTTACAAAATTATTAAGTAAAGTCCCCCCTCCGGTTTATCAATTTTGATGAAATTTTTAGTCATATCTCGGGCATATTAATACATCAAATACTCAGTTTAATCAAAATCGTTAGAGCCGTTTTTGAGAAAATCGAAAAAAACGTAAAAAGTTATTAAGTAAAGTACCCCCTCCCTTTAAGTAATTTTGATGAAATTTATGCTGTCACATCTCGGGCATATACATACACTAAATACCCAATTTCAGGATCGCACGGTTCATAGTTTTTGAGCTAGCCTGTTCACACACACACACACACACACACACACACACACAGACACACACACAGACACACACACACACAGACCATTTCGCGGGACTTGGTCATTTAGACTCAGGGGACCCCAAAACGTGTATTTCCGTTGAAAACCGGAAGTCGAAATTTTTCACGATCGCAATACTTCCACTTACTATATATTTCATATATAGGTAAGTGAAAGTAAAAAACCCCGTGAAAATGATACAAAATTTATTAAGTAAAGTCCCCCCTCCCGTAGATCAATTTTGATGAAATGTTTACAGTCATATCTCGGGCATATAAGTACATCAAATACCAAGTTTGATCAAAATCGTTAAAACCGTTTTTGAGTAAATAAATAAAACACGTGAAAATGATACAAAATTTATTAATTAAAGTCCCCCCTCCAGTAGATCAATTATGATGAAATATTTACAGTCCTATCTCGGGCATATAAATACATCAAATACCAAGTTTGATCAAAATCGTTAAAACCGTTTTTGAGTAAATAAAAAAAACACGTGAAAATGATACAAAATTTATTAAGTAAAGTCCCCCCTCCGGTTGATCAATTGTGATGAAATGTTGGTTATCACATCTCTGGCATATAAATACATTAAATACCAAGTTTGATCAAAATCGTTAAAACCGTTTTTGAGTAAATAAAAAAAACATGTGAAAATGATACAAAATTTATTAAGTAAAGTCCCCCCTCCGGTTGATCAATTTTGATGAAATTTTTACAGTCATATTTCAGGCATATAAATAGATCAAATACTCAGTTTAATCAAAATCGTTAGAGCCGTTTTTGAGAAAATCGAAAAAAACGTAAAAAGTTATTCAATAAAGTACCCCCTCCCTTTGAGCAAATTTGATGAAATTTTTGCTGTCACATCGCGGGCTTATACATACTCTAAATACCCAATTTCAGGTTCGCACGGTTTATAGTTTTTGAGCTAGTCTGTTCACACACACACACACAGACACACAGACAGACACACAGACACACAGACACACACACACACAGACCATTTCGCGGGACTTGGTTATTTTGACTCAGGGGATCCCAAAACGTGTATTTCCGTTGAAAACCGGAAGTCGAAAATTTTCACGATCGCAATACTTCCACTTACTATATATTTCATATATAGGTAAGTGAAAGTAAAAATTGGTTTACTCAAATTTACAATATTCTAGATAAAGTCAATAGCTCATACATTCTTTTTGAAAGCAACTCTTCTGTCTTCAAAAAAGAAAATTCAAACATTCTTGCCCTATATAAACAATATCTGATTCAAAATGACTTTGAATCCTTAAGAAAAAGCCAGTACAGCCAATTTTACAATATTATATATCAACCTAATTTAACTGGTCAAAGTAATGTAATTAACGAAAGCATCCCGTTTAACATTATGAAAATACTAACACAAGCACGTCTGTCGGGAAAATATCACATTAAATTTTCGCTCAAAAACCATGTATATTACATTAAACCCAAAGAAATATGCATAATATGTAATATGAATTCTTACGAAACTCTTTACCATTTGATAGTAGTATGCCCTATTTATTCTTCAATTAGGAACCACCATATACCCGACATCAATAACATATCCGAAAATGAGCTACTGACAATACTCAATGTTCAAGACCCGCCAAAAATAAAACAGATGTATTTGTTCAGAGAACCCCTCTGAACACAGTCACTCCAGTGGCGCCATCTCTGGGTGAGTGGCAGGACCCCTTGGCCAGCCTTGCAAGAACAGTGCATGAAAGTTCAGGACTTAAGCCAGATAGAGAAAGCGAAGTCCCAGGCCTAGGGTGCACTTAAAGTTCACTGCAAGAAAACGTTTATCCCATATAATGGAGTAGTTGTATAAGGGATCACTGGAGACCAGGGGGGGAAGGGAGGACTGACCACCAACAGGATATGAGAACAGCCACAGCCTTCAGAAGAATTCCCATAAAATCACAGAGTGAAAGAGGAGAAGCACCGGTCATCAATTTCAACAGATACCATGCACAGCATCCAAGCCAAATAATAATGTAGAACTGTAACCGACCAAATTCATAATTAATCCACTAACAATATTGTACCCTTTTTGGCCAAACAAAACTGTTTTGTATAACCCATGTTAAATACAGTCCATTTTACCAAAGATCATATATATTAATCACCAGCCCTAAATTAAACCATCCACTATGACCCAAGTTCTTTGCTTCGCAAACAGTGGTTCACAAAAAAGGATTACTACCTAATTAATTGCCTGAGATTAAGATCATTCATCATCAACAAATAAAATATTATTCTTTTATAATCACTCATAAACAATTGTAGATAATAAGTTATTGGACAATATATCAATACACATGATGCATTGAATCGATTACTGAGTGTAAACAATAATATCCACCTGCCGTCCATTCTATATACAAAACAAATGATATTGCTACCACCATTAGATGTATATATACTTCGCTAAAGTGATTATAATTTTTAATTACAAAATAAAAACATCACATTTAATGAGGGTTAATTTTTAATTTTATTACTATTAGGTGTGTATATATAATTTCTTTTGTTTAAAATCCTTATTCATTCTTTATTTGTTTATTATCTCGTTTGAACTTTAAAATTTTATTCATAATAGTAAAAGTTTAGTAGAAATTAGTTAATAGTGAAATCTTGTATATACAAATTTTGTATATAAACTAAATTTATGAGATGTATTTCAGATTTTGCAAATCTATATTAATTAATATGTATCTTTATATAGCCCAGCCAGGCTCTATTTGTATGGAGACTTCTCCCTAAGACAAATAAATATACCTGTCTAGTATGGAGACTTCTCCCTAAGACAAATAAATATACCTGTCTATCTATCTACTCAGCCCAACTTTGATGGCACACAGGAGTCGGAAACAATAAAATCCTATTAGGTAAACTACAAAGATTAGCGTGTCTCATGATCAAAGGTGCAATGAGAAACACACTAACAGCTGTTATGGAAGTGATACTAAGCACCACTGCAGATAAAGCTTAAAGCTAGCAAATAAAGGCCCAAGCCCTGAAATCTCCCATAGGATTGTGAAGCAAAACAACTCCTCCAGAGTAAATACTCTGGGAGGACTAGGGAAATCGAAAAAGATCGGATACTTTCCGTGCACTTCTGACCTACAAGCCTGAAAATTCGTATAAACTAAATGTCAAATAAAGTCAATAAAATAGGAGGAAAGATAAACCCAAAGAGGCCACTTTAATATCATTTGGAAAATATGCCAATGTCTTCCAATCAGAGGTACTTGCTATTTGCCAGTGTACTTCAGACCTGCTGATTGAAAGGATAACAAATAAGAGGATAACTAACTATCTTCACCGACAGCCAAGCAGCCATTGAAGCAACTAACTCTAAGGTTGTCAAAACCTGCAATACATCTCTCAATAAACTAGCGAAAAATAATAAGGTAAGAATGGGATGGGTGCCAGGACATTCTGGCATTCCAGGAAACGAAAAAGACGATGAACTTGGGTTCAGCTAACAAACCTATAACCTCTGAACCAGTAATTGGAATAAGCATCAGCTATGTTAAATGAAGAATCGGGGAAATTTATGGAGCAAGGAATCTTGTTATGAATGCACTGTAAACGTTAAAGTCATATCTACAAACTCAAGTTTCAGAGTCACCTTCCAGCAGATTCTGTGGCAACGAGTGAGACAGCCTATCATATTATCTGTTGATGCTATCGATTCGCTCAAATAAGATTAGAATCTTTGGACAGGAGAACATACCTGATCCAGGTTCAAATGATCTAGGTAACCCAATAAGCTTAGTAAAATTAATTAGCAATCTTAAAATAATAATTTAAGATTCAGGCATAACAATAGACCAAAGGTGGTCGCGTTGCAAATAGCCATATAAAAAAAAAGTTTAAAAATGCAATTTGCATGGTAAAGGGATTTATTCTTTTGATATTCAAGTGTCAGTAGAAGGGGTATCGGTAATATTTTCGGTAGATACTGACTCTTCTTTTACTTATTGCCTCTAAGTTATTTAGAAAAAAGTTTAGTCATATTATTTAGTCATATCATACAAACTACAGGAGACTGATAAATGTCTGGTCACGTGCTGTGGTTCAACGTTCTATCCATTAGGCAGACGTAAGTAAGTGTTATACAGTAAGTCTAAGTTAATGAAAAAGTTCTGTTGGATCAACCTTTATACAATGTAGATACAAAGGGACCGCCATCCCTTGGTAGGGATTGTTTTTTTAGCTTAAACTTCGAAATTGACAATGGTAAAGTTTTGAGTAAGTTTCAGTTCTAGGGAGTAGATTCAGCAAGATGCAAGAAGTGCGAACAAGATGCGTAGACTATGTAATCTGACAGTGTTCACCCAATTCCACAAACGCACGAAAAAAAAAAACAGTAAACAGTTTAGTAATAACATCAATGAAAGATACACCCCTGAAATTTTCTAAATAATATGCTTCCTTTTTTTTTTTGATAATGGGTAAATGACTGACAAAATTTTAATCTCTTAAAAAACCAAATTCGAAATTTTTTATCTCACTACTCCTCTGTAATTATTAATCATAACATTGAAATATTATTTTTACCTTATTAATAATCTCTATATCTAATACTAGCTATGCCTCCTGTATGGCTGAGAATTCCATCTCTAAGGTTACATATGAGACCAAAGTAAAGTGAAGAAGACCTCGGGGAAGACCCAGGAGAACCTGGGAAAATGGAATTAAGAGACATTTGATCCAACACGCTTGGACTAGACAAGAAGGTTATTGGTTCAGAAGCAAGACAATGAGATCAAGCTCTATAAGCAAGCTCTTACACTGCTTAAGCATTAGTGAGGAAGCGATTTAAGATCAGATGAGAAAATGTTATTATTAACAATTTTATGTTTGTCAATATCTTATGTTAGTTATCTTGTTTCATATTTAGTCCTGATCAAGACCTGAAACTCGGGTCGAAACATTGAATCACAATTGGAATATGAATAACATCTACATATTAGTGTTATTCTTTCTGACCACACCCCCAACCCATTTCCACATCATATCCTACGGTCAATTTATATTCCACCATTATATTAAAAGAAATATGACATAATTAATATTTATTAATAAAAAATATTTTCCACAGATCACTAGACTCATGACTGTATTATAATTTAATTCAGCATAGAGACTTGTAATAAGAAAAAAAAAATAGGAATTCAATTATCTTGAAGACAATCAGACACTTATGTACTTCTAGGCTTCAATATTTAAGTGTAATTCCATTAAATGATTCACTTCACAATGAATTTTTCCTATAGCATGATTTTTCTGTAATATTATGAATGAATTCAGGTAGTGTTATAAATATGTCAATTGAATTAAATGTGAATATTTTTAAAATTAGTTAATATATATAAAATTGTACCTAACTGTTTCATTTAGGGGTACTTAAATTAATCTTGGAATTCAAACTTAGGTTAGAAAGGTTGGCCTTCTTTAGACATATAGATACATCAAATACCGAGTTTGATCAAAATCCTTAAAGCCGATTTAGAGTAAATAAAAAAAAAACACGTGAAAATGTTACAAAATTTATTAAGTAAAGTCCCCCCTCCGGTTAATCAATTTTGATGAAATTTTTACAGTCATATCTCGGGCACATAAATAGACCAAATACTCAGTTTAATCAAAATCGTTAGAGCGGTTTTTGAGAAAATCGAAAAAAACCTAAAAAGTTATTAAGTAAAGTACCCCCTCCCTTTAAGTAATCTTGATGAAATTTATGCTGTCACATCACGGGCATATACCTGAACTAAATACCCAATTTCAGGATCGCACGGTTTATAGTTTTTGAGCTAGTCTGTTCACACACACACACACACACACAGACCATTTCGCGGGACTTGGTCAATTCGACTCAGGGGACCCCAAAACGTGTATTTCCGTTGAAAACCGGAAGTCGAAATTTTTCACGATCGCAATACTTCCACTTACTATATATTTCATATATAGGTAAGTGAAAGTAAAAATAGCATGTTGGTCAGACAAGCTAACCCATTAATACAACCAACACTATGGATAACTTCATCTAAAATGATTTATAGTAGTCTCATACCAGATAGTTTTCTTTGATTAATTAATAATTTGCAATAACCTGACAACCAGTACTACTGCCACTAATTTGCAATAGATACTTAATAAAGCTACCATATTAATTTACTACTATAAAATTATCCTAAGCAAGAACAAATTATAAACACAAAATATTAACCTGTGTGAACTGCACAATCTGAGTTTTTGTAGAAGATGAATAAACGCCATTTCCTTTTTTGACTGTATAAACTAAATTGTTTGGATCGAAATCACTATCATAATCTTCAAATTTTATATACTTAGTTGTGAGAATTCTTTGTCCACCTTTTACTATTCTAAAAACATTAGTAACCACTCTTCTAGGAGCATTGTCATTCACGAGACTAATATTGATTTCCAGTGAACCAGCAGTCTAAAACATAATGAAGACACAGAGTTACATTTAAAAAAAATTAAATGGTTTTCAATAAATAAAATAATAGTAAAAAAAGAAATGGTAGCTCAGTGGAGAAGAGGCAGGTTTCTTAATGACTAATGATAATCCCACATATATGTATTATTTCACAAAGCCTCAAAATCGGTTTTTCATTAAATATAAGGTCATGTCGTTCTCAAATGCCATTAATGTGGTATGGCTGGATTCAAAATTTTGTGGAGCTTTTGCGAAGCATTCTCAGTTTTAGTTTTTTACGAGAAAATATAGTGTTGAGACTTAATTGGTCGCCCTAATCCACATTTTTATCAATTGGATAGTCTCAAGAAGAAGGGAGAAAAATTAATAACTAAGTTATTATTATTATAAAAAATATTTTTCTATATTAAGCAATGCAGGACATTTCAATTTTACCTTATTATTTTCATAATTTCAATATCAAGGGTCATTTTAAATAATAGTGATATAATCTTTAATGAGCATACCCATAGGTTTATATCAGTTTAATGTAAAACACCGCAGGTCACTGACATATACGATTAGTAACTGGTATTTAGTTATTTATTATTCATTTCAAATGAATACCATAAACACTCAATAATCATTAAAAATACTCCATACTGATTATGAATAATGGTTATTCATTTTTCATTTGTTTTATGATTACCAATTATTCATATTCATTAATCATTATTCAGATTACAATTTGCCCAACTCTGGTTTAGGCCCCTCCGCATCACGTGTTCAGCTACTTATTGAGTTACGTTACAGCTAATGTAAGGTCCTGTAGTGCTTAGGTGCTACAAATTTGATTTTGTCGGATTTAGAATTTAATCGCACTCAGATTAATAAAATCGCACTCTCAAATTTAGTAATTGCAGTAGGCTCCCGTTTAACCGACTCTCTGGATTAACCGATAGACGTGTAAAAGAAAACAACTTTTTAACATCCTTAGAAGCACTTTTAACTTTATAAAATTCTTAACCGCTGGTCATAAATTTGTATTGTGTTGCGGCTCGATAGATTTTAAATAGATTGAAATGTAGACAAAAATCTTTTGTTTATCATTCATTACTTTCACTTATCTATATATGTATGTATGTATGTATATATATGTATATATATATATATATATATATATATATATATATATATATATATTAATTTAATCATTATCGTGGAAGACCACTCTTGTTTTTAAATTATTTTAAATAATTTATTTTTGAAGAAAAAAGATTTGGCTCCGCCAGGAATCGAACCCGGGTCTTCCGCGTGACATGCGCGGTATGCTTATCCATTACACCACGGAGTCGCTTCCAAAAGGTGCCAAATCCTTCCTCTTCACTGACACCTCTCCCACGATCTCGCAAGTTTTGCGAGTATTTACGGGAGGTGGACAATTTTTGTCCAACTTTTTGGCGTCTCTTGACTTTCGTCAATTTATTTAAATTATTTTATATTAATTAAATCATTATCGTGGATGACCACTCTTGTTTTTAAATTATTTTAAACAATTTATTTTTGAAGAGAAAAGATTTGGCTCCGCTGGGAATCGAACCCGGGTCTTCCGCGTGACATGCGCGGTATGCTTATCCATTACACCACGGAGTCGCTTCCAAACGGTGCCAAATTAAAAAAATTGACGAAAGTCAAGAGACGCCAAAAAGTTGGACAAAAATTGTACACCTCCCGTATATACTCGCAAAACTTGCGAGATCGTGGGAGAGGTGTCAGTGAAGAGGAAGGATTTGGCACCGTTTGGAAGCGACTCCGTGGTGTAATGGATAAGCATACCGCGCATGTCACGCGGAAGACCCGGGTTCGATTCCTGGCGGAGCCAAATCTTTTTTCTTCAAAAATAAATTATTTAAAATAATTTAAAAACAAGAGTGGTCTTCCACGATAATGATTAAATTAATATATATATATATATATATATATATATATATACATACATACATACATATATAGATAAGTGAAAGTAATGAATGATAAACAAAAGATTTTTGTCTACATTTCAATCTATTTAAAATCTATCGAGCCGCAACACAATACAAATTTATGACCAGCGGTTAAGAATTTTATAAAGTTAAAAGTGCTTCTAAGGATGTTAAAAAGTTTTTTTTCTTTTACACGTCTATCGGTTAATCCAGAGAGTCGGTTAAACGGGAGCCTACTGCAATTACTAAATTTGAGAGTGCGATTTTATTAATCTGAGTGCGATTAAATTCTAAATCCGACAAAATCAAATTTGTAGCACCTAAGCACTACAGGACCTTACATTAGCTGTAACGTAACTCAATAAGTAGCTGAACACGTGATGCGGAGGGGCCTAAACCAGAGTTGGGCAAATTGTAATCTGAATAATGATTAATGAATATGAATAATTGGTAATCATAAAACAAATGAAAAATGATTAACCATTATTCATAATCAGTATGGAGTATTTTTAATGATTATTGAGTGTTTATGGTATTCATTTGAAATGAATAATAAATAACTAAATACCAGTTACTAATCGTATATGTCAGTGACCTGCGGTGTTTTACATTATATATATATATATATATATATATATATATATATATATATATATATATATATATTTAACTGTCTCTCATTATGCCTAAAATCAGAATTGAATAAATATAAAATATGAAGAAAATCGAGAAAAAAATATAGGAGAAAAAAAGAAAAATGTTCCAACAACTCTTAAAATAAGTTGAACCCATGCATGCGCAGTACGTTTTTAATGACAGACCAACTGTTTATAAGTAAATACATTCTGTTCAAGGTAAAGGGTTGTCAATGTGTTTTAGAACATACATATTTAATGGAAATTATTTGTTTCAATGATAACTAAAGAAATAAAAATAAAAACTTTTATTAAACAATAAAAATTTTTATTGTACTTTAGAGAGTAAATACAAGATGCTCAAGTTAATTAAAGCAGTTTAGGGATAAAAAACATGTGGTGCCAGATAATCTTTAATAATTATATTTTAGTTTACAAACTTTAGTTCCATAACGGATTTTTTAATGGAATATAAAGTGGTTTTAGAGGAACAGTAATCGTTTCGGTTTCCGAGAAGGCATAAGAGACAAACATTTGAAAATTAAGTCTTAATTTACTATGAACCGTAAATGGACCTTTTATTGATTCATCTTCATGATATATTTACAAAAAGCAACTCGCAGTAAAAACAAGCAAGCAGTAAAAAAAAAAAAACTTGACTATTGATGAAATTAGGATTCTTCCGCAAATCTTTTTACTTTTTTTTAAAAACGCCGGAATCCCACAAAAACAAATCTCTTCCAAGTCAAATTGATTTTGAAACAAAATCCTTACCCTCCATTCATTAAATAGAAAAATTAAAAAAGAAATGAAGAAAAAATAACTTAGTATATTTAGACAAGACCAACGAGATGACATTAAGGTGCATAAAATAAAAAACTAATTTTGTAAACAACTGACAAGATCGTTGGTAGAAATTTTCGTAAATCGTTAAATTAAATGGGCCAAAAAATGTTTTCTTCTCGAATTAACATTAGTATAACCTTTATAAATTAGGTTTTATGTTATATTTGGATTCATAATATAACTTCTATAGCTAAAAAGAAGTTATAACAATGTTGGATTTTTTTTAAATTTATACCCTCCGTATTAACCTGGTTCTACCGCTTAGGCCCGATGCACACGGACGACACTTTTCTGCGGACTATAAGCCAGGTCAGGGGTACCTGGAGTATAATGGTAAATCCGGTCGGTCCATTGTACTCAATATAATATAATATATTTATTTTTATGTGTTGTTTACTAGCAGCAAAACAGTTTACTACAATTTAAATATCTGAAATTATATCAACTAAAAACTATCTTTGAAAAAAAACAATGATTAAATTAATTTAAAGCAATTTTTTTGTTTATAGTTATAACTTATATTATATAATATATAATATATTATATATATTAAATATAATAGAGATGAGAGATGGTCAACTGTTCTTCAATTACGATAGGTTAAATAATGGTCAGGATTTTCAGTTACAATGATATTTATTATGGTAAGCCAACGTTTCGATCCAACTTGTGGATCTTCATCAGGGCTACTGAGTCCAGGTGGATACTTAGTATATGGATACGAGTATCCACCTGGACTCAGTAGCCCTGATGAAGATCCACAAGTTGGATCGAAACGTTGGCTTACCATAATAAATATCATTGTAACTGAAAATCCTGACCATTATTTAACCTATCGTATTAAATATAATAATAACCAAGGTAAAATCAATGTAAACATATGATTTTAATTTTTGTTTCATATTACATTTGTTAGTTCATTACTATTTCTTAAAATAGTGTAATCCAAAAGATATTTTAAGCGAACATGTAAGTGATTTTGTGTTGTAATTTTTATTCTCTTTTGCACTAATATTTTAATATAATATAGTTTTGATATTTATGGCCAAAATATTGTAACACTTTTTATTCAAAGAAAAATAACAATTTTCACTGCCACACAAATTATAAAAACACAAAAATAAGACAGATTACAAAAATTATCGCCTTGTAACACAGAAATAATCATTTGACTTGAGCTTCACAACCAAGATTTACTCTCAAGTCCAATACTCCTTATATTTAGTCATAAAGGTGCCTTTACACTCTACGAACTTTACCTTCGAACACAACCCTCGAACAGCCTTCACGTCGACTGTTCGGGTGCTCTAGATACTTCATCTGTTCGCCTGTGTTCGGGGGTAGGGCTAGGGTCACTTATGATTTGGATTTTTCCCAAGTGACAGGAGTTGTTTTAATATTAGTGCGCCGTTCTAATTTGTCTCCTATTTTTTTTATTTTTCAGATAATATAAAATATATTGATAATGGAAATTTTTTCTTCATCATAACGCGTTGGGTGCGTCAGCCATATTGGTTCGCTTAATGTCACTTTAAGTATAAATGGCTGTTCGTTTAACGCCGGTACGGCAAGGTTCGAGGGTGAGGTTCGTAGAGTGTAAAGGCACCATAAAAAGAACAGCGTGGAACATTCGAGGCCAGCGTAAATGGTATTCCAACATCGTAGTAACAAACATGTACTATGACAGTTTGGTCCAACTGTAATTCGTTCCAGCATCAAGTCCAGAACTATTCTAAACTATAAGATTTTTTTTTTGTTTTGTTTCATGTTATAATATTATATTATGTTTTATTTATATAAATTTAAAATGGCCTCTTTTTAAGAACATACTATGAACTATGTTTATGAAAGAATTAAATTAATAATGTTTACAATCAATGATTTTCATCCCAATAATTGTATTGTTACCCCTATTCTTAAATCTACCAGTCCTATGTGACACAGGGATATCTTTGGGCAAGGGTTGTGCGGCAATCAATCAAACTAGAGAATATTTACACCATTTATTATTTACAATAAAACAATCTACATGTCCCAACTAACAAAAAAGGGGTCTCATAACTCATAAATACTTGTGGCCACTCATATACTCGATACTTGGGGCTACTAAACTACTCGAATCCCTCTCCTGGCCTGTCGGTGCCTGCCACAGCCTCACTCTGCCTGTCCCAGACTCAGACTCTCTCCATCTCAGACTCAGACTGCCTGTCCCTCCCAGACCTAGACTGTCCCTTCTACTCCCTGGGCCAGCCTCTTCTAGGAGTTCCCCCACTCTCTCAGGGTCTCCTAGGTTCATTGGCCTGCTTAGCTTTTCAGCTATGGTTTTCCACGTGACAACTCCCCCCTCCCCTGAATACCAACGTCCGCGTTGGTAAAGTTGAGACCTGTAACCATAAACAAACCAAGCGGCAGAAAACTCGTTGTTTACCAGAATCTGCTTGACTTTAACATTTACAAACAAAAGTACCATGCACTGAACCTTAGAACCCAAACAATTTTTCAAAACAACAAAAAAGTGATAAACAAAAAAAACTCAAATCGAGGAACATCACTGCATCATTTTCTTTTTGAATTCGACAATCATCGGCGCACCCCTTTATCGATCATTCTCTGATTTACCGTGCTTTTGACTAGCACATTCCCCAAATCTTACCTCAGCTCAGTTTGACTCTGAGAATCTTGTTGCATACTTTAACCGTCAACGTTTGACTTGTAGGATTTCAAAACTAATTCAAAAACTTTTTTCTCTAAGTACTTTACTACTCTCTTCAAGCACTTTACTATACCCTTTAAGTACTTTACTTCCCTCTTCAAGTAATTTATTCCTCTTTGAACCTCAAAGGGGTGTGGGATGCCGGTCGTCCTGTTTAATTTAATTTTCCCTCATGAACCATAACAACCTCTATAAGACGCAGTGAAATTCCTTTACAATTATTTCAGGACTTAATAAGAGACAAAACCAAAAAAAAAAATAAAAAAAAAAATCCAATTCTCCATTACTCCAAATTTAATCTTCAACCATGATTGATACAAATTTAATCAATAATATACTCTAAGACTTGCTTACAAATTCTACATTTTCTACATATTTCTAATAGGGACCAGAGAAACCAGAAAAATATAAGTCATTAAAATAAAAACTATAAAAAATCTTAATTACTCGAGTTAAAGGGATTTAAAAGAATATTTTCTTCTTTTATTTAGTCTATTGTTGCATAAGGCATTTCACCCACTGGCCTAATTGTATACTAACGCTGACTAAGCTACTAGGTTACATCTCTTATTCTTTAGAGTCCCTTCTTGGAATTTGGTAGCTGTGAGGCCTGCTTCCGTACCCGTGACCATAGGCCTTCGCGATAAGATTCTTTTAACTGACTTGTTTATGAAATAAAAAATCCGAATTATCCACGCCGTCATCGATTCAATCCAAATAACCGAAACCGAGTAATGAGCTATTTCCCCCAAAATAAACCCATTTACCGGTCTTACATTCGTCTTATCAAAACAAGATAACGTAATAACATAATAATGAACATCGGAAAGGAGACGATACTACAACCACGTGCCAAATTATTGACTAAAATTAGGCTATATTCATTTTCGTGAGTTGTCAAAAGATCAGAATTTATATGTCTTACCGCGAGATTAGACGTTTCTTTTAAAAAATGTGACTTACTTACTCCTAGGCGCTACGGTCCGCGCGGGACCTGGGCCTCCTTTACGATTTTTTGCCACTTGCCGGTTGTCCGTACAGAACTTTTCTGGGTACCCTTCCTCCCTGCATCCTCTCCACATGGCCAAGCCATCTTATACGAGACGCCTTGATGAAGCTAACAATGTCAGCCTCCTTATATAGTGCGGCGAGTTCCCTGTTGTATCTTGCTCTCCAAACTCCTCCCTCACATATAGGTCCGTATATCTTGCGCAGGATCTTTCTCTCCCAGACTCCAAGCATTCTTTCGTGTTCGGCCGTTATTGTCCACGTTTCGCTTCCGTAGGTTACGTAGGTTACCACAGGCCGTATCATGGTCTTGTATACCACTTCTCTCGCCTTTCTAGACATTCCTCGGAATTTCAGTACCCGCTGAAGTGCAAAGTAGCATCGGTTTTCCGCAGCTATTCTAGCGCCAATTACAGCCTTGATTTTGTTATTATCTGACATCAAGGAACCGAGGTACTTAAATTCCTTGCATACTGGAAACCTATGGGTGCCGATACTTATTATCTCATTGGCTTGCAAAGGGTGACGTCTGCTGCTCTTCATGTATGCCGACTTCGCCTCATTTATACTAAGTCCCCTAGCCGCAGCTGCCTCCTCGAACTCTTCTAAAGCTCCTGCTAATGCTGGAAGGGATCTGGCCATTATCTCCACGTCATCTGCATATGCGAGGTGCTGTGTTAGGCGGTCAAATATTGTTCCTCCCTGGTTTGTCCTGATGGCAGCATTTTCCAAGCTCATATTGAAGAGTGTGTTAGCCTTCGTGTCTCCTTGCATGATTCCTGTCCTTATCTGAAACTCGTCGGATAGTACCCCCTGAAGCTTCACCCGGCATCTCGCATCTTTCAATGTCATTCGTACCAACCTGGTCAATTTCCTCGAGACGCCTAGAGATAAGAGGTCTCTGAGCAATACCGCTCGGTCCACCGAATCGTAGGCCTGTTTGAAGTCGATGAAAAGGTGGTGCAGATCAACATCGTTCTCCATAGTCTTCTCCAACACTTGGCGAATTGTGAAGATGTGATCCGTTGTAGACCTCCCTTTTCTAAAGCCGCATTGGTATTCCCCGACTTCCCTTTCCATATGAGCGGTAAGCCTTCGGTTGATGGCCGTAGACAGCACCTTGTAGGCCACACTCAACATCGAAATTCCCCTATAATTAGAGCAACAAAGCTTGTCGCCTTTCTTGTAGATGGGACAGATGACAGCTACTTTCCAGTCCTCGGGGATTTTTTCTTCTGTCCAAACATCATATATGAGCTCGTAGAGTTGATGCCATACATCGTCGCCCCCGTATTTAAGGAGCTCCGCTTCAATACCGTCTATTCCCGGCGCTTTATTCAGTTTTAGGTAATTCACAATTTCTGTAATTTCTTCCAGGTCCGGCGGGACGTCATCCTCATCTGCTTCCCCAGGCCGCAGTTCCAGGATCCTGCCGAGATCAGCTTCCAGTTGCCCGCTGTCGCAATTGGTGTGCTCCCTACTCAATATCTCTCTGAAATATTGTGCCCATCTGCTGACAACTTCTCCTTTTCCCGTCGACAAGCTTCCATCTTTGTTCTTACAGAAGCTGAGGAGTGGTTTATAACCATCCTTTTCATGTTTCACGCCTCGGAAAAAAACCCTGGAATTATGTTCTTCGAAATTTCTCTATATATCTTCCAGTTTCTTTCCTTCCCAGTTTCTTTTCTTCTGCCTACAGATTTGGTTTGCTTCCTTTCGCTTGTCACTATACTCCTTGGCTGTACTTCTGGTATGGCGCTGAAGCATCCTACGTCTCGCCTCATTCTTTGCTTCGAGCTTTGCCCTGCATTCCTCGACGAACCAGTAGAGGTTGGTAACCAGCTGTTTCTTGTTGGTTTAGGTTTTTCACCTAGCTCCTCCCTTGCTGATCTGCTTAAGGCATCTTTGAGATGTGCCCATCTTGAGTTGACATCATTATCTCCTTCATTGCTTCCAAATAGTTCGGACATTCTCGAGACAAATCTTTGTCTTGTATCTTCGTCCTTTAGCCGTTCGACATCAAATCTGGGTGGAGGCCGTTCAACTCTTCCTCGAGCCCTCAGTGCAATTTTTTGCTTATATTTAATTTTAACTAAATGGTGGTCTGATCCACACACTGCTCCTCTATAGCTTCGGACGTCTTCGTTATCCGTGGCGTAGGTCGATTGGATCAAGACGTGATCAATTTGATTTCTCGTCCTGCCATCTGGTGATATCCAAGTTTCTTTGTGGATGTCTTTGTGCTGGAAGAGTGTACTGCTTCCACTAACCTGAATCCATTATCATTTTTTTCTGTATGTTTGCTATGTAGTCCTATTGTGGGTCTGAAGTGTTCCTCCTTACCTATCTTCGCATTCAGGTCTCCAAGTATAATTTTCACATCGTGCCCAGGCAAAGCATCATATGTTCTTTCTAAGGCATCGTAAAATGCGTCCTTTGTTCCGTCGTCTGCATCTTCAGTAGGGGCATGTAAAAATTGTGACAGATCGGAAAATTTAGATTCTAAGTTCAATCATTGGTGGGATATGTCGTCAGTCGAGTTTTGTAAACATCGCCGGGAGTATATGCATTATTTCAATAATCCCTCCTGAAATTTGGTCACAAGTATAAACCGCTAAGATTAATTAAGCATAGGGGAGAGTGGGGTTGGTTGGCATAGGGGGTAGGTTGGCCATTGGCTTATAGTTTCCGTCACAACTATTGTGAAGGCACCACCATCATACCATGTGACCCGCTCGACCTCGGGAGTCTTGTCCTGAGTTTTCAATCCGATGCTAACAGTGTAGAGAAGAGTGTGCTTCATTGATTGATTTTACAACATGTAAGTAAATTTTTATATTTTCAGTAAATTTGGTCATAATGTAATCATAGACCGTTCAATTCTTAATATCATAAAATAAACAACAACAACACCAACAATTTTCACTTTTTTGATTGTTGAGTCGTTCCTGTTAATATAATCCCAATGGGCTGAAACCATTGTAAACTCCAAGGATTAGAGTACTTTAAGTATTTTTTTTTCACCACATAATATTTAATACTAAGATCATAGAACATTGAAGAACTCGTCAATCCAGAGTATGCCAATTAACCCCCTGTGTGGGGCAGGTTGGCCAAGAAGGTGGGGTTGTTTAGCCATCTCATTCAAGTACTGTCTGACACATATTATTGTTATTAAAAGCTGCACTATAATGGCATAATAATTTTAAATCTGTTTTTAAAAGCTTTTAAGGGAAAATAGAATGACAATAGAAGAAGATAGAAGTTTAGACTGTCGTCACTTTCTGCATAAGAAAAATTGCTCTCATCCTCCTTGCTGGAACTTAATAAAATAGGTAGTTTCACCTTGGTTTATTTTTACCTTGCTTTTGTGAATTGCTACTGCCCCAACAAACCCCAGTTGAAGAGAGCCCACTAACCCCACAGGGGAGATCATATTGTTGCGGTCAGCGGTAGTAGACAAAGCGCCTTTGGTGAACAATACATCCGTTGTTCGGTGCCGCACTGGCTGTCGGGGAAGATCAAAGACTTTGTTCTGGATGAACCCCGAACCTTCTAGAATCCACCCAAGGCTAATAAATACCGGCTCTAACAGGCCTCAGCGGAGTTGTTTGGCAACACCCGTGGTGTGGACTTCGTAGTGAACAGTGATAAGTCTATTGTGATAAGATAGTGTGATAAGTGGTAAGCCTTATTGTGATAAGTTATTGTGGTGATAGTGTATGTCGTAGAAAAGACTCTTGTTTTAACCCGTGCGGTTAGTTATAAGTAATTAGAGTCTGCATACACAGCCTGGTTTGTATCTGATAATAAGGCAGTAATTACCCTTGTGAGTATTGATTAATAAATTATTGTCCTAGTGTTAATTGTTCATTTTATCGAACCCGAAGCCCGTAACAACTGGTGTCAGAAGTGGGATATATTTTTAGCATTAGCGTATTTATTTAGTTTGTTGTAAATAATTTTTCTGTTTATTACTTTAGTTAATTATTGTAATTTAGTTTATTGAAAATTTGTTTGTCTATTTTGAATATTGTTTATTTTATTTAATGTTTGAGTTTTATTTAATCTTTTTTTTGTTTCTTTTAATAATTAAGTTTATTGTTTATAGTGTTGAGAATTTCATTTGTAATTTAAATTTTATTAACTGTGTATAGGATTAGATTTATTTTTTTTCGTTGTTAGTTTATAATCAAATTATTGTTGTTAGTCTTTAAGTTTTGATTTGTTAATTTTAATTTTGATAATTGTATATAATATTTAAAATGTCAACCGGTGGCTTGAGATTGTATGATTTGAAAGTAGCAGATTTAAAAAGTGAATTAGAAGAACGCGATTTGGATACTTCTGGGAACAAGTCTATATTGCAACAAAGGCTCAGGGAAGCTTTAATTAGTAGTGGAGAAGATCCAGATCACGTTCTTTTTGAAACAGAATTTAGTAAATTGAAAAATGAGTTGTTAGAATTTAAAAATGAGTTGTTAGAAAATCAAAATGAGTTATTTTCTACGTTATCAGAATGTTTTACTACTTTAGAAAATAAGTTAGTTGATAGTGATACTCCTAAGATTTCGGTTAAGAAGGTTCTTAGCGCTACGCAAAATGATAAAGAAGAAGAAGAAGAGCCCTTCGACCTTGATCCTCAAGTGAGTGTTGAAGATGTGAAGGTGCCGCTTGGTGGATTGAGAGAGGTGGACCCTTTTGTGTGTGGACCTTGCCGCAATGCTGTTCATTTCGAAGAGGAGTTCATGAGACACATGCCTGAAAGGATAAGAAATGCAGAGGTAGCTGCTGTACAGACTGTGGTGAATTCTAGTTCTTTTGTGTATGCTAAACCTGTTGATACAGACATTAAGCCATCGCCAGTAGGGAAGTCAATTGACAGGAAAGATTTTGATGAAGGGGATGAGGAAGAGCCTGTTGTAGTAAGAAGGCTTGTTCTGGGGGTCTCGCCTGGAGAATTCATGGAAGTTGAGTCAACCACTGGTGTTGAAAAGGGAACGGAGAATATTGAGAGCGTGAGAGATCAGCTCGAGGATGGTGGCAGCTCTCAAGATAAGGAAGAAGAGTTTGTTGTTTTCCAAAGGTTCCATCCAGGAAAGAAGCAATATGGATATTTGCTTGGATGGGAGGGATGCCCTTCTGAACATAGTGGCTGGGAGCCGGCTGGAAGCTTGGAGGCTTGTCGGCGTCTGCTTGGAGCATTTGAGGAGACTTTGGCCAGGCGGTCTTTGAATGGACAGAGGTCAGCCGTATCGAGGAGGGCCGGATACACCCTTGGATGGGAAGGATGCCCTTCTGAACAGAGTGGCTGGGAGCCGGCTGGAAGCTTGGAGGCTTGTCGGCGTCTGTTTGGAGCATTTAAGGAGAGTTTGGCCGAGCTGTCTTTGAATGGACAGAGGACTGCCATATCGGAGAGGGCTGGAAACGATCAAGTGACAAACTCTGGAAACTTTTCAATCAGTGGTCGGCTAATCAGGTACAGCAAGCAAGGAACCTTGAGCTGGAAGGAACCTCAGGGAAAGGCTTGGTGTGGGTCTATGAAGCGTGATGATGCGGAACTTGAAATGTTAAACAGGAGAATGCCTTTTACTGATTCTGATGAGGATGATGACCCCTTAGCAGAGAAATTGAAATTGGAGAGAGAAACTGACAATGAAGTGACAGTGAGTGGCGTCATTCGAGGACCTGATCGGCCTCCTCCTAAGCCAAATATTACCCATGGGACTACAGAAAGTCCAACAGCGGTAGTAGGACTCGAATCGAATGGTGATGAGAGCAAACCATCAGCTGCTCATGGTGCTGTTAACGGAATCTTAGTTGAGCAGAGCATTGGTCTAGACCCTCACAACCAACAGGTGCTGGTTTCCAAAGCAAGTGTTGCAAGGATTGATCCAAGCCAGGTCCCGGACCCAACTTCTGGTGTTTGTGTAATGTCAAATGCGTTTGGCATTGTGGAGCTCGACTCTGTTGCACCGGCCAGTGTCCTTTCGTTGAAGGTGGCTTCGCCTTGTAGTTTCAAGAAACTCGCTGTGCTTCTAACACTCGGTCAGGAAACAGGAAAAGTCCTGCTGGAAGCTGAAGAGGAGAAAACACCTGAGCCTATTACACCCCATTCACGACCTGATCTGGGACAGATCAGCATTAAGGAGGGGGTAGTGTTGCGGTCAGCGGTAGTAGACAAAGCGCCTTTGGTGAACAATACATCCGTTGTTCGGTGCCGCACTGGCTGTCGGGGAAGATCAAAGACTTTGTTCTGGATGAACCCCGAACCTTCTAGAATCCACCCAAGGCTAATAAATACCGGCTCTAACAGGCCTCAGCGGAGTTGTTTGGCAACACCCGTGGTGTGGACTTCGTAGTGAACAGTGATAAGTCTATTGTGATAAGATAGTGTGATAAGTGGTAAGCCTTATTGTGATAAGTTATTGTGGTGATAGTGTATGTCGTAGAAAAGACTCTTGTTTTAACCCGTGCGGTTAGTTATAAGTAATTAGAGTCTGCATACACAGCCTGGTTTGTATCTGATAATAAGGCAGTAATTACCCTTGTGAGTATTGATTAATAAATTATTGTCCTAGTGTTAATTGTTCATTTTATCGAACCCGAAGCCCGTAACAATATGAAAGATGGCTGCCAGGACAGGGGAGTGTTTCGTACTTTATTTTGGTACATATCTCTAAGCCACTGCTTGCGGGCCTTATCTTAAGCCCGGGCATAGTACGGACCAGAGTGCGCTTAGCCTTAGTGAGTGATAGATGTACCGCGACAAACTTGGACAAAATCGCCTACCTCATATCTCTCCGCGCACTGCCAGGGCGTCGAGAGGATCCAGAGAAACTACCTACCGCTCCGCCAGCCCAGAGAACCAGCGAACGGTGAGTACCAGATTTAGTACGATACGTTTTACCACCACCTTAATTACAGTCCACACTTTATTGAAGTATTATTAATTTATTTAATAATAACCAGGGAGAACAATCAAACATGAAACTTGTTAGTGGAAAGGTAAGGTTTTTCTAAGGAGTTTGGGGCTATGTAAACAGAATCGGAGTCAAATGTTTTTCCATGCCTTTAAACCAAATCTACATATCATAAAATAAACACCTCACGACGGTCTCAATATCCAATATATTTATATTATTTATATATGGTCTTCGGCTAAATAATTTTTAAATTATTTTATTAGAAGATAAAAGATTCGACCACGGCCGGGAATCGAACCCAGGTCCTCCGCATCTACGTTGCGGCGCTCTTACTACTGAGCTAACCGTGGGGCCGTCCCAAACGTGATCGAATCTTTTACTTATGCGATCCCTCCCACCAGGTCTCGCCACATTGTAGCGAAGTACCGGGGGGCTGAACAATTGTCCAGACGAACGGGATCTGATTGACATACGTCAAAGATATTCATTTAATGATGTTATTTATATATGGTCTTCGGCTAAATATATAAATAACATCATTAAATGAATATCTTTGACGTATGTCAATCAGATCCCGTTCGTCTGGACAATTGTTCAGCCCCCCGGTACTTCGCTACAATGTGGCGAGACCTGGTGGGAGGGATCGCATAAGTAAAAGATTCGATCACGTTTGGGACGGCCCCACGGTTAGCTCAGTGGTAAGAGCGCCGCAACGTAGATGCGGAGGACCTGGGTTCGATTCCCGGCCGTGGTCGAATCTTTTATCTTCTAATAAAATAATTCAATATATTTATAAATAACAGGAGCTTTCAGTGCTCATAGCACCATATTCATCTACATAAAATCAATAAACAATACATTAATAATTTTTTTTTTTTTTTTTTTTTTTTTTTTAAATTGTCTTGCATATGCCTAATCTCTTACCCTTTTCTCGTTCCCTTACGGGAGAGTCTATGTATAACTGTATGTTACATCAGTTGAGTCATCATCCGTTTAAATACCTAAAGTAGGAATATGTATAAGAAATTATTAATAATGCCCAAAATATAAATGTCTAAAATAGGTGTTTTAATATACAATTTACTTACTCGTCGTGGGGAGAGACATGTACTCGGTATAGCTGCCACTTGTTCTCTACCCTATTTCCCGACGAGCACGGCGCCCCCTAGGCCCGGAATTATAAACTTATATAGATTAAAGTTTATATATGTTATAAATATTATTTATTATTTATATTTTTTAATTTTATCCAGAATGTGTGAATAAAATAAAGGGATATGTGCAGCTTCTTGTTTTTCATTCATTAGCTTATTTTGATTCGCCGCGATATATATAGATTCGAGTATCTTTCGCTTAGCCCACGAATCTGATCTATGGAGAATTTTGATATTGCCAAAATCTATTTCATGTTGCAATGTGTTTGCATGATTTGATAGTGCCGTTTTAGTTTTAGAATTAGGTTTTAAGTTACTCTTGTGATTATATATTCTGGTTTTTATGTCTGTAGATGTGAGACCAACATATGATTTTTCACAATTTTTACATGGTATATTATATATTACATTTCTATTGTTTTCTAAAGGTGTTTGGTCTTTTGTTTTTGTTATTATATTACGTATCGGGCGTCCTGGTTTGAGAGCAAAATTATATTCTTCAACATCAAATTTATGAAATGTATTTATAATATTATAGGTTAAACTATTTATGTATTTGAGGGGTTTATATGGGCGGTTAGTTTTTGTAGTTGATGTTGTGTCGGTAGAAGGTACGCGGACTGGTTTTTCTTTATCAACTATTGTTATCGTTTTGTTTTTAGTGAAATATTGTTTTATATTGGTTTGGGTAGGAGGACGAAAAGAGACTGCAATATTATTTTCAGATTTTTGTATAGTGTGATTTGGTATAGAATTTTGATTTGGTGTTTTGGAATTGTTGTTTCTATTTGGATTTAGATGTTTATTTAAACCTATATACCACAATTTAGAAATTAAACTATTGGGATAGAAACTGGTTTTTAATATGTTAAAAATTGTTTGCTTACATTCGTTCAAAAATATATCGTCCGTGATTTTAATAGCTTTATGTATAAGATTCGATCCAACATTCGTAATTTGGGATCTTGGGTGATTGGAGTAAAAGCTGAGCACATAGTCTGCTGTTGTATCCTTCTTATACCATTTAGTGTACAGTTTTTTGTTTCTACGGACGATAGTGATGCCCAAATAATTAATACAGCTATTGATTTCTTTTTCGTAGGTGAATTTTATTTTTGGGTGCATGGAATTTAACTTTTCAAAAAAGATTTTATGTTCGTCAGTTTTAAGTATAACAATTAAATCATCTATATGGGGCATTATCCCGTTTCATTCAAATTTCATTGTTCTAATTTCAATGCGAAAAAAATACATTTTCCAATGATTTTTTCCACAAATTGTTAGAAGGTAGGCTGCTAATGGTATTTACAAAAAATGCCTTCATAGAAACATATATATATTATTTCTCAACGCCTTTTTTTTGTCGGTACGCCATAACTTCCTTAATAACTTATCAAATTTCATGAATAAGGCATAATTTTAAAGCTTTCCTTAACCCCTATACTGGAAAAATATACAAATTACTCATTTCGCCTTCGATTCGAGTTATAAGCGCAAAACCGCGTTTTTTGCGAAAAAATGGTCGTAGAGGTTTCTAAATGGTGTCAATCTTTTCAGGTCATATACATTTTTTCGATTAATCCCTTTGTTTGCAATTTGTAAGCGAAAAGCGTCCCTCGGATAGGACAAAAAATATAGGACCCGAGCCTGTGCGATGTCCGGTACTCGGTACGGTTAAAGATCCCTATCCTTATTATACCTGTATATGCAAAATTTAGGACTACCACTGTAGCAACGTCCGGCTAGCCTAAGTTGCATAAAGGGAGGTTAAACAAACAAACAAAACAAATACGTGTCAACTAATTAAGTCTTTTTAATACCTAAATATTATTTAAAAGTGCTCAAAACAAACCTGAAAATCAATTTCCCTTAAATATTTAAATAATTTTAGAGTTCAGGTTTCACTAAACTCAACTCAAATTCTATCTCCCTCATTCCACACGAGTGAGGGAGATAGGTTTTTGAGGTTATATTAAAGTAGACCATTCCATGTCAGTCTCTTATGAACAACATTTATGGGTTATTGAAATCCTAGTAAACCTACAAATTAACCGTAATATAACGTGAATCAAACTCACCTTTAAGGAAATATCAGTGGGTGAGGGAGATAGGAAATGGAACGACACTCACTGTTTTAACCGATAAAAACGCCCCAACGAGGAAACGAGAGCAGAACTTCTGTGAAAAAGTTTATCCTTGTTGAGACGGGAATCTGTTACAATGTTGCCAGCAATGAATTATAATGAAATAAAGGTTTCCAAAGTTTTGAGGCCCGATTTCAAAACAATGTGAGGGAAATAGGTTGCATGTATGTGACAGGTAGATTATGGATCATAACTTTTTTTCTATTAAATTTGGGCCTATGAACAAATTGTTACTAAGATAAAATTTCTTGAACAACAAGCTGAGGTCTTCTATTAACCGTGGATGCAATTGAATAATTAGCAATTTCCCACAAATAATATAAACTCATTGGGACATAAATTTGTACGTATTGGGAGAATGACCCATATATTTCTTTATTAATAGGGGTTTTATATCTGATTGTTCTAGTGTTTCTTTAATTATGTAGTTTAGGAAAATTCCCGACTGTTGACTGTTAGGAAAATTGACTGATAAACACCCTCCCATCGGTAGCCCGAAGATTTGTTTATATAATTTATTTTGAAATGTAAAATATCCAAATTCCGTGCATAATTTAATCCCTTCAAGGTACATGGTTTTGCTCTTAATTTGGGTGAAAGGCTCAATTTTGTCCCAATTTTCAGAAATCAATTTGTATACTAGTTTTAGCGGCGTATTTGTAAAGAGTGACGTCACATCGTAACTTATTATGGAATAATCGTCTTCTACAGAAATTATCTTATTTAATTCATTTTTTAATTCTAATGAGTTTCTAACATCAAATGGGTTGTCATTAGAGAAATTGTCAAGACTAGGATTTAAGAATTTAGACAGAAAGTAGGTAGGACTATTTGTTGAGTCAACTGCAGGACGACATGGGTTATCTATTTTGTGGGTTTTAACTAAGCCATAGATTTTAGGAGTATGATAATAATTATTAATAAGTTTTAGTCTTAGTAGAGAGATTATGGCGGAGCTGGCCCACCGTTTGCTCCATCCCCACTCCTAAAGTGCCACGTGGGTGATGACGTGACCAGTCTTAAGTCCCACGTGGCTGGTCTCATACCCTACGTTAACCAGCAGACCACGCCTCTTTTTGACCACGTAACCGTTAGGCCACGCCCCTTTTTACGTCTATATTACCTTAACCACCTAAATTTTTGGTCACGTGACTATTAGGCCACGCCCCTTTTGGCTTCTGATATACGTTACCCACCGGTCACGTGACCGCCGCCATATTGTTTTCTGCTGTTCTAGGCTTTGTTTATGGTAACGTGATCAGTCACGTGACCATTGCCATATTGTTTTCTGATACTCTAAGCTTGGTTTATGGTCACGTGATCAGTCACGTGACCGCTGTCATTTTATTTTTTACTATGTAAGATGCTGAGTCTACCCAGCCGCCATCTTGTACTTCAATACTATAGGCTTTATTTATAGTCACGTGACCGCCGCCATATTGTTTTCTGCTACTCTAAGCTTGGTTTATGGTCACATGATCAATCACGTGACCGCTGTCATCTTATTTTTTACTATGTAAGAGGCTGAGTACTACCCGGCCGCCATCGTGTACTTCAATACTATAGGCTTTATTTATAGTCACGTGACCGTCGCCATATTGTTTTCTGCTACTCTAAGCTTGGTTTATGGTCACGTGACCAGTCACGTGACCGCCGCCATATTGTTTTCTTCTATGTAAGAGGCTGAGTATACCCGGCCGCCATCTTGTACTTCAATACTATAGGCTTTATTTATAGTCACGTGACCATTAAGCCACGCCCTATACTATACGTTAACTACCCAGATTTGTGGTCACGTGACCACCACCATTTTGTTTTCTACTACTCTAGGCTTCGTTTATGATCACGTGACCACCATCATATTGTTTTCTACTACTCTAGACTTCGTTTATCATCACGTGACCACCATCATATTGTTTTCTTCTTCTCTAGGCTCTCTTTATGGTCACGTGATCAGTCACGTGACCGCCGCCATATTGTTTGCTGCTATGTAAGAGGCTGAGTCTATCCGGCCGCCATCTTGTTCTTCAATACTATAGGCTTTATTTATAGTCACGTGACCACCGCCATATTGTTTTCTGCTACGTAAGAGGCTGAGTCTATCCGGCCGCCATCTTGTTCTTCAATACTATAGGCTTCGTTTATAGTCACGTGATCTTCCTTACATAACCTTCCTTTTTACTTACCTTCTTATAACCTCTCTTGTGACCTTTATGATGCTAACATCTATAAACGGGTTTGATCATGTTGTGCCCAAGTTTCATCATGTCCAGTTTATATGGACTTTGATTCGTTAATCCTCTAAGGATAAACAAGGATAAACAATAAGGATAAATAATGTACTAAAAACCTCTTAATGTACTTCGAACTTTTATCATTATCTCCATGTGAAGAAAACAGATTTGGTCATGTTCGATTTATATGGAGTTTGATCCGTTAATCCTATAAGGATAAAATCATCTACTTTGACCTCTTAATCTTTTTTTTTAAATACTATACCTTCACTGTTTTTTAACAGGTTTGATCATGTTGTGCAAAGTTGTCTTCCTATCCAGTTTATATGGACTTTAATCCTATAAGGATAAACAATAAGGAGAAACAATGTACTAAAAACCTCTTAATGTACTTCGAACTTTTAATCCCTTTAGGGAATCATTATCTCCATGTGAAGAAAACAGATTTGGTCATGTTCGATCCTGCCTTAATTATATGGACTTTGATCATTTAAGTTCTTTGTTTACACTTATATCCTAAAAGGACAAATGATGCACTTTGGACTTAATCCAATTAACGTTGGATTCTTAAAAATATATATAAAGGATTTTTATCCTCTATTTATCTCTTAATCCTAATAGAATTATAAGAAAGGGACTTTGTACTCTTAATTCTTAAAATGTAAACAATGACAAGCTATAAATAGGCGGAGTTCTTAAAGCCCTTTCTCATACGTTATTCTGAAGTTGCTGGTGAAACATCTCTGGAAACGTGTGAGTAAACCTTTATTAATCTTTTTATTCATTTTGGTCTTGTGGTTAGTTCAGTATAGTTTTCATTTCGATTATCTGAAGTAGTTATTGCTTTCTTTTAGTTCTCACTTTTTCTTCATTTAACATTTTTAAGTTAAAATTCATTTTCGTTAACTTTTTTTATTGTTTAATATTTTTATAAAAAGTGGTTTCATTTTTATCGATTGTTTAGCAAAATTTATAATGTCGATTGTAAATAATAATTGCCAGTATTGTGGCAGAGCTTTTATAAGAAATGTGGACAAACATGAAAATTCATGCCCCGGCTACCTTACTGCGACGTACTTGTGTTTCCTGCAAAGAAATATTTCAAAATCAAAAGCAATGTGCCAATCATGCACGTCGTTGCCAAAGCGGCTCACCATTTGTAATGACGAAGCGGAGGCGGTTAGAGGCAGCTATGGGGTCTTTGTATGAGATCGAGACTGCGTTGAAAATGTAATGTAACTTGGTACGGGTCAATATGACCCGACGTGAGTAGTTAAGGGTTAAAGGCAATAACGCTTTGAAGATTAGCTTCAGGAAAACTGAATCTGAATATTTGTCTACATTTTCATTTTCAAGTATTGTACCCAGAAAATCATACTCTACGTCTCCTTCATACCAATTCATTCCATGAAGATGATAAGTTAACCATTGATTTGTACGATTAGTTTTGGAGTTAAATTTGAATGATTCTGTCGGTGGTTTGAAAATCCATTGTCGGACACATAAAAAGTACAAATCCAAAACTGCGAGTTCTTTTACAATAAATTCAGAATTGTCGTCTAAAAAACGATGGAGATCTGCTACGCATGACGACATCTGGACGACTGATTCCCTGGAGAGGTTCACGACTAATTTTATACTATTCGACGAACTATGCCAGTTAGTGGATTATATTCGATGACTCTGTCGTGTATAATAAGACAGTAGGCCGTAGTAAGTGGTGGAAAATTAGTTTTCGATTCAAATTCAAGTCTTACATCAACCGGGCCAGTTTTGATAGACTCGCTTTGTTTCGAGCAATCGATCACGACCAACGGTGCCTTTTTCTTGAAATTTTACCAAGAAGATGGCGGATCAAAGTTTTGAGAATCTTCATAGTAAGATTGTTGAAACGCTACATACATGTGATAGAGCAAGGCGTATCGATTAGCAGAGAGATCAATATTCATATCATCGTACGGATAAGATTTACAATTCAGATAGAGTTTGACGTTTGTCAAATCGCAGTGATTGAATTGACTGGAATCATTTCGAAAGTTGTTTTGCCTGTTGCTTTGGAAAGCTAAAATGACATAACGAGGTTTTTCCATTTGACTCGATGTTTTTACTGACCTGATTTGTCTTTTGCTCGCGGGCAAGAGCGGATAGTCGAATAGTTCCCAGCTACGGAAAGGAATCAAGAATGTCCTCCCAGACCTGCATAAGAGCAAGTTTCTATTGCTCATTTACTGTCACATACGGTATCTTCCAACACAGTTTGAGTATCTCTATTTTGCATGGTTCCTGGTTTACGTCTTGTTCTTGTCTTGCTATATTTTTGTAACTATTTTCGTCATATCGACTTCTAATCAAAATTAACTCTTGCTTCACATTCAATATGATCTTTGGATAATCTTAAAAAACTCCAAGCAGCTTCGCTAATGGAATGATAACATTGAATTCACCTTCGGGAGAGGTTAAGTTTGTAGGTTCATCGTTTGGATAAAACCATCCTTGATATGTGAAGGAATTAATATTCCCTCCCCTTGGACTTGGACCCCTTGGACTCCCCTTGGATGAATTCCCTTGGACTCTTACTCTGCATTTGACTGCCTTCATCGTCAATCAAACGAGCCTAATAAGCTTGGATGGGATCCCCAGTTCGATCATTCCTTTATATAGCTCCTCTCGCGATATACTATCAAAGGCTGCCTTGAAATCAAGGAAAAGATGGTCGGTGCTTATCCTGAACTCGATGGTGGACATTGCTTTCATGAAGCCCGCTTGGTAACAGCCTATTTCCCTTCGTGCATGAGGTAGAAGTTTTTCAAAAAGGACTCAAGAGAATATCTTGTAGGCACTGGGAAGTAGTGATATCCCCCAATGATTCGAGCACTCCAGAATGTCCCCCTTTTTGTGAATAGGGCAGATAGTTGTCTCATATCAATCTTCAGGGAACTCTTCCCTGCTCCAGATGTCGATGAGTAGGTTGTGCATGTATTTCACCAGTTCTTCGCCGCCGTACTTAAATAGTTCGTTAGTCAGGTCATCCGGTCCTGGTGCCTTGTTTCTGTTCAAGCTCTCTATAGCGTGTCGGACTTCATCTGGTGGCTCAAGCTCGTCTCCAAGTAACTGCAGCCCATCGCTCTCTGGACTTTCTCTACCTCCTAGCAGTGCACTGAAATGGGTCTTCCATCTGTTCAGTATACTTTCGTTATCCATTAGTAGGGTTCCATACTGATCTCTATATGCATTTGTCTGGGGCTTAAAATTTACATTTTGGAGGGTTCAATTTTAAATTCTTTTCCTGTAAACTTCTTCCAAATTTCGTAGATGGTTTCCAAAATCATTTTTTGACATTACTAAAATGTCGTCAATGTAGACCACACACGATTTAAATTTAAGTCCGGCCAAAACTGAATCGTTTTCTTAATTAAAACCACCGGACTCGCGTAATTTGACCGACTTGGCCTAATTTCTTTTGCAGCCAACATTTCTTCTTACTGTCCCTTTATTATATCCCTTTCTTTAGGTGACACCCTATATGGCGGTTGGTGGACCGGGATTTCATCTGTTTCTCCTTCCGAACTCATGCTTATGCATGCATTTCTTATGTCACTGACGAAAAGGTCTTGATATTTCGTTAACAGATCAATTAGAGATTTCTTTTGAACGTGAGGAATGTCCGGATTAACGTTAAAAGGCAGGTGGTCAGTGGGAGAACAATTGTGATGTAAGCTGAGCACTATAACCGGTAATAAGAGCCCGTCGGTAATAATTTCCGTCCCCTTCCTCGTCTGTCTGTATTCCATTCAATCCAGCGATTACGATTAAAGGGTCAGAATAAAAATTTTCTTCCGACCTGGGAGTTTTTATCGATAAAGTCCTCTTCTAAGTTAATGTTTGACTTATCTTTTTCTAAAAAATCTAAACCTAAAATACCCTGTACACACTTATTATAGATTATTTACAATAATAAACTCATGAGTCAAATTTACAACAATAAACTCATGAGTAAGAATTACTTTATCTAATTGAAGCATTGTGAAAGAACCCCTTTAGCATGCAAATTTTTTCCATCAGCTCTTCTTAATCTTAAATAAACTCAACCCTTTTAATTTCCTCATCCAAGTCATCAACTATTGACGAGTTCAAAATACTTCGGGTAGCCCCCGTATCTACTAAAAGCATCACCTCCTTTTTATTAAAGAACGCTGATAGAACCAAAGAATTTAAATTTGCGTCCGAAACTTTATTTACGAAACAACTAATTTTTCTCTTATGCAATCTGTACTTAGGATTCTTTCCACAGTATTTCTTCTTATGGCCAAATTTTTTAAACAAAAAACATTTTACTTTCTCAACTGCAGTAGCGAACTTGGCCTGGATCGCTACTGCAATTAGTTTGAGCAATTTCTGGCGAAATGGCCTGGTTTGGAGCATTTAAAACAAATTACTGTACCATCATGATTTCTAGATGTTAAATTCCTATTTTTTGATTCAGATTTAATGTATGGTTTTTTGTAATTATTATGTTTAGTATAAAAGTTAGATCTATTATGCTCAGCTCTTATTACCAGCTCTCCGAGTTGGGCCCTGATTTCCTCAATGTCTTGGCTAAGATCCGAGGACCTGCTTCGGCTCTTCTCTTCTAACTTCTGCCTCTCCACCAGGAATGTAGCGGCTTCTGCTCTTCTGATGTTCTCTCGCAGCGCCTCCATAGTCCTGTTGGGTTTTTCGGTGACCCTTGAAAGAATTTCGGATGAAAGACCAGTCATGATGTGGCGATTTTTTTCTCTTTCCGGCATTTTGGGATCTACGACGTATCAAAGTTTGCAGACACTATGGTAGTAGTCCCAAACGGCTTCATTCGGCTTTTGTTCTTTCTTGGTGAGTTCGTAATACGCCGCACCTCCCTGAGTGCTTTGTGAAAATACCTCCGTTATTTCTTTTTTGGCTTCTTCATAATCTGTCCATTCTTTTCCCGCCGTGTCGAACCAGTCCAAAGTGGCATCGCTCCAGTAGCAAGGGAGTAACTTGAAAAACGCTTCGGTGTCCCAACTAGGGATGCGACATCGATGTCGATGTTTCTGAAACATCGATGTTTGTGGGCCAATGTTAACATCGATGTTTTTAGTAGTTAGCTTTCTTTTTTTTTTTTTTTTTTTTTGTTGCGCTTTAGTTCTTTTTAACATAGAAGTTTTTGACAAAAACTAATATGCTCTAAACATCGATGTTATATCTATCAAGCTGTTTTTAACATCGATATCTTTCTCCAAAACATGTTAAAATAGATTTATTTTTGCAGAAGACATCGATGTTTTCAAAAAAGTTGCTTTTAACATCGATGTTTTTGACAAAAACAAAAATGTTTTAACATCGATGTTTTGGAAAAAAAACATCAATATATATGCTCTTAACATGGATGTTTGAACAATAAAAAGTAGTTTTTAACATCAATGACAAAAACAAATATGTTTTAACATCGATATTTTAACAATAAGCTAGTTCTTTTTAACATCGATGTTATATACAAAAACAAATATGCTCTTAACATCGATATTTTAAAAAAAGTTGTTTTTAACATCGATGTTATGACAAAAAATCTGGTGCGTGCTCGCAACACACAACTTTCACTTACCAACTTACTTAGATTAGAAATTAATGCGTTTTGTTAATTTCCACTTCTCAAATGAACAGAACGGCTTTAATTATGAACAATGGTCTGTCATTAAAGGCGTACTCCGCATGCGTGGGCTCAACGAGTTTTATGATTTGACTGAATATTTTTCTTTTTTTCTCCTCTTTATGTTTTCTTTATTTTTATCATATCTCATATTTAGCCATTTCTTATTTTTAGGCGTAAAGAGAGACAGTTAATTTCTCCATATAAACAAAAAGCAAAGGTACTTTATAGGAAACAAACAAACAAAAAAGGCCACAACCAACCCCCCAAAAAAAGCCCCCTCAGATCATTTTAATAATGATAAAGCTTACCTGATATTAAAGAACACCTAATTTTCATTAAACATGACGAATTTGATAAAAATCGTTAAAGCCGTTTTTGAGATCATCAAAAAATGGTAAAAATTGGAAAAAAAATTATGAAATTAAGTGCCCGCATGAAATGTTGGCTATCACATCTTTCGCATATACATAAATCAAATACCCAGTTTGATCAAAATCGTTAAAGCCTTTTTTGAGTAAATAAAAAAAACACGTGAAAATTGTTGAGATAGCAATTTCCACGTGTTTTTATTATTTTCAATTTAGTTGGCATTGGCCATATGTTTTTATACAGTGTATGTACTTGTAACAGAATAAAAGGTTATATGTCTTGTTTTTATTAATTGAACTCTGCTTACTTAAGTGTATATGAACATAATCTGGAAGTTAAAGTAAAACGGTGAACGGAATATTTAACAGGTTATGGGCCCAGGTAAAGTCTATTTGATTTAAATTTATTTAAACTAACTTTACTTGTAATACTGGAAGTTTTGAAAGGTTATATTAAAAATAAGTTGATACCAAGAAAAAAAAATTATGGCAGAGGAAGAGAGACAAAGGCTAAATGATGAAAGATACCACATTCCACTTTTTGATGGTAAGAACTATGATAATTGGAGATTTCGGCTTGAGGTCCTACTGGATGAGAAGAACCTTTTGAATCACGTTACTGAGGAAGTGCAATATCATCAACCCGTTGATGGTGAGACAGCCCAAGCTAAATCAACCCGTGAAGCAGCCAATGATCGCCTTAGACAAAGAGATAAATTCTGTATTCGTCTTATTGTAAGTGCAATAGCAGACAGTTACTTGGAATATTGTCGAGGAAAAAATACAGCTTATGAAGTCTGGAAAACTTTGGAAAATACGTTCCAAAAGAAAGGGATTGCCAACCAACTCAGTTCGAGGAAGGCATTACTGTCAATGCGCCACAACCCTAACACCGAAACATTAGAAGAACATTTTCTAAAATTTGATAAGGAAATTCGTAACTTAAAATCAGCAGGAGGTGATACAGATGAAGTCAGCATTATTTGTCATTTGTTGCTGACATTACCTTCGGAGTACAGTATGGTGGTCACAGCAATAGAAACCTTGTCTGCTAATGGTGAAAATCTAACCCTACCATTTGTTAAAAATAGACTGCTTGATGAAGAATCGAAGAGGACACTTCAAGGGAAGATCAAACCAACGAAGAATGACTCAACCACAGCATTTCAAGCTAACCAGCAAGGTAACCAATGGAAATATAATAAAGGGAAAACAAATTATCTAAACCAGCGGCATCCGAGCAGACCTGGGTCTTCAGCTCCAATTAATAAGGTACCCATTAGAAACAGTACTAATGATAATACTGGAAATTCTAGTTTCAGGTGTCATAACTGTGGAGGATTTGGTCATTTTAGGAAGGATTGTCCCAGTCCTCGGAAATCTCAACAGAACTCTGGAGCACAGAAAAGTGAGGTACACACTGCTACAGAAGAGGAAACTAATTTTAGTTTTTCAGCGGTTGCTAATTCATTGTTTGCTAATGGAGCAGCAGCAGAGAGTGAAGTCATTTGGTGGCTTGATTCTGGAGCGTCAGATCATATGTCTTATCAATATGATTTATTTCAGGAAAGTGTGAAAATAAATCCAGTAAAAATCCAGGTAGCTAAATCTGGACAATCGCTTACATCTACCCAAAGAGGAACAATGAAACTTTTTGCATCTGTCGATGGGAAATGGAGCTCTATCACAATTCCTAACATTCTCTTTGTACCTGATTTGGAATTAAATTTACTCTCAGTTAGGAGACTGGAAATGAATGGATTCAAAATCATATTTGAAAAGGGGCAAGCAACAATATTTAAAGGTAAAGTCAAAGTTGCAGTTGCTTATCGAGTAAATAAATTATATAAGTTAACATTTCAGACTAGCAAGGAAAGGGCATACTTGACAGCTGAAAGTAAGAGATTGTGGCATGAAAGGTACGGTCACATAAACCAAGGAGGGCTACAAAAACTTCAATCCATGGTGGATGGAATAAAGGAAATCAACGCCAAGGAACTGTCTGAACCCTGTGTGGAAGGAAAACTAACTAAACTCCCACACAATCAGACCAGGAAGCGAGCAGCCAGACCACTGGAACTAATTCACAGCGACTTAATGGGACCAATATCTCCTGAATCTCATGATGGAAAAAGGTATGGTATAACATTTATTGATGACTATACTCATTTCACAGCCTTTTATCCCCTAGAGAAGAAGAGTGATACTTTCAAGTATTTTAAGATATTCGAAGCGATGGCTTCAGCACACTTCAAAACCAAAATAAGTCGGTTCAGGTGTGATAGAGGAGGTGAATATATTTCACATGAAATGCAAAAATACTTCGAGGAGCAAGGAATACAATGTGAGTACACTATCAGTTATACTCCTGAACAAAACGGGGTAGCTGAAAGGATGAATAGAACCATTCTTGACAAAGCTAGGTGCATGCTTTTGAGCTCAGGGCTTCCAAAGAAATTATGGGTTGAAGCAGTGAAAACAGCTGTATACTTGATCAACAGAAGTCCCACTGCAGCTCTTCCAGACTGCGTTCCAGCTTCACTATGGTATGGACAAAAACCAGATGTGAGCAAACTAAAGGTATTTGGCTCACTAGCATATCTGCACACTCCAAAGCAGCTAAGTGGAGGAAAATTTGAAAGCCGTTCAAGGAAGTTATACTTGGTTGGCTACTGTCACAATGGCTACAGGTTGTGGTGTCCTGAAAATGAAGAAATCATTGAAGGAAAAGACGTCGTTTTTGATGAAAAACGTACTCTCTTAGAAAGGAAAGTAGCTACTGTTGAATTATCCTGCGATGAGCCTGATGATTTTGTTTCAGAAGAAGGCACAAATTCAAGGGGAGAATTGGATTTGGAACTGAAAAGGGATTCAACTGAAGATGGACTGAGGCATGGAAATCGGGAAAGGAAGCGGCCAGCATATCTAGATGATTATGAGGTTTCATTAAGTGAACTAGCCATGAATATAGTTTCAGATTTTGATGTTCCAGAAACCATTGAAGACATCGAAGGAAGAGAGGACAGTCAGGAATGGAATAAGGCAGTTCAAGAGGAGTTAACTGCACTAGAGGAAAACAATACATGGACTCTAACAGCGTTACCCTCTGGTAAAAGGGCATTAAGTAGTAAATGGGTTTTTCGAATTAAACAAGATGCAAACGGCAATATAGAAAAGCGCAAAGCAAGGTTAGTCATTAAGGGGTGCAGTCAAAGGAAGGGATTTGATTACACGGAAACATACGCGCCAGTGGCACGGCTAGTTACGGTAAGAATTATTTTATCTATTATTAACCAATATGACCTACTGGCAGAACAGTTAGATGTTAAGAACGCCTTTTTGCATGGGACAGTGAAAGAGGAAATATATATGGTGCAGCCGGATGGACTCGTTAAGGAACCAGCTACAGAAAACATGGTATGTAAGCTTAATAAAACACTTTATGGTTTAAAGCAAGCACCAAAAGAATGGAATTCGAAATTTGATAGTTCTGTTCAATCACATGGTTACAAGCAATCACCATATGATAAATGCCTTTATTATAATGATTCCTATGGAGTCATTTTACTACTGTACGTTGATGACATAATAATTGCTGCAAAATCTAATGTAGCTTTGCAGAATTGCAAGAAGCTTTTGAAGTCTGAGTTCAAGATGTCGGACTTGGGTCAACTAAATTATTTCTTGGGAATCAAGATTGAAAGAAGCAATCAAGGCATGTTTTTGAGTCAATCCAAGTACATTAAAATTTTATTGAATCGATTTAAAATGGAAGACTGTTATGCAGTATCAACTCCAATGGAAACAAACCCCCCAAAGGAATTAGTAGGAGAGACTATTGTACACACGAAGCCGTATCGAGAGATGATCGGGTGTTTGATGTATCTCATGTTAACTACACGTCCTGATATCAGTGTGGCAGTTAATTTCTACAGTAGATTTCAGAGCAACGCTACTCTTTCTCAGTGGCTTGGTTTGAAACGTATACTGAGATATCTACAAGGGACATCGGAGATGGGGCTTCAATTTCGCAAGGAATTTAAGAAAAATTCAACAATAAAATGTTTTGCAGATGCAGACTTTGCAGGAAATAATTCTGAAGATAGAAAATCCACTTCAGGTTATCTTATAGAAGTATTTGGTAATAGTGTATTATGGACAACGAGGAAGCAATCGGCAGTCGCTCAGTCCTCAACAGAAGCTGAATATGTGTCTTTGGGAAATGCAGTCATGGATCTAATATGGCTTAGAAATCTACTTCTGGATTTGGGTGTTGAAGTTCATGAACCAATCGAAATTTTCGAAGACAACCAATCCACTATTCATTGCCTGGACAAGTGGGACGAAAAACGATTGAGACATGTGGATGTGAAGTACAACCTTGTTAAAGACATGTATAAAAATGGAGTACTGAAGGTTATTTATATCCCAACAGATGATCAGAAGGCTGACATCCTAACGAAACCGCTAGGTGGAAATAAATTCAAAAGGCTTCGAGAGAGTCTAGGTGTTGCTAATTCCCTAACAGAAGGAATGGAAGCTGGTTAAATTGAAGGGGAGTGTTGAGATAGCAATTTAACCTGTTATTATTATTTTCAATTTAGTTGGCATTGGCCATATGTTTTTATACAGTGTATGTACTTGTAACAGAATAAAAGGTTATATGTCTTGTTTTTATTAATTGAACTCTGCTTACTTAAGTGTATATGAACATAATCTGGAAGTTAAAGTAAAACGGTGAACGGAATATTTAACAAAAATGATACAAAATTTATGAAGTAAAGTCCCCCCTCCGGTTGATCAATTTTGATGAAATGTTGGCTATCACATTTTTGGCATATTTTTTTTTTTTTCTTTTTTTTTCGGTTGGCTCACAGACCTTGGAGATCTTTAGCCGCCTCAACTAGCCTATTCCACCTCTGTCTATCTTGGGCGATGGCTTTCCAGTTCACCACTCGATGTTCGGTGGCTTCCTTCTTGATTATGTCAGCCCATCTCGTTCTGGGTCTCCCTCGCGGTCGGGTACCGACCACTGTTGCGTTCATCGTCATGTTGAGGGAGCCTGATGGGTTGCTCCTTGCCACGTGTCCCGCCCATTTTAACCTCTTAGCTCTCATATCGTGCGCTATCGATTGTCGGGTTTCCCCTATAATCTCTTCTTTAGTCTTTTTTCTCCAGAGTCCCAGTTCATTATCCCACTTCGGGCCTACAATTGTCCTTAGCACCTTCCTTTCGATTCTTGCTTGTAAGGTTCTGGTCAGTGTCCAAGTTTCGCACCCATACATTAGCACGGGTTTGATTATTGTGTTGTAGACCCTGATTTTCAGTGGGCGGCAGATTTTCTTAGATCTTAGGACTCGAGAGACCGAGAAGAACGCACGATTGGCACTGGCTATTCGTTGATCGACCTCTGTTAGTTGGTCGTTTATTGAGGTTACTGTAGATCCGAGGTATTTGAAGTTATCTACTTTAGGGAAGGTATATCTTCCTACACTTATATCGTCGATTACGTGTAGGTTCCGGCTTACTATCATGTACTTCGTCTTATTTTGATTAACTTGTAAGCCGATGTCTCTCGCTGAATTGATCAGGGAACCGGCGAGTGACTGAATGTCTTCTTTCTTACTTCCTAGCACAGTCACATCATCCGCATAGGCGAGGAACTTATGCATTTTCCCCACGTAGACTAAAGAGGAGCATTTTTGGCATATACATACATCAAATACCCAGTTTGATTAAAATCGTTAAAACCGTTTTTGAGTAAATAAAAAAAAATACATGAAAATTATACAAAATTTATTAAATAAAGTCCCCCCTCCGGCTGATCAATTTTGGTGAAATTTTTACAGTCATATCTCAGGCATATAAATAGATCAAATACTCAGTTTAATCAAAATCGTTAGAGCCGTTTTTGAGAAAATCGAAAAAAACTTAAAAAGTTATTAAATAAAGTACCCCTCCCTTTGAGCAATTTTGATGAAATTATTGCTGTCACATCACGGGCATATACTAACACTAAATACCTAATTTCAGGTTCGTACTGTTTATAGTTTTTGAGCTAGTCTGTACACACGCACACGCACACGCACGCGCACGCACGCACGCACGCACGCACGCACGCACCCACACACACACAAACACACAAACAAACACACACACACACACACACACACACACACAACATTCTGTACATAATGTATAATTATAATGTACATGATGCATAATTCTATAAAACATTCTGTACATAATGTTATGTACGATGCCGTGCTCAGACTTCCTATGCCAGAAGGAATTACCACGCTGGGATTCGCAGACGATCTTGCGATCATTGTTCGTGGAAAGCTTTTGGAAGACATAACATTATCATTATTAATATATAAAAACATCGATGTTTTCTACATAGTTGGTTTTACATAATCATTTATTAAATATTCAACTGTTAGGACTTAAACATCTTGATTATAGCTAAAAAATTGATGTTAAAAACAACTTTTTATTGTTAAAACATATTTGTTTTTGCAGAAAACATCAATGATAAAACAACATCGATGTTTTAAATAAAGTTGTTTTTAACAAAAACTAAAATGTTTTAACATCGATGTTTTGGACAAAAAACATCAATATATATCCTCTTAATCTCATTGATGTTGAAACATGTTTTAACAATAAAAAGTTGTTTTTAACATGGATGTTTTTGACAAATATAATTATGTTTTAACATCGATGTTTTGGACAACATCAAATATATTTTAACATATTTGTTTTTGCAGAAAACATCGATGTCTTAAAAAAAGTTGTTTTTAACATCGAAGTTATATAAAAAAAAAATACGTTTTTACGTCGATGTTTTGGACGAATAACATCAATTTATATGCTCTTGACATCGATGTTAAAAACATCATGCAACCACAATTATAAAACATCGATGTTTTAACAATAAAAAGTGGTTTTAAACATCGATGTCAAAAACAAACATGTTTTGACATCGACGTTTTGGATAAAAAAAATTTGTTATAACATCAATGTTTTGGACAAAAACAAGTATATTTTTTAACATCGATGTTTTAATAATAACTAACTTCTTTTTAACATCGGTGTTATATATAAAAACAAATATACTCTTAAAATCGATGTTTTAACTATAACAAAGTTGTTTTTAACATCTATGTTTTTGTCCAAAACATCAATGTTAATACATATTTGTTTCTACAGAAAACATCGATGTTTTAAAAAAAATTGTTTTAACATTCTTGTTTTCTTTTTTCTTTTGGAATTTTTGTGGGTTCAGTTATGGTCAATGCTCTGTGTATGAGTGTTGCAATGATCCCTCTCTTTTGTGATGGATGATGGTGAGAATCTGCGTGTAAATATCTGTCCGTGTGGGTCGGTTTCCTATAAACTGAATGTCCTAATGTGAGGTCTTCCTTCTTTTCTACTAGTACGTCCAGGAAAGGTAGCTTGTTGTCCTCCTCGGTCTCCATTGTAAACTGTATGTTGGTGTGTATGTGGTTGATGTGATGAAGAAACTCTTTAAGCAATTTTTCTCCGTGCTCCCATATTATGAAGGTGTCGTCTACGTAGCGATACCAAACAGCTGGTTTGAACTTGGGTCTTTTTAGGGCTTCTTCTTCAAAATGTTCCATGTATAGATCAGCTATGACAGGACTTAGTGGGTTGCCCATGCTTGCTCCTTCTTTTTCTTGTAATACTTCCCGTTGAAGAGGAAGTATGCCGTCTTCAGACATATCTAGGCCAGTTTCAATTCCTCCACTGTAAGGATCTTCTGTAGTAACGGTATAGTTTCATCAATAGGAACCTTAGTGAACAATGATTTTACATCAAAGCTCACCAGGATACTGTTTTCTGAAATTTTGAGCTCCTTAATTTTCTCGATGAAGTCTTTAGAGTTCTTGATGTGGTGTTCTGAGTTTCCTACGTGTGGTTTGATGATTTGTGTGAGGTGTTTTGCAATGTAGTAAGTGGGTGATCCTATTGAGCTGACTATGGGGCGCATAGGATAGTTGTCTTTGTGGATTTTGGGTAGTCCGTAGAGTCTGGGTGGGACTGGGTCGGATCTCGTAAGTTTCTTCAGAGACTGGTGGTTTTCAGGGAATCTTTTCATTATGTCTGTCAGTTGCTTGTTTACGTCTTTGGTGGGGTCCTTGTTTAGTTCTTCATATGTCCCGTCAGTGAGAAGATTTAACATTTTAGAAATGTAATCTTCTTTAGTCATTATTACCGTGGAATTTCCTTTGTCTGCTGGTAAAATAACTAGGTCTTCACGGTTCTTGAGTTCGCTGAGGGCTCTTCTTTCTTCTTTACGTAGGTTGGGTTTCGGCGGTCTGGCTTCTCGCAGGATCTTGCTGACGTCTTGACGGATTGCTTCTGCTGTGAGGTCTTCCATGTCCTTTACTACTGCTTCGACGCTGGTGATGATTTTCTCAACCGGTATGCGTTTGGGAGCTACAGCAAAGTTGAAACCTCTTTGAAGAACGGAGACAGCTTCTGGAGGAAGTTCTTGTGACGTGAGGTTGATGACCGTGTTCCTTAGCGATTCTCGGTAGGGATCCAGTTTGTTTCGCTCTGAGGCCAGCTTCATGAATTTCCGTTTCTGTATGGAAGTGTGGGTTCTTCTGATCTTCTCTGCTGCCAACCAGATGGCTCTGTCGGTTTTGGTCCAGTCTTCAGCGGCAAGTTATATTGGCCCTGAAGAAGCCCTCAGCGAACTCAAGAACCGTGAAGACCTAGTTATTTTACCAGCAGACAAAGGAAATTCCACGGTAATAATGACTAAAGAAGATTACATTTCTAAAATGTTAAATCTTCTCACTGACGGGACATATGAAGAACTAAACAAGGACCCCACCAAAGACGTAAACAAGCAACTGACAGACATAATGAAAAGATTCCCTGAAAACCACCAGTCTCTGAAGAAACTTACGAGATCCGACCCAGTCCCACCCAGACTCTACGGACTACCCAAAATCCACAAAGACAACTATCCTATGCGCCCCATAGTCAGCTCAATAGGATCACCCACTTACTACATTGCAAAACACCTCACACAAATCATCAAACCACACGTAGGAAACTCAGAACACCACATCAAGAACTCTAAAGACTTCATCGAGAAAATTAAGGAGCTCAAAATTTCAGAAAACAGTATCCTGGTGAGCTTTGATGTAAAATCATTGTTCACTAAGGTTCCTATTGATGAAACTATACCGTTACTACAGAAGATCCTTACAGTGGAGGAATTGAAACTGGCCTAGATATGTCTGAAGACGGCATACTTCCTCTTCAACGGGAAGTATTACAAGAAAAAGAAGGAGCAAGCATGGGCAACCCACTAAGTCCTGTCATAGCTGATCTATACATGGAACATTTTGAAGAAGAAGCCCTAAAAAGACCCAAGTTCAAACCAGCTGTTTGGTATCGCTACGTAGACGACACCTTCATAATATGGGAGCACGGAGAAAAATTGCTTAAAGAGTTTCTTCATCACATCAACCACATACACACCAACATACAGTTTACAATGGAGACCGAGGAGGACAACAAGCTACCTTTCCTGGACGTACTAGTAGAAAAGAAGGAAGACCTCACATTAGGACATTCAGTTTATAGGAAACCGACCCACACGGACAGATATTTACACGCAGATTCTCACCATCATCCATCACAAAAGAGAGGGATCATTGCAACACTCATACACAGAGCATTGACCATAACTGAACCCACAAAAATTCCAAAAGAAAAAAGAAAACTCCGGACCGCCCTCAAAAAGAACGGATACTCGGACGAAACCATAACATCCGAATTCATCAAACAAGAATCCAAAACTAACAACCATCTTCCTGAAGAAAATGAAACAGAAAAGAAGCTCATAGCTGTCATCCCCTACATACAAGGCACCTCGGAAAAAATAGCCAGAACACTTACAAAAAACAACATCAAAACAATCTTCACCACAGACAGGAAAATTGGACAGATCCTGCCCAATCCAAAGGACAATCTTGGACTCAACAAACCTGGACTTTACAGCATCCCTTGCTCATGCGGTAAACAATATATAGGACAGACAGGAAGGAACATCTCCACACGACTGAAAGAACATATTGCCGCAGTTAAGAAAATACAGACGGATAAATCCGCCATAGCAGAACACTTTCACAATACACAACACACTATAGCCTTCGAAGACACCAAAGACATAGTTAGGATTGATAACTACCACCACAGATCCATCAGGGAGGCTATAGAAATCATAAAACAACCAAACAATATAAACAAAGAAGACGGATACAGACTTAGCAAAAACTGGTACCTTGCACTAAATAACATTAGACAACACAACGTATCTCAGAGAGCTGACGACATCCCCCCTCCCCTACCCCCTCCACCTGACCACGCCCCCTCGGGCGCTAGCCAATGGGAACACAGACTTCGCCCCCGACGGAAGATTATAAGTTACTGATCCCCTTCTCCACTCTCATTCTTATATTGGCCCTGAAGAAGCCCACAGCAAGATGGGTGAAAGCTTGGTCGCTGGAAAACCTATGACATGGTCAAACCCTGAAGAAGAAATGCAGACAATGGATTCGGACCATGGAAGCCTTAAACAACAGCATATAAATTGTTGTTTTTTGTTCAAAACATAGATGTTTTCTGCAAAAACAGATATGTTTCCTCGTCGATATTAAAAACAATATTTTATTTATATCAATGTATATCTTTATATCAATGATTTTAACATCGATGTTAAAAGCATATATATTGATGTTTTTTGTCCAAAACACGTCGATGTAAAAACATATGTGTTTTTGTCATAACTTCGATGTTAAAAACAACTTTTTTTAAAACATCGATGTTTTCTGCAAAAACAACAATGTTAAAATATATTTGTGTTGCCCAAAATATCGATTTTAAAAAATATTCATACTTGTCAAAAACGTCGATGTTGAAAAGAACTATTTATTGTTAAAACATGTTTCAACATCAATGAGATTAAGAAAATATATATTGATGTTTTTTGTCCAAAACATCGATGTTAAAAGCAACTTTTTTGAAAACATCGATGTAGTTTTAATCATTGATGTTTTCTCCAAAAACATCTTAGATATAGCTAAAACATCGATGTTAAAAACAACTTTTTATCGTTAGAACATCGATGTTAAGAGCATATATATTGATGTTTTTAGTTCAAAACATCGATGTTAAAACTTTTTCGTTTTTGTCAAAAACATCGATGTTAAAAACAATTTTTTTCAAAATATCGATGTTAAGAGCATATTTGTTTTTGTATATAACATCGATGTTTTCTGCAAAACAAAATATGATTTAACATCCATGTTTTAGACAACATTGTTATAGTTAAAACATCGATGTTAAAAATTTATGATGTCTAAAACATCGATGTTAAAACAAATTTTTTTAAAACATCGATGTTTTCTGTAGAAACAAATATGTATTAACATTGATGTTTTGAACAAAAACATAGATGTTAAAAACAACTTTGTTATAGTTAAAACATCGATTTTAAGAGTATATTTGTTTTTATATATAACACCGATGTTAAAAAGAAGTTAGTTATTATTAAAACATCGATGTTAAAAAATATACTTGTTTTTGTCCAAAACATTGATGTTATAACAAATTTTTTTTATCCAAAACATCGATGTCAAAACATGTTTGTTTTTGACATCGATGTTTAAAACCACTTTTTATTGTTAAAACATCGATGTTTTATAATTGTGGTTGCATGATGTTTTTAACATCGATGTCAAGAGCATATAAATTGATGTTATTCGTCCAAAACATCGACGTAAAAACGTATTTTTTTTTTATATAACTTCGATGTTAAAAACAACTTTTTTTAAGACATCGATGTTTTCTGCAAAAACAAATATGTTAAAATATATTTGATGTTGTCCAAAACATCGATGTTAAAACATAATTATATTTGTCAAAAACATCCATGTTAAAAACAACTTTTTATTGTTAAAACATGTTTCAACATCAATGAGATTAAGAGGATATATATTGATGTTTTTTGTCCAAAACATCGATGTTAAAACATTTTAGTTTTTGTTAAAAACAACTTTTTTTAAAACATCGATGTTGTTTTATCATTGATGTTTTCTGCAAAAACAAATATGTTTTAACAATAAAAAGTTGTTTTTAACATCAATTTTTTAGCTATAATCAAGATGTTTAAGTCCTAACAGTTGAATATTTAATAAATGATTATGTAAAACCAACTATGTAGAAAACATCGATGTTTTTATATATTAATAATGAAAAATAAACATGCTTTGCACTCAAACATCGATTTAAATACGTTTGGGCACTAATATGTTAATGTTTAAAGAGCGTATAAATTAAAAAACATCTATGTCGAAAAACATCGATGTTCTTTAACATCGATGTTTTGTGGTCGATGTTTAATAGACATCGATGTTTTGATTATAAAAACATCGATGTTTTGCCGTCGATGTCGCATCTCTAGTCCCAACCATTCGCCTTCGCCATCCTTCCAAAATGTCGGGAAAATCTTTTAGGGTCCACTCCAATACGGCCGCTAAAAGTGGGGACCGGAATATTAACTCTCACAGGCCTTGACCCGCCTGCCCCTGGCCTGCCTCAGCCTCACTCTGCCTGTCCCAGACTCTCTCCATCGCAGACTCAGATCGCCTGTCTCTCCCAGACCTAGACTGCCCCTTCTACTCCCTGGGCCAGCCTCCTCTAGGAGTTCCCCCTCTCTCTCAGGGTCTCCTAGGTTCAATGGCCTGCTTAGCTTTTCAGCTATGGTTTTTCACGTAACAGTATATTTATAGGTTTACTATTGTATTATGTAAATTTAAAAAAGAATAAGTTTATTTTAATGTGTTACTTACTTGCAGCAAAAGCAGTCTAGTATTACCTAATTATCTGAAATATGTATTATCTACACTAAAAAATATCTTTGCGAAAAAAAAAATATTAAATTAATTTAAAGCAAATTTTTAGTTAATAGATGTACCTTGATCTAATCGTTACCACGGTAACATCAACGTAAACATAAGGACTTGATTTTTGTTTCATATTACATTTTTTAGCTCGTTAATATTTCTTAAAGTAGTATCATCAAAAGATATTTAAAACCATGTGACTCCAAAAGAGGTATGTGACTTTATTGATTATTTTATTTTTATTTTTTGACTAATATTTTATTATAGTTTTGATATTTACGGCCTAAATATTATATTGTTTTGGTAAAGAAAATAATATAAGGAGCTATTACTATGCGTTTTTTTATTATTTCAGGTTATTTATATATTCAACATCTATTCAACTGTCCTTTTTATTTTTCATTTATAAGTACAACGTTTCGGACCTTTGTCCATTTTCAAGTATCTAAAAACATTGTTTTTATGTTTTTAGATACTTGAAAATGGACAAAGGTCCGAACCATTGTACTTATAAATGAAAAATAAACAGGACAGTTGAATAGATGTTGGATATATAAATAACCTGAAATAAGAAAAAAACACATAGTAATAAAAAATAGAATATCCAAAGAGATTTGAAGGAAAAGAAAAAACAAGAAGAGGAAAAATAAGGAGCTATGTTAATGAAACAATAAAGTTAACAATGTTTACAAAAAAAAAAAAAAAATTATGTTCATACTAATAAATGTATATTTATATAGATTTTTACACGTTTTTCACTGCCAGCAAAACTGCTCAGAACTTTTAAATGATCAGAAATCCGAATTAAATACACTAAAAATTATCTTAGAAAAAAAAATCATGCATATATATATATATATATACATATCAAAAAGCCTCAAAATAAGTTTTTCACCAAATAAAAGTCCCTAGCGTCCTCGAGAGTCAAAAATGTATCATTTGATTTAAAATTTAATGAAGCGTTTGCGGATTGCGGTCTCATTTTTTTTCTTCTTATTATAAATTAATAAAATCGACTTATAGCACAAATTTCAGTAAATTAGCGGATCAAAATGGTACAAATCTATAAATGTAATACTTAGGCTTGATGACCCGAGGGTTTTACGCCTCTAAGCCCCAACAAACAAACAATGGTTCAAATTGCATTTTAATGGTTTCTAAGAGGGCTTTATGAACCATATGCTCTCCAGTATATTGGTCCAGCGTTTTAAATCTCTAACTTACTGTATTTAAGAAAAGGCATGGATTAGGCCCCTATGCTGCATGGGACTACATATTTTTTTGTTGCCTTTTTTGGATACAAACTCATTTCATGTTGTTGTTATCATTTAAAAGACTACATTTTCTCCTCCAGTGTCAGAAAAATAACTGTGACAAAACACCTGATGAGCTGTCATTGAAAAAAAAAAATGGGACCTTTAATAATAGAGATGCTTATGATGTATACTTATTTGACTTACAACACATTATTTATTTACTCCAGAAAAATCTCTTCCTAATTTAATTTTGACAGATTTTTCTGCAGGAAAAATCTCTGCTTCCTTTAATTTTGGCAGATACAGCAAATCTCTAAGCAAAGTTTCTTTAGGTACAAAATTAGTCTTGTATTTTGTCTATTTTTCTTGTGATATAAGGGTACTCTTCTGGTAAGTTCACAAGTTTTATTAAACCTGGAACATTATGGATCAGCATTTGGGTAGGTATTTGGACAAAAAGCTTGTATGCCAATAGCATTATCTTTATCAATCTCATGCATGGTTGCCACGCTTTTCTCAAGGCGAGTAAATCTGGCTTCATTATTTTTTAAAGTATACTTGAATTATTCATCTTAACTATGGGACCAATCCATAAAATATGACACAGACAATTTGAACTTACTTTAGTATTCACCATAGCTTATTTGCTTACAAAAGTTTTTGATAGCCTCATTTTTATTTTCCATCACATCATCTTATTTCTTATTTGTATGAGCAGCCAAAGGTATGAAGAGTTTGCTACAATGATTCCGCTAATGATAACTAACCTCTATACAGCACACTGCTGGATTCTGTGATAGTTATTGTAATCCGTCATTGATCCCTTTTTGTGAATCGTAATAAGAATAGATTCTTTCCACTCTTTGGGTATTTTTTCCTGTTCCCAATGTATTTTAGAGATCCCAGCTTTTCTGCATGCCTTGATTAGTTCACTAGGAATATTATCTGTTCCCAATGCTTTATGCGATTTTAATTTTCCAGTTACTATTTCAACTTCTTATTTACTTGGTTCTACTATTAACGGTTCAGCACTCTGATATTCCAAAGGAGAAGATAAACTATTATTTTCCCTATTATATGTCTACCCGATCGGCCAAGATATTGTTATTTTCATGCCTGATTAACCAATTCCCTTTCTAATTAAATAATAAAATATACAAATTACAACAAACAAAAATTCTATTGGTTAATAAAAGAGAACAAAAATTCTATTGATTAATAAAATCTATGCAAGAACTATACATACCAAAAAGTCATCTTCAACATTAGATATTACAAAAAAATGAATAATATCATGAGATGATTCGGATCCGTCATGAGCATAAAACAGTCTACCTGCAGCAATTTGAGATGGTGTAAATCGAGAAACATTACTTTCAGTTATATTCTGTATAGAATCAAATAAAATTAATGATCCATGTTGAGGGCCTGAGGAAACTTCATACACAAGTGATTTCACAAAGCTTACATTAATATTCAATTCAGAGAGGAGGATAGGTGCTCTACCTCCTTCCATTACCTGGAAAGTTAATGAAATTTAATAAAATAATATAAAGTTCGTAGTTCCAATATTTGGACAAAAATCATACCTTTAAAGGATTTATAATCAATTTTACTGAATGAGGCAGATCTCTTTTCGGTGTATATATAAAATTAATACTACTAGAAACTACAACTGAACAGTGTTCAGCTAAAACATCATACATGATAGAATCATTTAAGGAAGCATAGGCAGTTCGCAACATTTTATACTTAATGCGATTTTGATTTATGTCTTCTTGTGTAAAATTATCATCCAGAACTAATCTCTCTTCACTAGATTTAGAAAAGTACAAGTTTCCAAATACAGGCAATTTTTTAATAGTATATTTTATTTTTTCAGGCATAGTTAATTTAGGAAACGTTCTATATGATAAACTTGCTTCATCCAGATAAACTTCAGACTCTCCATTCAAATAAAAAGGCAAATAGTTTTCTTCAGTTAAGTTTAACTTGATGAAAGTTAAATGGAATTCAAAAACACTTGATAATTCAATCTCTTCAGTTGAAAGCACAAACTAGAAAAAAATACATAAATTTAAATATGATTCCTTAATAAGAAACAAATTAGTTAAATAGAATATGTATTAAAATTGCTAATGTAGACAGCCTCTTTTATATTTTTATAAATAAGCAGAGGCTAGGTAAAAAAATACAGAAAAGATAATTAGAAATAAATGTATTTAATTATACATTCTGGTCAATAATGGATTAAAAAAAAAAAAATGACAGAATAAAAATCAAAGATTAAATATTTTTGAATTTGTGAAGGAAAAAAAAAAAAAAAAGATGTATGTAGATGAAAAGTGATGGTTTAAAAGGGAGAAATGCTTTATTTCAAAAACAAAACAAGCTGAGCTGCCCAAATACATTGGGTTGCTATATGACACAGCATACCGATCAATATTAAAATACATGAATACATAAAGTTAAAATACATCATTACATTTTATTTTATAATTATAATATCATAGTATTTTTTTTTTCTCCTTTCCCTATTTTTTCATTTTTTATTTATTTTTCTTCTTTTTCCATCTATATCTTTTACAGTTTTGTTTTTCTTTGTTATTTATTTATTTATTTTTTTTTTATTTCACCTTTTCTCTTCTTCTGCATTTCATTCCATTTTCTTTCTTTTTTCTTCTTCTTCCTTCTTCCTTCCTATTTCTCATAATCCTAGTCCTTTTCTTTTTTAGCGCTTACTCCCTCTCTTAATGCTCACACCATAAGTAGGCACACATACAGAGCCGCTCGAGAAAAAAACCCACAAAAAAGATATATAACAATAAAAACCTTATAAGTATCTGATAAATAAAGAAATAAATATGTACATAAATAGATAAATAAATAAATAACTATATAAACAGATAGATAAATAATTAAATAAAAATAAATAAATAAAAAGATAGACTTGGACGAAGTTGGACTATGAATCAATTTCCATACAGATGGTGGTGAATAATTCCCAGGGAGTCTAGGATTATCTATTCGGCCAACACCGCAATATCTCTCATTTCGACACCTAGGTCTTCTAGAAAGCTCCTTGTTCTGTTAGGGATCGTTCCACGAGATCCGAACCAGAGGCCCCTAACGGAGAACTCTCTCTCACCGAAGGTCTCGAGGAACTTCTCTTTAAGGAAAGGGATGCACTTTACGTAGATCTCTCTCTTTTCCCTTTCCACATCACCCGCCTGGTCAAGGTCATTGTTCTCAAATCTAACTTAGGAGGATTAGTGCTTTCTTTCCAGTCTTGGGGAAGGCGACAATGTCTGCATACCTCGTGAATCCATCTGCATCTATACAGTAGACCTCGTCGAAGCAGGCGAAGTTCCTCTCTTCCAGGAGCTTTGTAAGTTCATATTTAACCCTATGGTGCCGGCGAGTTATGAGGAGAGAGTTGTTGGGGCATTTTCCCAGCACATAGGATCAATCCCAGTCCTCGATATCTCCTTGGTGCGTAGAGCATCGCTGTAGAGGTGTTGGCCGGTAGCCCGATTATGGCTTTGATACTCCTCCGAATGTTGGTATCTACTCCTTCCAATATATCGGGGCGTATCTTTGTAAGGGGCGCTGTCTGGAGAGGAAAGGTAAGACCCGGGAACACATACTGATTGACAACATTGACCTTCTGCTCAGGTTTGAGCAAACTAGAGCTAACTAATTTATCTAGGTTCGCAGTTATCTTTGCTACCACCTCATCATTAAAGATCAGCTCCCCCGAGAACGAGCATCCCAAGTATTTTATTCTTTCATCCATTTTAACAGTCTTGATGCAGTCTCCGTTCTCCAGGGAGAGCGTCGATGGCAGCAGCTATCCTTTATCTATAATAATGCCAATGCTTTTAAGCGTATTTATAGCCAGACCGATTTCTGATAGTATCCTCTGAGTGCTGTTGATAATTCTCTCTGCTGCACCCTTGTCGCGCGCTGAAACAGCCTGGTCGTCCGCAAATCCTGTGAGGACCACATTTTCTTGGTCACTTAGTTTATAACCGAACCTTTCGGAAAATTTTCGGTCACACAGGTCGCGGTAGAGGTGATCTATGGCCAGGTTGAACAGCGAAGGCGACAAGAATCCGCCCTGAGGCACTCCTCTGAGCACACTGATTTAAAAATAAGCTAATTTAAAAATTAAGTAGATAGACATATCACTTTTTTATTGGTTCTACATATATAATGTTACTCAGGGCTAACAGGCATCTATAACCTTCCACTATTCTTCCCTTCACACCATCAGTTGGATCACTTTTCTCTAATACTTGGGCACCAAGGTATTTAAAGTTATTACATGCCTTATTGGTGTTTTCTAATTGGATCTGGGTAGCTTGATATAAATTCCTTTTCGACTTCATTTATACTGCTTTACTTTCATTTATCTCCAGACCAATACTGCTAGCAGCTTCTTGAAACTCCTGGAAAGCACCCACTAAAGCAGCTTATTATGCTCTGGAATCACAACATTGTCCGTGTAAGCTAGTTTCTGCAGCAATCTGTTTAAATAATGCCCGTGGGATTCATTGTAATTGCCCTTGCTTTTTCTAGGGCCAAGTTAAATAAAATTGGTGAAAGCAGGTCTCCTTGCCTTAATCCTACTTTTACAGGGAATTCTTTAAAAGAAACATTATGCATCTTTACAAGCTTTTTTGATATTTCAAAACACCTCAGTATATTGGCAAAACCTTGTTTTGCAGGGTTGGCAAATAAGTCCTTTCGGTTTTCCAGGGTGAAATAAAATTCAGTGTATTATTGACATAAAATTTATTTTAATCCACAATATATTGACCATTATTAAATATGACTTTTTCCCATATTTCCACTAACTGCATAAGGCAATGTTCATAGAATGTCTGAGGTTTATTGTTAAAAAACTGATCCAAGTGGTTTTTGATGTCCTCTTCCTTTAGGAATTTCTTTCCATTCATGGAGTTCTGCATTGACCGGAATAAGTGGTAGTCGCTTGGAGCTAGGTCTTTAGAATAGGGAGGGTGGGGCAGAAGGTCTCATCCAAAGCTTAGATGACAAAAGGTATCATCTACATTGACAGCTAGTTTATATTGACATATCTTTATATCTTCATCTATCTCCAGCTCCAGTATAATATTACGTAATATATTACGTGCTTGTTCGACAGTTGTACAACTTCTCTATTCAACCTCTATATCAGCATGTCAACAATTGAAGAAAAATTCAATGTATTGATCGAAAAAATATCAGGCCTAGAAATAAAACTAGATGAAAGCAGACGAAACCAAGAGGAAGAAATTAAAGAAATAAAAACCCAGGTTAGCCAACTAAAAACTAATATTCAGAATTTTAGAGAAAGAGAGAAAAATCTAACTCGAAAGAAAAATATAATAATGTTTGGCTTAAATAGAGAAAATATATCTGTAATGAATAACATGATAATAGAAATAATAAAATACATCATACCAAACTTTCGACCGTATGATATAGTAGAAATAAGCATAATCAACCCTAAAAATAAAAACGGCCCAATAATAGTTAAACTAAATTCATTATTTTTGAAAAAAGATATCATGAAAAATAAATTTAAATTGGCAAAATCCGATGAATTTAAAGCAATAAAAATTAAAGACGATTTGTCAAAGTCTATTAGAGATATCAGAAGAGAATTATTCCCGTTCATGAAAGCAAACTGGGAGAAAGGAAATAAGGCTATCCTGAGGCATGATAAACTTCTCATAAATGACCAACTTTTCACTTGAGATTTAAAATCTCAAGAAGCTTTAAATAAAAAAAGGGAAAGAAGTGAAGATAGAGACGGAGATATATTTGTAAAAAATACGTGCAAAAAAACAGAGCAAATGTCTAAAGAGAAAAGAAAGAAAAGAAACTTAGGAGAAATGAATTTAATAGATGCACCTTAAACTCAAGAACATTGTTAGGTGACAATAGAAAACTAGAATTGGATCAGGCTCTAAAATACTTGAAATGGGACGTAATAGGATTATCTGAGATAAGAAGGAAATTCAAAACTATCATAGAAAGTAAAGAAGGTATACTATTTGCCCACACAAGTTCAGATAAAGGTCTAGGAGGAGTAGGGTTTATAGTAAGCAATAAATGGAAAACTAAAGTAACTGATTTTGAGGAAATAAGCACAAGAATAGCAAAGTTGACAATTAATATAGGTACAAGTAAAAAAATAGTTCTGATTCAGGTTTATGCACCCACAGCTTCTGCTGCAGAGGAAGAAAAAGAAAATTTTTCAATGATGTACAACATACTTTGGACAATTCAAGAAACTTTAAACACTCCATCATAGCAATGGGAGACTGGAATGGAAGGGTTGGAAAACGTGTTATTGGAGAAGAATCTATAATGGGAAGCTCCTGGTATGAAACGAGAAACATGGGAGGAGAATTACTTGTTGATTTAATTTAAAAAATATATAAAAACATTTCATGTAAAGAGAAAATAAAATAAAATCAATGTAGTTTATAGGTTTTGGTTTAAAATAAATAAAAGGCCCTTCCATAAGTTTACAAAAATATATTAATAAAGAAAAAAAGGATTAAAAAAAAATAAATTGATAACATTTAACCCACAAAATTAACATACAAATATTCAAAGAAAAAAAAAGAAAAAAAGTAAATTAGATATCTAAGAACAAAAAAATAAATTAACTTATTTACAAAATAATGAAAAAAAAAAAATAAATGAATCTAACGCTTTGTAACCAAATTAAATAAAATAATTGTCCACTAGACTAGATCTTCTTCTTCGAGAAAAAAAAAAAGAATAGATGTTCTTCGACGTTGTATATTCTCATTAGAAAAATTGGTGAGTAAGGAGGATCCTACCTTAATTAGAAATTCTCAGTAAATCCACCATTGTGTTGTATACACATCGTCCTTGTAAATATTATAGATCTTGATATGCACGATCTTAATATATTGAAGATGAGATGAGATGAAATAATAATGGTGGGTGAGGGCACGATTGGTGAGGATATATATCAGTGTGCCCATACAACTGGCATACTATGACTGGCCCCGGACTTATCGCCATGTTTGTGGTCCTTAATACCACTAGACACCATCATACACCATATATATGATATTGTTTCTTAATAATATTCGAAATAAACACGCTATTTACAATATACATATAATTATTATTTATTAAGCAATAAATTAATGAGTAATAAAGAAAGAAAAAATCATTATAACAAATAAAAGGGCCTGGGATAAAAATAAAATTACTTAAGAGAAAAATAAAGATAAAATAGAAATTAACTAGGGCTTTAACACAATGATAGTATAATGGCTAACATTTTAATCATTCTTTTTAAGTTTAAACACTCAACCTAGATGTTTTATTGATAACGAAAGCTTGAGAACATTCATCTTTTCTAAATTTACTCCTCGTAAATTAAGAAATTAAGCTTACTCAAAACGCCAGTATATTTTTGTTATTTAAATACATTATTGAAAAAAAAAATTAAAATACACTTTTAGCACAACTTTTTTTAGTTTTTTGTGATTTTCTCGAAAACGAAGCGAAAACGAGGCATATGCCAGAGGACTTTTTTTCTTAGTTTTTCGATCCTCTATCCATTCCTGAAGGGGGGGACACCCTGTATATATATATATATATATATATATATATATATATATATATATATATGTATGTATATAAGTTAGTGTTTTTTTTGTTCAGAAGAAATAAATGTAAGAGAAAAGTTAAGAGGAAACTAATAAAGAATGAAATAAACTGGTTTTGTTAATATATATCAACACTAATTTACAACAATGATATAACCTTCTGGATAATAATTCTTATCTAACAACACATGTTTTGATTAGCGAAAAAGAAACATTAAATTAAATACCTTCTTACTCCTGTCTTAAATCCCCCCTTCCAGTTTATGAAAATTATTTGTAAACTCCTAAAGATCTTTTCTATCGTACAGGAGTGAGAAAAATCTGTACTTAAGCTATAAAAAATACAATTTTTATACAAAACCAAAAAAAAAAAAAATCATACAATAATTAGGAAATAAAGAAAGCAGAAAGTGGTCTATGTCTAACCCAATACTAAAAATTGAACAAAGTAATGGAGAAAAATAAAATGGCTCTTCCTCTATCTATAAAAAGTTTCGGAATCTATCGACGAGGTCACTCTGGGCAACTCTCTATTGGAACCTTTAATTTTTCGATATGCATTGTTCTCCGTTTCTTGGGTTGTCATGTCTAACCCAAAACTAAAAATTTGACAAAGTAATTGAGACATATAAAATGGCTCTTCCTCTATCTATAAAAAAGTTCCGGAATCCATCGACGAGGTCACTCTGGGCAACTCTCTATTTGGAAATTTTCTTTCGCTACCCTTTTGCTCTTTTCCATGTCTATTTTCTCCCTATTGTTTCCCCACAACGTAACCAACCCTATTCTATTATTTATTACGCGTTCAGACAGTTACTTGGCTATTGTCGTGGCCACAATATCTCTACAACGAACTCGGAGTCCAAAAAGAATCTCGAAAGGCGTAAACCCTGTTGCTGTGTGGATTGAATGGTTATACACCGCGACTGCCTTAGTCATTGCAATACCTGGCTTCAGCCCTTTTTCCACCTGGTATACTCGAAGGTAATTACTTAGCGTGCAGTGAAGCCGCTCTAAACTCCCCCTACTCTTTGGATGTCCTGGGGTGTTTTTTTTTTTTTTTAAAGTGGCTAATTGCACCGCGACCACTATGGGTCTATTTTGCACCTATATCTGTGCTTGAGTTTTAAATTGTAATTTTTAAAGCATCGGTAAATTTTTGTAGGCTTGTTGGATTTATTAGATCATTGGAGGTTGGATTGGTTATATTTTCCTGTGCAAAAATTCCAAATCTTAGCCGACCAAATCGATCACACCAACAGATTATGTGATAGGCTGATTCATTCTCTTTGCCACAGTATCTACATATTGGTGTTTCTACCAGTTTATGTTTACACATGTGTTTATTCAGTTGTTTTGATTGTTTTTTTAACGTTCCTTTATGCTACTAAGGCTAATCGGACGAGCTACAGTGGGAGTTGTAGCAGTGTTGCCCATGTATATCAATTTTGTGGTTATACAGATTACTTCTTTTTAAAAGTTCTTTATATTTAATAACATTCTATTAATAAAATATTATTAATTATGTTATTAGAAAATAAGTAGTTAAATATTAATATCAAGTAAAAATTGTGTAAATATATTTTTTTTTTAATGTGTGCAACCATATGGCAACACTGTCAATGATCTTTAAAATTATAATAATCATCTGTTTTGATTATTGTGTGTGTTGAAAAATATCTGTGTTAACACAAGAAAATCGTTAACCTTATGTGGAATAAACAAAATAGTAATTTCTAATAAATGTGTTGTTCCTTGGTGTACCAAGAATTTATTGTTTGGTGCAATAAGAAGTACCAAAGGAGTCATAAATTTTGCCTATCCGGGTTTAATTAGGTTAGGGATCTTTAACGAGTACTTGACATAGTACAGGCTCAGGACCTCCATTTTAAGTCCTATCCGAGGGACGGCATGGCTAAGGATTTTTTACTCCCATTAAAAAATCCTAGGGCCACCGCGGGTCGCGAACCCACGACCTTTATTATTGTAGGTTGCCATGCTAACCACGGGTGACCCCTGTTTATGCAGTTTACAGTGTCCCGTGTAGATCGCTGTAAATTTTTTAAGTGCCTTTCGGTCAAGATTGAGTAGCATATTGCTTCTTTTGACTGAGTAGCCATCTAAGAAAAATTTGGAGTGATAATGATTTTTATCCTTCCAATATTGTCTTTTTGATCGCTCCATATATTTCCACGATCCTCCTTTTGGAATAACTCATGCTTATTCCCACTACTGGTTTAGGGGTTATGGGATTGTTAGCGGAACATTTTCTTGCTAGGTAATCAGCCTTTTCGTTTCCTTTGATACCAGAATGTCCTGGTACCCATTCCACTCTAACTTTATTGTTTTCGGGTAATTTATTGAGCGTGTTGTTGCAGGTTATTACTACCTTTGATTTAGTTATGTGGTTTCTGATTGCTCCAATGGCTGCTTGACTCTCTGGAAATATTGTTACTCTCTTGTTTGATATCTTTTCAGTCAACAGTTCTGAAGCACACTGGCAAATAGCAAGTACTTCTGACAGGAAGACGGTAGCATATTTTTACACACATCCCTTAGTGTGTGATATGATAGTAGCATATCAATTACACATCCCAGTGATATTGACGTCCCTTCCTTGGGTTTGTCCATTCCCCAGATTCCTGCCATAGACCCTGTTTTGGTCAGTGAGCCATTCGTATAACAGTTAATCCCTTAGTAGGGTTTATGTGGTTCCATTTTTTTAATTATGGTTTGATATTTAATGTCAAGGAATTCACGAACCTGTAGGTCAGAGTGCATGGAGCGCACCCGATCTTTTTCGATTTTCCTGATAATGACCCAGTCTCCCGGTATTGATTCTGGAGAAGTTATTTTGCTTTACAATCCTGTAGGCGGATTTCAGCGTCTGGGATTCCACTTCTTTCTGCAGTGGTGTTGGATTAAGCATAACTTCCATTGCAGCTGTTGGAGTTGTTCTCATTGCACCTGTTATCATGAGACATGCAAGCCTCTGTAGTTTGTTTAACAGCCTTTTGTTCTTTCCCACTCCTGCTTTGTGACACCAAAGTAGGGCTGAGTATAATATCATTGGTCTTATTGCTGTTAACCCTTTAACAGCTAAGCACTCGGAACGAAAGTTGCACTGAGAAGCTTAGCGGATCTGCCGGCTTTTACCCTCCCCAAGCTAAGACGTGCAGGCCACTCTCCGCCGCTGACTGCCTCAACTTCTACAACTCCTGATAACCTTCTCCAACTTTTTCTTTATTTTTTATGATTCTATAATACCTTTATCATTATTTCAATAAATTAAAATGTTAGATTATCGATTGCAATAACAGATTACGTGAGTGCGAAATAAAGCAGTAAATATCACAAAAAACACAGAGGGCTATCACTCAGAGCATCTAGAACTCGAAACAAATCATGTTAAATATGTCCTTCAAGACCCCTGACAGTAGCCGGGTGAGGGATAAGGGACAGAAAAAAAATTTAGCAGGTAAAAAAGGGGTGAGACGGGCTTTCCCGAATCGAAGACCCAGATGATATTCATCTACCCAAAACAAATATTTCCACAATAGAGGCACCCCTGCAGACTAGCGGCCGCTAGATGTACTTATTAAGTCTCCGTGGATCCACTAGGATGTACCCCAGTCGCGACAAGTTATCTCGGGTGAAGCTGATGACGTTAAATAAGTAAAAACCGATTTCGAGATATATCATATTTAGCTGCTGGGAACTGGCGGCCCGCGATGAGTTATCTCGTTGTTAGCTTGTGGGGACCGACTTTTTTTTGCGAGATATATCGTCTAGATCCATGAAATGGTTAAATACAGCCAATATACCATTTTTGGTTTTAGCCCCCATTTTTTGCCAATTGCTCTTTTGCAGGCCCATAGGCATTTCAGGGATTTGTTAGTCGTATTTTCTACGTTTTTGGACCAATTTAGTTTATGTTCAAGTATGACATCCAGATGCTTTACTTCTTTCGTTGGTGGCAACTAAAATCCATTTATTTTGGGTAATTAAATGTCAACCTTTTTCTTCGTAGTGAAGAGGCAATTGTGTATTTTTTGTGGATTAATATTTAATCCATTCTCTTTGCACCAGTCCTTAAGGATTTTGGTAGCATTTTGTAGTAGGTCACATAATACGCTTTGATATTTACCTTGAACTAGAATTGCTATATCATCTGCATATCCCTGTGTATAAAAGCCTGCATTATTTAATCTTTCAGGCAGTGAGTCCACTACTAGACATTGAATGCAGCAAGGTATGCGGAAGATATCCTACAAAACTATGTTGTGCCTTTTGGTAAAAATTTCAGGGAAGGATTTTAATTTATGCAGAATAATGCAAGATCACACAGGGCAATATTAGTTGTACAATTCTTAAATGAAGAGTGCATTGAAAGGTTGATTGGCCAGCTCGACTGATCCTGGCCTCAAACCCATTGAGCATGTCTGGGACTAGCTCAAAATAAACATTAGAAGTCGTGTACTAGCTCCTACCACCCTGTTACAGTTGGAACAAGCTGCACTGGATGAGTTGGGGAATATTCCTCAAGACAGAATTGCCAATCTCATCAAAAGCATGAGGATACGTTTGGAATCAGTAATCAAGGCCAGAGGAGGCAACACAAAGTACTGATAAAACTGTAATTTTTTATCTGTTAAGAAACAGATTTTAAACTTTTATTGTACTTTTCTAAAACAGTTTTTTTTTTGTTCATTTATGAGAAATAATTTTTTCAATAAAGAAAAACATTTGTTTTAATGTTTGATTATTTATTCCCTCTTTTTTTAAAAAGAAAGAAAGGCTCAGTATTCATAATGACTTCAAAAAATAGAATATCGGTAAAATATTGAAGTGGTGCATTAATTTTGATCAGGAGTTTATATATATATATATATATATATATATATATATATATATATATATATATATATATAAAATTTTTATAACTATGTACATTTATATATGCATGAATGTTATTATTACATAATATTACTATTAGTACAAATAGTCTAAAATAGATGTACAGTATGCAGTGATAGAGCAACCCAATGTAGTTGGGCAGCACCTCTCTTATGAATAAAGTGTTTCTCTCTCTCTGATCCTTCATGAACTTCTCCTTTTCTGCATAATCATCTCTAGAGCTCCTTGTTTACTTTGAAGCACTCATTACTTAGTTTCGTTTCTTTCTTTCAATAGTTACTAACATACATCATTGAATCATTCCTTTATTTCCTTTTTTTTTCTTGCACCCAAGACATTATCAGCCACCTTCTGAATCGAGTCCCTCATCAGACTCCATCTTTCCTGCACTTTCATTTATTTGCCACTATGTTCTCTTAAACTTCTCTCAAAGTCTATTCTCTGGTTCTTACTTACCTCCTCAGTCTTTAGTTTTTCTGTATCAAAAACTTTTCCTTTCTCCAGTTGTGCCAGAAGGTTACTCATCATTTTTTGTGTATATTTAGCATTAACTAGTAAATGATCACTGTCACAATCTTCTCCCCTATAGCTTCTTATCTTACATCTTCTATACTTAACGTATGCCTGTTATGAATCAGAATATAATCAATCTGATAGTGGAAAAGGCCATCCAGGGATTTCCATGTTTCATTGAGCATCTCTTTATGGGCAAAACATGCGATCTTTATACTTAGACTTCTCAACATAGCAAAGTAGCTAGCATGCCATTACCCTTTGACTCATTATGTTTACGATGACCCCTTATAGTTGGTCTAAAAAAATGTCCTTTCTCTTATTTGGAATTTAAATCACCTTAAACAATTTTAGAGTCATATCTTGGAAGGCTATTGTACGTTCTTTCCAAGCCTCCATAAAATTGATTTTTTTCTTCTTCATCATCTTCTGTGGGGGCATGGGCGCTTAATATAGATTGCAAAACCTACCTTTCAGCCTGATTCAGCAAATCCTTTCATTAATGCAACAATATTTAAGAGTGCCCTCTTGAATTAGCTTTATGGCATTAAGCCATTCTCTTTATATAATAAAATTTAAAAACTATAATAAGATTTTTCAAGTCATCATGACAAGAAAAGTAATTGAAATAATATTTTAAAATTAGGCAATGGTCAAGAGACCTCACTAATAGGACAAATAGTTCACTCCCCTGTATAATTTGCAAAATTTGCGAGATCAGTGGGAAAAAGGGGTCAGTGAAGAGAAGAAATTGACTTGACTGGGATATGTGCCTGGTGGCTCAAGTGGCAAGAGCGCTGTACTAGTGATAAAGGAAATCCAGGTTTAAAGCCTGCCATGGCCAATCTTGTCTCTTTTAATAATAAATATTTAATGTGTTTCAAGGTAAGGGTCCACGATTAATAGGAGTAAGAATTACAACATTTCATTGACTTAATGTGATAGAAAAAAAAGTTAATTAAAAAAAACCTGCAGAAAATCACTTTTAATAACAAATGAACGTTTTATATACATTAAATTATAATATAAAAAAATAAATAACAGTAAATGCACATCAAATACATGCTTATATGATTAAACTGGCATCACCTTTCATTGCTCCATCGTTAACGCACATTATCAACAATATCATGTTACAAGGTAAATGTCCCTCTCATTTTAAGACTGCAGTTATAGTTCCTGTCCATAAGAAAGGGTCTAAGAAACTTGTGAACAACTATCGACCAATTGCCCTAATTTCCAACTTGGCAAAGGTTTTTGAAAAAATTATTTTCTCAAGGCTGTATAATTTTGTTGTGAAATAGAATTTAATTAGTGATAGACAGTTTGGATTTATTAAGAATAAAGGCACAGATGATTCAATTGCTGCGCTGAGTAAGTTCATCTATGAAAAACTTAACTGCAGTAAGCCGACAGTAGTAGCATTTCTAGATTACACCAAAGCTTTTGACACAGTTAATCATGACAAGTTGTTATCTAAACTGTCCAATATGGGAATTAGAGGCCATGTTTTGGACCTTATCAGAAGTTATCTAAAAAATAGATCATAAGGTTGTAAAAATAAATGGAGTCATTAGCCAGCCAGCTTATATTAAGGTTGGAGTACCGCAAGGCTCTATTTTAGGACCTTTGCTTTTCATTTTATACATCAATGATCTCTTAATATTTCAAAAAGAACTCATTGTGTATGCTGATGATACAGCTGTTCCCTTGAGTGGTAACAACTGGTCTGATTTAACTGAACAACTTACATATAAATTAAACATGATCAACTCCTGGCTAACATAATGACTTAATACTAAATGTGAGTAAATCCATCTTCATTACATTTGGCAATTACAAGGATTCAGTGCCTGAAATTTTTCAAGCATAAATTAATGGGCAGAGCCTTAATCGAGTTACTCATACAAAATATCTTGGACAAACGTATGACTCAAACTTGAAATGGGATATTCATGTTGACAATATTATCAAAAATACCAAATATCTTGTATATGTATTCTATAAACTCAGGAAAATATTATCTAAAAAACAACTGCTTCAAATATACTATGGGCTCTTCAATAGCATCGCTGCGTATGGTATAATAGGATGGGGAGGTATCAATAAAGGATCACTTAATCCTCTTAATAAACTACAACAAAAAAAATACTTCAATTAATTGGAATTTATTAGCAAGATGCATGCCGTCCACTAAACATTCGCCAAATTTTTACTGTAAAATCAATTCTGTATAAGTATTCGGAATTAAAAAATTGTTATATTAGTAACCCAATCAATACTAGATTCAAAAGCATACCTCTGCCTAAAAAAACTCTAACGATTGGACAAAGAAGCTATGATCATATTGCGAAGAAATACTTTAATGAATTGCCACCTCTACTAAAAGCTATGAGATTCAGTAAAAATGTGATAAAAAATAATTTATAAAAGGCAGTTAGAAATATGACAATAGACTTTTAAAAGCATCAACTGCATAGTGAAATTGAATGGTGAACAGTGCTTCTATATACTTTAACCCAACTGTGTATACTAAGCTAATAAATTAATTTCAATATTGTATAGTTATAAGTCATATCGCATAAAACCACTCATTGAGTATTTAAATGCACTCTTTTGTAAATTGATTTGTAGTAGTGGTCGATTTGTAGCCTTTCTGTATTTTGGATTAGCTATAAGATTTCTGTTGTAATTGAGCCTATAGGTCCTATTATGTGTGTATAATTTTATCCATATATAAAGGAATAAAGGATTAAAAAAAACAAAAACAAATATATGTTTGTTTTTATATCCTTATATATATATATATATATATATATATATATATATATATATATATATATATATATATATATATATATATATAAATCTCGTTTCCCGATGTTTGTCTTTCTACTACTCAGAAACTGCTGAACCGATTTTAATGAAATTTGGCTCAATGTATATAGTTTTGGACAACTTAAGAGATAAGATAGTTTTTAACTTGATTAGTGACCAAAATAATTCTTATATAGCGAATTATTGCAAATACAGTAGGTCGTGTTTCGATTTATTAACATGGCGTCATATGTCGATTTCATAACGTTTTTGTTTATAAGCATGCTTTTGTAATACAGGTTATCATTATTATAATTTTGTATTGTGTTATGTGAGTGCAGTTATTTGTTCCTATATTATTATTTTCCACTGACAAATAGTTATACAAATCTTTGTATTTATTGTTAATTTTCATTAAAGAATAAATAAATCAAGAAAAGGTTACAATAAATTCTCAAAAGTGTAGGTAATTTTTCTTCCTTTTCCTTTTTTATTTGTATTTAAATTAAATTACTAGCTAAGCGCTGAAACGCTTTGCTGTCGCCCACCCTGATATCAACTTTTAGTAAAGTAAATACATTTTAATAATTTAAATAGGCTATTATTTGAAATAATATTCAATACATGTTGTAACAGCACCTACTGTCAGAGGTGTAACCTAATAGAAACCTGACTTGGGGAGTCAGTGTTGCCAAAAAGTAGTGAAAATTAGTGAGTTGGCTACACTGCGGGTGACCAGACATAAAAACTTCCTGAGTGTGTTTTGATTGGCTGTTGTGGGATAGTTTATGATTTGCTAAAGAACTGCATAATTAAGACTTTAATATTATACTTTCGGTTGATTTATTTATTTATTTAAGAGAAGTTTCTTTATTTTCATTATTTGTTTTGTTATTATTATTTAAATACAAATTTAAACTTACCCGGTAGAAGTTGAGTCAGCCTTTTTAAAATTAGTGGAAAAATATAGCCATTTCAAGTTAGTTTATACCGATGCATCAAAAAAGGGCGATAGTGTTGGCAGCACTGTGAGACGTAAACACCAGCTCCTTTTTAATCAAACTACATTGAAATATGAGATGTAAAAAATAAAAACTTTAACTTTCCTATATTCCTTACCAAATACTTTTAAATAGTGTAATGCTCTATTCTCAACCACGTTGGATTTTGATTAGCTCAAAGGTTTTCATCTTTATCAATGAATATTGGTATCACTGTATTTGTTTAAAAATATTAGGATATAACTACTGAGCCACAGCAACGCGTGGCCGGGTCTGCTAGTATGTACATATGTATTGAATTTTCATCCAGAGAAAAAATCAGAGTTTAGTTTTTTTTTTATTGAACATTTCTTTTCTAATGTCAGTTCTCATTGCCTGCTATTGCTGCTCATTCTGCTATAATCGGCGTCCTCCTGTTCAAAATAGTTAAGTAGAAGTTCTGTTGCCTCCAATGCTTGGTTGTGCATAATTTTTATCATTTCCGTAACGATAAGCGAATCTTCGTTTTCCTCGCTCGAGTTTCCGAAATCGATGGCTGTCTTTTCTTTGGAGAACTGCTATTTCGTTGTCAGTCATTTGTTCGAATCCCTCTTCCTCCATGTCACTTTCCAGCCACTTTTTCATGTCATCCATATCAACATGAATAAAATCTAGGAGAGCTTTGGCGATTTCAAGAAATCTTTCTGTTTCCGTTTCTTCTGAGATTTCTTGAACAAACTTTTCTTGGTCCAATATTTTTCCCCATGAAAGTTTCAATGTTGTGGGAGGTAAATTTACCCAGGCTTCACAAACTGAAAAGATGGCATCTTTTATGGTCCACTTTTTCAAAATTTCTTTTATTGCGTCAGTGCTATTATTCTCTTCAAGTAGAAATCTCAGGAATGTTTTTTTGTACCTTCTCTTTAAACTGGATATTACCCCTTGGTCCATTGGCTGGATTAGGGGTGTGACGTTCGGTGGAAGATAATGAACAAAAATTTGTCCATCTTCGGTTGTCTAAATCGACTCAGCTGGATGGGATGGAGCATTGTCTAATAATAAAACAGCTCTAAGAGGTAGACCTTTCTCTTTTAAGTGGTGACGCACGGAAGGAACAAATTTGTCTTTAAAACATGACAAAAATATCGTTTGGTTCATCCAAGCTTTTGGATGGTTGTAATAGTCACAAGGAAGACTTCTTATTTCAGTTCCTTTGAACGATCGAGGTTTTTTTGCTTTCCCTATAACAGTTAATTTTAAATTATGATCTCCTGAAGCATTACAACATGCCATAATTGTAAGTCGTTCTTTGCTAGTTTTGTGACCAGGAGCATATTTTTCGGATTGAGCTGCTGAAGTTTTTGAAGGAAGCATTTTCCAAAACAATCCCAATTCATCTGCATTATAAATTTGATCAGGTGTTAAGTTAAATTTTTTAACCAAAGAGTTAAATTTTTGAATAAACAATGTGGCTGCAACATTATCACCGCTAAGAATCTCCCCTTGAATGGCCAACTGCCTGATACCGTGTCTTTTTCTGAATTTGTAGAGCCATCTTTGGGAAGCGGAGAATGGCTCCTCAATTTTTAAGTTTTCATGAAACCAAACTGCTTTTTCACTTACCATTGGCCCAGAAATTGGAACTCCTTCAGCGCGTTTTTGCATGATCCACTGATAGACAGCTTCATCTACGTCTTTTAATGAAGAGCTCTTCATTGTTTTCCGAGGACACGATGTTTGGGCCAACGATGATACAAAGTCGAAAATGTTTTTGTTTCTTCCTGCAAAATGTCACGAACAGTTTGCTCGCCAATTCCTAGTTCAGTGGACAATATTTTAACACTTTCACCCTTTTCTACTTGGTTTATAATGGTTAATTTCTGTTCAAGCGTTAAAACGACACGTTTTCTTTTTTGCGACATTTCATTAGTTCGTATGTATTTAAATTGAGACTCATTCACTACTCAGAATATTTTGTTTTGTCAAACAGGCCAGAATAGGAGTTTCCTAGAAAGACTTGAAAACATTACCATACTAGAATATGAATTGGAGTAATAATTACCGCATAACATCTCATAATACGATACCACCTTTCCATGTTTTTCCATTTATTATTTTATTTCATAATTTCTAAGGAAAATAGATAATTAACCATTGCGCAATCTTTATATGTATACATGTTTTTTAAATTAAAAACAGCTTATTAAAAGAAAAAAAAAATTGGCTCCTCAGAACCCTGGTTAATAGAGACCCGGATAATGGGGGTCCTACTGTTTGTTTGTTTAACGTATTTTTATGCCATTAAGGCTAATCAGACGATGCTACAGTGGGAGTCCTAAATTTTGCCTATCCAGGTATCATTAGGATAGGGATCTTTAACAAGTACCTGACATCGTACAGGCTCGGGACCTCCATTTTACGTCCTGTCCGAGGCATGGCAGAGCCAAGGATTTTTTACTCCCATTAAAAAATCCTAGGGCCACCGCGAGGTGCGAACCCGCGACCTTTAGTATTGCAGGTTGCCATGCTAACCACTACACCACAGGGGTCCTACTGTATTAGAATTAATATTTACAAGACAGGGGGTTTGCAAGCAAATTGTTTGTGACAATGGAAGCCGATTTGCTTCAAAGAAGTTCAACACCTTTTTAATAATATGGAGCATATATATGCACCATGATAGAAAAGGCCAAGAACGGAGTTTCAAAGAAAGGGAGCAAGTCTGGTTAAAGCTTAAGGTCACTGGTGAATGGGTAGAAGGCATCGTGAATTAGAATAAAAGGGCCTCTCTCTTATGATCTGGAAATGAGTGGAAAGGTAATGGGAAGCCATGCCAATCACTTTAGTAAGCGAATCAATAGAGAGGGGGGAATCATGTAATAGGGAATATTTTGTATTTATTTAATTTAAAAAAAAAAAGTCAAAAACTTTTGTTATCAACACATTGTAAATATATCATTGAAGTTTTTGGAGCTAACCGAATCTTTCCTTTTTCCTATCTATATAAATAAAGATGAAATTCTGTTTGTTTGTTTGTTGTTTGTTCTTTATAGAAATCCATACCGTTTGTCCTAAATTCTCCAAATTTTGCTCAGTAGTTTTTCATACTAGGTGCGAACACCTGTCTATATTAAAATTGCATAACTTTAGCCAATCTCTGGGTATATTCTTTATTGTTATAAAAATCTTTATGATCTCGCTTTATATTGGGTGTTTTAGGAAATCTTCAAAATGAAATACCCCGGGTGAAACCGGGATATACAGCTAGTAATTAACAATAATTAACAATCATTAAAGTCATTTTCCCAGAAAAGGCCAAACACTGTCTAAAACCAAAATTTTAAGAAAATTGTATGTAGGATACTTTTTCCAAACAATGTGGACTGTATAAGGTGCAATAGCGGAACAAGTAAGAAACAGAGTAAGAAATCCACTTACCACCTTTTGACCGGATCTCGCCTGGTTTGAATTTTCTTTCTTCTGTGCTGTCAAGTGGAAATCTGAAATCCCATTCGAACCGCCTTTAAGACCATTAATTATTATCATCAAATTTGACGACTGACGTCAACCAATTTCGAACATTCAAACCACTTAAGAGTTATCGGGTAATAATGAGAGGAAAAATAAAATGTAAAATAGGGCAAACTTGACTGAAACACGGGGAGACACAGACTTAATGGAGACACTTGCAAGACACAAGATACAGAAGTAAACAACATACAGGATTATAAAAGATAGCTAGGTTGGCACGACAGAAACACGTGTGATCTAGCGGGAGCAGTAAAGAACATAGGAGGCGCAAAGAGGGCTCAATTTAAATTTAACAGAGGAGCGAGTCTTCGCATATTTAAAAAAAAATAAACAATTAAATGGAAACAAAATAAAAAACACTTATAATTGCTTTAACATTGTATGTAATTATTACAACTATTTGATCGAAAAAATTTCATTTTTATTCTAGATACATGTATTTTTTTGCTTCTGGGGAGGGACAGCTGCTCCCTCCCCCACGCCCCACGATATGTATATAGTCATTCTGTGATATATTCCAAAATGAATCCTACCATTTGTCTTGTATCCCTGATTCTAACCAGATGGATCTGGATTATTTTAATATTTTGCTCTTAAAATTATGATACAATTTTAGCGTGTTGGCTGGTGAATGGTGTAGGATTTTGTGTAGGACTTCCAAGCCTCATTCGGATTCACATCTTACAATATTTTACTATTTACATTTCAAATTTTACTCCTTAAGTTCTTCCTTATTTCGTAACATTAATTTAAATGAGAGGCTGTTTAGCTATAGCTGGATAGATATATCTTAGAGAAATATATTTATTTACCAATAATTAGTACTTTAGCTCAGTCCTCTAAATTAGTCTCGATTCCTACTCTTTCTTGATTTATTCCTCCAAATTTCTAAGAGTATTTGGTGTCTTTTGAATTTTATCTGTTATGGGTACTCTAATTATTTTACATATAAATCTTTGACTTCTATTTACAGAAAACTTATCTAACATTGCATTACTAGGTTACCTACATGCCTGTTCAAACTTGCTGTAGTTCCTTAAATATTTTTGTTTTATGTTTTGAAAATTTAATTACAATAATTATTTGAGTACTGTTATTTTTATCACCCAAATTATTGACTGTTTCAACACCTGGAAGCATCCTCCGCCCCACCCCAGAGTGTCTTTCCCTCGCATTTTTTTTCTATTTTATTTCTATTTAATTAATGCGCCCTAATCTAGTAGAAACTTGCATTGTTTTTCAATAAGTGATATGTAAAGAGCATCTATGATTTTTTGGGAGGTTAATTCAACATTTTCAATTTCCTGAATTATTAAGTTCAGATTCCCCCCTTCAGTGAAAATCATCCTCATTCACATAGCTCATTCCATTTTTCAAACTCACAATATGCTAAAATGTTATAATTTGTACATTTTGTTAATTATCCTTTGACTCACTCCCATAAATCTACTATGTTTAAGCTTTCATTCATTTCCAATAGCAATGAGTTTAATATTTAAATAATTTTAACCTGTTTCAAAAAATTAATTATATTGGGTGTAACATTAAAATGTATTAATTGGGTATCAGAAGAATGGATGTATCTATAGTTTAATTTCCTTACTATTATTTCACCAAAATAATTGCTTCCTAAATGAATCAAAAATATGAAAAATAATTACCGATTTCTATGAGCAAACCACAAAAAAAAAAGCACTATTATGATTATTGATTTATAATTTCTTAACATGAAGGTACTATATCATGAAATATGTAAATTAACCAATAGTGTGAACTTACTTTGAATGCATCTTTAGAAGGGGCACCTATGACATGCTTATACCTTAAAGCACCTTGCGCTAAATTCTTATAACTAAACTGGTTTAAGCTTTGCCAAGCAGATCCACCATTTAAATTTACTTCTTGCTCTAACACTCCATATTCACTGGGCTCAATGATCTAGAAAAAATGGTAATTATACATAATAAATTATCCCCATTCTTAGCTGTAGAAAAAAATATTAAATAAATACAACCAAAAATTAACAAATATATATGGTCTGGTTCATGTATCAATTCTATGTAACTTGTTGATTATTTTGAATTATAAATAAATAATGCAAGATGCAAATGCATCAACGAAGATAATAAGAAAAACCCTGAGAAAGTGGATGAATTCTGGGAAAGCCTGGAAGAAGAGATCTCCAAAATCCCCATGAATAATGTAAAAATCCTTGTGGTAGACTTCAATGCGCAAATAGGGAAAGAACAAAAGCACAGAGCTGTAGTAGTGAAATACCCGGCACACAGAAGAACAAACAGGAATGGAGAGAGGCTGATAAGTTTATGCAGGAACGCCAGATTTATTATGTCCACACACTACTTGGCTAAACCAAGTAAGAAAAAGACGTGGGTATCACCTTATTTCATGCTGGGAGAATATCAGCTAGATCACGTAGCAATATCCAGAGAAAACTTCAGGGAAATTCAAAATGTCTGAGTCAGAAGGGCATTTAATGTTACATCGAACCATTACCCATCACAAATAAAGATGAATTTTATGCCAAAGAGAAGGATCACAAGAAGCCAAAAGAAAATAGCCAAGGTGGACAGAGTAAGACTTGTACAACAAAGGCAGGAATTCGCAGAGAAAGTGAAAGTGCCAGGAAACTGGGAAGAAGTTACAAAAAATTTAACAGTACTTGCAGAGGAACTAGCACCCCAGAATTATCACAAGAAAAACATATGGTGGAATAAGGAGTGTGAAGACGCGGTAAAGGAAAGATGGAAGCATGAAAGGTATGGAATCAGAAGAAAACAGCAGGTAATCTGCAACGCTTCAGAAAAGAGAGAAAGCGTGCACACCAAATAATAAGGAAAACAAGAAGGGAATTTCTCAGGAACCAAATGGAAGAAAACTTCAGGGGAGGTTGTTAAGGTGTTTTGTGTCTGTTTTGTAGTTTATTGTGTTTTCTATGTTTCTATGTTTTATCTCTTCTATTTTTCTGTTTTTTGTATTTTGTACTGTGCTTAGAATTTTAGTGTTATCGAAATCGAAGGTATGGTTGTTTTTTATAGTGTGTTCAGATAATGCTGTTGCTTTTATGTTTTTTATATTTTTGCAATTATTTTTGAGCTGTGTTATTCTTGTTTTTAGTTTTTTAGATGTTTCTCCTATGTATTTTTTATTGCAGTTTTTACATTCTATTTCATATATTACGTTTTGTTTTTCCAGTTTTTCTATTTTGTCTATCATATTGCTTATGTAGTTTTGTAATTTGTTTCTATTGTACATTCCTAGTTTTATGTTATGTTGATCGTATGTGCTGAATGCCTTTTTCATTTTATCTGTTAATTGTGGTATGTATTGGATTTTGTAGTATTTATTATTTGTTTTATTATAATTATCATTATCAATGATTTTATTTTTTTCTCTTGTTTATCTGTGTAGAAATCTGTAATTAATTTTTGGTTTGGTTTTTCTATTTCTTTGTTTTCGTATATTTTTGGTGGATTGGTATTATGTTTTGGTTCTCTGTTTTTAATTTTAGTATTGTTTTTTGAGTTGGTTTTATTTTGTTCTATTATTGTATTATTATTATTTATGTTGTACCATATTTTATTTATTAGGTTTTTTTGGATAGAGGTTTTCTTCTAAAATTTGGTATATTTGGATTTTAATGTTTTTTAAATGTTCTGTATCTGTTAATGTGATTGCTCTATTTATAAGATTTTTTGCTGTTTATTTTTTGTGTTATGGGATGATTTGAACAGTAATTTAGTAGTGTGTTGCTTGGGGTTGGTTTTTTATTTGCGTTGTTAATGTTTATTTCTATATCCAGATATCTGATACGGTTGTTTATGGGGTTTTCTATGGTAAATTCTATTTGTTTATGATGTTTGTTAAATTTTGATAGTATTTCATTGAGGTTATCTGTATTGTCTGCTATTATTATGAGATCATCTATGTATTTTTTTATCAATATGGGTTTTGTTGTTAATTTTTCTATATTTTTGTTAAAGAGGTCATTCATGTATATTCCGCTGATATTTATTGCTAAATTTGAGCCCATTGGTAGTCCTTCTTTTTGTCAATAAAATTGTTTATTATATGTGAAGAAACTATTTTTTAGACATATATTTAGACCTTCTATGAATGTGTGTTTATTTTTTATTTTTGTATTGTTCTTGATTTGGTCCCAATGTGTCTCTATGATTTTTATTGTTTCATCTATTGGTACATTGGTGAATAGGGATTTAACGTCAAGACTAGCTATATGTAAATTTTTGTTATGGAAATCTATACTGTTTAATATTATATATAATTTTAATTCAAATGCGTTTTTTATGTCATATTCGTTATTCTTATTTAGTTCATTTAAGGCCGGATTGAGAAACTTGGACAATGCCTCTGTCGGTCCCCCTATGTTATTTATAATTGGTCTCATACCATGGTCCTTTTTGTGTAATTTAATTGTAAAACATACATGGATATTATAATTAAGTGTAAAAGATTAATGTATTGTATGTAGTGTAGATAACCCCAGAGGATGAGCCAATAGCTCGAAACATTGGGAAAAAAATAATAAACTTCAAACACGGAAGAGCTCCTTCATTAAAAAATCCTAGAAATATACAAGAATGTGGAAGATTTGGAAACTGTCATCAGAATCAGAAGACTGAAGTTCTACGGGCACATGGTCAGAATGAGTAATGAGAGACAAAACAAGAAAATTTTCGACAAAGTCTGCAATTATAAAAGTAGAGGGGGTTATGTTAAGCAAATAAAAGAAGAATTGGACAGGCTAAAAATCACAGATAAGGATTGCTTGCATAGAGAACTTTTTAGGGAAAAACTGAAAGCGGTTGGTGTTCTTATGGGTAAGAAGGAGAGACGAGGGAGAAAATGGACTGAGGAAGAGTGAAGGGAACATTCCAGGAGGATGAAAGAGTATTGGAGCAAGAGGAAGGCAGAGGGTGTGAAGAAATGGAAATGATATTCAGGTGGTCCTTGCTGGCCGTTTCCTGTTAAAAAAATAAAATAAAAAAATAATGCACTTTTTTTCTATAAAAAGAATAGAGTAGAATAAGGCTTAACGAACCCGAAGGCCTGATGCCGACACTACCAATCATTCTCTACACATCTCCATCCACCTCCCCTCGTCCAATCCCAAATTCACAAGATCTTCTTTCACCGAATCCTTCCACCTTCACCTAGGCCTACCCCTCAGACATTTTCCAGACGGTAAAGCGTTTATCAATCTTTTAGGTAATCGTTCGCAACTAAGACTAGCAATTTTGCATGCCCAATTTAACCGTTGCACGGCTATAGGCTAACTTCGATTGTGTTTACCGGGTACAGTTCATGCAATTCTGCTTTGGGTAGTCGTCTAAATTCTCCAGCTGATTGATCCTTCTTTGGCGAAAATATTCTTCGCAGTACTTCATTTTCAAAGACCTTAAGGCATTTCTCTTCCCTAACTGTAAGCGGCCATGTTTCACATCCTAAAGAACCGTTGGAAGAATAATAATTCTGTAAATTCTAATTTTTAAATTTGGGACAGAAGGTTTGAGCTAAGTAATTTTGCAACCGAAAGAATTTCCCACCTTTAGCTTATCCTTAATTTCCTCTTCAATTTAGTTTTTTCTAGTTATTGTAGACCCTAAATATACTAAATTTTTCAACTGCTTCAAATATTTTCTCTTATACTTCGATATCGCCAAAATCATCACCCTTTCTGTCTTTTGTGACCAGGAATCTGGAGCACGATGCAGTGAAGACAAATTCCATAAGTTTACCATATTATCTTGTATTAATGATTACAGTTATATTGTTTTATCCTTCAAAAGTCATATTTCCAAGTGTTTTCTCATTTTCAATCACAGTCCACACATTTCTCTCATTTTTGAGTGCTACCGGATTTATTTTGTATAAGTTTTATCTTGATAAATATAAATTCATCGTTCGGATTGATTTTCATTGTCCTTTATTTTATTTTGATTTTAAATGTTTTTTCATAATTACAGTGAAGTATTACTTTAATACGGGTCACTGTAAACTTAAAAGTCATATGAACAAACTCAAACTTGCAGAGTCACCTTTCTGTAGATTCTGTGGCAATGAGTGTGACAGCTTATCATATTATCTTTTGGTGCGATTGATTCTCTCAACTAAGGTTTAGAATCTTTGGACAGGAGAACATATCTGATCCAGGTTCAAATGATACTAGTTAACCCACCATATTGAAATTCACTGACACTTTCAAAATAAAAATTTAAGATTCAGGCATCAAAAATGGACGCATAATAGACCCAAAGTAGTCGTGATGCACACAGCATCGGAAAAAAAAAATAGTTCTGGAACAGAAACAACTTAAACACTTATACAATATTATTTTAAGCAGTAATAAATGCCATATGCATTAAAATTTAATTACCTTAAATATTATTTGAAGCACCGGGTCTTCAGCATTACTCATAACTGCCAAATGAGAAGTATTTAACATAACACTTGAATTGTGAGGTAACAAAGCTCCAGTATTATTTACTAATTCAATAATTAAAGGTATGACAGATATACGAAGAGAAACAGGTTGACTTGATTGAAAACCATCTGAAACCTTTGAACATAATATGATAAAATACATATTAAAAAAAATAAAACATTTAGTATTAAGAAATGTTGTAGGTAATGTAATTATATAAAATATCTCTTTGTAAATTTTATATTTTGAATTCACATGTTTTCTCTCCCAGGTGTTGTTTTATTACTTAGTATTTAATACTTTTAAAATGTGTGTTTGATAATTCTTTTCAAAACTTATTTTTAACAAGTATATGGAGGCCAAGATGCACACCAAGAGACTAGTTAGAAGAAAGTAAAGGAAAAAAATTGAGAACGAAAGCTCAAGAAATAATAATGAAACCTGCAAATTCTATAAAATAGTAAATAATACTAAATGTGGATTGACATTTAATCAAAGATGCCCCATGGAAAACTACTAATACAGTGAAATCTGTCTAAAAAGAAACCTGTATAAAAAGGAATTCTGTCAAAACGGAAAAATTATCTCGGAACGGATCGAATTTATACCTGAAACCACCTTGCATAAGCCGGGAATCTGTCTAACCCGGAAACGGAAGGCTTTTTTCGGTACGAAAATTTTCATAAAACGGAAAATAATTGTTAGTCGCATTAATGAACTATCCGATAGGAGACAGATTTCAAAGAATCATTCTCTGGTTAATTCAATAAATACTCTGCTCTTATGAGCGCTTTAGCTTGAAAGTCAGGAAATCGAATTTTCGAAGAATCGCGTCCAGTCTACCACGCTCCTTACTATGGCTCTACCGGTAATCCTCCTTCTATTTCTTTGCTTTTCTATTTAGTCCTTTTAAAGCTTTTGAATAATACACTTGTGAGTAGTGCCTTTATCAAAATTAATTTTTCTAATTCGAGATGTCAGTTCGTAAAAACAAAACTTTATCTCTCAATGAAAAAAGTGAAACTGATTGAGGAGCACGAAATGAAAAAAACATCTGTTAAACTTTTAGCTGAAAAATATCAAATCGGGAAAACACAAGTTTATGAAGCTATTAAAAATAAGAATAAAATTAAAGATCAGTGGTTAAGTGGAACAGCAGGCCAGTCAAAACGGGCCAAAAAAGTTGGCTCAAATGAAGAAATTAATGAAGGTGTTTGGGAATGGTTCGTATGTGCCCGAGCTAGAGGAATGCTGATTTCTGGACCCATGATTCAAGCAGAAGCTTTGGAAGTAGCCCAAAAAAATAGGTAATGTGGATTTTAAAGCATTATCTGGATGGCTTGACAGCTTCAGAAAAAGGCATAATATAGTGTTAAATAAAATTTCTGGTGAATCAAAAGATGTAGATACTCAAACTCTCCAAGAATGGAAAGATAAGATTTACAGAATCATAGAAGGTTATGATAAAAAAAATATATATTTAATGGTGATGAAACCGGGCTTTTTTACAGAATGCTTCCAACTAAGTCCCTAGTGATAAAAGGTGATATGTGTAGTGGTGGGAAGAACTCGAAGGAAAGGTTGACGGTTTTTTTCTATGCCAACATGGAAGGAGAATTTGAAAAACCTCTTGTCATTGGTAAGTCTGCCCGTCCTAGACCTTTTAGACACCTAGATAGGAATACATTACCAGTTCATTGGAGATTTAACAAAAAAGCCTGGATGACAAGTACAATTATGGAAGAGAGGTTACATATGTTCATGTCATGCTACTTGTCATCCGCATATTTCTTTAACAAAGATAAACTTAGTTTGGTTTCATGCTAATACCACATCAATTACTCAACCGTTAGATCAAGGAGTTATTCAAAACTTTAAATGCTTTTACAGAAAATTACTTTTAAAATCACTAATCTCAAAATTGAACGATTGATCGAACGTTGCAGAGCTATGTAGGACAATTAATGTTCTTGATGCAATCTATTTTATTAGCAAAGCTGTGAAGAGCATACTTCCAGCTACTGTAACAAATTGTTTTATCAAGGCAGGGTTTCCAAGCGGGGATATTCAAATGGACGTGTCTGATGCAATCGACGGTGATGAGGAGATGTCTGAACTATGCCGCAGAGCTAACCTCAGGGTGGATAGTAGTAGTAGTGGATAGTATAGTGAAGACATGTTACACTTCGACGATAACCTCCCAGTGTTTGAAGACGTTATCAAAGCTGTTAATAATGTCAGTGCGGATCCGATTCCGATGACGAAGCTGAGTCTGTTCCAGAAAATGAAAGGCCATTGAACATAAAAACTTTTAATGAAGCGCTAAACGCTGTAAATGACCTCGAAGAGTTTGAAGCAAGTAAAAACTGCCCACAATTGTTGGACCTAATGAAGGATGCTAAAGAAATTATATATAAACATTTTTATAAATCTGCTCACCAAACAACTATAACTAATTTTTTTCAAAAATTCCTAATATTACGTTATCCTAATATGTATAATAAAATCACTATTTTCTACGTATTTTCTATTTTTAATAAATGCTCACCTTAAAAACGTTATTTTTTTTTAAATGTATTTATGTATTTTTTATTTTTAATAAATGCTTATCTTAAAAATGTAATCTTTTTATTATTCGTTTTTAACGTATTAATGTATTTTCTAATTTAATAAATGCTTATGTTGCTACCGGAGTTTTATTAAATTTCTTAAACAAAAAATAGTTATGGATGCTTTTTTCCATACTTTCCAGCAGAACCTGTCTAAAACGGAAACCTGTCAAAACGGAAAAATAAGGATGGACCCTTGGCATTCCGTTTTAGACAGATTTTACTGTACTAGAGAAAGAAGAGCACATTATTTTCAGAATCATAGAGATTCTCTAAGCTGCCAGGAAGTCGAAGTTCAATTACTATTGGATAATTATTACCTGGAAACCAACTTCTGAGCCCATTGTAGACATTTTGGGAAAACTCCAAAACCAACAACTCACCAGGGCTATCCACCAAATTGTTTAAAGAAAAGCCGCATGAAGTCAGTAGAGAATGGACGAATTGATTGCACACATATGGAAAGAAATCTTACACAAAGAATGGAATGAGGCTCCAAAGGTTCCTCAATAGCCCTTTACCACAGGTTCCTTTCATATGTGGAACAGAAACATAGTAACTATGGGTGGTTTCCGCTCCAAGAAGTCTAATATTGATCAAATCTTCACCCTCCAAGACGATGAAAGAATATCAGCAGACTACTTGGATGCTATGAATTGATTTTAGAATAACTTATGATACGATTCTAAGAAATGAACTCACATCGGTAATGCATGAACTACGTTAGACTAACTGAGTAATTGGCAAAATAAAGAGTAATATTTGCCAAGTAAAGTGTTGTAGAATGTCAGAGTATTTTAAGGTGAAAATGATCTAAGACAGCTCCTCAATATGCTAATATCGCTCTTCAAGCAGATGAATTGAAACGTGAGCGATAAATGAAATTGAAAGCCTTAAAAGAGGATGGAGAAGTCCAAAGTGCAAAAAGGCCCGAAAAAATAGCCCACCTAGTGATGCAAGTACACAGAACATTAGCAGAGATGCTACATCACAGATGTTGCTCTCTCTGCAATCAAAGAGCTGACTTCGGAGTTAAAAGGTTTAAGAAGTTTTGTGAATCCAAATTTTTCGGAGCTAAAACAATTAAAATTATATCTAGAAGTGCAGACATCAATAACCTTCCAAAACTCCGAGCAGTTGAAAGCCTGGAGGCCCAAAACGTCAAGATAGATGGGCTGGTGTAAGACAATGTAACTTTAAAATGCTGAATTTGGAACTAGAACTAAAATGAAACCGATCCGAGCAGTAGCACCTGATCAGGAACAAGGAGATTAGAGGAATCTTAGAGAGACAGGGCAAAACTCCAATGGGCCTGATAACGAGTGTGGGCCCAGACCTCATGCTAAGCCTGAAGGCAGAGGATGTGGACAGTGTGGAGAGGATAAGAACCAGGCAGGATGTTATACCCGGTCCACGATAAACTTATTCAAAAGTGTAAAGTGATCAGAGACTTTTCCACTCCTCACCTAGGCTGGCAGGAAAATGACTTTAGTGAAGCTTTGACTACGACTCACAGGCACCTGTACTGGCTAGCACTGCAAAAGAAGGCAGCTGGAAAAATAAAATATATCAATGGAGGCAAGGTGAAGTGCCGTTGAGAGGATGGATAGCACGTGGTTGTTATTAAATCTCCTGCTGACCTGGATATCTTTCCATGACTTCCTTGCTCTGGTTACCTAAAAATTTCAGCAACTTTTGTCTGCTCTCTTATTTCTTTCAACTATTATAACTTTTATTTTGCTACGGCCTTCATTTGCACTATAGTAAGGCCTGACATTAAATATTAACCTCTTTTATTATTATGTTTCATTCTATTTTTATTTCCCTTTCATTAAGATTCATTCTACTTTCTTCTAAGATGAACTTGCTGTGTCTCTGATCAATCCATTTTTTCTCTCACCCCGGCTTATCCCAATCCGCCATCCCATATGACTAATGTCCTTTTAACCTGTCACATTAAACATAGATGAATTTTAAGACTTTTTCCTCTACAACTTCTACCTCCTAATCACTATCTCTGAAACCTGGCTGAAACTCTGTTCCCTCAAGTTAGCTTCCCAATCAATATCCTACTCCGTCACAATAGAATACATAGGACTGGTGGTGGAGTAGGTCTTTTTGTCCATGATAGCCTCAAATCAAAAATACTCCTTTCCCTGCACATTAAATATCTGTTTTTAGATATATCCACCTCCAAAAGCACCCTTTGATGATACATTCAAGAATATCCTTTACAACCTGATCCATTCCTATTCCAATATTTTTCCCACTGGAGACCTCAAAACTGACCTATAATTATCTTCTCCTGACCAAACCTATCTTTTGAGCCGCCTCTACTCCCTTATAGCCCAGACAATGAAGGCCAAAAATGACCATTTATCAGGATTAATTAGAGACAAGCTGAATTTTTTCCAGTTGTTAGTACTTACTAAAAGCAGTATTTCCTCAAAAGTCCCTGCCCCTCCCTTTTGCGCTAACCCGGAGACCCCCATAAACCTCCATTTTAAGACCCTTCAAGTTATTGCTCATAGCTGAGCTATTTTTCATTCGACATGTATCACTTTATTCCGCTTTATCTATTCTTTGAAAGACTTTATATTATGTTTTTGCCTGACATTAATACTTCTATTATTCGCAAAAATATCCTAAATTTTCGGGTTAAAATTTACATTGGAATTAGTTTTTAGGTAACAGATCTTTTATTTAAAATAATAGCCAAAAATGGTTCAAATAAAAGTTGTAGCACATGTCTCGCTGTTTCAAAATATGTAACTAAAATTATATTTTGGGGGCAGGGATCCCTCACAGGCGGAGCAGAGTAAGCGCGCGTCGACACTTGCTATGTTGCCTGGTCGGTAAAAGTGGCCTTGCTCACTCTTTCTTTATTATTTCTTCAGGCGAAGATTCTTTTGAGCAATGTACCCTTTCGGAAAAAATAATTAAGAAAAGTATGTGCAGTGTAAAAAAATAATACTTCAATTAATTCTAAATATTAATCTTCAAAAAGAAGAAGACTAAAGAAGATCACTAAAAGAATGAAGGAGGTTCCAAATTTAAGCAGATAGGGTCTCCAAAATTTCTTTTATTGACTTCTATACAGTCAAAGTCATATCGTATCTACGTTGACGTTTCGCTCGACTGATAGCATTTTCAAAACTAAAAAGACCAAAACAAGGGAAAATCACAGCTTTATAGTTAAATTTTACAATTAAAAACATTATGAATAAACAACAATACAAAATATAGAAAATCAATCTTACCAATTTATCAAAAAATTCATCAAAAATTATAAATTTAAAAAACTGTGTTTCATGAGCTAAAATAATTTAGAACTGGTATAAGAAAATGAATGAGGAAGTAACATGGTGCTGAAAAAAAATATCCTGAGAAATTATTATGTTGCTAATGCATTAAGCTAGAGCAATCACCAGGTGGTATTAAAAATATAAACAGAGGATGATATCCAATGGTGTGTTTAACTAAATACAAATATTTATAATCTGCATAATAAAAATAGATAAAATACAAAATTCCAGACAATATAATTAATTTATTGAGCTTAGAAGATAAATTTAACATTCCATATAATCATAATTTAATTCCAAATAATAAAAAAAATAACCTTTACAATTTGATAGCAGATATAGAGTCAACTATAGCCTTTCTTGATGCCCCCGATGAATACAAAAATGCATTCAGAAACAACATTAATAAAGATATGCTAAACTTTATTATAAAAATAGAAAGCAGCATAACATTTTAATTGAAAAAATTAACTAAGACATAAAATAACTAAAGCTTTTTTCAGGAAATATAATAATTTACGCATACTAAATTCTGACAAACAGTGATACTTGAAAAAGAAGTTTACCACAATAAGATGGTTGAGATACTCAATGATAAGAACACATATAGAACAGTGAGAACTGACCCTGGAACAGCCCTTAATGAATCAATAAAAAGATATTTAGAGACTTTAGAAAGATTAAAATTCATAGATCATAATAACAAGAGGAAATTATACAACGAACATGCCCCAAGAATTCATGGCCTTGTAAAAGTTCCCAAAGAAAATTTCCTACTTAGACCAATAGTTGATGGCACCAATAGTCCTACAGAAAATTTAGCTAAATTTTTCAACGGGTCTCTAGACAATCTCAATAATACTAATAATGTTGATGTGAAAATTCTATTGAATTAAAAAATAAATTAAGCACATTAAAACTAAATAATGAACATGCCTTATTTAGTTATGATGATGTTTCTTTGTTCATTAAAATCCCGCTTAAATAAGCATTCAGAATAATTAATGAAAACTGGGAATTGATCGAACCTCACACACCCATAACAAGTAAAAAAATAGTCCTGGAAGGTATACAGCTTTGTACAGAACATGGTTATTTCAGTTATAATAATAATTTCTATAGACAAACTTATGGACTACCAATGGGTGGAAGATTATCAGTTAATTTATCGGGTATTGTGTTAAACTATATTATTGATAATGCTATAGAAAAATGCAATGATAAACCACTTTTTATAGCTAAATATATTGATGACCTGTTAGTGATTATTGATATAGATCAAAATTCGGAATTTTCAAACATACTTAACAAGGAGCACTATAAAATAAAATTTGCTTTAGAAACAGAAAAACACATTACCATTAACTTTCTTGATATAACATTGTTTCGAAACAACACAGAAATAACAACAAAATGGTATAAAAAAGATATGTCCCCAAATAGATTGCTAAATTATTATTCCATCCACCCTAGATACCAAATCGATAGCGTTGCAAAGAATTTAATTAACAGATCAATAGTTTTAACAGATAATATTCATTTAAATAAGACAAAAACCACAATATATAACATTTTAGAAGAAAACTGTTTTCCAAAAATCTCCTTAATTAATAAACTATGTTACACCCAAATAAAAATAATAAGAAACAACATAATTGGTCATATAAGCATTAATGAACATCAGCCAACTACTTCAGAACAATTTCTCTCTTCAACTAATTCTTCCATTATAAATAAATTCAATAATAATAAAAGAAATAATAACAGAATTCCAAAACCCTCACATAAAAGCATCACCCATTATTTTCAGATTGTAACCCATAGCTCCAATAATGTAAATATCATACAATATAATAATAACAGTGCAGAAAATAAGAGCAATGAATGTGTTGGACCAATAAAAAAAGTTGTAAGCTTAACCTATGTACCAGGTTTATCATCAAGAATAAGTAATACTTTAAAAAAAATTAATGAAGACAGTTTCAAAATAATTTACAAACCAAATAACCCTTTAAAAACATTTAATACGAACATGAAAGGTAATATTCCAATTGTGAAAAATCTTATTTGGGCTATACAGGGTGCAACTTGGAAACTAGACTGAACCAACAAATAAACAGTTTAAACCCTAAATCGAAAATCAATTCAGCCCTAGTTGAACACCATAAAATTACAAGACATGATTATAATTATAATGATTAGATACTATAAATTGTTATACTATGTAATCTTAAATACACTATATGTGCTGGAAGATCTAAATATTGTAAATGAAGAATGGTGAAATACTTCTTCCAAATTTCTTTTATTAAAAATTTATAACATATACATTAATTTGCCGACATTTCGGACTATTCGTCCCTCTTCAGGGCAAATTTCTTCTGCCAAGAACTAGTAATCCTTACACCTATTACAAAATGTGTCCATTTTAAATAATCAATCATTTTAAATAACATAACATATTTGATCAATTCAACAATCCATATATTGAATAGTACCTGACAATTTTTGGTGGCTAGGTCCATCTATTTCTATATTACAGTTATATTCCATTACCTAAGTAAATTGGTCATTTTATATAAAAAAAATATATATATTCACATGACTACCACTTTTTACTACAATATTCTTATCACACTATCTATTACTGACTGAACTTTGTCTTATTTACCTCAATGTTCCTTATCCAACCAATTGTTATTGTAATTAATTTTTATATATGATTTTTTTCATCTTATTCACTTTTTGATATTTAAATTTTTTATAATATCTGCGTAATGGCTGCTTACTTTTATGGAATCAGTTTTATAATTGACTGCATTTTCAATGTTTTTTGTTATGTGTATGGTTTCTATTAATTTTCTGTTTTTTGTATTTTTTTCTACTCCTAAAATTTTTACCTCTTTGAAATTAAATTTATGTTTTTTTACAATACTATGTTGGGCTAGGGCTGTGACATTAATGTTTTTAATATTATTACAATTTGCTGTGTGCTGTTTTATTCTTGTATCTAATTTTTTAGACGTTTCTCCTATATAAATACCATCACATTCACCACATTCAATCTTATATATAGTATTCTTCTTTTGCATGCATTCTATTTTGTCTTTAGTATTGCTAAGGAAATTTTCTATTTTATTGTTATTATAGGTACCTAATTTTATATCTTCTAGGTCGTATTGTTTTAATATTTTTTGTATATTATTTGTCAATTTTGGGATATAGTTCATTTTGAAGTATTGTTTTTTTATGTTTTTATTCTCTATTTTTTCTTTTTTATCCTCTCCTTGTATCTTTTCTAGATTATCTTTATTTGTATTTTTATAAAAGTCTTTTATTGTTTTTTGTTTTTGTTGTTTTTTTATGATTATATCTTTATTTTGTTTCGATACTTTATTTTCTGAAACCCCATTCTTTTGTTCACTATTGTTTTCTACTTTTCTTACTATTATATTCTTTGTATTATTATACCAAATTTTGTTAATTATTCTTTTAGGATAGAAATTTTCCCTTAATATATTATAAATTTTATCTTTAATTTCTGAAATGTATATTTGGTCTGTTATTTCTTTCGCTTTTTTAATGAAGTTTTTTACGACATTAATCTTTTGTGGTGTGGGATAATTAGAAAGGTAATTTAACATCATGTCACTATTGTTTTTCTTTTTGGTCCATTTTGTTGTAATCTAATTATTTCTCAAGATTATGAGCATGTCTAAAAACCTTATTTTGTTACTATCCGGTATTTCTATTGTGAATTTTAGTTTATTATAATAATTGTTTAATATATTTAATATTTCAGTATAATTATTGTCATTGGTAATTAGTAGAATATCGTCTATGTATTTTTTGATTAGTATTGGTTTATTGTTTATTTGTTCCATGGTTTTGTTTAATAATTTATTTAAATAAATCCCGCTCATATTAACAGAGAGTGACCCACCCATAGGTAATCCTCTTACTTGTTTATAGAATTCTCCATTATACTTAAAATAATTGTAATTAATACATAAATTAATGCCTTCCATAAATAACTTTTTATCTTTTATTTGTGTGTTATCTTTTATTTTGTCCCAATTTTCTTCTAATATTTTTATGCAGCCTTCTGTGTGTATGTTGGTGTTGGTCCAATAAAAAAAGTTGTAAGCTTAACCTATGTACCAGGTTTATCATCAAGAATAAGTAATACTTTAAAAAAAATTAATGAAGACAGTTTCAAAATAATTTACAAACCAAATAACCCTTTAAAAACATTTAATACGAACATGAAAGGTAATATTCCAATTGTGAAAAATCTTATTTGGGCTATACAGGGTGCAACTTGGAAACTAGACTGAACCAACAAATATACAGTTTAAACCCTAAATCGAAAATCAATTCAGCCCTAGTTGAACACCATAAAATTACAAGACATGATTATAATTATAATGATTAGATACTATAAATTGTTATGTATTTTTAGACATCTATTGATTGTTTTTGAATTGTGATATTGTTTTTTTCTATATAGTTTTTATTAATTGCATATTTGAGTAGAATGTTTATTTGAATTTAATTTTTTCTTTTGAAATATCTGTATTTAGTTAAACACACCATTGGATATCATTCTCTGTTTATATTTTTAATAACACCTGGTGATTGCTCTAGCTTAATGCATTAGCAACATAATAATTTCTCAGGATATTTTTTTTCAGCACCATGTTACTTCCTCATTCATTTTTAACCGACTTCGAAAGAGGAGGTTACTCAATTCGATACGTATGTGCCTTTTTTATTTTTTTTTTTTTCTATGTATATCCACCGATTACTCCGAGATGGGAGGACCAATTGGAACGAAACCTTTTGCATCTTGTAGAGTATTTTACCAATGTGGTCCCATTAAAACCTTTTTTGGGTTCTTAATTTATTAAAGAAGTTATTGGAAAAAAATAGACAATTTGGAAAAAATAGATATAGAGCGGGGACTTTTGAGAAAATACTGCTTTTAAAAGCAGTAACAGTACTTACCTCAGGCAAAAATTCAGCTTGTCTCTAATTATTCCCGACACAAAACCTTCATGGCCTGGGCTATTCATTTATATATAGTTTGTTACAAATCTAACTGTCACACCCAGTATTCTGTCATCTTCATGTTCTTGATTCTCCTAACAAAATTCCTCCCTTCATCACTGAATCCAGTACTGCTGCTGAATACAGTACTGCTTTGTACTCTCATGACCTCATACAAGTTTCCTATAACCTCCTCCCTGAACCATATTCTTTCGTAACCTCTAGCCCCTATTAGTAAGGGAGCTGAGGGCCAAAAAGTGTCTGGTTTGAAGAAAGTTTTAGTTTTAGCCTGAAAGTACTCATTTCATAGACAATGAATGTGAACCTCTGCCACCTCAGATAGGTTGCCATCAAATTTTATAGGCAAATAAAATCGAAATTTTTCATCTATTTTTCGCTCATAACTCGAAAACAATTTATGGCTGATAAAATTGTGTTCTTTTTAAAATAAAAAGGCATAACATTCCGCGTCGAATGAGTTCCTCACAGTTAAAATCGGTAAATCTTTTCGCTAAAACCGATTATCAATTTAGCCACATTAGCAGAAAAATTAATTACACTCATGTTCCAAAGCCTGTAATTTGAACAGGGCTACTCCAAATAAAAAATGTTACTTATAATAATTATAGGATATGAAATTATGTGTAAAACGAGCTCTTTAATTTTAATATTAGCCCATTCCTGTGGAGACAAAGTAATTAAAACGTGAACGTATTTAGTGCTTAGTGGCCTAAATTCTGTGAAATTTTTGGATTTTTTTTTTCAGTTTTTCGCCATTAAATCAGCAAGTACAGATCACAAAGAATTGTTTTCTCTTTACTATCAAAGGCTATACTATTGCAAATAGAATGATATATTTGAAGTCTTAATCAGTTTAGTAATTTAGACGGGTTTGGATCAAAAATTAGTATTTATGAATTTATGAATTTGGTGGAAATCGTGTCCCAACTCCTATAACTCAGAAACAACTAGTTTAAATGAAAACTTTTTGAAAAATTAAAATTAAAATTAAACGGTGTGGCGATGTACTTTGCTGTGTTGGCAGGCCACACAGCCGATTATTTGTGAAAGAGAAAGAGACGGGGGAGAGATATTTAAGAAGAAGAAGAAGAAGAAGAAGAAAAAGTATTTTTATTCTGGGACGTCTTGTCCCCTAAGAATAACAATATATGTACAAATCCAGAGTCATTTGTCTGGCTAGTTTAGAACAAAGTTGTTAATTAAAGAAATAAAATAAAATCGAGTCTCATTGAACAAAAAAAAAAAAAAAACAATAGCATGAGAAATTAGAATATAAGTTGACTATTTTTCAACCATTTGAACTTAAGGAAATAAATAAAAGAGAAACAAGATTTATGTATACAAACACCGATAAGTATTGCAAATTGAAACAGGTTTCATTATTTTACATAGTTGCGGTAGTTTGAAGATTAAGGAGGTGGAGGAATAATTGGGTTTTAAAAGATGTAAGGGATGCATTTTTACGGATAGAAACGGGTAAAGAGTTCCAAAAGGAGGCACCACGGATGGTAAATGATTTTGTAAAGGAGGCAGTTCGGTAGGAAGGGATGTATAGATTTAAGGTTTAGGATCTGGTATTTAGGGAGTGAATGGAGGAACAAGGTGTAAATAAATTTAGGATATACAGAGGCTTTTTACTTCTGAACGTTCGGAAAAGATATACACTGGGGACACCAAAGATAAATCTAATGAAGCAATTCATTAGTCTCTTTAACCTCGCCTCATGCATACCAGACAGTCCCCCGTATACAAGACAGCCATAATCAAAATGAGGAAATATAAGAGAGGAAACAAGGAGTTGACGGGTTTTGGAGGACATGCAATCACGGGATCTGCGGAACTGTTTGAGGATAGCGATGGATTTTCTAGTGATTTGGGAAATATGGTTACTCCACGACAAATGCTGGTCAAAGATCACTCCAAGATTTCTGACATGGGGATGGAAATGGATAGGTTGGCCTTTGAGGTAAAGTAGGGGGTTGTAAGAAAGGGAATTAATGAGATGCTTGGAGCCGATCAGGATAGCCTTGGTTTTTTCTCCATTTAGACTCAATTCATTTTTTTCTGCCCAGGCGTTTATGCTATCTATGTCTTCCTGTAATTTTTGGATTGCTTCTAGCATCTCGTTAGGATGGAAAGATAAGTAAATTTGGAGGTCATCGGCGTATAAGTGGTATTTTGAATGGTTGATGGAATCCGGAAGATCATTAATGTACACAGAGAAGAGTGTTGGTGAAAGTGAGGACCCCTGTGGAACGCCGCGTGTTATTAAAAGAGGTGAAGAAGGAGGTTTATCAGGGATATGAACTGTTTGTGAACGTAAGGACAGGAAGGAGAGGAACCACTTTAAGACGCCGTTTGACAAGGAAAGGTTTTGGAGTTTAGAAAGGAGGATCTCATGATTGACGGTATCGAACGCTTTTGAGAAATCGAAGAGAATCAGGATGGTCATTTTAGTTTCGTCTATGGAGGATTGAAGGTCCTGAGTAATCTTGAGTAGAGCAGATTGTGTGGAGTAATGGAAGCGAAAGCCAGATTGAAGAGGATTAAGGAGAGCTTTTCGCTCGAGGAAATCATTGAGCTGGGAGTGGACGATTCTTTCGAGCGGTTTGGATAGGTTAGAGAGAATGGAAATAGGTCTATAGTCGGAAGCTGAAGAGGGAACAGGCACTTTATTTAACGGACGGACTATAACTTTTTTCCAGGCTTCTGGGAAGCAAGAATTTTGTAGAGAGAAATTATATATGTGTAGAAGGGCAGGGAATATTACCGGAAGGCAGAGTTTGATGATCTTTACAGGAATTTGGTCTGGACGGAATTCATTCGTCCTGGACTTGAGGATAGATGAGAGTAAGGCTTCAGGTGAGATATTCAGGAAATAAAAATTATCTGGATCGAAAGTTTGTGCGAACGAAAATGAAGAGGGTTGAGGAATAGATGAAGAATTAGCGAAATGGGAATTTAGTTCATCTGGATCGATGGAGTAGTAGGTGCAGGCTTTGGATTTTACCATAGACAGGTTGTTAAGGATTTTCCATTTGGACTTAGGATCGAACCTCTGCCACCTCAGATAGGTTGCCATCAAATTTTATAGGCAAATAAAATCGAAATTTTTCATCTATTTTTCGCTCATAACTCGAAAACAATTTATGGCTGATAAAATTGTGTTCTTTTTAAAATAAAAAGGCATAACATTCCGCGTCGAATGAGTTCCTCACAGTTAAAATCGGTAAATCTTTTCGCTAAAACCGATTATCAATTTAGCCACATTAGCAGAAAAATTAATTACACTCATGTTCCAAAGCCTGTAATTTGAACAGGGCTACTCCAAATAAAAAATGTTACTTATAATAATTATAGGATATGAAATTATGTGTAAAACGAGCTCTTTAATTTTAATATTAGCCCATTCCTGTGGAGACAAAGTAATTAAAACGTGAACGTATTTAGTGCTTAGTGGCCTAAATTCTGTGAAATTTTTGGATTTTTTTTTTCAGTTTTTCGCCATTAAATCAGCAAGTACAGATCACAAAGAATTGTTTTCTCTTTACTATCAAAGGCTATACTATTGCAAATAGAATGATATATTTGAAGTCTTAATCAGTTTAGTAATTTAGACGGGTTTGGATCAAAAATTAGTATTTATGAATTTATGAATTTGGTGGAAATCGTGTCCCAACTCCTATAACTCAGAAACAACTAGTTTAAATGAAAACTTTTTGAAAAATTAAAATTAAAATTAAACGGTGTGGCGATGTACTTTGCTGTGTTGGCAGGCCACACAGCCGATTATTTGTGAAAGAGAAAGAGACGGGGGAGAGATATTTAAGAAGAAGAAGAAGAAGAAGAAGAAAAAGTATTTTTATTCTGGGACGTCTTGTCCCCTAAGAATAACAATATATGTACAAATCCAGAGTCATTTGTCTGGCTAGTTTAGAACAAAGTTGTTAATTAAAGAAATAAAATAAAATCGAGTCTCATTGAACAAAAAAAAAAAAAAACAATAGCATGAGAAATTAGAATATAAGTTGACTATTTTTCAACCATTTGAACTTAAGGAAATAAATAAAAGAGAAACAAGATTTATGTATACAAACACCGATAAGTATTGCAAATTGAAACAGGTTTCATTATTTTACATAGTTGCGGTAGTTTGAAGATTAAGGAGGTGGAGGAATAATTGGGTTTTAAAAGATGTAAGGGATGCATTTTTACGGATAGAAACGGGTAAAGAGTTCCAAAAGGAGGCACCACGGATGGTAAATGATTTTGTAAAGGAGGCAGTTCGGTAGGAAGGGATGTATAGATTTAAGGTTTAGGATCTGGTATTTAGGGAGTGAATGGAGGAACAAGGTGTAAATAAATTTAGGATATACAGAGGCTTTTTACTTCTGAACGTTCGGAAAAGATATACACTGGGGACACCAAAGATAAATCTAATGAAGCAATTCATTAGTCTCTTTAACCTCGCCTCATGCATACCAGACAGTCCCCCGTATACAAGACAGCCATAATCAAAATGAGGAAATATAAGAGAGGAAACAAGGAGTTGACGGGTTTTGGAGGACATGCAATCACGGGATCTGCGGAACTGTTTGAGGATAGCGATGGATTTTCTAGTGATTTGGGAAATATGGTTACTCCACGACAAATGCTGGTCAAAGATCACTCCAAGATTTCTGACATGGGGATGGAAATGGATAGGTTGGCCTTTGAGGTAAAGTAGGGGGTTGTAAGAAAGGGAATTAATGAGATGCTTGGAGCCGATCAGGATAGCCTTGGTTTTTTCTCCATTTAGACTCAATTCATTTTTTTCTGCCCAGGCGTTTATGCTATCTATGTCTTCCTGTAATTTTTGGATTGCTTCTAGCATCTCGTTAGGATGGAAAGATAAGTAAATTTGGAGGTCATCGGCGTATAAGTGGTATTTTGAATGGTTGATGGAATCCGGAAGATCATTAATGTACACAGAGAAGAGTGTTGGTGAAAGTGAGGACCCCTGTGGAACGCCGCGTGTTATTAAAAGAGGTGAAGAAGGAGGTTTATCAGGGATATGAACTGTTTGTGAACGTAAGGACAGGAAGGAGAGGAACCACTTTAAGACGCCGTTTGACAAGGAAAGGTTTTGGAGTTTAGAAAGGAGGATCTCATGATTGACGGTATCGAACGCTTTTGAGAAATCGAAGAGAATCAGGATGGTCATTTTAGTTTCGTCTATGGAGGATTGAAGGTCCTGAGTAATCTTGAGTAGAGCAGATTGTGTGGAGTAATGGAAGCGAAAGCCAGATTGAAGAGGATTAAGGAGAGCTTTTCGCTCGAGGAAATCATTGAGCTGGGAGTGGACGATTCTTTCGAGCGGTTTGGATAGGTTAGAGAGAATGGAAATAGGTCTATAGTCGGAAGCTGAAGAGGGAACAGGCACTTTATTTAACGGACGGACTATAACTTTTTTCCAGGCTTCTGGGAAGCAAGAATTTTGTAGAGAGAAATTATATATGTGTAGAAGGGCAGGGAATATTACCGGAAGGCAGAGTTTGATGATCTTTACAGGAATTTGGTCTGGACGGAATTCATTCGTCCTGGACTTGAGGATAGATGAGAGTAAGGCTTCAGGTGAGATATTCAGGAAATAAAAATTATCTGGATCGAAAGTTTGTGCGAACGAAAATGAAGAGGGTTGAGGAATAGATGAAGAATTAGCGAAATGGGAATTTAGTTCATCTGGATCGATGGAGTAGTAGGTGCAGGCTTTGGATTTTACCATAGACAGGTTGTTAAGGATTTTCCATTTGGACTTAGGATCGAGGGCTTGTGATAGGGAATTATGGAAAAACAGTGCCTTAGCACGTCGTAGGGAAGATTGGGTGAGGTTCCGTAGGGACTTGAAATGGGTATAATCTTCAGAGGAACGGGTACGTTGGAATCGTCTTCTGGCAGCATCTCTTCTTCTCATCAACTCTCTGATATCGGGATTTATCCAGGGTGCGGGAGGGCGTCTAAAGGTGGAGGTCTTGAGGGGAGCATGTTGATTTAGGAAGGTGTAAAGATTAGAAGAAAGGCATTCCACCATTTCATCTATGGATGATAACGAATAAATAGGATCCAGGGTTTGGGAAAGTGAGTCGAAAAAAGGATTCAGCTTTTCAGAGGTTAATGAGTCAAGGTTACGCCAGGAGATTTTTCGGGGGATGAGTTTAGGTGCTGGAATGTTATAGGAGATTTGGATGAGGTCGTGACTTGATAGAAAGGGTATTGGATGCTGTGAGAAGGACAGTAAGTTGTGGGAGGAGTCTATTATAAAAAGGTCTAGCCAAGTGCTAGTGGACTGAGTGTGGTGGGTAGGCTGGTAGGGTACTAAAAACAGGTCAAGAGAGTGTATGAGGTCCATAAGGTAACATTTATCGGAAGAATCGCAGAGCAAGTTGGTATTAAAATCACCAGCGATTATTACGTGACTATATAACGGGATATAGTTGAATAGGGTGGATTCAAAGGATGGATCGAACCGGACATGTGGAGGGCGGTAAACTATTACGTAGAGCAGGGAAATGGTGTCAAAGGAAATTTCTACGAAAAGGTACTCCAGGTGAGGGCTTTCGAGAGAGGGGGATTCTAGGAGGATTATTGCCCTCAAGCCGTCACGAACGTAAAGACCAACACCTCCTCCGGTGCGGTTCACACGATCGCGACGGATGAGAGAGTAATTAGGAATGGATATAGAGGAAGATGGGATATCTGGTTTAAGCCAGGTTTCCGAGACGGCAATAATGCGATAGAAGTTGTGGAGGAAATGATCCAGGAACTCGTCGTAGTGGGCTGGAAGGGATTGGGAATTAACGTGGCAAGATAATAAGATGTTACTCATGTGGATAGATTGATAGGAATTGATCTGCGAAAGGAAAAGGAATTTTGGGGTTGGATTGAAAAGGCACAGTGATGTATGCTTGAGGCTGTATCAAAAGAAAATTGACTGAATAGAATAAAGAGATAATTATTGAGGCCTATGGCTGTTAAATAAAAGAAAATGTTGCCTAGGTGATAAAATGAGATGGAAAACAAATAAAACAAGAAAAATGAAAAAATGTGATAATAAAATGTCGATGAAATAGAGGGTAAAAAAGTGGTCCGGATTCCAGAGTGACAGGCGCAGATGAGTCATTGTATTGCTTCGATGTCTTCCTCCTTAGTGATGATAACCACTGGGGAGCCATCCTCTCGCCGGCAGCGAACCCTGCCCCTGGCAAACCAGATGTATTTTATTTTTCCCGCGCCTTTCTTCTGTCTCGCCAACCAGTAGAGATGTCTGTTGCCCGCTGACATTTCCTCGCTGACATAGATCCTTTCTTCATTCTCCCAGCCAAGGTGCCTAGTCGTGAAGTCCCTTTTCACCTTCCGGAGTCGAATCATCTCGTCTCGGACTGACTGTCGTACAAAACGCACGACAATCGCGGGTGGGCGTGGGTCCTCTTCTCTGGTCCTTTTTCTCTGCACAAAATCGAGATCATCAGCGGTGAGCTTAACGCCTAGGGCGGCTCCGATAGAGCAGACAATGCCCTCGGGCGTTTCGCCTGATTTTTGTGGTATTCCCCGTATTTCTAGGGAGTTGGAGAGGTAGGCCTGCTCTGCTTGGTTTAGTTTAACCTCCAAAGTTTTTATTTTATTTCGAAGATTATTGTTTTCAGTTAGCAGTTTTTCTATTATTTCGTCTTGTTTTTTTGAACGATCCTCAATTGATTTCAGTCTTTCTGAGTTATCGAACATTATATCCCCTTGCGTGTTCATGCAATTTTTAATATCTTTTATTTCATCAGACATTTTTCCGATTTCTGTTAAAATTGCAATTATATTTTCTTCCATATTTTTACTGGGGGTAATGCGATACTCTACGTTTGAAATCGTGCAGCCTTTGCAATACCACTGGTTTTTATTCTTCAATTGTGTGATATCGGGTTCCGTTAAGTTGCAGCATCTCCCGTGAAATAAATTCTTGCAGCGCGCGCATGCGAGGGAAAGTTTGTCGTCTCTCGTTATTACGGCTTTACAGACCGGGCACTGTGTCATTGTGAAGTGTTCGAAGCAATTGGATTAACGAAGACGGTTGTGGTGGGGATAGTAGTGAATGGTCGGGTGTGGTGGGGACTGGAGCCTTCTTATCTCTTCCAGTACCAAACAGCCGGTCGCTATGCTGTAATTCTTCTATTAATATTTAAAATAAATTACGCACTGTAGGTTAAATAATTGAAACCGTTTAATGTTGGTTTTACTTTTGGATAAAAATAAAAAGGCTATGAGTACTCACTATTTATATAGTCAACAGTTAAGTAGAAGAAGTTGTAATAGAAAAAGATAACTGAACAACGTGTGGACGATACTATCGCATTGAAGGCTCGAGCCAGACTGGATTTAGTGGACAATGGTGCATGTATATCTGTTATCCCTGCCAGGTCACGGGATCAGATACACCCTATCAACTTTTCTCTTTACGCGGCCAATGATAACCCCATCAAGACTTGCGGCAAAGTCAAGAGGACGTTGAATGTAGGACTCCATCGGCCACTTTCATGGACTTTTGTCTTGGCGGACATCAGCAGTCCCATTATTGGAGCAGATTTTCTTTTCCACCATCATATTATCGTTGATCTCAGAGATCGTCAGCTCCTCGATGCGAAGACCGAACTCACTTCCAAGGGCACTCTTGCTAATTCCAAAATACACACGGTCTATGCAGTCCCCGGTGGCGAGTGGTAGTACGACCTACTACGGAAGTATCCATCCATTACCCGTCCTTCCACCGTACACTTCCACCCGTCCAGTCACAGCAAAAGCTCGACGCCTTCCTCCAGAGAGATATAAGGCCGCTAGGGAGGAATAACGAGTGCTGAGCAAAGTTACTCTACCTTCGACCGGGAACTGATAGCCATTCATCGAGCAATCCGGTACTTCCAACCCATGTGACAGGGAGTGAGAACATGGTGGCAGACACATTCTCGAGGATGGAGGATATACCATTCCCCGATGATATGGAGACCATTGCCGCGGAGCAGGAAGTTGACTCCAGCATCCATGAACTACTTCGGAAGCCAAACCTCAACCTCAAATGGATGGACACCCCATAGTGCTCGATGCCCTTGCTCTGCGAGACTAGCACTTCAAGAGTATGCCCATACCTGCCTGCACCATTGAGGCATGCCATATTCAGGAAGCTCCACGATCTCAGCCACCCTGGAATACGTGGGTCAAGGCAACTTATTTCCCAGCGCTTCTTCTGGCCAAGTATGCAAATACATATCACCTCCTGGCTGAGCGGCTGTGTGGCCTGACAATGCAGCAAAGTACATGGCAACACCGTTTAATTTTAAAAAAGTTTTCATTTGAGCTAGCTGTTTTCAAGTTATAGGCGTTGGAACTCGGTTTCCACCAAATTCATAAAAAATTCTAATTTTTGATGTTCTAAACCCTACTAAATTACTAAACTGGTTAAGACTTCAAATATATCATTATATTTGCTATAGTAGAGACTTTTATAGTAAAGAGAAAGCAATTCTTTGTGATCTGTATTTGCCGATTTAATTGCGAGAAACTGAAAAAAAATTTCACGGATTTTATGCCACTAAATACGACAAAGCGCTAAATGTGTTCACGTTTTAATTACTATGTCTTCACAGGAATGGGCTAATATTAAATTTTACACATAATTTCATATCCTACAATTATTATAGATAACATTTTTTATTTGGAGTAGCCCTGTTCAGGCGCGGTTCCAGAAAAAAATTTCGGGGGGGGGGGGGGGGGGGGGGGATTGGGCGGTATGAAAAAAAAAAAAAAGCTCTCTCGGGTTCAAGGACAGTGACAAACTGGTCTAGGTCCAAGGATTATGGTAGCTCAGAGTCAGCCCGCCCTGAGGACCTATATTTCTTTCCCTGAAGCATAACGTCCCTGAACCAAACCTCCGGGCGGTTACTGACATACTGGAAAACCACACCACGATTCTCGATGACATACACGGGGAAGGTTCATCACTTCTACGCCCGGTCGGTGTGAGTCACCTCCAGTAGGCTGACGGGCCTCACATACCCGGGGGTGGGGGTAGACTTGGATTGCGTGGCTTTTATTGGTGGGCGGTCACCCGAATGGAGCGGTCACCCATCCAAGTACTAACCACGATGGACGTTGCTTAACTTCGATTACCTATTGCAAGCGCCCTTGTCCACTCGGCCATCCCGGCCCCTTGGATACATACCATAATCACATAAAACATTCAGACAAAAATACTAAATGATCTTTTAATTTCATATCCTACAATTATTATAGATAACATTTTTTATTTGGAGTAGCCCTGTTCAGGCGCGGTTCCAGAAAAAAATTTCGGGGGGGGATTGGGCGGTATGAAAAAAAAAACAGCGTAAAAATAGCACACTTTATTTGCTTATGCTTATACATTAAGTTCATATACAAAATTCTGTATAAAAAATTCTAGTCAAAATTAAACTAAACTTCCCTAGAAAACTCGTAAAAGTTAGATGAGTAATTAATTTTTTTAATTCATCCCATTAATTTTTTTTCGTCGAAATTTCGGGGGGGGATTGATCCCAATATCCCCCCCCCTGGGACCACCACTGGCCCTGTTCAAATTGCAGGCTTTGGCACATGAGCGTAATTAATTTTTCTGCTAATGTGGCTAAATTGATAATCGGTTTTAGCGAAAAAACTTAACCGATTTTAACTGTGAGGAACTCAGTCGACGCGAAATTTTATGCCTTTTTATTCTAAAAAGAACACAATTTTCTCTGCCTGAGTTATGAGCGAAAAATAGATGGACAATTTTGATTTTGTTTGCCTATAAAATTTGATGGCAACCGATCTGAGGTGGCAGACGTTCACATTTATTGTGTATAAAAAGAGTACTTTCAGGCTATATGATCAAAAACTTTCTTCAAACCAAACACTTTTTTGGCCCTCAGCTCCCGGACTACCAGGTATATGCATAAGTTTTTGGCGGTTTTGGGGGTAATGAAAACATATAATTTTCAAGAGAAAATACTTTTTTATTTATTCAAAATATTGGCATTCGGATTCTACACACTTCGACCATCTTTTAGGTAAATTATGAATTCCTTGCCAGAAAAACTGTTTTTTCTTTTGCGGCAAACCATTCGTTGAGCCAATTTCCAACTTCTTCGAAATTGCTGAAGTGCTACGCTGCGAGCGAGTTTCCCATTGCTGCGAAGAGGTGATAGTCAGATGGCGCCAGGTTGGGGGAGTACGGCATGTGCGGAAGGACCTCCCATTCAAGCGATTTCAAGGTGTCTTTCACTGGTTTTGCTGTGTGGGACGGTGCATTGTCGTGTAACAAAATCACTTTGCCATGTCTTGTGGCCCATGAGTCCATTAAATCACGCCCATTAAATCACGCCTATGGATCAATGCGTGATTTAAATTAATCATCTGTTGACTATAGTGTTGTGCGTTAACGGTTTCCAACTGAAACCGGTTTCCAACGGTCATCATCCAGTAACGCCTGCAATTCCTCGTCTTCACACTTTTGTGGCCTACCAGAGCGTGCACTGTCTTTCACATTAAAATCTCCTTGCTTAAATTGTCGAAACCATGTCTCACATGTTCTAATCGACGGAGCGTGTTCACCATATGTTTCCACCAGCAAGCGATGACATTCCACAGCTTTTTTCTTTTGATTAAATAAGAAAAGCGGGGCGTACCGCAAATGTTCTTTTCCAGGCACAAATGACGACATGATTACTGAACTATACAAAACAGACGCTATTGTTTGGCGAACTCAGCTCGTGTAGGATTATAGGATAAGGTCTGATAAACAAACTGGCGTAGTATCAAATTCATTCGCACCGGACTGTTCGGTGGCGCCATCTTTTAGTGAAACCGGAAAGAACTTATGCATACACCTGGTATATCTCCTGCAATCTTAACACTAGACCTTCAGCATATCCAATGGGAACCTATATACGTCTCTAACTCTGTTGATTCAATGGAGGTAACACTAATTATCTCACCTCGTTAACATCCTAGACCATCATGCTCCCCTTGGTAGGGTAGGTAACCAGATAACTTCCAGTTAAAATTATTAAAGCATCACATTCATTACATTTTACCTATCCTTTATCATATATCAAAATTTTCGCTGCAAAGTCCCCAGTAACTGTAAAACTGCTCTTGTACTTCTGCTTTAAAATAAATCCAATTCAGCAAACATCAATTATAGCCATCCCATTTCCCTATTATCTATTATCTAACCTCCAAACCTTTGGAATTAGTTATTATTATCCCAATTATCCCATAATATCTCAGGTAAAATAACCTTCTGATCTGAACCACCTCCAGTTCTGTTTTAGGCCTGGCCACTTTACTCATTCCGCTCTCATTAAAATTTCCTAAGACCTTAACACAGATATAGACCAAAAGAAACTCACCTTCCTCAAACTTTTGATTTTTTCAAAGCCTTTGACTCAGTAGACCACAATACCTTCCTAAACAAACCCAAAAATGTCTCCATGTCTTCTAACCCCCTCCACTGGTTTTCATCTTTCCTCACTGGGCGCTCCCAGTATGTTTTAGTTCCTAATAATCCTCCTTAAAAGTCTCTAACCCTGTCTAGAGGCATGCCACAAGGTTCTTCCTTATTCCCCACCCTTTATCCATTTGTATAAATGACTTTATGTCCTCAATCCAGCAATACCAATATCATCTGTATGCTGATGATGTCCAGATTTATCTTTCATTTGATCCCAACGATTCTTCTGATGCCATCATAAAAACTTTTATATCGATGGAATATGTGTGAATAAGGCGAATCTCAATAAGTTCACTTTGAATACTGAGAAGACGAAAGTCATCGTAATTGGATCTCCCCCTCTCCTCAAACCACTCCTATACCTCCAAATCATAACTAAATAACTCACCAATCTCATTCCTTATTTCTAAAAAAGATCTTGGCGTTACCTTTGTTCAAACCATCTCTTGGAAACCTCACATCTCCCAAATTTCCTGTTGTACTATCATCAACCTGAAACAGTTCAACCCTCTATGCAATCTTCTTCCATTCAAATTAGGAGTTGGTGGGCCAACTCCTAATCCCTTCTCTTACCTTTCCCCATTTTGACTATGGCTGTACGGTGTACGGCAGACTGTCGGGAAAACTCGATAACTCCTTCAACTCATCGAACTGCTACTAATAAAAAATCCTTCATAATACAACCTGCCTCCCTCTGGAATTCTTCCAATATTTGACACGCTCGATCAATTTCCTCTTTCAAATCCCTCCTCTTCAAGTTCCTATTCAATTCCTAATCCTATTAACCACCATCAGCACGTAAGAGAACTCTGAGGCAAAGAGTACCTTCTTTTTTTTCTGTTGCTACCTTGAACAATGTTCAGTTTATTTTTCTCCCCACATCTTTGTAGATAATGCAGGAGGGCTATGGTTCTAAACGGGCCATAATGCCAATAAAGATGAAAAAGATATTTATACTATTTTTGATAGGTTGATTCATAATCAGGATTTTCAGTTAAACATTTTTTATTTTGAAAAGCCCATGTTTCGATCACTACAAGTGGATCTTCATTAAGGCCTCGGAGTCCAGAGTAATACAGAGACTGACTAACTCTGGACTCAGAAGCCCTGATGAATATCCACATGTAGGGATCGAATAGCTGGCTTTTCAAAATAAAAAATGTTTAACTGAAAATCCTGACTAAGAATCAACCTATCGTAAAGAATAACAGCTGACTATTTCTCATCTCTATACTATTTTTGTTTTCATCAAATCACTTGTATTATTACTGCTATTTTCCAATTTTTTTTCTTATTCTTCTTTTTTAAATATTAATTAATAATATTTAAATTATTTATGCCACATTGGAATGTTTTTTTAAGCTTTATTCGAAAGGTACGTAAGTCCCAGGATAGTCAAATTATTTTCATTCATTCATTTCATAATTTGGAATCACATGGTCAGAGAATTCAATTTTTTATTTATTTTGCAATTCTATTATATAATTACATGCATTACATGAACTATATGAATTTATAGTAAATATTAGAGAATAGTTTTTTTAACAACGTAACAACCTGAAAAATCACTTTAGAGTTTGTGTGAGCAGGTCCATTATGATAATACATTATAACTCCATTATCTACTTCCTCTTGAGTAAAATTGGTCAATGTTATTATACCAGATCGTGTATATTTTTCAAATTTACCATTACCATCAGATAAAACAGTATAAATGAGGGAACTTTTAAGACTGTCAACATCAGTAGCATTCAGTAGAGTATTATTTAAAATTTTCCTTGTTCCCTGAAATGAATACAAAATTATTAAACAATTAGTTATTAAAATTTAATTTTGTATAAATAATAGAACCATAATTTTTTCATCATATTGAATAAAATTGAAATAGGTTTATTAGAAACTTAAAATAATAATACACATTAAGTTAAAATACAAAATGATTATAATTCAATGAGGCAACAGGTAAATATATGAGGAAAGGTGACTCTAAAACCAATAGGAACCCTTTATGTATAAAAAAAGGTCATCATATTTCAAATAGGGCCTCATATATTTTTGAATAAATTATAACTTTTTGAGAACCACTAAAAGTGCTTTCAATGATCCATTGCCACCATTTTTAAACAACAAATGTGCACAACTTTATAATTGTACATTTATTACTTAACATAGTGGGGATGATGTATCCCTGGATATAGAAAAAAATCTTATAAATTCCAATATAGCCTATACATTCAAACTCATGTTTAATTAGATATTCTAGGCATGGGCATAGCTTTCGATTGGATTAATAAAGGAAGTAAGGCCACATGGATGGACAATCCATTATTAAATGGGTAGACTAGCAATGACTAGATCATCCCTATTACAACACATGATAAAGTAGCCCTGGATTTTAACTTAATATTCTACAAGCACACTGTAGTTGCTGGAAAGCCTTAATAGTCTGTTCTACTGTCTGCAGTGATGACCCCAAACATGATGACCTCTAAGCACTGTTACCATGAATTTCTCCTTTGATTTTATCATCAGAGAGTTTGTGACATATTGTAAGCTTTTAAAACAAATTTATTTACTGTTTCTAATCAAAATAAAAGCCAATTTTAAATAAGAAATGTTTCTTATTCAACAATCACTCTTCATTTCTATGTTTTTTTCTTTATCCCTCTCCTCAACAATTCCAACAAAAGTTGCATGTTTACTGCGGTAGTGTTAACATCGCTTCAGTATTCCTCTGCAGCTTCAGACAACACAGACAGGCCATTCCTTTCCTTTTTATTATTTTGCTATATTTTTTTTCTTTCTCTTTTTATTTAAATATATTATATTATTTTTACATATCGGTGAACTGTTTTAAGATTGATTGATGGAATGGAAAAACCTCCTCCCATTCATACAGATAATAAATTCAGAATCCAATATACAACTGCAATTAGAAAATATCAAATATCTCCAGCATTTTAATGATCCATTTATAGTAATAGTGGAAATGAATGATCAAGAAAATCTTTTTTCCATGACATGAAAGTAGGTAAGTTTTTTGGGTTTAGCCATAATCATGTTCATAGAATTCGAAGGAAAAACAAAAATTAAATAGAGATCACTTTAAAGTTGTACAATCAAGCTAATTGATTTCTTGATACTTTCGAAGCAAAAATAATGACAGGGCCTTTACACCACTTCAACATGTTCTGAAATTTGTTGTTATTAGAGACGCTCACACATCCATAAGAGAGGATGAAATATTGAAAAATGTATCGTCTACAGAGAAGGTCCTAAAAGTAAAGTAAAAGGGGGAAATATCCAGATTACCTTCTGGCTCTGCTTTATATTTGGCCCCACAAAAAGGTACCCCTTACCTTTTTTTTTTTTTTTTTTGCGGCTTGATGCACCGCGACCTCCTTGGGTCTATTGTGCGCCTGTCTATGCCCGTGTTTTTCTTGAAATTGATGTTCAATCGAAACCATTGATTTTTCAATCAATAGCATGGGTCCTAGTAAGTCTAAAACACTAATCAATTTTAAAAACCCGCACAAATCTACACCCAACTCAAAATACGTAAATATGTTAAATGCATTAATTCAGAAAATTAAAAACTTATAAAAATATTAAGATATTATTTATATCACAGGGCAAACATTTTATTGTTTTGTTCAAGACAATAAAGAAGTAATTAACATCATTGCAGGACCTAAGGAAATAGAGAATGATGCTATGTGTATATAATAGCAAAAGTGTAAAATCGCTGATCTATAAAGAATTAATTATTAACGAATACCTATTTCATTGGGTATTTACAAGTTAGATATTTATGTTAGTAAAATAACGGCAAATCCATTAAATTTTAATTCAATAGTAAACATTATTTTATAATCGCTTAACATTTAATCATGATAAATTACAGAATATTCTCAAAAACATTAGACTTAAGAATACTTCAACATAATTGCCGCAGTATAAACAACAAATTTCAGGAATTAGTAAACATATTAAACATAAACAAATTTCATGAAGTGTTACTTCAGGAAACCTGGTTTAACTAACGGAGAACGTTTAACACTAGAAATTTCACCATTATTAGCAGGAATAGGCAGGATAAGTATGGTGGAGTAAGAATTTTCTTGCACAATAGATTCAAATTTGAAAAAATCGAGATCCCAATACTGGCCCAATCGAAGCTTTAGGTATAAAAATAACAAATACAAACCCATAATTAATATTGGTTTCTGGATACATCCCTCTAAAAAGTAAACCAACAGCCTCAAATTTACAATCCCTTTTCTCTCTTGATAGCAGATTCCCTGGGCATTCTATTGTCATTGGAGGAGATTTCAACGTGCACTCATCTTTTTTCGTTATGGAGGAAACATTTACAAAGAGGAGATCTTATTGTTCAAGAATCATCTATTAAAGATCCTCAATGCAGCAACAAGAATAAGCTCCCCGTGAGTCAAACCATCCATTTTAGATCTAACTTTTGTCTCATCTGATTTGTTGAACAAATTATCATGGACACTTACCTCTGAAACCTTAAGTAGCAATCATTTTCAAATAATTTTGCAACATGACAACTTAATCTTCAAAAATAAATTCAATAATAAAAAAAACTTTAAAAGAATGAATGAAAAGCTCTACGCAGAGTCTATAAATAAACTTAATGATCATTCCGAATTCCAAATACCTGATTTACAAATCATTACAAAATTGATAAATATAGAGGGAGAAGCTTTAATTTCAAGCTCTAACCCTAATCCAAATCCCCAATTCAGTCCAAAGTGTTGGTGGAATGGCATACTAAATACTGCCTATAAGGGCAAACTAAAAGCTATACTTTTATGGCACGAGGTTTTATTTTTGCAGAAGGACTGACCATGCAATCTTGAAGAGGCTGCTAAATTTCAGGAACCCTGAGGGCCAAGTTACTAGATGGCTACAGAAGGTCCAGGAATACGACTTTAAAATTTTACACCGACCAGGAGTTAGACATCGCAATGCAGATGCCCTGTCCAGAAGACCATGTCCATCTAAATCCCACTGTAGCCAAATCGATAAAAGGAGGCCAACCTCTCCATCATTGGAGTAGTTAGCGAAGAATGGACCCACAATCCGTGATCGACAAGAAAATGATCCTGAGTTGAAAAAGATAGGGGTTTTGAAACTAGCCAATCGCTGTCCCATCCTGGCAAGAAATAGCAGATTCTCACCTATTTTGAAGGTATGCTAGGCACAATGGAACTCCCTTGTAATAGAAAACGGCTTGCTCAAGAGAGTTGTTGAGAAAGTTGACAGCAGCCTTGGATAGGCTGGATGGATAGGATCAACGTCCTGGATGGAAGCAGCTTCTGAAGTACTTCGTCAGCTTCATGATGATGTGTCAGGAGGACACCTGGGTGTGACGAAAACACTCCAGAAAGTACGCGAGAGGTTCTACTGGGTGAACTGCTCTGACAATGTTACGGATTGGTGCCATAAATGGAACACCTCCTCTGCAAGCAATGGACCAGCTCGCAAACGCCGCGCGCAGATGCAGCAGTATCTGCAGGTAGCCCCTTCGAGAGGGTAGCCATGGACATATTAGGACCTTTCCAGAAAGTGACGCTAGAAATAAGTAGGTCTTTGTGACCGTGGACTGTTCTTCCAAGTGGGTAGAAGCATATTCTGTCTCCAACCAAGAGGCTGCTAACTTGGCCGACGTTCTGGTAAAGGAGTTAATCACCTATTTCTGAGTACCACTCAGGGTCTGAAATTAACTCTTATTTTCTCGGAAAGAGAATAAAAGTCATACCGGGACTTTTATAGTTCTAAGAAATAAATAAAAATCACAACATGACTATTATATTTCGGACCAGAAAATAAAAGTCCTGATATGATCTTTATCACAAGTATATGTAATATAAGACTTAAAGCTTGATTTTAATTATTTAAGGATGAATTTATAAGCTTTTCTTTCTGATTTCTCCATATTGGGATTCATTATTGTGTTAACCGTTTTGATGGAAATCTTATAAGGTATAATAAATTACCTGATAACGATCTTAAGATCGATTATTAGATTATCAAGGCTGCTGATAATAAACATAATAGCGATATAAAACCTCAGGCTCGCTCAGGTATCGATTACAACTTAACCGGTATATATACACAATATTGAGGTCGACATCTAAGATAAATACCTTGCTGATTATGAAAATCATATCGATTTTTCGATTGCGCGTTCAGATATCGATTTATTTCAACTTATGCGATATAAATGATATTGGGGTCTACTCACACGTTAATTGAGATGCTGAATTTGAAAATGATATCGATTTTTGGATTCCGCACTCATGTATCAATTTATTACAAATTACGCGATATAAACGATATTGTGGTCAAGTTATAGGTTATAATTAACCTATGAGCCGACCACAATGTCGTTTTTATCATGTAAGTTATAATGAATCGATACCTGAGCGAGTAATCGAAAAATCGATATTATTTTCACATTCACCACCCCAATTTACCAAGAAGAATCGATACCTGAGCAAGCCTGAGGTTTTATATCGATATTATTTTCATATTATTATATGATATTATTATTATACATCGATATTATTATATTCAGCAGCTTTGATAACCTAATAATCGATCTTCTTAATCTGCAGAAGAACTAGGAGGGACCCTATGCGATAAAGAAATCCCCTTTCTATTAAATTGTAATAGGGCGCTCCCCATATTTCTGTCATGTGTAGTAGAACACTTCCTGATATTGCCTCAAATATTTTTTTTTTTTTTTTATTCCCAACAATCTGATTTGTATGACTTTAAGATTTTCAGTATAATTGAATTAGCAGCAGTGTTTTTTGATAAAGCCAGTGCAGTGCAGGAGCATTTGCGAACATACCGAACCTATTGATTCGTATTCCTAAATATCTGTAACTGATTTTGGTTTATAATTCGTGTGAATTATAAATAAACTTATTCAATTTACCCAGGTGCCCCCCCCCTTTGTGTAATAGTACAATTTTGGTTTTGTCAGTGTTGACTACTAGTTTATTTTTGTTGCAGTATTGGCCTAAAATTCGCAGGTTTATTTGGGATTCCATCCAAGAATAAGTGAGCATGACTTTGTCGTAAGGCTTCTTTATATAACAAATATAGTTGCCACTCAAGCCAAGATTGTGTAACTTGTGCCTGGAAATTTCACATGGTATAGAGTCAAATACCTGTACTAGCTTGTTGAATATAGTGCCAGATGTGTCAATCCCCGAATCCCTTGTGGCTTTTTCCAAGGCGAGGTTGAAGAGTAGGCAGGTAAGCGCATCACCTTGGAGTACACCCTTTCCATAGTCAAAGTCCCTTGAGAAATCATTCTGGATCCTCACCATGCCCCTTACTCCCAGCATCGTCATCCTGCATAGTCTAATTAGTTTCTTGGGTATGCCTCAAGAGCCTTATACAGTTCCTGTCTATCAATGCTGTCGTAGGCATTCTTAAAGCCCAAGAAAAGATGGTGAGTTTGTATTTTATACTCTCTACCCTTTTCCAGGATTTGTCGGATGGTAAAGATGTGGTCGCTGGTAGATCTTCCTCTTCTGAAGCCACATTGATACCGACCAATGGCCAGCTCTGCATATGGGAGAAGCTTATGATATAGTATGTTGGACATTATCTTGTGTGCCACTGGAAGGAGTGATATGCCTCTGTAATTGTTGCAATTCAACTGGTTTCCTTTTTTGTGAATAGGAAATTTCACATGGTATAGAGTCAAATACAAAAAAAACTCCGACCGTGTGGTAGTGGCCTTCACGCCCCGACACATGGCCTGTCCCAAGCCAGGATCAAGGAGGAGGGATCGAGGAGTAACACCTCGCTAAAAAACCGGGGTCCAGCTAGCCCGGCTGGTAGCATCCTATAAGGGCCCCTTCTACAGGTTTACGTAGACGGGCAGGAGGTGCTCGTAGCCGAGGTGAAGGCAGAATGTTCTTGTGAGGGTACAGGGTCCCTCCGATAACCAAATCCCTGGAGGCTGCAAATTTAACCAGTCTTAAACCATTATCGTTTGTGATCTCATGCAAGCTGTGCTGACCTATTGTTGGAGAGTAGGCTGGCTCCCGGCCCACTTTAGCATTCAGATCTCCAGCTACAATCTTGATGTCATAACTGGGGCAGCGGTCGAATGTTTCTTCTAGGAGCTCTTAGAATTCATCCTTTTCCTCCTCTTGTGATGTTTCGGTGGGGGCATGGACACCAATGATTGAACGACGGAAGATTATAAGTTACTAATCCCCTTCTCCACTCTCATTCTTGTATTGGCCCTGAAGAAGCCCACAACAAGATAGGCGAAAGCTTGGTCGCTGGAAAACCTATGACATGGTCAAACCCTGAAGAAGAAATGCAGACTATTACTTGATACGTTTGATATAAGGGTAGTCAGTTTATCGAAAGTGTGAAATACGAAAATGGAATCGATTGTCAGATAACCTAGATTAAAATCGATTACCAGGTTATTTGGTATGCTGATTATTAAAAAAGATACCGATTTTGAGATTCCATTGTCAGGTATCGATTTATTACAACTTACACGATATAATCGCGCGTTGGCTATATGGGTATCCTAGGTGCTGATTATGAAAATGATATCGATTTTAAGATTCCACTATCAGGTATTGATTTATTACAACCTACGCGATATAATCAATCTTGGGGTCGACTTTAGGGTTTTCCGAGGTTTTTCGATTAGGAGATTCCGCCATCGGGTATCGATTTATTACAACTTACGGGGTATAATCGATCTTGGGGTCAGGTACAGGGTTATCCTAGGTGCTGATTATAACAATGATTTCGATTTTGAGATCCCGCTGTCAGGTATCGATTTATTGCGACTTACAGGATATAATCGATCTTGGGGTATGCTATGGGGTTATCCTAGTTGTTGATTATGAAAATGATATCGATTTTGAAATTCCGCCTTCAGGTATCGATTTATTACAACTTACACGATATAAACGATCTTGGGGTCGACTTAAGGGTTTTCCGAGTTGCTGATTATGAAAATAGAATCAATTTTAAGATTTAACCGTCAGGTATCGATTTCTAAGAACTTACTTGATACGTTTGATATGACAGTGGTCTATCAGTTTATCGAAAGTGTGAAATACGAAAATGGAATCGATTGTCAGATAACTTAGATTAAAATCGATAACTAGGTTATTTGGGATGCTGATTATTAAAAAGATACCGATTTTGAGATTCCATTGTCAGGTATCGATTTATTGCAACTTACGCGATATAATCGATTTTAGGGTCGGCTATAGGGGTATCCTAGATGCTGATTATGAAAGTTATATCGATTTTAGATTCCGCCGTCAGGTATCGATTTATTAAAACTTACGCGATATAATCGATCTTGGGGTCGACAGTAGTTAATATTGGCCGGTTGAGCAGGAGCACAAAGGAAATGACCTTGAGCGTGCTGTAGCAGAGCTATCTGTGACCTTGAGGGTCATTGACCGACCTTGTGATGGCGAGGGGGGTGTTGTTCTAGGGTGAGGGGGGGGGGTGTCCTTGAGGTGTGTTATGAGTTTTCAAGGGGTCAACGGATGTGAGATGCCCAACATGGCAACGTTGGATTGTAGATGTGGCAACAGCGCTTTGTTTACATCGTGCTGTAGCAAGGCTATATTTACTCAGCTGAATTAATTTATCAATTAAATTCATTGATCAAGCTTCCTCCCCCCACCACATACATAAGCCTTCGTGATAAACCAGTTTACTGGTTCAGCTGTTTCATTCAAGTTCATTCATAAGCAATTATGTTGGAGGAACAACGGTCAAGACCAAACACCCTACCGTCCTGTCCATGCCGCTCCTTTATAGCCCGCATGCAGAGGTGGGGAGATGACGTTCGCTACTTGCTATCTACTTGAAAGGGGGTAGACATGAGCCGGCACTGATTACGATGCCTTGAGCTAGCTCGCGACGGGCCTGTTATCTGTTTAAAAGGATGCCGTCCGAGTTGCACATGCAGCCAATGCACAGCCAGCACTGATTACGATGCCTTGAGCGGGTCGACGAGTCTGTTATCTGTTTGAAAGGACGCCGCCCAGATAACAGCCGCCGCGTGAGGATATAATTAAAATTTTCCAATTTATACATTACCTGCAGTTTTGCCTAAAGGTGAGTAATTTTAACTTTTTTGAACTAATACTTGCATAAAGATAACAAAAAATTGTTAATTTTTGTAAATATTACAGATGTCTCTCCTTAAAAAATTGAACGAAACATTGGGGAACTGACTATAGGAAAAACATACAAAATTAAGAAAAAATGAGACAGAATATGGCTTAAGCATTGAGGCCATTATTGAGAACTTGGAAGTTGACAAGGACGATATATTTGCCGAAAAGATATCTGTTCGTTATAACTGATGAAGATATAGCACAGTATGATGGTAATTATTATTAAAATACTTAATAAAGTTGTAAAAACATTACTATGCTTAGCTAATTGATGTTTTATATTTTTAGGTCAACTGAAATTTAAATATTGTAGGAAAAAGAAAAATTCATATGAATTAACGTTTATGTAAATATTACTATCGTGTAAGACCTAGTTATAATTTATGTTTAATTTAATTTAAGGATTTAATAAAATGAATAATAAAAACAATTATTTGTGTGAGCAATGTGGGTTATTGGTTCCAAATAGACGGCACAGATGTAAATGGTTGTTTTTTTATTGTCAAAGCTGTGGGAAAGAATTTAATAGAAAGTTCAATTTTGAACGTCATAAAATAAACTGTCAAGTTGTTAGTGGGGTTAGTAGTAATAATACGTTCAACGTGAGCACAATGGAAATACCGAATAAAAAAAGAAAATATAGCATGTTTGATAGACAGATGCGAGAGAAGGCGATTGCTGAAGAAGACGGGATTATTAGAGCTTCTTTAGGAAATTCGGTTGAGGACGTATACATTCCTAACGATAATAAAAAATTAGTAGCTACCGAATTTTTAAACAATAAAAAAGAACTCTTAGTAAATTTATTAAATTCTTATGTTGAAGATTGGAAATCGTATAAAATAAATGTAATGTTAGAATGTACATATATTAAGAAAAACGGAAACACTAATAGTGAAAGAACGGATTTTAATTTTGAAAAAAAAAGGTTCTGGTTGGATGTATATTTCATCAAACTACATATGCTTACATTTAACAAAATATAGACCTTTTGGAGGATCCCAGTATATTGAATTACCTAAAAAAATTAAGGATAAACGTTGTGTTATAAATGTAAAAAATAATACTAATGATTGCTTCCGTTTAGCTATACTTAGTGATGATATTAGATCAAATAAATTTAATGAATACAAAAATATTCAAACCACATATTCCTTTGATTCGATATCATTCCCGACTCCAATAAAGGAGGTAAAGCGATTTGAAAATTTAAATAATGTGTCTATAAATGTTTATGGCTTAGACGAGAAAAATAATGTGTATCCAATTAGAATTAGTAAAAAGGAAACATTTAATAAAATGTTCGATTTATTGTTTTTACAAAATGGGGAAAATTTTTACTATTGTTTGATTACGAATCTTTCACGATTAGTAAGTTCTCAAATATCGTTGAAAGAACATGCATATAAAAATGGCGATGAGCGAAAGCGAGAACATGAATTATTTTGTCGTAATCATAAACCAATTCGATCTGATTTTCCGAAAGAAGATAAAATTGAATTTAAACATGTGGAATATACACAACCCATTCCAATTGTAGTTTATGCGGATATAGAATCTCTTTTAATACCAATTTCAGGGGCTTGTCCGAATCCGTCAACACCTTGGAACAAAGCTATACACGAGCATCGAGCCTTTTCTGTTTCACTTCTGGTCAAGTCTAATATGTTTGATTTGAAACCATTTGTTTATACAGGAGAAAACTGCATGCAAGTTTTTTTAGAAAAACTTGAACAAATAGCTGTTGAAGCGGATAATATATATGCTAATCTGCTTCCGATGGAAGAAATGAGTGAAGAGTCAGCCTTTTATTCTGCTAAAGACTGTATATTATGTCAATACCCTTTAGATGAACACGATCGCGTGCGTCATCATTGCCACTTTACAGGAAAATTTATTGGACCAGCACATAATGCATGCAATTTAAGGGCAAAAAAGCCTGATTTTATACCCGTTTTCATGCACAACTTGCAAGGCTATGATTCTCATTTTATAATCCCTTTCTTAGACCGTTGTGAAAATGTTTTTGTAATCCCCAGTAATACTGAAAAATATGTAAGTTTTAGCATAAAATTTAAAGGGTGTAGAACCAAAATACGATTTGTTGACTCGTTTAAATTTCTTTCATCAAGTTTGGATACATTAGTAAACAATTAAAAAAATCAATCAAAATCAATTAGTGAAATATTTCCAAATATGGCTAGTATAATTAATGATGAAAACAAAGTTAAATTGCTGACAAGGAAAGGTGTATTTCCATATAATTATTTTAGTTCGTTTGAATGCCTAAATGAAACAAAACTACCATCTAAAAATTCATTTTTTAATGATTTAACAAAACAATCCATTAGCGATGTAGATTATGATCATGCAAAAAATGTCTGGGAAACGTTTAAAATACAAACATTAAAAGATTATGCAGAATTATATGTAAAAACAGATGTAATTCTGTTGTGCGAAGTTTTTGAAACCTTCCGACTTCTCTGTCAACAACTTTATCAACTTGACCCCGCATGGTTTTTTACTTTACCGCAGTTGTATTGGAATGCAATGTTAAAATATACAAAAATAAAATTAGACGTAATAAAAGATATTGATATAGTACAGTTTTTTGAAAAGGGGATAAGGGGAGGTATTTGCCAAGTCGTTTCCCGGTATGCTAAAGCTAACAATAAATATTTAAATGAGTATGATTCCACAAAACCCAGTAATTATTTATTATATGTAGACGTTAACAATCTTTATGGTTACGCTATGAACCTTCCCCTACCATATGCCGAATTTGAGTGGACTGATCAAAAATTGAATGTATTAGATCTAGAAAAGGATTCAGAAACCGGTTATGTGCTAGATGTTGACATTGAATACCCTACAGAAATTCATGATAAACATTCTCAACTACCTTTGTTACCTGAAAAAAATAAGCCTCCTAATACTAAAACTGATAAATTACTAACGTCTTTGCTACCCAAAACACATTATATAGTACATTATATGAATTTAAAACAAGCTTTACAACTGGGGGTAAAAATTACAAAAGTTCACAGGGTATTAAAGTTTAAACAAAAGAATTGGTTGGCACCATATATAAAAGATGAGAGCATCAGCGAAAAATACATTCGAGTCTGATTTTTACAAATTAATGAATAATAGTTGCTTCGGCAAATTTATGGAAAATGTCCGTAACAGAATTGATTTAAAAATAGTAACAAATGAACATATAAAGTGAAGGTTCAATGAGAGACAAGGAGCAATGCCGAATTATATAGACAGAAGAGACGAACAGAAAAAAGTCTAAATCAGTGTAAGAAAAGAAAAGGGGGAGAAGGAAGAATTAGAAAAGACTGAACTCCTTAAAGGAAATAAGCAGTATAGGGCATTCTTTAAAGCAGTCAATCAGAAAAGAAAACCCTTTGAAATCAAATCTACCTACAGCTTGAATGAAGACGGTAAGCTTCTTACCAATGGGACTGATGTTCTTGAAGAATGAAAGAGACATTTCTCTCGGCTTCTTAACAAAGATCTTGAAGAAGTTAGGAACAACAGTTATGTGGATCTACCTTTATCTCAGTCAATGGAACCGTTAGACAAAGAGGAGATTTTGGATTCTCTAGCGAAGCTTAAAAATAATAAGGCGCCGGGTGTTGAAGAATTGCCTGCCAAATTCCTAAAGTGTGGAGGAAGTGAACTACTGAAAATCCTTCAGAATATCATGACTTGGATCTGGACGGAGGAAGTAATGCCTAAATCTTGAATAATCAGAATAAATCGATGAATAAATAATGAATAATCACAGAATAAATCGATAATCAGATAGCGTAGAATGTGTTCTCTAACATCTTCTTCCAATGACTACTTCCCTATTGCAGAGGAGATCTTAGGCCTATACCAATGTGGTTTTAGTGTGGAAAGGACGATCTAACACTGACCAAATATTTTGCTTGCGCATCATGCTTGAAAAAGGACGAGAATATAAAATCTTGTTGATTTTAAAGAAGCATATGTTCACAGGTGTTCACAGGCAACAGTGGTATGCTGCAATGATGGAACTTGGAATCCCTGAAAAGCTTATTAGAATGGTAAGACTCAACATGAGAGAAGTGAGACGCACTATTCAGGTTGGAGGGGCAAGATCTACAGAATTCACTTCTAGGAAAGGACTAAGGCAGGGAGATTTGTTGGCATGTCTCCTCTTTAATTTAGGTTTAGAGAAGTCCGTTAGAGATTCTGGGATTCAAGTAGGCGGAACTGTATTCAGCCAGACAGTGCAACTTTTTGCTTATGCTGATGATATCGATATTGCTGGATGCTCTTTCCAGGCAGTCTCTGATGGATTCTTGAAACTAGTGGACGCAGCAAGAAAAATGGGCCTTAAAGTCAACTCCGCAAAAACTAAATATTGGATCATTGAGGAAAATCCCAAACCTGGCAAAAGCATTACCATAGGAGAATTCACAATTGAGAAAGTGTCAGAATTCATTTAAATAATTCTCATTACTCATGATAATGTCGTGGATTCAGAAATTAAGCGAAGAGTCCTATGTGCCAATTGTTGTTATTATGGCCTCTGCCAACATTTTAGGAGCCGTGCTTTGTCCAAAAATCTTATTATATAAAACAATTATCCAGCCGACATGGATTTACATTTATGGACTCCCTTATGGCTCAGAAACATGGACTATCTCCAAGACTGATGAGCGGAATCTAATGGTCTTTGGCAAGAAGATTCTGCATAAAATCTTTGGAGCTGTTAAAGTTGATCATTTATGGAGACACCAGACAAACCAGGAGCTCACAGATTTACATTATTTTTTTTACCAGTGTGCACTGCGGCCTCTTTGGGCCTATTGTGCCCCAGGTTTAATGCCTGGGTTCTACGCTGCACACTATATGCTAATTTTCAGATCCTCAGTATACTTAAGACGGCTACTTGGATTAATTAACTCATGTGCCTTAGGATCCGTGATGCGGTCCAGGCCAAACATCCTGAATCTTAGTGCCGCGAGTCTGTAGCAGAGGCAGACTATGTGGAAGGCCGTTTCACTCTCTTTCCCACAGAATTTGCACATCGGCGAATCCGTGAGTTAGAGCTTGTGCATGTGACTTCTGAGCTTACAGTGCCCGGTGTATATCGCTGTAAGTCTTTTTAGAGCACTTCTGTCAAGATTAAGTACCTCTATACTCCTCCCAAAAGAAGTAGGAACAAGGAACAATTTAGAAGGTCGAAGGTTTTTTCCCTTCCAATATTGCTTCCTTTCCGCTCCGTATATCTCCTCTATCTTCCTTTTGGCAGAGCTCTTGCTAATGCCACACACCGGTTCAGGAGAGATGGGTTTGATGTTGGATCCTTTTCTGGCTAGAGTATCAGCGTTCTCGTTTCCTGGGATACCAGAGTGATCTGGCACCCATTCCACGTTCACTCTGTTATTATTTGCTAGGCTGATGAGTCTTGTTTTACACTCCCAAACAACCTTGGAGTTTATATCTATATTGTTTGAGGCATCGAATGCAGTTTGGCTGTCTGTGTAAAAAGTAATTGTTTTTCCAGACCTTTTTCCTTGAGCAACTCAAAGGCGCAGTGGCTGATTGCTAGCACCTCTGATTGAAAAACTGTGGTATGTCTGCCCAGTGATGGGTATGTGCCATCCTTGGGTTTTTCTTTTCTCCAGATGCCAGCACCCTTTGTTGGTAAGCGAGCCGTCTGAGTAGCAATTGATGCCAGTGTTTGGCGTGTGTTGCTTTTTGGCATCAATTTTGATGTTGAAGTTTGTTTCCAGAGAGCCTCTGATCTGAATGTGGGAGTGCATGGATAATGATCTATCCCTTTCTAGCTCCTGGAACATTTTCCAGTGTCTTCTATTTGTGCAAACTTTTGAAGACAAGTTTAGCTTGGAAAGCCTGTAACAGGCCTTTAGAGCTTGCGCCTCCGCCTCCATGTGCAGTGATGCTAGATTTAGCATCAGTTCCATGGTGGCAGCAGGTGTGGTTTTCATTTCGCCCGTTACCATAAGGCAGGCCAGTCTTTGTAGTTTCTCAAACTGTGTTTTGTTTTTGCCTATCCCTGACTTGTGCCACCAAATCAGGGCGGATTATAACACCATTGGCTTAATAACCATGTTGTAAAACCAAAATATCATTTTGGGCTTTGGTCCCCACTTTTTGCCTCTTGCAGGACCATAGACACTTCAGGGCTTTATTGGTCGTGAGTTCTAAGTGTTTGACCCAATTGAGTTTCAGTGTTGTTCAGTGTAACACCTAGATGTTTTACTATCTTGATATGGTTTAACTGAACTCCATCAATTGTTGGTAGCTTTATGGCTATTTTTTTCCTCATAGTGAAGATGCAAATGTTTATTTTCTGTGGATTAATGTTTAATCCATTATTCTTGCACCAGTTCAGTATGATTCTGGTTGCATTGTTTAGGAGTTCAGATAAGACATTTTGATGTATTCCACCAACTAGGACTGCTATGTCATCAGCATATCCTGTGCATAGTAGCCTGAGGTGTTCAGTTTAGTCAACAATGTGTTCACCACTAAGCACCACAGTAGGGGGGATATCACTCCACCCTGAGGACATCCACCTTTAGGTTTAATTAATATTTTGATGTGTCCAAATTCAGACTGTATTAATCTTTCCCTCAGCATGGTCGTTATCCATCTGGTTGAAAAACCAGATGTGGTTCACTCATGAAACTCAATAGATTAAGATGGACTGGGCACATCGCTTGAATGGCTGAGAATGAAATTCCGAAGAAAATGATAAATGAAGTAATATACGGAGCAAGGCATAGAGGAAGACATCGGCTGCAGTGGAATGACTGTGTGGTCACTCCATATGATACCAGGTCCATGTTGGGAGTGAGGAGCTGGATGGCAGCTGCACAGGATAGGAACAACTGGTGGAGGCTGGTGCAGGAGGCCAAGACTAGGCATCGAGTTGTCGCGCCGAATGAATAGAATAGAACATCATAACATAGATGGACCTCACATCAACTTCAATGTACTATTATCCTACCTTTTGACTATAAATCTGACCTAGGGCTCCTTTTAAACACATGTTAGAGAGTATGTTGATTCCTTATTATCTTTAAATAATGGGGCCTGGCAAGGCGCTCAGCTGGTCTTACACAAAATAAAAAAAAGTTAATATATTACAACTTAAAGCACTACAATAAACAGAGTAAAGAAAAACAAAAAAATATTTAGTATATGTTTTCCACAATCCAATTTCCTCTTGTCTATCCCTCTATACACTCTAGACTGCCTCTCGGATATGAAGAGTTAGTCAATTTCATATGAGGAAAACTTAGCTAATTCTCAACCATGCTCTTTTTTTTTGACAAAAAATTCAAATTACTCCTTGTTAGTACACTATTTAATTACTTCTAATACACCATATTGTGACGTTAAACAAAATAAAAACAAAAAACATATGGTTTGGAATGGTTTTATACTTATTGTTGGAACGTACTAGTAGCTGGAACTAACTGTCATAGCACGTGTTTGTGACTACAAAGTTCGAGTACCATTGACACAGGCCGAGAAGGTTCTGGAATGTTCTCCTTGCGACTATATATAAGGAGCGATGGGACTGGAAACTTAGTCTTGGTTCTGAAGCTCAAGCCATATGATTATTTGTGTGTTACAAAGTGATCATTTTTGGAACCTGTGGCTGGCTTTGGATAATTATTTTTGTGGCATTGAATATTGTTATTTTTTTTTTAATAAAAATCTTTAACCCACAGAAATGTTATAATATGATCTAACCCTATTCAAGGCTAGATTATGATTATTAATTTTAATAAAATTAAAAAAAAAATCTTTTCTTTTTCATAACAAAGATAATGGAACTCCTAGAGAATAAAACCAGAGTAAATGACATTACAGTAAAGCGTACTAAATAATTACTACCTGAGGCAGTTTCAACGATTTTCCAATTGGTATAAACAGAACTGGTGGATCATTTAAGCCACTTATGTTTACATGAAGAATGAATCTGTGTTGACCTTGAAGGTAACTAGGTAACATAGAACCTGACCCAGGAGACAGTTCAAGGTCAAGATATATACTGTCTTCATAACTCTCTGATCCATCATGTACATAGTGTATCTAAAATTCATCAGAAATTAAAAATGCAGGTAATCTTAAAAGCACAAAACAAAATTAAGTTAAATTAAGAGCATTGATCATCAATAGCTGTTTGGTACATAAAGGAGGGGAAAATAATTTTATCACCTTAATTAAATTCTTAATCCATTGTCTATAAAAAAAAAAAAAAATGTATATTTCATACAACAAGACTATTTAAAAAATAATAATAGTCATGCTCATTGTATTAAAGTCATTCGAGTACATAATAAATCACAAAAACCAATAAAAGCTTCAAGAAAAGTAGGCCAAACCAATTTTATTAAAGAAAAAGTTAATCAGATTAGTTTTAAGGATCTGAAAATACTCCAGAATATGAATTTTCATAGAAATGAAAAAATACAAATTTTTGAAATAGATTTTCCCAGCCATTTATGAATACATTTATAACTCCTCAGGATTTTCTCCAAATTCAGAGTTATAAAATCTGTTATAAAGCTGATTTATTACTCTTCCAAACTATATCAACTACTTTGAAATTATACACCTGTATTAGGAATAAAATTTAAAAAAAAAGTTTTTATTATTTATCTCTTGTTATAATTCATTTTCTGATGTCAGGTTTGTACAGTTTTATGTAGTTTTCAAAGTCAGAAATCTCTGTTAAGTTACAGTGGATCTGTTGACCTTTTTATTGTTAATAGAAAATTATTAGTATTATCCAACCGAAAACAAAAAATTATTAGTATTGCCTAAGCCGAAACCGAAACATTCATGTGTGTATATATGATATATGCATGTGTGTAACATGTCTAGTTTAGAAATAATATCAATACAAGCTTATAGAATGACATTAATTGAATTCAATTATGCATGAAATATGCGGGCTTAGTAGTAAGACAGCTGTAAGCTGATAGGATGGAATCGAGCCCTTACTTCCCAGTATGGTCCCCACCGGAAGTTAGACCACACCCCCTCAATTAGTAGAGGCCTAAAAGATGAAATATACTTGCAATAACAGGCTGATGATATTAAAAATTCATAGAATATAATTACATAATAAATAATATATACCAATAATAAAATAATTAAACAGGAAATAAATCCGACCCAGGACCAAATAATCCAGGTTTGCCACTGAATAGTCGTGTTTTCGAAGTTATATTGTAAATAGGGATCAATAGAGATGGTTTATATTTATATTTTTAATGTTTATTGTTTTCAGTTTTTCCATTAATAAAAAATATATATAGATTCAAGAAGTTGACAATTTATGACCTCATGAAAGAACTTTCACTGGAATTCATAGTAAGGGAAAGTATTGCGATCGTGAAAAATTTCGACTTTGAGTCCAAATAACCAAGTCCCGCAAACATTTCATCAAAATTGATCAAATGGAGGGGGCATTTTATTTCACAAATTTTCTCTAATTTTTACGTTATTTTTCAATTTTCTCAACAAAAGCTTCAACGATTTTGATTAAACTCTTCACGTTTAATGAGAATCAAGTATTTTTTAATATCAGGTAGGTTTCATCATCATTGATATGTTCTGATGAGGCTTAAATGGCGAAAGAAAATTTCCTTCCCATAAAGGACCTTTCATTCTGTTTATTTGGAGAAATCAACTGTCTCTCATTATGCCTAGAAATAAGAAATGGCTTAATATGAAATATACAAGAATTTGATAAAAACATCAAGGAGAAAAAAAGAAATGTGTTTCCACAAGATGAAAATTTCAATTTCCATTAATGAAAGAAGTAATGTGTATTGTATATTGCAATAATGTGTATTGAAAATCTCAGAAAGAATAATATTTAGTTTATAAAGTCGTAAAATGTATATATGCCCGAAAAATTTGGCATAAATAAATTTTATACATAAAAAAAAATAGGTATGATCTAACAACACTTAAAACACGTTGACAACTCTTTCGCATGCACAGTACTTTACTAACAGCCCAATAAGAAGTAAGGCATAATGCACATACAAAAGAGTTGTCAAAGCGTTTTAAGTGCTTGTTGGAACATGATCATTTAATGGAAATCATTTGTTTCCATGGTAACTAAATTATATTTTCGTAACAAATAAAAAATGACCAAAATTCATAACGAAAATATAGAAAAGACGCCATGATGTGTTATGTTTCGCATTGTCATATTGTCAAAGATAAAAATAAAAACCATTTTATTAGTTTTTTGATAGTGAATGTTTAGAAAAGCACGTAATGCTCAAAATATTTAAAGCTGTTTTTTTTTTTAAACACATGGTACAATATTCGTTAATAATCATATTTTGAGGTATTCTAACCTTGTAAGACTCAATTGTCCAAATAAAACTTATTATATATTTAAAAGTAAAAATATTTGTTTATATAATGATTAATAAATATAGTAAATGAACACAAATTTTTTTTTCTCTCAAAATTGGGGGGGATGCCCTACCCTGACCCCCCTGCGGATGCCCATGTATGAGATTGTCAATAAAAAACAACTACTACTTGAAAAATATTTAAAAAAACGCAATTCATCAAAAAGAGTGGAAAACAGAAGAAGCAAGTTTTTGACAAAAACTATTTATAAACTATTATAAAATTTTTAACTAGATTAAATTCGAGACAAAAACTGGGTCAGTAGACCAAATAGCTTCTGAGATACAGTTTTTCAAAGTTTGGTAATTTTAAATTGAAATTTTAAAGTTATTTTTATATTCTTAATATCTTCCCATAGGAATTTGGAGAAAAGTTAAACCAGGACCATGGAGAGAACATTAAGCAATTCTGGAAAAAAAATTAAAGCTTTAAGGAGACTTCAGGGGAGAAGGAAAGCTGTAAGAAATATTAGGAACGAGCAAGGAAAGGTGGTCACGGAGGATAAGGCCATCCTGGACGTTTGGTGCAGGTATTATAAGAAGCAATTTTGTGAGGATGCTACCCTTCCAACGAACCAGGAAGGACCGTGGAACAATGCAGAGTTTGATTAGGTGATAGAGGAGGAGGAAATTGAAAAGGCAATCATGAAAATGAAAACTGGGAAAGGACCGGTTCGAGATAATATACTGGCAGAATTCATCAAGGATGGTGTCCAAGATCTTGTTGAGGGCCCTACAAGTTTTATGATAGAAAGCTTGGGATGAGAAGAGAATTCCGACTGACTGGAAATACAATATTATTATTCCCATTCACAAGAAAGGGTCCCAAGCAGAATGCTCCGACCGATATGCCTATCACCAGTAGTATATAAACTCTACACGTCTATCCTGGAGGGAAGGCTAAGACCTCTAGTAGAGCACCTTATTGGAGAAGAACAAGCCGGGTTCAGACCAGGACAGCAAACACATGACCATGTTTTTATGCTACGGAACCTTCTTCAGAAATCCTGGGACAGAGACAGAAGTATGTATCTCGCCTTCCTTGACCTCAAAGCAGCGTTTGACTCCGTTCCAAGACATGAATTATGGGAGGCTCTCAGGGCTAAGAATGTTCCTAGAAGCATGGTTGATGCCATTAAATCTATTTACCAAGACCCTAAAGGAATAGTAAGACTGAACGGACAGGAGTCTGATTGTTTTAGCTTAGCAAGGGGAGTCAAACTCAAAGGAGCTTAAGCCCCTTACTATTTATTCTTTATATGGATGAAGTGGCTGCCATCTGTAAAAGAAGAATGGAAAGGACGTTGCCATTTTTGTGGTTCAGAAAGTCACAAACTTTTAAGTTTCATATGGATCAGTTGTACCATCTTGAAGTTATCATAATTTTTATGCTTGTAGTATGTTTAGTTTTTCTTTCTTTATGGGATGTGACTTAGATGCCGAAGCCAAGTTTTCGAACTTGGTGGCCCACTCCCCCCCACCCCCTCGGATGACTTTTAAACATTCCGAAATCCGGCACTTTTTCTGTTTTGACAATTTTTTTTTTTTTTAGAAAAACCTATTATATAGATCAAATTCGCTACAATTTGAAATAAAAATTGATTCAATAAATTTAATAGCTTCTGAAATACAGCTTGTCAAGTTATGTATCACTAGGCCGCCATTTTGTATTCCATTGGCTTTATGATGGCAGAGATTTGTTTTTCATATCAGGCCATGATATATATTTATTTTACATTGACAAAACTTTATAATATATGAGTCCCTTTTTTTACACGAGCTCTGGGACTTCTCTGTTGTCTGGTTGTTTCCTTGGTGTTCCTTGGTTGGTTCCCCTCCAAATCCTCCGCTACTCTCCTCCCCTATGTTAAATTGAATAAATGTTTGATTCACTGACTTCTCAGACAGTTTATGGAAGGATATTCTTCTTCTTTTGCGTCTCCCTATTGTGCCTTTCAGCGTAGGGGAGGGTTTAGCCACCGATTCCAATGCTCTCTATTTTTAGCTATTTTCCTGGCCTGATGAAGATCTTTGCCTCTTCCTTTACAAAATTTGTCAATGTATTCAAGGTAGGACATCATTGGGCGCCCGCAAGGCCTTCTGCCATCTGCTACATAATCCATGGTCTTGAAAGGTTCCCTGTATTCCTCCATTCTAATGACAGGGCCAAACCACTTCAATTGGCGTGTCTGCAGGACTTCTTTCAACGGGTGAACCCCCAGTTCCTGACAATTCCTCTCATTCCGGACACAGTCCCTCCTCGTCTTCCCCACCGTTCTTCGCAGGAACTTCATTTCTGCAGCAGTGACTCTGCTTTCCGGCCGGTCTGTCAATATCCAGCTTTCAGCACCATACAAAAGTATCGGCAAATATATCGACTTGAAGATGTGGAGCTTGAAATTCCTGTCTACCTCTCGTTTCCCGATTACAGTATTGCAGATCTGGTAGTATACTGCATTTGCCTTCTTAATCCTATTAGATATCTCTGAGTCCACTTTCCCAGACCTGTCTATTACAGTACCGAGGTAGGTAAAATCTGTAACTACTTCCATTTCCTCTCTACTGCAGTATATATGGACATCTTCTACTTGCCTTCCCACCTGTAATATTTTGCTTTTGCTGGTATTTATTTGCATTCCTTTCCAACGAAGCTCTTCATGCCATTCAGTCACTGACTGCTGTAATCTATTAACGGTGTCTGCGACAAGAACAACATCGTCCGCCTAGAGGAGAAGTTGTGTCACCACCGGGCGGAGGTTTCTACGGCCCAGGAACGTCCTTTCCATTCTTCTTTTACAGATGGCAGCCACTTCATCCATATAAAGAATAAATAGTAAGGGGCTTAAGCTCCTTTGAGTTTGACTCCCCTTGCTAAGCTAAAACAATCAGACTCCTGTCCGTTCAGTCTTACTATTCCTTTAGGGTCTTGGTAAATAGATTTAATGGCATCAACCATGCTTCTAGGAACATTCTTAGCCCTGAGAGCCTCCCATAATTCATGTCTTGGAACGGAGTCAAACGCTGCTTTGAGGTCAAGGAAGGCGAGATACATACTTCTGTCTCTGTCCCAGGATTTCTGAAGAAGGTTCCGTAGCATAAAAACATGGTCATGTGTTTGCTGTCCTGGTCTGAACCCGGCTTGTTCTTCTCCAATAAGGTGCTCTACTAGAGGTCTTAGCCTTCCCTCCAGGATAGACGTGTAGAGTTTATATACTACTGGTGATAGGCATATCGGTCGGAGCATTCTGCTTGGGACCCTTTCTTGTGAATGGGAATAATAATATTGTATTTCCAGTCAGTCGGAATTCTCTTCTCATCCCAAGCTTTCTATCATAAAACTTGTAGGGCCCTCAACAAGATCTTGGACACCATCCTTGATGAATTCTGCCAGTATATTATCTCGAACCGGTCCTTTCCCAGTTTTCATTTTCATGATTGCCTTTTCAATTTCCTCCTCCTCTATCACCTAATCAAACTCTGCATTGTTCCACGGTCCTTCCTGGTTCGTTGGAAGGGTAGCATCCTCACAAAATTGCTTCTTATAATACCTGCACCAAACGTCCAGGATGGCCTTATCCTCCGTGACCACCTTTCCTTGCTCGTTCCTAATATTTCTTACAGCTTTCCTTCTCCCCTGAAGTCTCCTTAAAGCTTTAATTTTTTTTCCAGAATTGCTTAATGTTCTCTCCATGGTCCTGGTTTAACTTTTCTCCAAATTCCTATGGGAAGATATTAAGAATATAAAAATAACTTTAAAATTTCAATTTAAAATTACCAAACTTTGAAAAACTGTATCTCAGAAGCTATTTGGTCTACTGACCCAGTTTTTGTCTCGAATTTAATCTAGTTAAAAATTTTATAATAGTTTATAAATAGTTTTTGTCAAAAACTTGCTTCTTCTGTTTTCCACTCTTTTTGATGAATTGCGTTTTTTTAAATATTTTTCAAGTAGTAGTTGTTTTTTATTGACAATCTCATACATGGGCATCCGCAGGGGGGTCAGGGTAGGGCATCCCCCCCAATTTTGAGAGAAAAAAAAATTTGTGTTCATTTACTATATTTATTAATCATTATATAAACAAATATTTTTACTTTTAAATATATAATAAGTTTTATTTGGACAATTGAGTCTTACAAGGTTAGAATACCTCAAAATATGATTATTAACGAATATTGTACCATGTGTTTAAAAAAAAAAACAGCTTTAAATATTTTGAGCATTACGTGCTTTTCTAAACATTCACTATCAAAAAACTAATAAAATGGTTTTTATTTTTATCTTTGACAATATGACAATGCGAAACATAACACATCATGGCGTCTTTTCTATATTTTCGTTATGAATTTTGGTCATTTTTTATTTGTTACGAAAATATAATTTAGTTACCATGGAAACAAATGATTTCCATTAAATGATCATGTTCCAACAAGCACTTAAAACGCTTTGACAACTCTTTTGTATGTGCATTATGCCTTACTTCTTATTGGGCTGTTAGTAAAGTACTGTGCATGCGAAAGAGTTGTCAACGTGTTTTAAGTGTTGTTAGATCATACCTATTTTTTTTTATGTATAAAATTTATTTATGCCAAATTTTTCGGGCATATATACATTTTACGACTTTATAAACTAAATATTATTCTTTCTGAGATTTTCAATACACATTATTGCAATATACAATACACATTACTTCTTTCATTAATGGAAATTGAAATTTTCATCTTGTGGAAACACATCTATCTGTGGATCTGTAGTGGCTGTATTGATTTGTGCTTGTGCTGCTGCATACATCGATTTTTGCTTTAGCATCTTTATAAATAATGCAACCTTTATAATTTGCAGGATGTGGTTCTCCACATAATGTATATTTTGCTGGTGTGTCAAGAGGCTTCTGACATAAATTGGAAGCATGCGGACCGGCACATTTTACACATCTGGCCTGATGATGGCAATAAGACTTTGTATGGCCGAGGTTTTGGCATCTCGTGCACTGCACTATTTCAGGTCTTTGTCTGGGCTCTTCAAAACGTATGGTAGAATAAACAAGTCGATTAATTCTGAAAATTTCAGAGTTGTTGGTTGCTGCTGGCTCGAGGTCTACGAAAAATAAAGGCAGTGGATATTTTTCAATTGGATGGAGAACACTGGAGACATTTCTGACGCTAAATCCCAGTTCCTCTATATCATTTTTTATAGCAGTAGTAGGGGTGGTGAAATGAAGTCCTCTCAAGACCACTCGATATGGCTTTTCTTCCTTGAGCTGGTAACAATGAAAGTCGTATTTGTTCACTTTTAGGTATTCTACCAGTTTTTTATAATGCTCTTTATTGCTAGTGTTTATTTTGATGTCTTTGAGCCGGGAAAAACATTTGAAATTGGTTTGTCCAATGAATTGCGATATTTCATTTGCAAACGTCATGAAGTCTTGAACGTGGCTTACAAAAATTGGGGGTGGCTCTGGTTCCTTGAAATCATGTGGGCGTGGAACATCAGTTGTCGAGTTATTGAGGACTGCAAACTGGTTGCTGGTTGTTATGGAAGTTTGAGATTATATATTGCTGGATGCAGGTATACTGCGGGTTTCTGGGGTCTCTAATTTTTGTTTAGATTTTCCTTTTTTCTTTTTTTTCTTATTAGGGGAGTTGCCAGCTGATCCTGGAGCAGCATTACGTTGGCGCTTTTGGTGTGTTCTTCTCGAAAGATATTGCGAATCGGTTTCGCTTATTTCGGAGACTATATCTTCATCCGTGTCCATGACCGATAATTTTTCCATGGACGTTTTGGAGATAAAAGAAAGTAATAAAAAAAAAATAAATAAATAAAAATAATAATAATATTAAAATTTAAATTTAACTTCTAGAATATTTACAATATGTACATAAGTTTAAACAAAATGAAAACATAACTGTTGATTTAATTAAAAAAAAAAAATTAAAAAAATAAAAAGTCTGGAATTGAACTGCTGACGATATGAATCAGCGAGAACCAGGCTCCTAGCGCCTAGCCCACTGCGATACAGGATATCAGATAAGAAACAGTCCTGCGCGATGTTAGCTTGAGGCCAGTAGCAAGCAAGCAAGCCACCTGCTAGCCACGTGGTGGTCCCACGAGCACTATTTATCACTATAACTGTTGATTGCTCTCACTCCCCTCACAAAGAGTAACATGAAATAGTTCACCAGCAACAAAAACCACTTTATGCAAACTTTTGCTGCAAAACGAACTCTAATACTGCTGTTGTAAAGGAATAATCACAGAGCTAAGTGAGGTTACGTTATTAGTAGCGGCCATGACACCGTTGTCTTCCCATTCTTAAGAATAAAAACAAAACAAAAAAAATAACACTTATATTCTTGACCTCCTTACTCCACATCCACCCATCCACTTTTTTAATACAAGATCTCCACAGAGTTGTCTATCCCTTCTCTTATTACATATTTCGAAAAAAAAAAAACCTATTGTTTGTGCCAGACATTTCTGGAATTCCTTACCCAACTCTGTTCGTCTAGCTTCCCCTTGCCTCATTTAAATACCATCTGTTTCTATTAAATACCATCTAAAATATCAATTTCCCTTATAAATGTAAGAGTTATAACTTATTTAGGTTTTTTCATGTATTTATTTATTACACTTATTTTCATCTTTTTAATTTATTTGTTAATCATCATTTTACTGTATTGATAAAAGTTTGTTTTTAGTTTATAATTTCCATTATTCTTTATAATGAAACCAAACCAATGCTGCCTTAATTAATTGTTATTTCTGCTATTCTTAAGGAGACCTGAATAAAATAAAAATATTCCATTTAATTTCTAATCTGAGTGGAAAAATATCAACGTTAGAGTTTGCTGACAATATTGTACTACTAAATCAAGATAATTAAAAAAAATATATGTAGCAACTTTTAGGAAAGAAGGAGGGCTGGAAATAAATACAGATGAGACAATAAAAATTGTTGATTTCAGCGATTTTGAGATAGATGGGAAAAAGTTTGAAAACCTACAGAAATTTAGATATTTAGGTTCAACAATGTCTAGAAATTATGAAATTGATGAGCATATTAAGGCTAGATTAAAAGCAGGAAATGCTTTTGAAAATGCTACTTATCAGTTGCAAAATTATTTCGCAAGATTTTCCTCAGGTTCAAAAGGAATATTCTTGATCAAATTCTTTGGATCTGTGCAAGATGTATTAACATGGAGGCAAAGGAGGAACTATGAGTTGGTGCAGCTTTACTAGGATGCTCTCATAAAATAATCTCTAGAAAATGAAATCTACTTCCTCTTCTGATCCATCACTCCCATTATCTATACTGATGATTTCTAAATATACCTGTCCTTCCCGCTTTCTAATTTAAACAGCACATAGCAGCATCATTTACCTATAAATTCAACAAGTGAGGACTGCATGGTAAGCAAAATGCTCTTGGGTTCATATCTAAAGTACGTCGTTGAAGACCTAAGTTTTTCCCTTTTCATGGTTTTGTCGTTACCGTAACATTGTCCACGTAAATTTTCTACAGGTAGTAATTACTATTTGACTGGCTCTACAGTCTAGGGTAGACCGTCGCCTCCTTCACGATCTTCCACTAAATTTTTAAGTCCTGCACTTTACCTTTCCGATTCACAACTCTCTTTAGATATCTCTCTAGGTCACTTCTCCAAGATTTCCTCGGATGTCCTCTTTTCCTTTTTCCATGGTACTCTTCCCTGAGTATCTTCTACACGTTAACATCATAAGGCAGTTTCTCTACATATACTAGTCCAGCTAATTCTTCTCGCCTTAATAAAATGCACCATATCTTCATGCTCCAGCAGCTCGTCCCTCCATTCTTCTTGTTAGCATAGGGGACGGAAAATTCATACTATCTTTCTTTCAAAAATCCTCAGAGCCTGCTAATCAACTAAACTCAACTTCTTCAAAAACAAATTCTAGAAAATAAACATTTTTAGGTTTTCTTCTTGAATCCCGAGGCTGAGACTACTGTGTAATTTGTCTTGGTACCATTGAATATGAGACCAACCTTCTTACATTCCGTAGTCAAAGTCAAAAGAACTTCAATTATAATGGCTTTACTTCTACCGATGACTGCAGAGTCATCAGCATATCCCAAAATCTTTCTTTTACGGCACGTTTAACTATCACTTGGTGCAATTGTTTAAACTACATTATGTAGTGCCAGTTAAAAAGAATTGCAGAGAGGGCATTGCTATGCCTTACTCTCGAGTTCAATTGGAAAATTTCGCTAAGCTGATTTTAAACTAAAGTAACTTACTAACTTCCCCAACCATCTGTCTCACAATTGTGCAATTAACCTCCAATTTACCACTCCCAGTAAGGATCTTGCATCTCTTACGACACCATCCCTCCATCTGACCCTGTGCTTATTAAATATTCTGTCATCTTGTCTTCAGGTATGTCAGCTATCTTCACCAGCTGAACGACATCAGCATCCTAGTAAAGCTGCACCAACTCATAGTTCCTCCTTTGCCTCCATGTTAATACATCTTGCACAGATCCAAAGAATTTGATCAAGAATATTCCTTTTGAACCTGAGGAAAATCTTGCGAAATAATTTTGCAACTGATAAGTAGCATTTTCAAAAGCATTTCCTGCTTTTAATCTAGCCTTAATATGCTCATCAATTTCATAATTTCTAGACATTGTTGAACCTAAATATCTAAATTTCTGTAGGTTTTCAAACTTTTTCCCATCTATCTCAAAATCGCTGAAATCAACAATTTTTATTGTCTCATCTGTATTTATTTCCAGCCCTCCTTCTTTCCTAAAAGTTGCTACATATATTTTTTTTAATTATCTTGATTTAGTAGTACAATATTGTCAGCAAACTCTAACGTTGATATTTTTCCACTCAGATTAGAAATTAAATGGAATATTTTTATTTTATTCAGGTCTCCTTAAGAATAGCAGAAATAACAATTAATTAAGGCAGCATTGGTTTGGTTTCATTATAAAGAATAATGGAAATTATAAACTAAAAACAAACTTTTATCAATACAGTAAAATGATGATTAACAAATAAATTAAAAAGATGAAAATAAGTGTAATAAATAAATACATGAAAAAACCTAAATAAGTTATAACTCTTACATTTATAAGGGAAATTGATATTTTAGATGGTATTTAATAGAAACAGATGGTATTTAAATGAGGCAAGGGGAAGCTAGACGAACAGAGTTGGGTAAGGAATTCCAGAAATGTCTGGCACAAACAATAGGTTTTTTTTTTTTCGAAATATGTAATAAGAGAAGGGATAGACAACTCTGTGGAGATCTTGTATTAAAAAAGTGGATGGGTGGATGTGGAGTAAGGAGGTCAAGAATATAAGTGTTATTTTTTTTGTTTTGTTTTTATTCTTAAGAATGGGAAGACAACGGTGTCATGGCCGCTACTAATAACGTAACCTCACTTAGCTCTGTGATTATTCCTTTACAACAGCAGTATTAGAGTTCGTTTTGCAGCAAAAGTTTGCATAAAGTGGTTTTTGTTGCTGGTGAACTATTTCATGTTACTCTTTGTGAGGGGAGTGAGAGCAATCAACAGTTATAGTGATAAATAGTGCTCGTGGGACCACCACGTGGCTAGCAGGTGGCTTGCTTGCTTGCTACTGGCCTCAAGCTAACATCGCGCAGGACTGTTTCTTATCTGATATCCTGTATCGCAGTGGGCTAGGCGCTAGGAGCCTGGTTCTCGCTGATTCATATCGTCAGCAGTTCAATTCCAGACTTTTTATTTTTTTAATTTTTTTTTTTAATTAAATCAACAGTTATGTTTTCATTTTGTTTAAACTTATGTACATATTGTAAATATTCTAGAAGTTAAATTTAAATTTTAATATTATTATTATTTTTATTTATTTATTTTTTTTTTATTACTTTCTTTTATCTCCAAAACGTCCATGGAAAAATTATCGGTCATGGACACGGATGAAGATATAGTCTCCGAAATAAGCGAAACCGATTCGCAATATCTTTCGAGAAGAACACACCAAAAGCGCCAACGTAATGCTGCTCCAGGATCAGCTGGCAACTCCCCTAATAAGAAAAAAAAGAAAAAAGGAAAATCTAAACAAAAATTAGAGACCCCAGAAACCCGCAGTATACCTGCATCCAGCAATATATAATCTCAAACTTCCATAACAACCAGCAACCAGTTTGCAGTCCTCAATAACTCGACAACTGATGTTCCACGCCCACATGATTTCAAGGAACCAGAGCCACCCCCAATTTTTGTAAGCCACGTTCAAGACTTCATGACGTTTGCAAATGAAATATCGCAATTCATTGGACAAACCAATTTCAAATGTTTTTCCCGGCTCAAAGACATCAAAATAAACACTAGCAATAAAGAGCATTATAAAAAACTGGTAGAATACCTAAAAGTGAACAAATACGACTTTCATTGTTACCAGCTCAAGGAAGAAAAGCCATATCGAGTGGTCTTGAGAGGACTTCATTTCACCACCCCTACTACTGCTATAAAAAATGATATAGAGGAACTGGGATTTAGCGTCAGAAATGTCTCCAGTGTTCTCCATCCAATTGAAAAATATCCACTGCCTTTATTTTTCGTAGACCTCGAGCCAGCAGCAACCAACAACTCTGAAATTTTCAGAATTAATCGACTTGTTTATTCTACCATACGTTTTGAAGAGCCCAGACAAAGACCTGAAATAGTGCAGTGCACGAGATGCCAAAACCTCGGCCATACAAAGTCTTATTGCCATCATCAGGCCAGATGTGTAAAATGTGCCGGTCCGCATGCTTCCAATTTATGTCAGAAGCCTCTTGACACACCAGCAAAATATACATTATGTGGAGAACCACATCCTGCAAATTATAAAGGTTGCATTATTTATAAAGATGCTAAAGCAAAAATCGATGTATGCAGCAGCACAAGCACAAATCAATACAGCCACTACAGATCAAACACCTGGACCCTCCACGAGTGATGACCAACTTAAGCAGTCAACAAGAGCAGAAAATACTCAGCTTGTACCTTCTAACTCTAGAAACACTTACTCGGATGCCATCAAAAGTCAAAATGAGGCACCTCAAGATTCTTTACCTCAGTCTAACTCCTCCCATAGACAATCTCAGTCATCCCATTCTCAGCCTAAGACAGTCAAGGAAATTCCACCCAAAAAGGTGGGATTTTTGAAGGTGAAACTCCCGCCACAGAATCCATCAAAAATCAAACCTAAACATCCAAATATTTCCCAATCTTCCTCCCAACTCCTTTCAGATCCTGAAAGTCAAATAACATTAGAAAATCATCATGAATCTCTTAAGAGAACCACTCCCATAACCCATCCTTCTGGCCAACATATCTCCTTCTATCCCTATCCTAACCAAACTCCATCAGATATAACGTCAATCCTATCAGCCTTTCTCCACGAGTTACAAAATACAATCAAACCTTTAATATCACTCCTTACTAGAATCCTATAAGATATCCCGTTAAATATTCCGAGATGAACAAGAAATTCCTAAATATCCTTCTGTGGAACACCAATGGCTTACAAAATCATAGAGACGAACTTGACATTTTTCTACATGACAATATCATAGATATTGCTCTTGTAACTGAAACCCATTTCACGACGCATTCTCACTTTTACATACGTGACTCTATTACGTACAGATCTGATCAGCCAGACAATACATCCCACGCTGGCTCCTGCATCCTTATCCACAAATCCTTACCACACTCCCTTATCCCTTCCACTCCAACTGACATCATTCAATCAACCTCTATCACCTTATCCTCTCCTCCGTTTAACACAACATTATCAGCTGTATATTGCCCTCCTGGTAACTCACTCTCCTATAATCACCTCGATTCCCTATTTCGTCCCTTTGGCCCACGCTTCATTGCTGGTGGAGATTACAACGCCAAAGATCAACAGTGGGGTTGTCGAACATCCAACACCCGTGGCAGGATTCTTTCTCGAGTCTCATCCTGCAATAACTACTCCATTCTTTCTCCTAAGAATCCTACCTATTGGCCCACATCCCTCAAAAAACGTCCTGACATCCTCGATATATTCATAACTTCCCAAATACCTTCCTTCCAATCCACACTCAAATCCTTAGATGACCTCTCATCAGATCATAGTCCGGTTCTGCTTGTCATGCATTCATATCCTGTTCCTAAACCTTCTTTTCCTGCACTGATTACTGGACCAGTTAACTGGGACAACTTCCGATTTGATCTGGAAAACAAACTGGATTTGAAAATTCCGTTAAAAACCAAACAGCAAATCGACGATGCTATCAATGACTTTACTTCATCAATAGGAACCACTATCAAAGACAACACAACGCATCACAAAAAACAAAATTTCCGTAAAACTAACTTACCACATCATATCCGTATCTCATTAGCAGAAAAACGAAGAGCAAGATCAAAGTGGCACAGAACCAGATATCCATCAGACAAAACTCATTACAATAGATTGATAAACAAACTGAAAATAGAAATCCGACAATTCAAAATTCAAAACTTTCAGAATATGACAGAAAACCTGACCACTTCCGACAAATCATTATGGATCACAACTAAAAAGCTTTTAAATTACAAATCCTTTAATCATCCACTCCTTTCGGAAACACAGACCTGGTCTAGATCTGACGAAGAGAAATCCCAGTTATTTGGTGAACACCTTTTCAAAACCTTCACTCCTCATCCTGATATAATTAACCCAATCCTTCATGAACATGTGAAAGTAGAACTAAACATTTCACTCCAAATGTTCCTTCCTCCTAAAGCCTTCCATCCTTCTGAAATAATAGATATTATCCAGAAATTACCCTCAAGAAAAGCTCCTGGACATGATCTCATCACTTCACGAATCCTAAAACAGCTCCCAAGAAAAGCTATCCTCCTATATATACAATGCTATCCTCCGCACCACTTACTTTCCCGACCCTTGGAAATTATCGATAATAAAAATGATTCCTAAACCTCAAAAACCTCCTGAGTACCCATCTTCCTATCGTCCTATCTCCTTATTACCAATAATGGGGAAAATCCTGGAAAAACTACTCCTAAAACGTCTCTATCCGATCCTAAATCCTGTGATTCCTGACCATCAGTTTGGATTTCGGAAATCCCACTCCACTATTCAACAGTGTCATCGTGTGGTAGATGTCATATCCTCCACATTGGAGCGCGGTATGTATTGCACGGGAGTCTTTCTCGATGTGGAGCAGGCCTTCGATCGAGTCTGGCACCCGGGATTGCTTTACAAACTCCGTCAAATCCTCCCTTCTACATACTTCCTTTTAATCCGTTCTTACCTCACCGATAGAACCTTCAAAGTAAACCACAATTTTACCTATTCCTCTCTCTTTCTTCAATCAGCCGGTGTCCCTCAAGGCAGTATCATAGGTCCCATTCTTTATACGGTATATACAGCTGATATCCCAACCCATCCTAGTACCATCCTCACCACTTATGCTGATGACACATGCGTGTTATCTGTGAATGATGTTATCTGCTGCATCCCAGGCTTTACAATCACACCTCACATCCCTTGAAGAATGGTGTCAAAATTGGAGAATAAAGATAAATCCCAACAAATCCCATCAAATTACCTTTACCCTACGTCGTAAACCCACAACATCCTGTCCTACAGTATCCTTCAATAATATCCAACTTACACCTGTCAAACAGATCCGATACCTAGGACTCCATACAGATAAACGTCTCACATGGAATCCTTACACAACACTGAAAAGACAAGAAACCGCCCGCAGATTCCGACTACTACAACATTTACTAGACAAACGCTCTAAACTTCCAATTCACTACAAAAGATTAATCTACATGACAATAATAAGACCTATCTGGACTTATGGAGTCGAACTTTGGGGTTCTACCAAACCATCGAATTCTTCTCTCATCCAATCCCTACAATCTAAAATCCTTCGAAAAATCCTGAATGCTCCTTATTTCGTCCCAAATAAAATAATTCATGAAGACCTTAATGTTCCCTATGTAACCGATCTGGCCCGATCCCGATACCAAACCTTCCATAGTAAACTCCCTTCACATCCTAACCCTCTTGTCTCCAACCTTGCTTCCTCCTCAATCCCAGATAATCCTCCGAGGCGTCTAAAAGAAGATGGCCTAGAGATCTTCAAAACTAAACAATATTTGAGTGCTACTGCTGGGTAGTTTCTCCACATACCTTTCCATGCCAATTATGTACTTATATCAAATTTACTTATAGTATTGTAAATACAGTTGTAAATTTCAATAAATAAATTATATTAAAAAAAAAAAAAAAAAAAAAAAAGAATGGGAATAGTAAGGTACCAAGGAAATATTGTCTTTGCAAACAATGAAAAAGAAAACTTTGCCGTGAAAACCATTGGGAAATGTGAGTGTTTGAGGAGACCAAGGATATTATGATCTTATGAAATGGTTAATCATTTAACTTATTTGATTTAAGTCCTATCTACAGCTCCACTGATTGACCATCATACACTTAGCATATGTATCTGAAGTGGGGAAGGATAAGAGAAGAAACTAGAACATGATGAGTACTTCGGGGAAATAAGTCTCGGAATCCTGGGAGCTGTTTGATGATTTTCAGGTGATTTGGGATACATGATGGATGATGAAGGTACGGTACTGATCAAAGCTTTTTATAGATTCTCGTCTAAAGTAAAGTAATGGAAAGTAAGGCAGAGCATTAAGGAAAGATTTTGAGCCAAAAATAATTGCCTTGGTTTTCATTTGATCCAGGCATAATTTGATTTCTGTGGCCCAGCAGTGAATTCCAGCAATATCATCCTAAAGTTTACAAGACACCTCTGGCAAGCCTGAAGGGTGAAAGGATATGTAAATTTGTAGCTCATCTCCATAAAAATCTCTTTATGTTTTAGAGAGCATTTATAAAAAACAGGGAATAAGGTAGGTAAAAGAGAAGAACCCTCAGGTACACATTGAGAGAGACAAGTAGGCATGATGACTGTAGTTTGTTGGGAATGATTACTGATTGAGAACAGAAAGATAGAAAGGAATGGAACCACTAAGCACTATTCGATATAGTTAAACCATGTAGATTAGAGAGGAAATCTGCGTGAGCAACTGTATCAAAGGCTTTTAAAAAATCAAATAGGATAAGGATTGTGATATTCAGCTAATAACAATGAGCAACTGTATCAAAGTCTTTTTATTTATTTATTAGCGCTACAGTCCTACAAGGACCCTGGCTTCTCTTTGAATCTTTCTACACTCTCTTCTGTCACGGGCAAGCATCCTCCATCTTCTAATGCCCATTCTCCTCAAAATATTTTCCACCTGGTCCAGCCACCTAAGGCGTGATCTTCTTCTACCGCGACTACCACTAGGGCGATCCTCCAGCAGGCGCTTGGGAATTGAATCTCGAGGTATACGTGCAACATGCCCCAACCATCTGATTTGATTTCCTCTTTTTATTGAGGCCAGATCAAAGTCTTTTAAAAAATCAAAAATGATAAGAATTGTGATTTTCTGCTAGTCGATGAAGGAGTAAAGGTACTAAGTTATTTTTATCAAGGCAGATTGAGTGGCTTAACCAAAATGAAAACCAGATTAGAAAGGACTAAGAAATGCTTTTTGGTTTTGGAAGGTGGTATGTTGAGAATGGAGCAATCTTTCAAAAAATTTTGATAGATTTAAAGGATGGAATAGGCCTGAAATCAGAGGCTGTTGAATGCTATGGAGCTTTATTAAGTGGGTATATTAGTATCTTTTTCCAGGTAGTAAGAAAAATGGTGTTCTATAGGGAATTGTAATAGATATTTAGGAGAGCTTGGAGTATATCTGGGAGACTGAGTTATATCATTTTAATTAGGATTTGGTCAGGACCATAGTCAGATTTAAACGTTTTTTTCAGTACCTATCACCCGGTTTAACGGCATATTATATTGCCACATTAAATAAGAACTTAGAAAAGCATCAATTAATGTTTGAGAAGTAAACAATAGACATGAACATAATGACACACATTTCTGTCTATAAGAATATGAGAAACCCATAGTTCGAGCTTTAAGATTAAGGTACTAGTTTCTCGGTGCCCTTTCTGAACTTGACAGCTGATAAGAGTGTCATTATCTGTTGATGCCTATGCAAACTACTATCCCCACCGCCTTTCCCCTATTTTCCCTCCTTTTTGAAAAATCCCTGTTTTAGCTGAGCATTACATAATTTTTATGTCAAAGGGTATATCACCCCTTCTCAAATTGACACATCCATTTTGGAATGAACCGAATTTACTTTAAGTTGATACAGTACAATTCTCGTATTTTTGAAAAACCCACGTCTCCTCACCATTGGCTGGATCATACTTCCATTTCTATCAATTTTTTCTCACATTTTGAACTATATTTGGAGTCGCTGAAAAATATTTTCAAACCTACACCATAGCAAAGACAAGTGAGACTTATGTCTATTCATCATCCCTATACTTTTTAATCAACATTAAATATCCCAATATTTTAGTTCACTTTAATTACTCTGCTTTTGAATTAATTGAACATCATGAAATTCCCACTGTATTTAACATCATGAAATTCCTACTGTATTTAACATATACCTAACTTTTTTAAGAATAAATTTCTTTGTTTTAAATATTATGTTAATATAACTTCTTTACTTTTATATTCATTTCAATAAAATTTCTTTTATAAAAATCCTACATTAATCTACTATATAAATTGGTAATTTAAAAAAAAAAAAAAAAAAAAAAAAAAAAAAAAAAAAAAAAAACATAACTATCTAAAACTACCGATTAAACTAAATTTTGTCTCAGAAATTAAGTACATATTTAATAGAAGTGTACAATCTTCATTTCTCACAAAGGAGACACAAGACTATTTTGAGGTTAATATGTGTTACATTTAAAAGAAAAAAAAAGAGTTGGCACAAGATGGATAGAGTTGTGGTTAAATAAGCTAAATTAAATAAATTATTATTTATTTTATTTATCTTATTTGACTTCAATCTGGAGAATCCTGTGCTTAAACTGTTTTTTTCTTCTTCCCCCTCTGCTAGTAATTCAAGGGTCAACTATCAACACAAAAAAAAAAAAAAAAAAAAAAAGAAATCCTTTTTTGGCTGTTGCTGAATGACAGTTTAAAATGGAAAAAACAAAAAATGCTAATTCATTGATGTTACCTGTAATTAATTGTATGGAAGAAAGGATGTCAGTCCATCATTAATTTCAAATTCTAGAACATGTAAATCCACCAAAAATATCTTATCCTATTTAGATTGAAAAGGTACTACTTCCCCTATTCCCCTGCTGGCTTTGACAGCTGATAAGCACGCTGCTATCTGTTGGTCACCATGTGAACTACCATCCCCACCACCTCTCTTCTTAGCCGTTAAAGGCCGAATTTATGGCTAGGTTAGAATTATATTACGCACCTTTTTTTACGAGTATGAGAGCGTGACGTCATCTCAACCCTAAACAACTTCACCTATTCCTGGCAAATAAACATCGATTAATCGTACTTTCTGTACATATGATTAATTTTGAAAATACCGCGTCTTCCCACCCTTGCATCTATAGAACATTCATCGAAATGTTATCATTTTTCGAAGTATTAGTATTTTAGAGTCCCTGAAAAATATTAATATTGAACCTATACCGTTCCGAATAGAAGTAATTACGTAACTATTCGTTATGAGTATAAGTTCCTTACCGATCCACTTTTTTATTAACAATTTATCCACTTCTTTGTTTTTCTTTAACCTATTATCTTTTCATTATGCCTATACTTTTTCGAAGAACTGACATTTAAATACTTTACAAAAAGTTAAAGTTGAAAAAAAAAAAAAATTATGAGATAGGATTTATTTCATTGGAGATGCTTATCTAATTCCACTGTTATTTTTCAAAATATAAAACCACCTATTTTGTGGGTAATATTTACATTTGAAAGAAGAAATAAAAATCATACATGAAAGGATGTCAGCTTTTAATTTCTTTCAAATTTTAATATATCTAAATCCAACACTTATATCATATCCTATTCCTCTTCAAAAAAAGAGAACCTTTATTGACCAAAAGTTGTTTCTGTACTATAAACCATTATGAATTTTTCCCATCTTCCATCTTCATAAAATGTCTAGGGTTTATTATTAAAAAACTGATCGAAGTGGTTTTTAAAAATGAAAGTTTGATGAAAAAGTAGGTTATGGTATAGGTTTGAATTATTCAGCGACTCTGAATATAGTTCGAAATACTGATTCTTCGAAATATTCGGAGAAATAGATAGAAAGTAAAGTATGATGGAGCAAATGGTGGGAGACGCGGGTTTTTTAAAAGTTAGATAATTATATCGACTGGCACAAAATCAATGTGTTCCTTTCAGATGGGGTGAGATAGTGTGTGACGTAAAAATGACGTAATACTGAGGCAAGGGGGTTATTTGTCAAACAGGAGGGGCAATAGGGGAGAGATGGCGGTGCTAGTAGTTTGCATGGTGACCAACAGATGGCAGTGTGCTTATCAGCTGTCAAAGCCAGCAGGGGAATGGGGGAAGTAGTACCATTGAAAAAACTAAATCTTTATAAACCAAAACTTTTCAAGGAAGTACCCATTGCTATTTTCCTTCTCCTCTGTTTTTCACTTATGGAAGTAAAATGCAGTACTGGAGTTTAATATTACTCTTTATTATTATTTCAACTTCTATACACCATAAATTTAATAATACAATACAATATATGCTGAAAAAAGTCACATAAAGTCTTGTTGGGGGATCGACCCTGAAATATTTAATAAGAATAATATTCTATCTCATCCAGTTTGATTGGGCCTTACCAAATGACAAATAATCATGAACAGGAAATGGTTGGGGGTGCGGCCAAAACAAGTAGCACAAATATGTGAGATTTACATATTTTATTGTAGCCGATGTTTAGACCCAAATTTTAGGTCATCATCAGGGCTATATGTGAAAAACCAAAAACAACCAATCAGAGAAATTATTAAAACAGATATAAATGATTGAACAATATTAAATAAATTAGATAAAATAAACATAAACATTTTCTTGTAGAATTTAGAAATTATAGCTATTAAGGTAAGGCCATGATAAAAGTAATAAATGAAAATGAGATAAAACTTAAAATAGCATATCTAGGGTAATGTGGATAAATATTAAACTATAGTTGAACATTTAATAAGGTTACAACGGTCTGTAGCAATGAAGCCTAAGTAAATAAGATGAAATGTAGTATACAAAATACAAAGTGGTAAATCGAAAATTTAAAAACAAATGAGATGGATAATATAAAAATATAATGATACAGAATAAATCACTGAATGAAGTGTAAGAGATTTTTGGATGTATTATGATTAAAGAATAACCATAAGATTTATGTATTTAAAGGGTTATACACTAGAAGGATGGATGATTATTAAACTGAATATGACAGCTATATAGTATGGTGTGGGACTAAAGATATTTAATGTGATATAAATTAAAAATTATATATTATATGATACTATTACGATGATAAAAGTTGTTTAAAAATATGACAATATCATCGTAATAGTATCATATAATATAATTTTTAATTTATATCACTTTAAATATCTTTAGTCCCACACCCTAACATATAGCTGTACTATGTAGCTACTATAAACCTTTGTGAATTCGGTTAGAGCAACTTGTAATACACCCATTGTCTTACGGCAGTAAGTTCATGATGAATCCATGAGGAAGGGCAAAAATATTAGTATGATATTGTAAGGGCTTGTTTCTAATATTAACTCTATTGTTTATATTTAAGCTGTATATTTGTTTTTATTTATTGTGTTAATTGATTTTCATCAATCAATCAACAAATAGGTACAGTACTATACTACTAAAGGTACTAGGCATAGTACCTTTTCTTCTTCCTAGGTACTAGTCTTTTGTTCCCTTGGGATTATATAAAAAAAAATTCTGTTTTTGGATATAATATTTTATAGTTTTTACTGCTATAATTTTTCTAATAATCATCCCTGAATAAATGATTAATGCATCACACAAATGGTAATAAATCCTTATTGTAGTAGGATTAGGCCTTATATATAACTTTTATAAGTTATAAAGGGATATAAAAATTGCCAAATTTTTGCTTATTCAGGCCAACCACATGTATTGGCAATTAAAATTAACCCTTTAACCGGGCGGGACGTATATAGACGTATATTATTTAGACGTTCTGAAATATTTGTTGTTTTTATTATTATTTATATATGTATATATAATTATTTATATATATATATGTATATGTATATATATATATATATATATATATATATATATATATATATATATATATATAAACATAGATACATGTATCTATGACTAATACCTCTGTTGTACGAAAATATAAGTCCCACCAGTTCCAGGGTACAACATATATTTCAAGGAAGCATTTATACGTCCCGCCCGGTTAAAGGGTTAAGCATGAATGATTCTAGTTGCTCATACTTGATGGTAGCCCTGAAGATGCCTTAACCGATGAACATTTTACAGTTTTAATGTAATTTAATGCATAACACAACAATTTATTTGGTGCAACCTCTATTCAAAACAAATTGAGTATGTTAGAGGATTTAGTTACTTCAGAGAGACATTGCATTCTTGTGTCTTACTTGTTGTTTACATAGTTAAATAAAGGTTCACTAATTTTTCCATTCCAGAAGTGGTTTAAAAATTCGGTAATGGGACTAGTCAATCAACAATCGAACGGGGGGCTCTAAATATAATTCTGTGGCTACAGCGTAAAAAGTGTTAAGTCCAAAATAAAATATATATTTGTTTATATTTAATCATTTATTATTTTTTAATAATTAATTTATAATTTTTAAGCAATTTAATTAGAATATAAAAGATTCGACCACGGCTGGGAATCGAACCCAAGTCCTCTCTATCTATTTGCAGTGCTCTTACCACTGAGCTAACCTTAGGGCCACTACCAACTGTATTCGAATTTTTCTCTGCTGTGATCCCCCCCACCTGGTTTTCTCCACCTTGCTGTGAAGTGACCAGGGGGCTGAACAATTGTCCAGACAACAGGATCCAATTGACATACATACTGTTATACATACAAGTGTTGAAAATTAATCACTTTAGGAACCTTTAGATGCCCATAGGCCGGCAACCAGTGATGATATAAACATGGGAACGGTCTAATTTTAAAGCTGTTGAAAGGGATGAGCAGTAATATTTATTTCCGTTGTTTAAAAAAAAAAAAAAAAACCTAAAACAAAAGGGAATGCGATATTTTTGAATTCTAAAACAATGTAATCAATTACTATAGCTTCCACTTTTTTTTTTTTTTTTTTTTTTTTTTTTTAAACTAATGATAAAATTATTTAAAAAAAAGTGGAAGCTACAGTAATTGATTACATTATTTTAGAATTCAAAAATGTCGCATTCCCTTTTGTTTTAGGTTTTTTTTTTTTTAAACAACGGAAATAAATATTACTTTTTTAACTAATATTATTTTTAAACTATATTATTTTTAAACTAATGATAAAATTATTTGTCCCCTTGCGGATGAGGGGAATAAAAAGAATAAATCCGCAGTAAACTCTGCTTGTCGTAAGAGGCGACTAAAAGAGTAGCCCGGGGGCCGCTGTCAGCGTGCTCCGGGTTCCCGGCGGGGTAGACAGGACTCCAAAGCCGTAGTGAAGGCAACCTGTCTAGGGGAGGATACCCTGAATTCAAACCGGGTCCACCTGGTAGGGGTTGAATTGGGCCAGCACCCCGTATCTCGTAAAAACCTCACACCGCTTTCAGATCCAAACAAAAGAAAAAGCCGGATGGAACAAATGGTAAACAACAAAGGCTTCGGAAACGGACAATAAAATTTGCTACATGGAATGTGCAAGGGCTAAGTAAAAGAAGAAAGAAGTTTTGGAAGGTTTAACCAAACATGATATAAAAATAGCAGTTTTGGCCGAGACTAAGTTAAAGGGAAATGGAAGCGAAACATATGGTGACTTCTTACATATTTTTAGTGGTGTAGATAAAAGTGAAAGAGCTAAAGCAGGAGTATCATTACTAGTGCATAAACGTCTCAAAAACTTTATTAAAGATTTTGAATGTATAAATGAAAGAGTCATAAAGCTGGAAGTCATGATATATGGCCAGGAAGTGGTAATCTTGGGACTAGAATTTCGTTATGGACACACAACGTCTAAGGTCTTTTGTGTCTTGGGACTATATGCTCCAACTGATTGTGTACCTGCTTCAGAAAAGGATATTTTCTTTGAGAAGATTCAGGACATAGTAGAGAATGTTCCAGCAAGAAAAATTCTTTCCTTAATGGGAGATTTAAACAGCAGAACGGGTAAAAGAGCGAGCCATTTGGTGGTAGGAAGATTTGGAGAAGGAACAGTGAATGGGAATGGGGATCGTTTGATTGAACTATGTGAGCAACTCGATTTGGTTATTTTAAACGGGTTTTTCCCCCACAAAGATGCACATAAATACACATGGCAGCAACCTGCTCGTCAGCTCAGATCAATAATCGATTATATAATAATTAGAAGGAACACCCGTGTGCTAAGTTATGACATTAGAGTAAAGAGAGGGGCTGAATGTGGATCCGACCATCATCTTCTTCTAGGAACATTTCTTTTTAAGTACCAAGGTGCTCGGAAAGAGATAAATATCAAGCCCGAAACTTCCGAAGAGATCTACTATTCCATTGAAAGCCTGATGCAGGAGTACGTAGAAAAATTGTATAAAAACAGGCTCGAAAGTAAACTTCAAAGCAGAGATGAATATGAACATATAATAAAAAGTTGTCATCAAGCAGCATTTGAAGCAATTGGCATAAAAAATAAAAACAAAAAATCAGATAAATACTGGTGGAATATTGAAGTAGCGGAGGTGGTAGAAGAAAAGAGAGGAAAATATCATGCATGGCTCTCTACTAGGAATGTAACAACATTTAATGAATATAAGAGATTAAAAAATGAATTCAAAATCAAAAGGAGAAAAGCTATGAATCAGTACAGGGAAAGAAATTGTCAATTGATTGATAGTTGTATGTATGGACAGAAAAGCAGAGAGGCGTGGAAGAGGCTTAAATCCTTGAAATCACCATGTAAAGGTAAAGCAGGAATTCAAGTTATCTCTCCTCAGAAGTGGATGGACTACTTCTCAAAACTATTGGCAGAAGAAAGAACTGTGTTTCTTGTGTGTTTCTCTAAAACATTGTTATAAAAACCAGTGAACAAGTTGATGCAGGGCCAGTATCGCTGGCAGAAGTGGACGTGGCTCTAAAAGAAATGAAAAATAAAAAGCACCTGGACCAGGAAGCCTACCAATAGAGCTTGTCAAGTCAGGACCAACGTGCTTGAAGGAAAAAATAGCTGCGTTGTTTACACAGTGCATGAATCAACGTAAAGTCCCTTCAGAATGGTTAACCGGTCACATAACGCCTATCCATAAAAAGGGAAACAAGAGTGACTGCTCGAATTATCGAGGTATCACTGTTTTAAGCAGTATGAGCAGGCTCTATGGTCGAGTTTTGAAGAACAGGTTGGAGCAGGAAGTAGAAGAGTGTATATCGGAAGAACAGGCTGGTTTTAGAGCAGGTAGGTCCTGTGCGGATCATTTGTTCACCATTACACAATTGCTGGAGAAGAACTTGGCGTGTAGCCGTGAAGTTCACCTCGCTTTTATTGATATTAAAAAAGCACACCACACCGTTCCACTGAAACTTCTATGGACAGCACTTGAAAATAAGGGAGTCAGCAGTAATCTTATTGACGCCATTAAAAGCTTATATTGTGGAGCGGAAGCCAAGGTCAAAATAGGAAACCGTTTGACAGATAGCTTCCCCTTCACCAAAGGCCTAAGACAAGGATGTAGTTTATCTCCCACCCTTTTCAACTTGTTTCTAGAGGAAGCTTTGAAAGAGAGGAAAAGAAAATGTCGGGGTATGGGTGTAAAAATAGGGGAGGAAACGTTGTATAGTCTGAACTTTGCTGACGATCAAGTGGTGATATCCTCTGAGGAAAATGATCTCAGTTATATGCTTAGGAAGCTAGAAGAGGAATACTCTAAATGGGGTCTAGAGATCAGCAAAGAAAAGACGTAATACATGGCCTTCAACGCTTCGCTTCCATTAGAAAATTGGTCACTGGATCGGAGTGCTATCTTCAAGTATTTGGGAGTACACATAGATAGCAATGGAACGCTTGAGACCGATATAAAGGAAAATATTACAAAAGGAAAAAAGGTTATCGGCATGATGAACTCCGTACTGTGGAGCCCAAGTGTTTGGCTGGAAACCAAAAAGAGGATTTTTCACTCGTTTCTTGAAGGTGTAACCCTTTATGGTTCGGCGATGTGGGTAGTTGGACCAAAAGGAAAAGGCTACAGGCTGTAGAAATGGACTTTTGGAGAAGAAGCTGGGAAGATAGAGAATATTGGAAAAAAAATGTTTTGGGTCTCGGTATATGACCGAAGGTTGTAAAAGTCCGAAAAAAAAAAAAAAAAATTATTTGTTTCTATAACCCTTTACTAAAGGTGATGAAAATATTTTTTTTACTTCTAAAACTTACTGCTATTAAAAGAAGTGTTGCGAATTACAACTTAAGCAACATATAAATTATATTGGCCGTTCCATTTAATTGGCCTCACTATTTTTATACACAATTAATAAAATTATGTTATCTTAATTTTTTAATGAGTTGTTAATTTATTAAATTTTTAATTAATTCATAATTTTTGTAATTATCTCATTATTAGGTCATTATTAGGTCTCATTATTAGGTAATTATCTCACCATTATAAGATTTTTAGGTATTCTTAACTCCAATTTTTATTTGTAAATATTAAAAAAAAATTATAATATTTTGAGAAAGTTATCGAAGCAACCAGAACATTATTTATATAATTAGTGAATCCATTCTGATTTTACTTTGTTGCTTTTACTATTAAGATATAGGAATTGTATATTGGAGTTGTCTTTGGATGGAATGGATAAAATGAATGGATGGATGAAAATAAAATATTGCAAGAATGCCAGGCTGGGTTTTGGAAGGGATATTCCACGGTTGACAATATTTTTAATTTGTTAAACATTATTAAAATTCAAACGAGTAAGAAGCGACATAAATTGTATTGTTTATTCATTGATTTTAAGGCAGCTTTTGACTCACCGGACCGAAATGCTTTGTTTTATAAATTATATACGTTTGGAATGTCCAGTAAATTTATAAATGCCATCCAGGGTTTATACAAATGTACTGAGTCTTGTGTTTTGACTAATGGCGGAGTTACAAAATTTTTTATGACATCTGTTGGATTAAAGCAGGGTTGTTTGCTCTCACCCGCTTTGTTTTCACTTTTTATTAATGATTTTTACGAACTTATTGGAGGTGGTATCAGAATCGGGGGATTAAACATACGTTGCTTAATGTACGCAGATGATATTGTCTTGCTTGCGCCAGAACCTAATGTTCTTCAGATGATGATAAATCGGGTGACAGAATATTGTAATCTATGGAATCTGACTGTCAACATGCAGAAAACCAAAATCATGGTATTCCGAAATGGGGGAAAATTAGGGAAAAATGAAAAATGGAAAATGAATGGAATCAATTTAGAAATAGTTAATTATTATAATTATCTGGGAATAGGTTTGACCCCTCTTTGTACATTAAAAAAACATTTCTTAGATAAGTTAAATATATCAAAATTTGCTATAAATACAACTTACAACAACCTGATAATTAAAAATGAAATACCACTGTCAAAAAAACTGGATGTTTATAATGCTGCTCTAAGATCAATAATATGCTACGCTTGCCAAGTTTGGGGATATCACAGTTTTGAGGAAGTAAAGAAACTAAATATATCTTTTTATTAAAAAATTATTTTCCCTTCCAGTTAATTCACCTCACTATATTTTATATCTGGAAACTAATTTTGTTCCTATATTTTTTTACACTATTCAATTACATCTAAAATATGTCCAAAGGGTGCTTTCTTTACCAGAATCAAGGCTTCCAAAAATTTTAGCAACAGATATAATAAAAAAGAAAATCTTTTGGCACGAAGAAAATTTAAATTTGTGTAATAAAATAAATGTCCCATTAGAATATTCAGAAGACCAAACAGTTTCTTTAATTCTAAATGTATTAAAAAATAATTTTATGGAGGCCATGATGGAAAAAGCAAGACTATCTAATTTCCATGGACTGTATAAGCGGCTAAATATTGACTTGGGTGAAAGGCATTACTTCCTTGATAAAATGAATTTTATCAAAATCACATTTAAATTACGAGGACAATTAGTTCATCTCAATAATAACGTAAAGATACGGGAAGAGCAAAGATTTTGTACCCTTTGTAACCGTAACGAAATTGAGGATTTATACCATTATGTCGCCGTTTGCCCTATTTTACAAGAATACAGAGTCAAATATTTTAAGAAAAAAATCTTAAGTCCCAACGAATTGATAGGATTATTGAACCGGGAAGACTGGTACAGCTTATACCAATATCATATTACAGCATATAAATACAGATCATTCCTGATTCAACAATATAATACATAACAACATTAGTAAAGTAAATAGAAAAAAAGTATTGTTTATTATTTGGTATTTGTTTTATAACCTTTTTTTTTTTTCTCTCTCTTTTCCATTTATTCTCTTCTTTTTCTTTATTATTATTCTGTATTATTATAATTTTTTTAGAATCTTTGATGAAATTTTAAAAATTGTAAATATGTATTTCAATACAAGTTAAAAATTATGAACAGTGTATGAATTGTAAATATATACAAAAATGTTTAAAAATGAATAGACAACTCTTGGCAGACGGTTTTTTTTAACCATGTCAACAAAAGCTTATTTTTTATTTTTGTCTAAGAAAGAAATTATAAATTTATATTTTAATAAAGCTATTTATCTATCTATCTATCTATCTATAGGAATTGTATATGAATAAACAACAACAATAGCCGCAATATCTCTCTTTCATATTTATCCCTCTCAACTTAATTATTGAGGCAATACCATTTGTGGAAACATTATGGTTCATATAGTCAAACTCTTCATTTAAATCATGATTTAAATCTTTATATATTATTGATTCATCAGAAACAGTACATAAAATAACTTGCTCCTGAAATATTTCATTTTCTATTTTATTTACTAAGTTATCGAAGATTGTTGGCCAATGACTAATGGTGTTTATATCTATTTGTGTGTCTAAATGGTAGGAGTCAAGCAAATAATTTATGTTTTTAAACCAAAATACATTTGTTTCTATTGTTTTAAGTGCCAGAGTATTCGTAAGCCAATATCAATATCAATATCAATTATATCGTGATCAATATCAATTATAATTCATTTGCATTTACAGAAGAATTTGAGAAAATTATCTCATTCCTATTCACACCTGTGAATACGAATTTATTTGTATTTCTATTCACAAATATTGTGGTACAAATAAATGTTTATTCATATTCTTATAAAAATAAGATGAAAATAAATTTGTATTCATATTTATAAATATAAATATGCCAACTCTACGTTGAACTCATTCTTGCATTTTCAAACATGAGCTTTACATCCTGACGAGTAGAGCATACACAGACTGAATGTGTTTCACTCTGACCTGCCAGCACACAATTTTGATGCCTAAGTTCTGCAATTTTAGAAAATCCCACTTTTACAGTTGAGACTTTTTCTTGAAAAACTCTGTATGCGTCTTTTAAATTATTAAACTTCAACATTTTAGAAACACGTTCCTTACCAATCCATCCCTAGCATCACTTTTCTCATTTCATCAATAGTAAAAAAATCTTTTTAACAATATCAACATTACAATTTGAAAGACTTTTTCCTGCTTTCACATCAGGACCAGTCAAGGCACCCTTTCTTTTACAATTATGTCTAGGCTTGTCAGTTAAGTAGTTAAAGGCATTACTTTCCTCAGACTTCAGCTGTCAGACACAAGAGACAGAAGGTTAGCTTCTTCTTCCTACTAATGAAGCTGTTGTACTCCTTCTTTATATGATAAAGGACTTATTGTGTGAATCATCATTCTTATCATCACAAGGTACATTCAATAGCAGTTTTTGCTTAACAGTCACATCAATTCTGTTGGCCTTCTCATTAGAGTAAATTTTGGATTGCATTCTCTTTTTGTCTACAAATTTCTTAATGTTTTCCATTTTTTAATTTTGTCAGCTGCTTCTTATAACTGCCACAGACCTTGGATAACTCAGGTGATCCTGGAATCAAGTCACACATCCATGAAGTAACATGTCTTGAACCTTTTTTTGCATGGAAGTCATTAGGCCTATTGAAACAATAAATTATTTGTATCTTGTCAGTGGTAATCATCATGCAGATGATAAATTAACAAGGTAAAGTGCAGTGGCGAAGAAACGGGTTGTCTATAGATTATCTAAAGATTCAATATCACAGGAACTGTCAAATGAACTTCCTTCAAGCAACTCTGATGCTATACCAGCTATAGATGGGTCTGCATGACCAATCAGCTTCCACCTTCCCCCCCCCTCCCCCACCCTGAAGGGGATTCCCCTCAGATAAAAGGGGATTTCCCTCAACTTGTTGTTCAATCAGCTTCAGTTTTAAAGATAGGTTTCCAAACTAGGTACTATAAAGTAATCATTTAATAGTGTCTTACACTCTGCCTAGCTAAAGTAGTAATTAAAAAAATAAAATTTCACTAATTTGGAGGTGAGTAATAGTCGATAGTCGACTGTTTTTGGTTACGATAGGTTGATTGATAGTCAGGATTTTCAGTTATCTATTTTTATTTATTTTATTACACAATAGGTAATCTTTCAGAACACTTAGCTTTGTGTTAGCATATTGATTATATGATAATTGTAAATTTACCAAGCATTAAGCTTTAATTGACATGGCCAAGGAGGATTAAGCCATGCAACTTCTGAAGAGGTAGTGTTCACTTCTGATGAATGTTGTGTTGGGAAACGAACGCATCGCTGATATAGCTTTCAGAGCTTCGGGTATCAGTTAGCCCCTCTGCTGAGAAACCATCTATTTTTATCTTAGTAATTGATTTGGAAAGACTGGGAGGGGAAGCCCCTGAAATTCCTGAGCACTGAGTTACCTGGGAGACAAGCCACTATTCCAAAGCTATCAGTATCTTGCTCCAGTGGTGAATTGGGACGGGAAGACAAAACTGCAGTCTGGTTTTGAAGTTGCCTGACTTTAGCATAATGACCTTTCTGACTACAGAGCTTACATATAGCATCACAAGCAGGGCAAGTTATATGTGGGTGTCGACTATAACCATAAATGAAACATTTAGAATTAGCAGCTGCAGTTATTGCAATTTGCGAATTATTGCTTAAATACAAAGGGTACTACTACAACAGTTTTGCAATACAGCTTTATTTATTTAATTTTCTTAAAGTAATTTCCACCACATTCAATAAACTTCTCCATACGTCTAAACCAGTTATAAAACCAGCTCTGCCAAGTTTCATCTCGGATTGAGGCACATTTGTTGTCCCAAGCCCTCAGAGGGTCCTCGTCGCTTGAAAAACGTTTTCCTTTCAGCTTCATTTTCAAATGTGGGAACAGCGCAAAGTCACAGGGAGCAAGGTCTGGACTGTAAGGAGGGTGCTCAAGACGTTTTAGCCCAGTAGTGGCCAAATACTCAGTGCAGGCTCTGGCACAGTGAGCTGGTGTGTTGTCATGGTGGAGATACCAGATTTCCATTCTTGACTTTGGTCTCAGGTTTTTCATAGACTCTAAGACTTTAGGCAAGCACTGCTCAGTGTACCACTGAGCTGTGACTGTCTTCTGTATCTCCAAAACAACATACTCTACAATTCCGCTGGATCTGAAAAATACAGCGATCATTTTTTTTTTTTACAGTTCAAGATTTTCTGATAGTTACAGGTGTATCCTCATTGTCAAATACCCAAACTTTGTTTTGAGCCTTGGTCGGCACATCATAATAGTATAGCCAAGTTTCGTGACCAGTCACGATGCTGTTCACATATGTAGAATGTCCCTTATCAAATAGTTTCAGCATCTTTCGGCACTAAGTCACACGATGGAGTCATTTGCTCTTCTGTTAGACTATGGGGCACCCAAAGACAACAAAGTTTTTTTACCTTTAAATGGTCTCTCAGAATTGAATGAATTGCTGATGCATGAAGGCAGAATGTCTCCTCTATCTGTTGATATGTCACTCGACGGTCCTCATCAAGCATTTTCCTCACAGCAGAAATGTTTTCCTCTGTTACAGACGTTTGCGACCTTCCTTCTCTCTCAGCGTCCTCCAGATTGAAATTGCCCCTTTCGAATTCTCTGTACCATCTAAATATAGTCGTACGATGTGGACAATCATTATTCAATGCAATATTCATTTCTTCTAAGCATTGATCTATGATTAAACCTTCTTCTTCTTCTTCCTCCTATATGCCTTTCAGCGTGGAGGCGCCTCAGTCCAAGCCAGCCATGCACCCCGATCCATAGCCAGCAATTTCATGGCATTCAGACCTCGTCCTCTTTTCTGTCCCAGCCTGGTGATGTGGTCTGTCCACTTTAGTCTAGGTCTACCCCGGGGACGTCTTCCAGTCAGCCTAGCTTCGAAGTACTTCCTTGGGTCCCGGTCCTCTTCCATACGGCAAAGGTGGCTAAACCATTTCAGCTGCCTCTTTTCAATGATTTCCTTTATAGCTGATACTCCCAGGTCCTCACGTATTCGTTGATTTCAGACCATATCCCTCCTGGTTCGGCCAGCCACTCTCCTCAAGTACCTCATTTCTGCGGCTGTTACTCGGCTCCAGTGCTTGTCCAGTGGGACCCAGCTTTTGCTTTCATAGAGTAGAGTCGACAAGTATATGGCCTTGAAGATGTGCAGCTTCACGTTGTTATCCATCTCCCTTTTTCCTGGAACTGTGTTGCACAGGTGATAGTAAACATTGTTCGCCTTCCTGATCCGGTTGGAGACTTCACCATCAATCTTTCCATTCCTGCTGATGACAGTTCCAATGTAGGTATATTCCTCTGTCATCCCTAAGGTTTCTCCTCTACATCGGATCTCCACATTCTCAACATCTTGGCCTACATGCATCACCTTGCTCTTACTTGCATTGAGCATCATCCCCTTTCTCTCCAGCTCTGCTTCCCACTCTATGATTGCTTCCTGCAGGTTTTCTTTTGAATTTGCTATGAGGACAATATCGTCAGCAAAAACCATCGCTTGAGCAAGTACTGTCCTCATATTCCACTTCCCCACAACTGTTCGCGCTGTCCTGCGCTTGCATATTTTTAGGATCTCGTCCATAAATATGATAAATAGTAGAGGGCTAAGGCTGTCTCCCTGTTTTATTCCTTTATTCATATCAAAGGCTTCGGACTCTCTTCCGTTTATTCTTATTATGCCTTTAGTTTGGCGATATGTGGATTTTATTGCATCTATTAGTGCACTGGGGACATTTTTAGCGGCTAGAGCTGCCCATATTTCATGTCTAGGGACTGAATCGAATGCTGCCTTGATATCTAGGAAAGCCAGAAACATACTTTTCCCTCGTTCTCATGACTTTTCAATAATAGTCCTGAGAGAGAATATGTGGTCCTAGGTCTGGCGTTGTGGTCTGAATGCTGCCTGCTCCTCCTCAAGGTTTTCTTCCACGATTATCCTCAGCTTACATTCTAGAATGGATGTGTAGAGCTTGTAAACCACCTGGGAGAGGCATATAGGTCTGTAATTCCTGCAGTCGCTAGAGCTTCCTTTCTTGTGTATAGGAATGATAACAGGCGCAATGAAGACAACACCTACTGCCGCCATGGAACTGATGCTTAACCTAGCACCACTGCACATGGAGGCGGAGGTGCAAGCCCTAAAGGCCTGTTACAGGTTCAACAAGCTAAATTTGTCTTCTAAAACTCACACAAATTGGAGACACTGGAAGATATTCCAGGAGCTTGAAAAGGATAGACTACTATCCATGCACTCTGACATTCAGATCAGGGGCTCACTGGAAGCAAACTACAATGTTAAAATAAACGATAAAGAACTGCACATACCAAATAAGGGTATCTGTTGCTACATGGATGGCTCACTCACCAACAAAGGGTCGGGTGCGGGCATCTGGAGAAAAGACAAGCCCAATGAAGGCAAATATGCCGCATTGGACAAATTCACCACAGTTTTCCAATCAGAGGTGCTGGCAATCAGCCATTGCGCCTTTGAGTTGCTGAAGGAACAAATGTCTGGGAAATCAATCACTATTTACACAGACAGCCAAGCCACACTCGGTGCTCTTAATCATATGGATACTAACTCTAAGGTTGCATGGGAGTGCAAAACTAGACTCAACAGCCTAGCAAATAATAACAGAGTGAGTGTGGAATGGGTGCCAGGCCACACTGGCATACCAGGAAACGAAAATGCAGACACTCTTGCTGGAAAAGGATCCAATATCAAACCTATCACCCCTGAACCGGTGTGTGGTATTAGCAAAAGCTCTGCCAAAAGGAGGATAGAGGAGATATAAGGAGCGAAAAGAAAACAATTTTGGAAGATGCAAAACCTAAGACACTCCAAATTGTTCCTGGATAGTCCCTCTGCCAAAAGGAATAGAGAATTACTGAACCTTGACAGGAAGGCACTAAAAAGACTTACGGCAGAATACACCAGACACTCTAAGCTTAGAAGCCACATGTTCAAACTCAAACTTGCAGTATCGCCATTTTGCAGATACTGTGAGAAAGAGAGTGAGATGGCCTATCACATAGTCTGTCTATGCGACAGACTCGCAGCATTAAGGTTCAGGATGTTTGGCCTGGACCGTATCAAGGACCCTAAGGCGCATGAGATAATCAACCCAAGCAGCCTCCTTAAATATACTGAGGTTCTGAAATTAAGCATATGAGACGCAGCAGAACCCAGGCAGTAAATATGGCGCACAATAGGCCCATTGGGCCGCGGTGCACTTGCCACAGTATAAAAATAAAATAAAAAAAAGAAGCAGAGTAAAAGAGAATGGGGGAAAAATAAATTGTGAGTGCCACGCCGTTTTTTACTATCGACAGGAAAAACGTTGAAAACCAAATATTCCTAATTTATCTTATAAAACTACTCCCATTATACATGAGAATATGATTTTCAATAAGAAAAAAAAAAGAAATGATTAATGAAAGTACTAAGAAAAAAAAAAGAAATTAAGTCCTTACCTCTGAAATAAAACTAAACCTTTCCCCTTTCATTAAAGGAAAAAAAAAAATGAAAACCTTATGACTCTAAAGACTAAACCTAATTACCTACACCCTTTTCAACAAACTCAAAAGCTAAAAATACCAATTTAGTCAAAATGCACCTCACCTAAATGTTCTATGACTATCGCAGTAATTCACAGTGCAATACGAACTCCAGTATTGACATGGTAATACTTAGGTAAAAATACGCTGCTCAGTGGAGGAGGGGTGGGTATAAAAAAAAAGAGACAAAAAAAAATAACATTAAAAAAAAGAGGGCGAGAGAGAATGTATGAATCATCTAAAAATAATTAAATAAGTAGATAAACCGAGTAAGCAGAGTAAAAGAGAAGGGAGGAAAAAATAAATTGTGAGCGCCACACCGTTTTTTACTATCAACAGGAAAAACGTTGAAAACCAAATATTCCTAATTTGTCTTATAAAACTACTTCCATTATACATGAGAATATGATTTTCAATAAGAAAAAAAAAATGACTAATTAAAGTACTAAGAAAAAAAAAAGAAATTAAGTCCTTACCTCTGAAATAAAATTAAACCTGGAACCAAAGTCTGCTAAGTCTTTTTTTTTTCAATAATAACTTCTTAAATAGAAATATAAATATATAAAAAAAATAAGTCCTTCGAAGTCCTCCGGCCGAGCTGTTTTAACTGCAGCCTCCCAGACCTTTGTCCACCGCTCATCTCAGCCTGCTCGCCTCCCTCCACGTCCAGCTTGTTTACACGACTTCACTCTCACTCTTATTTTATCAGGTCTTTTTTTCTACATTTAATTTTACACTTTTAATGCCTGCTAATTACAAAAAAAATTACCATTTACTTATTAATATTAACCTAAACTGCTATTCAATTCAAAATTTTATTATCACGCAGTCGTCTGATCACAAATTCAAAAAAACAAATTTTGGTTCCCTTTTCTTTCTGTTTTCCTTTTTTTTTTTTTAACTATAAAACCTATTTACACCGTAACACTGAAATTGAAAATGATATATATTTTTCGATTATGCGCTCAGGTATCGATTTATTTCAACTTATGCAATATAAACGATATTGGGGTCCGCTCATAAGATATTTATGGTGCTGAATTTGAAATGATATCGATTTTCGGATAACGCACTTAGGCATCGATTTATTACTACTTAAGGGATATAAACGATATTTTAAATCGGCATTGGGTTATGGGAGATGCTGAATTTGGAAATGATATAGTTTTTATAATTAGGCGCTCATGTATCGATATATTACAACTTACAAGATGAAAACGATATTGTGGTCATAAGTTGCATACACTTAGAATATTGTCATAAAATTAGTCATTTGTAAATAGTTTATTATTCTATTTATCCTTAAATCTTTATCATTCACTAATTAATTCTTCTCGACTATGTCTAATTGTCAATTTGCCATTTTTAATAAAAAATTTCAAGAACGTCATTTAAATGATTATGTTGCATCGCTAATCTTTCAAACAACAATAATAACAAAACTTTATTGTTTTTATTTTTAAATTATAATTATACTATCATGTTATTGTATCTTTATATTTTAAAATATATACATGCGTACAGATGATATTATTTAAATTAAACAAATTGTGTGTTGATATCTGAGTGCGTAATCGAAATCGATATCATTTTCATAATCAGCATCCCAATTAACCAAGAAATTGACCCCAATATTGTAAATATCGGATAATTTATAATCGATACCTGAGCGAGCCTGAGGTTTTATATCGATATTTTTTTCATTATCAGCAGCCTTGATAATCCAATAATCGATCTTACAATCGATGTAAGGTAATTTATTATACCCTATAAGATTTCCATAATTTTTTTTTTGTTTAATTTAAATAATATCATCTGTACACATGTATATATTTTAAAATATAAAGATACAATAACATGATAGTATAATTATAATTTAAAAATAAAAACAATAAAGTTTTGTTATTATTGTTGTTTGAAAGATTAGCGATGCAACATAATCATTTAAATGACGTTCTTGAAATTTTTTATTAAAAATGGCAAATTGACAATTAGACATAGTCGAGAAGAATTAATTAGTGAATGATAAAGATTTAAGGATAAATAGAATAATAAACTATTTACAAATGACTAATTTTATGACAATATTCTAAGTGTATGCAACTTATGACCACAATATCGTTTTCATCTTGTAAGTTGTAATATATCGATACATGAGCGCCTAATTATAAAAACTATATCATTTCCAAATTCAGCATCTCCCATAACCCAATGCCGATTTAAAATATCGTTTATATCCCTTAAGTAGTAATAAATCGATGCCTAAGTGCATAATCCAAAAATCGATATCATTTTCAAATTCAGCACCATAAATATCCTATGAGCAGACCCAAATATCGTTTATATCGCATAAGTTGAAATTAATCGATACCTGAGCACATAATCGAAAAATTGATATCATTTTCAAATTCAGCACTTCAAATAACCTATGAGCGGACCCCAATATCGTTTATATCACGTAAGTTGAAATAAATCAATACCTGAGTGCGTAATCGAAATCGATATCATTTTCATAATCAGCATCCCAATTAACCAAGAAATCGACCCCAATATTGTAAATATCGGATAATTTATAATCGATACCTGAGCGAGCCTGAGGTTTTATATCGATATTTTTTTCATTATCAGCAGCCTTGATAATCCAATAATCGATCTTACGATCGATGTAAGGTAATTTATTATACCCTATAAGATTTCCATAAAAGCGGTTAACCCAATAATTTATAACAATGTGGAGAAATCCGATAAAAAAGCTTATAAATTCATTCTTAAATAATTAAAATCAAGCTTTGACTCTTATATTAGATATCATTGTGATAAAGATCATATCAGGATTTTTATTTTCTGGTCCGAAATATAAAAGTCATGATGTCATTTTTATTTATTTATTAGAAATATAAAAGTCCGGATTTGACTTGACTTGACGAGAAAATAAGAGTAAATTTCAAACCCTGGCTATGAGTACTCACTATAATCGACAGTATATAAATGAATTTGTAATAGGAAAAGATAAACTGAAGAACCTGTGGACGATACTATCGCATTGCAGGCTTGAACCAGACAGTGAAAGATTTCTTAATGGATGTGTGTTTGTGAAATGTTGACGAAATATAAACAATTTGGATAGGAGAACTCAAGGAATAAGAAAAATAAAATGAAATGTAGAGTATTAAAAATGAAAGATAAATAGGAGCAGTAACAAATTCTTCACAAAAATACCCAATATTTCCAATGATATAAATAATTTAGAATTGAATTAATAATTTTATAGGTATACCTTATCATTGGTTAAATCCATTAAAGTAAATGTTTGAGGTAGACTAGATTTTTCCCATAGTTCTAAGGCAAGGTGTCCATGCTTAGGTGGGTGGGAGGAAACAGTTGAAAACAATATGCCTGAATCTCTGATACCATATTTTGCGAAGTCCAATATAATATTAATATTGGAGGGGCCAATGACGACATTTTGTCCTTCAAACAGCGATAATGGTGTGAGCTCCAAAAGTTCTAGTTGTAATGCTTTATTGTAAACCTAAAAAAAAAAAAAAAAAAAAAAAAAAAAAAAAAAAAAAAAAAAAAAAAAAAAAAAAAATCATAAACAAATAAATAAGAATTAAATTTGGATTAAGAAAGGTGTTAAGGCCTGACTGTAGAAGAACAATCAATTGATTTTATTTTTATCACCAATCGATAAATTGTCCATATGTTCAAATCAGTATTAAAATATAACCTTATTATAGGTTATATTAAAATAAAAATAAAAATATTAACATTGTGTGTTGTAAAATATAATTATAAATTGTGCTAAAATATAACTATTCAACTGAACCCATTTCTTCTATTCTATTAATAGATAAACAACCTAATTAGAACACGCAGTGATAGGCCATTATCTTTAATATGTTTCTAAATACCTCAACGCACCTTTCCTTCTAATCCTACATGCAATCATAGGTCTTGTGGAACGGGCATCCCTAGGACAATCACAGTAATTTTCAAAATCTTGTGAAATATATTTATACTCCCTATGAAAACCTACATTCTTGCTTCATTACGTAGTATTATTTCTTTATTACTTACCAATTTAAAGATTATTCAGATGTGTTTGAATCAACTGAACTAAGCAATTTTTTTTTTTTTTTTTTTGTCAGTGGTATATCAATAATAAAAGAATGAAGCTTCTGTGCATCATGTTACTATAGAAAGGAAACATAGAAGGAAGGATGAAGAAGTTTACTTATCAACAACACAAACTTCTGCCATTCAAAGATTAATGTTTGTTAATATAACTTTGTTGGTATATAACATGAAACAAAACATTATACTGTTTATTTTGTTAAGTACATACAATTAATTATTATTTATGCATTTATTTTTTTCACACTACTATTGATAAAAATTGGAAAATCCAAAAAATCTGGTGCGATGTGCATAACACAAAACTTTCACTTACTAACCTACTAAATCGACTATCTAATTCCAGTAGAAATTGACGTGTTTTAATAAATATGTAAACACCATTTAGCAAATAGAGAAAATAGCTTTTTCCACATTTATTTACATCTTTTTGTTTTTCCATAAACTATACATTATTATAATTAATGCGAAAATTGAAAGCCCTCAGTACTTTTCAATTCATTACTTTTTTTTTTTTAATTGACCTAAAGAAATACTAACTTCATCATTAGTGGAATTTTTTTTTTTATATCGCTTCTTGTAAATATATTTTGAAGGGAAATCTCACACCACACATGCACAGTAATACACATATCTGTATTACAGTTGAAAGTCAGAAGTCGAAATTTTTCACGATCGCAATGCTTTCCCTTACTATATATTTCATATATAGGTAAGTGAAAGTAATAATAATAATAAAATACTCTTAAAAGATCATGTACACTTACTGTATAGTTATTAGAGAAATCCTGCCTGATACAATAAGATTTATCACATAAGCATAAAAATGAATTTACTCCTCGATGAATACAGGTTGCTTCATCAATACAAGGCTTGTAATTGCATGGGTAAGACCACACACACTTAGACAGTAAGCCTTTAGTGACCTGAAAATGGACAAAAAAAAAAAAAAATTAAAACCTTAATTATAAAAAGATTTTCTATTTAACTGCTATGTTAGTTGAGGTAGATGGCTGACTACACTCCAGAGACTACAGCAAAATAAAAACCTAAGAAGCACTACCATTTCAGTACCTTTAACATTCTATAGGCTGTTCTAGGTCTGATTTATAATATAATCTTAGTTTAACATTTAAAAAAATCATGGATTTCAGAAAAAAAAATTTTGGGAAGGCAATATATTCCAAAATAGACCTCTTCAGGGACCGTTTCCACATTCTTATTAGTGAGAGGACATTGCAAAGGCAACCATCATTAAACCATTAGGGTTGTTTGTATTCAAAAGGATCTTTTTGGTCTCCGAAAGGCAGCACAGAAATTCCGACGATTCATTGGCATTTTCAGAGATCTTTCCTACTGTTTAGGTTTCATTATGACATTATGGTAGCCTCTCCTTCCCAAGAAGAGCCCATCCAACACCTGAAGGAAGTCTTCAAACGCCTTGACTCCAATGGCCAAATCAGAATTGAGAAATGTTGAAGGTTGATATCTCTATCTAGACCATTAGAGCTAGAGAGAGATATGCTTTTCCCGGCACTCTAGCCACCCTCCTCAGACCTAAAGGAGTTGGATGGATTCTCCTTGATTTTACTATACATCCTTTTTTTTATGTACAATCTATTAGTTATTATCATTCTTTTGTTAATTCACTCTGAGCCACGGATTTTATTTACCATATTTTTTTTTTCTAGAACATTTGTAACTTGTCGGTATTTTCTAGCCCTGCTGATGACCTACTAATAGGGTTGAAAGGTTGGTTGTAAATAGTAATTTATGTTATTTATTTAACTTAACATATTTGACCCCCATCCAGAACATCCTCTGCTTAAAATTCTAAGGTCAACCATCAACATCTTAAACCACAATAATCATCTTCAATTAAGACAACCTCCACCTTTTTATCACAATCCACTAAAACCTCAATATACAAATCTCTACTATAAATCCCCAACCTTTCTGATAACATTCACAAATATTTTCGTTACACTAACCCTTAATTACACATACCTTCAAATTCCACAACACACTTTTTAAATTATTACAATTAAATTACTTTTTAAACTACACTCCTCTGAAAGACTCATTTGATTTTGAGAAAACTTTCATTGTAGCCACAGTTCCCAATCAAAAGTAACGACTCATCATGAAAAGTGTCTTCTTTCAGCTTAAAACGTTCTGTTAATGTAGAGACTCACAAACAAAACTTTTCATTAGCCCTTCATATTTATCAGATAGACCTATTGATACGTGAAACAGGTACTGCCTAGTTAAAATTCAATAAATTATAAATCAAGCAATATCCTAAATATTAAAGAATCGAGAATCTACTGAATCCAGAATCAAGATGGAAGACAAAGGGAATTATGAAGAAATCTGTAACCACCTGTACGCACAGAGATAAAGATACTTTAAACTAAAAAAAAAAAAAAAGGAGATATAATCGCACTACTACCTTTATACGTTTACCTTTATAGGTTAAAGTGGTTATACCCATCCTATCGTCGTAAATATTTCCTGGCTTCCTTACTTTTCCAAGTTATCCGATTCCGCCGTCCTTCATACATCGCCGAACTTCTCCAGTTCAAATCCTCTGTCCATTCCCACAATACCCGTTCTAGGTCTTCAGATCTATACACTTCGGCCCACCGAACGTCAGCTTTCAAAAGATCTATCATTATCCGGTCCTCATCCCTATGGAAATCAATTCCCCCTTTTATCCGTCACTCCAACACTCTTCCTACCTTCAAATCCCGCATGTACAATCACCTCCTATCCACCCAGTTTCCCGAACAATTGTAAATGGTCTTCGTAAACTCTCAATTTTAACATTAAATTGGGGTAGGCCTTTTTTTTTTTTTTTTTTTTTTTTTTTTGTGGCTATGTGCACTGCGACCTCCTGGGTCTATTGTGCGCCTAACTTGTCTGAGTTCTAAATTACTATGTTTAGAGCCTCAGTGAATTTTAGCAAACTTGTTGGGTTGACCAGTTCATTGGTGCTTGGGTCAGGTAGGTTTACCTCGCCAAAGATGCTGAATCTTAGCCTAACAAGTCGTTCACACCAGCTTATGATGTGATAAGCTGTCTCATCCTCCTTGCCACAGAATCTACAGATTGGTGAGTCTGCGAGTTTGAGCCTGTGCATATGTTTGTTGAGTTTACAGTGTCCTGTATAGATCGCTGTAATTTTTTTGAGTGCTTTCCTGTCCAAGTTCAGTAGAATGTCACTTCTTTTGGAATAGTAGCCTTTTAAGAAGAATTTGGAGTGATACTGTGTTTTGTCATTCCAATTTCGTTTTTTAATTGCACCATAGATTTCCCCTATCCTTCTTTTGGCATAGCTGGGGTTATGGGTCTTTTGGCTGAGCCTTTCCTTGCTAGGTCATCAGCTTTTTCATTGCCCTGGATTCAAGAATGTCCAGGCACCCATTCCACTCTAACTTTGTTGCTTTTAGCTAATTTGTTGAGCGCAGTATTACAGGCTTTGACAATCTTTGAATTGACTGCATGATTTTTAATTGCTCCGATGGCTGCTTGGCTGTCAGTAAAAATGGTTATGTTTCTGTTTGTTATTTTTTTCAGCAAGCAATTCTGAAGCGCACTGATGGATTGCTAATACTTCAGATTGGAAGACTGTAGTATATTTCCCCAGTGAAATTGTTGTACCTTTATTGGGTTTGTCATCTCTCCAGATTCCCGCTCCAGATCCTGTCTTGGTTAGCGAGCCATCCGTGTAGCAGTTGATTCCTTTATATTTTTTATGTGGTTTCAACTTGTTTATTATAGCTTGATAATTAATATCCAGGAATTCACGACTTTGTAGATCAGAGTGCATTGATAGCACTTGATCGTTTTCAATCTTCCCGTATATCTCCCAGTGTCCCTCCCTAGAATTTGTTCTAAGGGAGTTATTTTGTTTAGCTATCCTGTAAAAGGATTCCATTGCTTGGGCCTCCACTTCTATCTGCAGTGGTGTTAAGTTTAGCATTACTTCCATTGCAGACGTTGGAGTGCTTTTCATTGCTACTGTTATCATGAGGCATGCTAGCCTTTGTAGTTTGGTAAGCAGGATTTTATTTTTTCCGCTATCTGCTTTGTGCCACCAAAGCAGAGCTGAATATAGAATCATTGGTCTGATTGCAGTTAAGTACAACCAATAGACCATTTTTGGTTTTAATCCCCATTTCCTGCCTATTGCTCTTTTACAGGTCCATAGGCATTTTAGGGCTTTGTTAGTCGTTGTTTCAACGTGTTTGGCCCAGTTGAGTTTATGATCCAGCATTACTCCCAGATGCTTTACTTCTTTGGAGGGTGTAAGCTGGTATTCATTTAGTCTTTACACCAATTCTGTAAAATTTTTGTTGCTGTTGTTAGTAGGTCAGAGAGTACGCTCTGATGTTTTCCTTCAATGAGGATTGCAAGATCATCTGCATACCGTGTATAAAAGCCTGCGTCATTTAATTTCACTAGTAGAGAATCCACTACTAGGCACCACAGTAATGGTGAGATCACACCTCCTTGTGGGCATCCTCCCTTGGGTTTTATCCACAATTTGGCATGTCCCAATTCTGTTTGCAAAATCCTTTCCTCCAGCATTCTTTCTATCCATCTGGAGGAGATTTTGTCTATATTTCTTTCCCTTATAGCGTTCTTTATGACGTTATAAGGTGTTTTATCAAATGCTCCTTCAATATCAACAAAGGTGCCTATTGTAATTTCTTTTTGGTTTAGGGATTTTTCAATCCTAGACACCAAGTTGTGCAAAGCTACCTCGCAGGATTTGCCTGCTTGGTATGCATATTGTTTTTCATGTATTGGATTTGTATCCGATATATGTTTCCTCACATGTCTATCAGTTATCTTCTCTAATGTCTTCATTAGGAATGATGACAGATATATGGGTCTAAATGCTTTGGGATCATCATATGATTCCTTACCTGGTTTTGGTATATACCTTACCTTGGATATTCTCCATTCAGTCGGTATATATCCTAGTGCTAAGCTTCCTCTTAAAAGTTTTAAGAGGTGTGGTCTTATGATGTTTATTCCTTTCTGTATCAGAGCAGGAAATATACCATCGGCACCAGCAGATTTGTACGGCTTCATATTGTTGATAGCCCATTCCAAGGCACTGCTGGTTACAATTTGCTTTGCTTCCCTCCACATTATTTCTTCATTGTTTGATGTAGAGTATGTGGAGTTGTTGATTAAGGTATTATTTATTTCGCAGTTTGGGAACTGTATTTTTGCCATGGCTTCAAGGGTTTCCATTTCTTCCGTCGTGGATATCCCTTCTACCTTTAGCGTACCTAGATTTACTGGTTCAGTTTTGTTTAGTATTTTTTTGACACGGCTTACCTCAGGAATATCGCTCACCTCTGAGCAGAAATTCCTCCAAGCCTCTCTTTTAGCTCTTCTGATAGATTTGTGATATTTAGTGAGAGATTCCTTATAAATATCCCATCTGCCAGAGTTTTTTGCAGCATTGAACAATTTCCTTGTTTTTGTTCTAAGATTTTTTAATTCATTGTTCCACCATGGAACATTCCTGTTTGTTTTTTTTGTTTTTGGTTTATTGCTATGATGATAGGATTCCATCATTGCGTTTGTCAGTGTTGTGTTGAGACAGTCCAGTTGCCACTCATTGTGTGCGTCTGTTGGACAGTGTCTCATTAGTTCAGTAAGTTTGGAGGAGTACATTTCCCAGTCAGTGTTTTTAGGATTTCTATACTCCTCATTGTAGTTTAGTTTGTCCGGTAGGTAGGCCTTTACTATTTATTAATTTTTTAAATATAAGTTCAATTTATTTTATTTGCAAATAAGTGTATATATTTTCATGTTAAGTCAATAAGGGTATTATTTATTTATTTTTTTTCATCACAAGAAGACTAATTTATTAGTTATCATTTTTCTTTCTCTTTTTTTCTTTTTCTTTTTTTCTGTTTCATTTTAATCTGCTCCATTTTTTTATAATACTCTAAGGTACTGATGCCTATTATGTATCTGTATAATTTGTTCCTAAGGGACTAGTTCCCGCGACAATTAATGAAGAGTTTATTATTATTATTATTACTTGACCACCAGGTATCGCCCCAAAGAGTAAGAAAAAGTCGAGAGTGGGAGAAGAAACAAAGCTCATTCTACCTAGCAGTCAGCATATCAACATCCATCTTGCCGACAATAGAATCCAGGCTGCAGAGCCTGTCATCGGTATATCTAACAACAACAATAGCAAGTACCATACATGTATTCTGCAGAATAATTTTGTTTTACTTAACTTAATGAGCTCAATTTAATATGTCCAATGATAATTAAATTCAGTTAATTCAAAAGCGCTTGAAATCATTGTTAAACATTTTCAATTAGAATTATTTCAAAGTAACCTACAATTTAATTAATTTTAAGATTTAATTTTTTTTTTATTGGTCCTCCCCTTCCTCGCCTTGTAGGCTATACGGGGTTTCCCGGGCCAGGGGAGAGGGTGGGGGATTGATGCCGAGTATTATTAAATTTTCCTCTGGCTCCGGGTTTGAACTTGCTATCTTTCGGTTCTCAATCATGCGATGCTATAAGATTTAATTATGTTATATAAACTTAAATATTTTTTCTTTGTCGTTAGTAAAAGATAATATCAAGAATTCAATGTCACCATCCTATTTACATGTCCATATTCTTAATGAATAAATTATTTTATAGTGTATTACTTATCTCTTCTTGTCCTCCATGGTTCATTCCTAGTAATGAAAGATAATTTAATTTCATAATAATTTTAATATTGAAACGAACCTTCCCCTCATGTTTATAATTTGTGATGTGACCCACACATATTTAATTCTAATTGTAGTAAGAGAGATATTATATAAATGTGATGTATATTAATTGTTATTATATTATATTGTATGAGGGCTATTATATAAACATTGTGTATGTAGATATTAATGAGAATGATTATATATTATTTTGATTAGGTGCCCAAATAGTTAATTGAATATTTGAGTTTATATAAAATGCTAAGTAATAACATAGGGCCAAACCTTGTACCCTAAGCTCTCCTTATCGCCCCACTCCAAAAAGGCAGCACGATCAGTTTTAGTTAGAATCTGCTGCCATATAGACGTATAGTTGCCCTAGCTACGGCCAAAGCCCACTCTTTTTTTTTTTTTTTTTTTTTTATAGTGGCATATGCACCGCGGCCCAAATGGCCTATTGTGCGCCATGTTGTCTGCCTGGGTTCTGCTTCACAAGCCCACTCCTTAATCAAGGCCTGTATATATTAATTAGATATATTTCTTTATCTGTTTATATGTATATATTATTACCAATTATAATATACTTCCACTGCGTAATTCTGTTTATTTTTGCTTGTCCCAATTGTTTAGATAATTAACATCCACGGACCTTAACGGACCTTTTTACTAACCCTAATATAATTAATTTAAATAAACAAGGGACATCGCAAAATTGGTAGCAGAGCGTGGTTGTTTTTTTTAAAAAAAAGTTGCATATAAAGAATTATAGTAGTGAATGTTTTGCCGTGCGTATTAGAAAATATTGGGGCTAAATTACTTGTATTAAATATTAAGGGCAGTTTTAATTAGTTAAAAATATGTATTATAATTATTAGGGCGATTTTATTGTAATAATTAGAATAATTATAGTAAAAATTATATTAAAAATAAAATGGCGGACGAATCTAATAAAATTGTAAGTAGTGAAATGATTATGGAATATTTAGTCAAAGGTTTAGAATTTATTATTGAAGAATTAGAAAGTTTAGAAAATGAAATGGCCGGGCAGCTTAATGAATTTATTATTAAATCTAATGAATTTAATGAACGCACGGAAAATTTTGATTTAAGATTAAGTGGTCATGTTAAACATCCAATAGGAGTGGGAAATAAAAATATTTACAGTAATTATATTAATTCAGAAAGAAAAAATAATAATTATGTCCTTTTAAGTACTTTAGAATTTTTAAATGAGTCAGAAATAAATATGGATGATTTGGAAAATTTAATTAAAATCAATCAGAGAGAAATAATTAACATAAATAAGGCGAGAATAACGTATCTGGAAAATGCCCCTGAAGATAACGAAAATTTAAATATTAGCCCTATTGAAGAAATTGAAATTAATAGTGAACAGGCCTGCCAACCTTTATGTTTGTTAGATAATAATTCCGCCAGTATTTCTCCGAATGATAAGTTTAATGCCGATCTTTGCCCTAATCCTGACTACCAAGTTATATCTGAAAGGATTATGTTGTTTTCTTTGAAGGATAAACAGAAGCAACGTCTTGGAAACAAACTTAATTTCTCAAACAAAAGAAAGAATTGTCGTAAATATAATAAATATAAATGTCGAATTAATAATCGAAGGAAAAAAATTATTTTGAAAATAAAAACTTTAAGGGCATTTATAAAAATAATACTACTAATAAACTTGTAAAAAACTATAGTCGGGATAATATTGTAAATTATTGGAAAGAGATATATAATTTATTATCGCCCAAAGTAGAGAATACTATTGTAAATTATTGGAAGGAAAAATACAAATCTTTTTTAGGTTCAGATCGGAACAGCGGTAAAGTGTTAATTAATTAAATAATATAATTGGATGGGATTTAAAAATACAAAAAGACCGCGCATGTTTTAAGGTGTTTAACAATTGAATTAATGAAAGTAAGGTTAATTGTCTATTGTAATAAAGATAAGTAATTTGTTAAATTGTGAATAGAATATTGATATTAATAATTATTTTATGGCCATAATTAATAATATTGGTTAATGATAATAATAATTTTGATATTGGATATTATCTTTATATATATATATATATATATATATATATATATATATATATATATATATAAAAATTTGCTGAGATAACGACAAATTAAATATTTAAAGAAAAAAAAATATTAATGGGCCCTATAATATAATTGATTGAAAAATGTGCGTATATTAGGGTCTCATAAAAAAAAAAAAAGAAAAGAGACAGAAGTTTTTTTTCATATGTATATAGCTTGATTTATGGCTTCGAAAGAAGCAAGACAGATCAATCTACATAGATGTTTTTTTTTGCTTCAGTGATGAAGAGACCAAACCATAAATTTTGATCCATATTAAAAGAAATTAAAGGACTAATAATAAAATTTTGTTGAGTGGGAGCAAATCATATATTATTGAATGATTTAAATTATTTGGGCATTTTGAACTTTTCAAGAGTTGAATAATATTTTATTGTTTTTGTGGTAATGTTTATCTGAATTTAACAGGCCCTTAAATGATTATTGAGACCTTTATATTGTAATAAAAAAAAAAAAAAAAATTGATGATTAATGCCCCACAACGATTATCAGAGCTGCCTAACATTTGCTTACAATGTTTGTTTTTTATATAAGTGCAATAGGTCTCTAATATTAAGATTAGAATAAGACTAATTTAATATAAGATATATGTTTGTGGCAAATATGAATATATATATATATATATATATATATATATATATATATATATATATATATATATATATATATATATATAAGGATTCAATATATTTGACATTGCATCACATATGATAACTGACACATGCCAATTTATTTTGCTGGGCAGAAATTTTGAAAGGTTAGTTTCCATTAAAAAGGGTCCCACATCTCCGATGTGCTATCTTCCTGCATTTGGATAGTTAATATGACCTAGGGTCCTTTTAAATTCGTGAAGGGGTATGTTGGGTTCCTCGCCACCCCAATCCTTCAAGATGGTTCAAGACCACTGCATGAGAGGAGGTCCCTCTTATCAGGTTGTAATCTTGCAGCCATGAATCCTTATCTAGGCGAAGGGATCAAATACCCCCCACAGGGAATACCCCCCTCAATTGGCACACACTGAAATACAGAGACAAATAATTAAACTAAATTTTGAAGAGATGATTCAATATACATATTGTTATGTGTGTGTCTAACATAGTATAAGTTAGAATAAGTTTAAGACTTTTGCACATCGGATTATATCTGCCCATATCTATAACCTATTAAATTTATTCTTCGTCGTCATGAAACTTAATTGAAATCATCAATTTTTTTAATCGAGAGGGGGGTAATGTGATGTGACCCACACATATTTAATTCTAATTTTAGTAAGAGGGCTATTATATAAATATGATGTATATTAATTGTTATTATATTATATTGTATGAGGGCTATTACACTGGGTGTCCCAGACCTAGTGTAAAAAAAAAAATTGGGTAATATTACATTTTAAACGGGGTAGAATGGCGCAGAAACGAGTTTCCTATCTCACTCTGTTGAGGAGATAGAATTTTTTTTTTTTTTATTTTTAAAATCTTTCTTGACTTGACATTTTTCTCTACTTTGGTTTAGCGTAGAAACAAAAACGATGATATTTTCTTAATCAGTATTAAATTCTCTAAAATATGAGATGGGTCTAGTTATTTTAAATCCACTTTCAGTGGGACTTTTAACGCGCTAAACACAAAACATTTATTACAACTTAAATTTTTAATAGTTTTTGAAAATTCCATGTTCCTCACTGGAGCACCCTAAAAGCCATCAAATTTCCTAAAAACTGCAGAATTTAGTTGGCTTTTTAGTGATGTAACCCATGATAAATTGCACTTCACCTTTTGAGTCTAAAAGAAGTTTTTCTGATGAAAAACACGCCAGATGATGAGTATGTCACTGCTGGGGCAATGAGGAAGCGCGCTAGACTTGCATCTAAAGTAATGGATACTGAATTTCCCATGAGTTAGATTTAGTTTTAGATTTAGCGCTTCCACATTGCCCCAGCAGTGACATCTCTAGCGTGTTTTTCATCAGAAAAACTTCTTTTAGACTCAAAAGGTGAAGTGCAATTGTATCATGGGTTACGTCACTAAAAAGCTAACTAAATTTTGAAGTTTTTAGGAAATTTGACGGCTTCTAGGGTGCTCCAGTGAGGAGCGTGGAATTTTCAAAAACTATTAAAAATTTAAGTTGTAATAAATGTTTTGTGTTTAGCGCGTTAAAAGTCCCACTGAAAGTGGATTTAAAATAACTAGACCCATCTCATATTTTAGAGAATTTAATACTGATTAAGAAAATATCATCGTTTCTGTTTCTACACTAAATCAAAGTAGAGAAAAATTTCATTTTTCAGAAAAAAGTAAGATTTTAAAAATAAAAAAAAAAAAAATTCTATCTCCTCAACAGAGTGAGATAGGAAACTCGTTTCTGCGCCATTCTACCCCATTTAACATGCAGTATTACCCAATTCTTTTTATTTACACTAGGTCTGGGACACCCAGTATAAATATTGTGTATGTAGATATTAATGAGAATGATTATATATTATTTTGATTAGGTGCCCAAATAAATAATTGAATATTTGAGTTTATATAAAATGCTAAGTAATAACATAGAGCCAAATCTTGTACCCTAAGCCCTCCTTATCGCCCCACTCCAAAAAGTCACCACGATCAGTTTTAGTTAAAATCTGCTGCCGTATAGACGTATAGTTGCCCTAGCTCCGGCCAAAGCCCACTCCTTAATCAAGGCCTGTATATATTAATTTGATATATTTCTTTATCTGTATATATGTCTATATTATTACCATTATATATTCTCTTTATTTTTGCTTGTCCCAATGGTTTAGATAATTAAGATCCACGGACCTTAACGGACCTTTTTACTAACCCTAATATAATTAATTTAAATAAACAAGGGACATCGCAAATTTTAAGTTGAGAAAAAGTATAAGTTTAATAAGTGTATTCTAATAGGGACCATTACCTAGGCAAGTAACCAAGTGATTAATAATTAGCCTTTGTTAGGTAAGATATTTTATGAGAGAGGGTAAGGAGGTCGTATTAATTGGGGGCCGCTTCGGGATTCAATTGATAACACATGCTCATTATAATAAATGGTAGATGGTATTCATTATTATATATTTTTTGCTTATTGTGATTATATGTGAAACAAGTATACCTTGGTTATATTATATTTTAACATAATTAATAGAGGCTTTAAAAATTTCATATAAATTCGGTTTGATTAAAAATCAGCTCATTTATAATTCTAAGAAATTTTTTTTTACTTTCCAATATGTCAGATAACGGTAGCTCAATTTCAGGTGATAGGGGTCAAGAAAGTTTATCGAGATACGAGTTAAGAAGAACAAGAAAAGAACGGCCAAGTTACGGGAAAAAGGAAACAAACACAATTGTCGGATACATTTAAGGTTGTAAAAACGGGGACAGTGAATCCGGTATCCCAACAAACTTCTCAAATTCAGGAAAAAATCAGAAGGGAAAGTAATAAATTGGGGGAAGCTAGTGCTAATATTCCAACCGAAACTCCATCAAAAGTAGAAGGTTCTGCAATAAACATGGGGGACCTGATTAAACAATTGTGTGAACAGACCGACAAATTAAGTAAAGATTTAAATACTGGCAAAGCAAAGAAAGTGAAAAATTATATTCTAAATTAGAAGGGGAAATTAATAAGAAAGACCAAGAGATTCAGGAAACTAAAGAATCAATTACTATAATAGATAGAAAACTCGAAAATGTTAGTATCGAGAATAATAAATTCCAAATGGATATTAAAGAACAGATGAAATCATTAGAATCGGTAACGCCGAGAATTGAACAGCTAGTTCCAGAACAGGTATAGAGTATTGTACCCAAGTTAGTCAAAGGGGAAATGCGGAAATTAAATTTAATGCCACAACAACAGGTTCCAGAACCCATGCAAGTGCAAAAACATATAGAGCCATTGTATTAATATTATCCGGTGAGGCCGGAAATCGAAAACGAATTCCACTTAAATAATAGCAGCGATGATTTACCATTACAATTCATTAAAAATTTAAACAAAGTATATGAGGCTTACGGGTATAGATGAAACTTTTTTTTTTCCCTTCCATAGTAACCCTATGGGAGGGTCGTGTATTTCTAGATTTTATAGATTCCATGCCCTTAGGCATACTACCTGCATAGATGTTAATATTTTTTTTTCACACTAATAGTAAACAATCTGTATGTTAAACTTTTCTAACTAAACACAAAAATGAGTAAGACAAAAAAAAAAAAAAAAAAAAAAAAAAAAAAAAAAAAAAAATAAAAGACACCACTGGAACTTTGAATCATTTTTATTTAGACATTTGACGGGTGAAGCACGGGAATGGTTCATTATACAAAAAAGGGATATTCACGATTATCAGACTTTTATTAAATTGTTTAAAGAGGAATTCCACGGGGTAAAATACGATAGGATCATAAATAGGGAATTAGATAACAAAAAATACAGCGATTATTTAAATCTCACGCCTTCAGCATATTTTACAAATTTAGTTATCCGGGCACGAGAATTCCCTATGACAAAGCATACCTATATGAAAAATTGGGGTCGCACTTTGGGCCAACCATGGAGCTTAGCGTACGGGTCCATGGAATATCAACGGCTGCGTCATTTCTTTACCAGTTGAGAAATTTGGGAGAGGATTTAATCAGGAGTGAAGTAACTAGAGACAACGGAGACAACAGCCAAGTAAAACATAATAATCAGGAATTCCAGCAAAGAAGTCCAAGGCGGGAAAACCAATATTTAAAAAATTCACTTCGGGAACAATTCCAAAACCGAAATTACAATTATCAGGGCCCAAATCATTATAGAAATTACAATCTAAGAAATTTTAACAATAGGTCCCAAGGTCCCAATTAGGGGCATAATTATGATAATTTATTATATGATAAATATGACTTTTATTAAATTGTTTAAAGAGGAATTCCATGGGGTAAAATACGATTAATAATTATCCTTTGTAAGGTAAGATATTTTATGAGAGAGGGTAAGGTAAGGTAAGGGGTAAAGTAAGGAGGTCGCATTACTATATATTGATGGATGTATGAATAAGTTTGCATTGTAAGCTATTTAGAGAATATTTGGTAACCTACAAGAATCTGGCACCAATGAAACCAACATTATTCAAGAGCTAATCCTCTGTATTTGGCTTATTTTAAATCCCTGTACCCCTCCTATGTATACATCATATTATATCATACATCATTTTATATCTGTTCAAACATGGCAAAGTTCGTACTCTGAAAACCGTTTTTTTAAGGAATTTTATTACACTATTTCCAAAAAGAAATAGTGTAACTATTTCCCAAAAGAAATGGTGTAACTATTTTCCAAAAGAAATGGTGTAACTATTTCCCAAAGGAAATGGTGCAACTATTTCCCTAAAGAAATGGTGTAACTATTTCCCAAAAGAAATAGTGTGACTATTTCCCAAAAGAAATAGTGTGACTATTTCCCAAAAGAAATAGTGTGACTATTTCCCAAAAGAAATAGAGTAACTATTTCCAAAAAGAAGTAGTGTAACTATTTCCAAAAAGAAGTAGTGTAACTATTTCTTCCAACGGTCCTATTACAAATGAAACTATTATTCTTCCAACGGTCCTTTAGAGATGGGAAACGTGGAGTTAACGACATTAAGGGATGAGCAACGGCTTAGGGTTTTTTTAAAATAAAGTATTACTGAAACTTAGCAGTGAACAAATTCCAAAAAGATTAATAAGCTTGGTGCCGAATGTGAAACATCCGAGGGTTAGGCTGAGACGGAGATGGGAGGATTGCGTTAAGGCAGATTTATCGAAGTTGGGTTTGGATGGTGGTCGGTGGATAGAGGTGTGCCGGGAGCAAGTTGTAGAGTCAGCATCGAACCTTCAGGTTTGTTAAGCCTTCATTATTATTATTATTATCATTTCCCAAAAAGATATGTAGAGAGTGGTTTTAACACTTTAAAAATGGTTTCATGGTTCCAAATTAATGATTTTAATTCGGTGGGATTAGCTGGGTGTTGTTTATTACGAGCTGTTAATTAAAATAAAACCATCACAGAAGATTGCTATAGATTACAAATTGAAACATTGTAGCCCGGTTCAAAAGCAATCTAAATACGAGCCAGAGATATGATAGGACAATTTTACTAGCACGATAACGCTCGAACTAATGTTGCAAACGTATTTGGTGAACCTAGTGGACCAGCATTGTTCCTTCCCATACCCACTTGTTCTGTTGTTGCTAAAACACTCATAAATAACACTAATAAAACCGATTACACGGTCACATTCAGTAATATGTCCACAATAGAAAAATTATACAGTAAAATCAAAGATACAGATAAATTAGAATTATAATGCAATATAGTTTATGAAATACCTTGCAAAGATAATTGTGGAAAATCATATTTTGGTACATCGGAACAATATCTTAAACGACATATCTATCAAAATAAATATAGAGGCACTTCTATAACTAAAAACCCTAACTAACCGAACCAAACAGCTCTCACTATGCATTACAGGCAAATAAATCATCCATTTAAATCAGATTCTCATAAAATAAAGCACTGTAAAATAATTATTTTAAACAAAATATTAAAGAAAGAATGTTTTTAACCATTGAAAAATATAAAAATCACGCAATAAACAAGAAATCAGATGTCCTAAATCTCAACACTTGTTATTCAAATTTAATACATGCAGATTAATTTTACTAATTATACATTTAATAATATGATATATATACTATATATAATATATATATATATATTATATATAATATATATTATATTATTAAATGAATAATTAGTAAAATTAATCTGCATGTATTAAATTTGAATAACATATATATAATACATAAGATATATACAGGGTGTCCCACAAATGTTGTGTCAGGCTAATAAAACCCAGAGTCTTTGGAATTTCAAGGCGAAAATCAGGGATCTTATATTGCGTCATATTAGTTACCTTTTGAAGATATTCAACCCTTCCAGAATTTCTCCAGTATTGCTGGAATGGCTCCAGTACTGGAAATTTCACCATAAGTGACTGGTTTTTATGACGGTTTCTGATGGTGAGTCGAATTCTAAAACTGTTTTGTATCGGTTACTTTTTCAATCAGATACACCCTTACATTGATACCAGGCTGATTATTAACAATTTTCAAATTTTATATCTAATAGTGTTTTTTATTTTAAAAAAAAATAAACATATGATATAACACATGTAAATGTCAGCTGTTTCTTTCAAATATTTGTTCCATCTGTATTTCTTGGTTATAAGATTATTAGTTTGTCAGTATTTGTAAATGTTAATTGGTCAATTTAAAAATATGGCTCATTTTGTTAGTCAGTATGACATGCTCATGGCATTAGGACGATGTGACGGAAACTTTAGAGCAGCTTCAAGGCTATATGCAGAGCGTTATCCACAGCGGCACCATCCCAAGTATCAAGAATTCTCAGTCATTGCTGACAGGATAAAAAGAACAGGTACAATTAAGCCTTATAGTAAATATTGTCACCGTGTCCGTCCAGTTTTGAATAATGCTAATACAGATGTAGTATTAGCTTTAGTTCAAGAGGATCCGCCGATGAGTGTAAGGGATATTAGTAGGGAAACTGACATATCCCGAAGTTCATAGGCTTTTAAAAGATGAAAAATTCAGACCTTACCATTTTTCAGTGTACCAAGCATTGTCCGAAAGTGACTTGGACCAGCGATTGAGGTTTTGCCATTGGGCACAAACAATTATAGCTGAAAATCCTAATTTCTTTTCTAATGTGCTTTGGACAGACGAAGCTACCTATTGTAGCACTGGCTTAATGAACATGCACAACGCACATTATTGGACCAGAGAAAATCCTCACTGGATGTTACAACGTGACCAGCAACACAGGTGGAAAGTGAACGTCTGGTGCGGCATTATAGGGGACCAGATCATTGGACCACATTTCTTCGAAACATCATTAAATTCCATCAGCTATTCGAAGTTCATTGAACAAGATCTTCCGATTTTACTGGAAGAGGTGCCGCTTGAAAAATGTATGGTGATGTCGTTCCAACAGGATGGGTGTCCGGCTCACTATTCCATTAGAGCTAGGAACGTTATAAATCACATGTTTTCCAATAGATGCATTGGAAGGGGTCTGCATATAATTGGCCAGCAAGATCTCCGGACTTAACAATTATAGATTATTTCTTTTGGGGAAGATTGAAAGATCTCGTCTACACGAATAGACCGTCGACAGTAGAAGAAATGAGGGCAGAAATACAAAATGCGATTCTTTCCATTCCACCGGAAGAAATACAGCAAGCTCAGCAAGACTTCTGTTCTAGACTTTTGTTATGCATAAATGAAGAAGGCCGTCACTTTGAACACATAAAATAGTATTTTTATGTAAATAAACAAATATTTGTTAGTAATATTATTAACCCAATTGCATTTTCAAATAATGATGTAATATTTACTTAATTAATAAAATTTGATTTCCTTCAGATTCCATAATTAACTTGTCATCTAACAAACCAGTAGTTCCAGGGTTCCTTAAGAGGATTAGGCTGTTATCGATGTAAGGGTGCATCTGATTGAAAAAGTAACCGATACAAAACAGTTTTAGAATTCGACTCACCATCAGAATCCGTCATAAAAACCAGTCACTTATGGTGAAATTTCCAGTACTCTGGAGCCATTCCAGCAATACTGGAGAAATTCTGGAAGGGTCTTTCTTGGTCTTCCCTTTGGCCGCTTCCCATCCACTCTAACCTCATGGGTAATCTTGGCGATTCGGTTCTCGGCCATTCGCAATACGTGCCCATACCACCTGAGTTGGTTTTCTTCGATTTTTTCTTCTGCAGGCCTCAGGTTCAGGTTTGCTCGTATGGTTGTGTTCCTTACGCAATCCCGTCTGGTTTTCCCCTCTATTTTTCGTAGGTAGCGCATTTCCATCGCTTGGATTTGGCTCTTATGCTTGGTCGTGAGGGTCCATGACTCACTTGCGTAGGTCAAAATCGGAAGAAATGTGTTCTTGAAGACCACTTTCTTGGTTTCCTTGGAGACTTCCTTTTTATCTAGGAATCCTTTCTTTAGGGATTGGAAGCATCTTCCAGCCATCTTGATCCTCTCTTTGATGTCTCCATCAACCAAGCCATACTGGTTTAAATGAGCTCCAAGGTACTTAGCATCTGATACTTGTTCTAAAGGTGTTCCATTCATCCTGACGATTCGATCCCCACGTTCACTCCTTCTTCCGATCCTCATATAATTAGTCTTTGTGGTGTTCATCTCCATATTATGGTCTTTAGCTCTTTTTGTAGGACCTTAAGGTTAAACTGTAGATTGCGACAGCTGCTTCCGAACACTACTATGTCGTCGGCGAATGCAAGTACCGTGTAATGTACGCTCCGGAGATTTCTATTTTCCAGATGGTATGGTCTCATTTCCAGTTTAGCCCGGTTTAGGGCGCAATCCAGCACCAGATTGAACAAGAGGGGACTGAGGCTACAACCTTGCTTTATCCCTTGGTTCGTTAGGAATTCCCTAGATCTGTAATTGTTCATTCTGACAATATTTCTCTGTTTATCATAGAGACCAAGGATGGCCTTCAATAGTCCTTTATGGACTCCGTGTTTTTCAAGTGCCATACCGATGTCTTCTTTCTGCACCCTGTCAAATGCTTTGTTTAGGTCTACAAAGCAAGCGAAGAACTCCTTTTTCTTTGCAATGACCTTCTCTGATATTTGTCTCATCGTGAATATCAGATCCTGAGTGCCCCTGTTTGGACGGAAACCATACTGTTCGTCCCCCAGCTTATGTTCTATAAGGGTCCTTAGCCGTTTTTCGAGCACCTTTGAATATAATTTGTAAGGGACACTAAGCAGAGATACGCCTCTATGGTTCTGACATTCACGATTGTCTCCTTTTTTAAAAATTGGAACTATGATGGAGACTTTCCAGTCCTTCGGGATCACTTTCTTTTTCCATACAAGGTTAAGGAGATGTTGAAGCATTTCTAGTCCCTTAAGGCCAAAATATCTTAGCATTTCTGGCGTAATTCCATCAATGTCAGCTGCTTTCCCTAGCCTAAGTGAGCTTATGGCCTCTGCAACTTCTTCTTCGCCGATGAAATCGTCTTCCTCCCAACTGTTTTCAATGCTCATGGGATGTTGAACTCCTTCCACTCCCTGCTCGCTTTTTGAAAGTAGTTCCTTAAAATACTCGGCCCACCTATCCATGATGCTTCCTGGCTTACTCAAGACTACTCCATTTTATCTTTGATGTGTTTGAGGACTGGTTCTTTCTGCTTCCTCATGCTCCTGAGACTTCGATAGAAAAGCTTCTTGTTTTCTCTATAGTTGCTTTCCATCTTTTTCCCGAACTCTTCCCAGGATTTCCTCTTTCCTGCCATCACAACCTCTTTCACTTTTTTCCTTTGTTCCTTGTATGCGGAATATTCCACCATGGACTTGGTTTGAAGGTATCGCTTCCAGAGGGTTTTCTTTGTTTTGACTTCTTCTTTAATTTCTTCTGTCCACCACGCCGTTTTCCTTATCCTCTGTCCCAGCTTGCTTTTTCCACATACCGCTTCTGCCGCCTCAAGAATTATATTTTTGAATGCTGCCCAGCATTCTTCAACATCATCGCTAGCCCAGTTGTAACTTTCTTTTCCTGCCTTTTCTTCAATTAGGGCCTGGTGCGCTTGTGATACTTCTGGCTCTCTGAGTTTAAAGTATTTTATTTTGAAACCAGATGTCCGGTTAGATGGTCCATTTGTAGTCTGAGTATTATCAAGGGTAATATCCATTATAAGCAGCCGGTGGTCGCTGCCTATCTCGTAACCTCTTTTGACTCTTATGTTCTTCCTTTGATCTCGAGGAACTAAGAAATAGTCGATAATAGACTTTTCATTGCTGCTTGGTTCCTCTCTCGTGTATTTCTGAATCCGTTTGTGAGGGAAGAAACCGTTTCCTACCAGCAGTTCGTTTGCGAGGCATAAATTGAGAATCCTTTCCCCGTTGTCGTTAAGACTCTCCTCACCGTCCGGTCCTAGAGCACCATCCCATCTGATCCTATCTTTTCCCACTCTTCCATTTAGATCTCCCATTATTATAGGCGTACCTTTGCAATTGTCGATCTCCTGTTGTATTGATTCAAAAAATGTTTCCTTTTCCAAGTTAGGTGCGTTTTCATTTGGTCCGTAGTCGATGAATATGGAGTATAAGGTATCTCCACTACAAACTTCAACTCGCATGAGTCTGTTGCTGATATCCTTCCAATCCTTTATATAGTGAACCAGGCCTTGATGAAATATGCAAGCCACTCCACTTTTTGCATGCTCAACTGGATTAACTCCTGCATATAATAATATGTGATCTCCTATCCTCTGTTCTCCTGTGCCTTTTTTCTTTGTCTCTGTAATCCCTAGGATGTCTATTCCTGCTCTTTTCTTCTCTTCAACCAGTTCCACTTCTTTTCCATTTAAGCCTTTAACATTCCATGTTCCAATTCGTGTAATCCGTTTTCCGCGCCGTGTCCGTTGCCATAAGTTCTGATCGGCTCTATTTCTTGACGTTCGTTTCATTGGTTGTTGTGTCTCAGGAGAAAGAGTTATGAGCCCGATGCTCCCAAAGCCAGATAGAAGGGCTGCTTCCTCAGAGCTGTCTGGCCAGCTCCCCCACTGCTTCACAGTATAGATGGAAAAGTGCTGCTACTGACCTGAGACGGTGCTTGCTTCAGGTGTAAGTGCACCCATTCAGGCTACAGTGGGGACCCCTCCTCCTTTACCAGGGCTTGGGACCTGCAGCTTCCCTCGAGAGGAAAGTTGGCGGAGTTAAAAGGTAACTAATATGACGCAATATAAGATCCCTGATTTTCGTCTTGAAATTACAAAGACTCTGGGTTTTATTAGCCTGACACAACATTCGTGGGACACTCTGTATATACATACATATATATTTAATAAGATATATAATACATCACAGTAAAAAGCTATGTTTACATTTTAATAACTTACGCATCTATGTAATTCCCGTATACCTGTCAATAACCGGAAACTGTCAGGAAAACCCAAGAACCCTTTACAGCTTAACTCCTTTGAAGTCCCGAACTTGCCGTTGTACATTAGAGTAATATGGTTCATTAGTTTCTATACATTTATGTGGTTTATAAATAAATAAATTCTTTATTCATTTGTTCTGGGGCGTATCCCTTAAGAACAAAATTAAATAAAATACAGAGAGGGCTTTAGAGCCTTGAAGTTTAAGTAACAAATTGAATTGATAAAAATAATTAGAAAACCTCTAGTTTAAATAAATAAAAATAAAAAGAATACACATTAAATGTTCAATCGAGTGAAAAGAAGCTAGTTTCTGCATCTTGTAATATACACATATGTACACACTTATTTACAGGTTGGTTAAATAATATTTATATTTTCTAAAAAAAAAAAAAAAAAAAAAACAGAACAAAGAAAAAATTATATATAAAAAAAAAGAAAGAAATGAGATAAGAGCTTCTAACGGTTTAAAAGGTAAATTATAATAGGAATTGTGAATTTACTTTTTAAGGAGACTGGATGGCTATGAAGTGATGATATAGGCGGGATTTAAAGGTGGAGAGGGTATTGGAATTACGGATGAAAGGAGGAATAGAATTCCATAGGGATGAGGACCTAATAATGAAAGATCTATCAAAAGCTGACGTTCGGTGGGCTTGTTTATATAGATCTGAAGACCTAGAACGGGTATTGTGGGAATCGACGGAGGATTTGAACTGAAGAAGTTCAGAGATATATGAGGGACGACGGGAACGAATAACTTGGAAGAGGAAGGAGGCTAGGAAATACTTACGGTAGGAAGGATATAACCACTTTAACTTTTCATAATAAGGATGGAGACGATCCCAAATATAAATCGGATGAAACAATTTATTAAACGTTTTAGTTTTGCTTCGAGATCCCCTGAGATACCCCCATACACTGTGCAACAATAGTCGAAGTGGGGAAATATCAAGGAGGTGACCAGAAGTTTGCGTGTTTCAAAAGGGAACAGGTTACGGAGATGGTTCGGTTGATTTAGGGTTGAAATAGTGCGACGGGAGATATTGGAGATATGGTTTTTCCAGGAAAACCATTTGATCAAGTTTGATCAAATGTTACACCAAGGTTTTTGACATTTGGATAGAATTTGATGGGATTGTTATTCAGGAACAGGGGTGGGATGTTACGGGCGGTTTTGAGGAGATGATTGGAGCCTATTAAGATTGCCTTTGTTTTGTTTATATAGCAATATCCATCAGCAACATTGTAAATATATTCATAAACTCTCATCATTTGAATTATATACAGTCATACAACCTATATATTTTATATATTTACATTACTGTTAACTTTAGTGTAAATTTTACCTATCTAACTCATATAATTGTATTCCAACCTCTTTGTTCATTGTAGGGCATGATTATGAGAACAATATAGTCTTGAAACGTCACGATAATACAATTGTTTATTATTAACTGAATCTCAAGAACCCTATTATAACACACAAATGTATATATTTATACATAAGATTACGGGAACAATAATGCAGTATATATAGTCTTGAAACGTCACGATAATACAATTGTTTATTATTAACTGAATCTCAAGAACCCTTTTATAACACACAAATGTATATATTTATACATAAGATTACGGGAACAATAATGCAGTATAATTTTTGCAAACTTTCTTTTTTTTAGTGATCCGCTAAAATTTATGTGTAATGTTCTTTTACTATATAGACCAGGAGCCTTGGACCAGCTCCTGATTAAATTGGGCAAATACTCAATAGATATAGCTGCTGTTCAGGAGATAAGATTGATTTTTTAAGGATCATTTAGTATGATGAATCACACAACGTTCTACAGCTTTAATGAGATGGATCACACTTATGGAATAGGATTGTCAGCAAGAAATTGCCACAGCAGTGACAGGATTCAAAGCGGTCGACCCCCGGATATGCTTCCTACTCTTGAGAGGAAGATTTCATAATTTCAATCTCCTTAGTATCCATGCTCCAACAAAATCCTTGGAGAGGCAATTAAGCATTAGTTTTAACCCAACCTGGTGAATTGCATGGAGTAGTATCCAAGATATGATTTCAAAATAGTTATGGGAGACTACCATTAACACACTCTTCCCCCACAAAAAGATTTATCAGGCAGTATGGCGATGGTTTCACCACAAATCAAATTGACCATGTTCTCATGAGTGCCCAGCATATCTCAAGTCTAATGGATTATTGTGTGAGGGCTAATGCTGACTTGGCTCACTTACTTGCAATTGCTAGAATAAGGGCCAGAATCTCCATGGTTAGAGTTTTTGAGAGACCCGTCAAAGTAAATACGATGTTCACAAGTTGAAGGACCCAACTATACAGATGAGACTCTCCACTGTCATGGATGAGACAGTAAGGGTGCTGGAAGAGCCTAAAGATCTTGATCATTGGGGTTGATGCAGAGATGTAGTGGTGAGTGTGGCCCAAGAAGTACTTGACCAATTAGAACTAACAAGGAGCCCACCATGGTTTGATGAAGAATGCTGTTAATAAGGAAAAAAATCGGGCTAATAGGCATATGATCCAACGATGTTGCTAAAAGGGAGCCGTTGCACGATACTGCTCAAAGAGAAGAGAGAATAAGCACATGCTAAGGAGGGAAGAAAAGGGCCTGAGAAAGCCATAGGAAATAGAAAACATGAGAAGTAGGAATGAAGTAAGAAAGTTCTTCAAGCAGGTGAACACTGGTTGAAAACCATTCAAACCGAAGTTAATGCCTGCAAGGACAAGGATGGGACTCTGCTGATAGAAAAAAAAGAGGTATTGAACAGATTGAAAGACCACTACAGCTGGCTAAAGAAACTTCAGTTATTTGCAGAAAGTGATATTGGCATATATAAAGCAGGCTTTATTAAGGGAAAATCCACTATTGGCCTGCTATTTTCGATCAGGATCTTGCTGGAAAGAGCGGAAGAGTACAAGACACAAATCCACCTCCTCTTCATCAACTTTCAACCAGCTTATGATAGAATCTATAGAAATTAACTCTATAAGGATCTCCTTGAATTAGGCATTCCTTCCAAAATAGTAAGATTAACTCAAATGACAATGAAAGAGATAAAATGCCAAGTTCGGGTGCATGGAGAACAGCCAGAACGCTTCCAGATCCCTAAGAGACTAGGGCAAGCAGTCCCTGCTCCAGCAACTTGGCCCTGGAAGGTGCCATAAGAGGATCAAGGATCTAGGTGGGAGGAACTATTTCAAGAAAAAAGCACGGATCCTAGGATTTGCTGATGATCTATATATCGTTGGAAGGAGCCTTGCTGCTGTTGAGGAAGCATTTATAAACTTCCAGAAAGAAGCAGATAAGTCTGGTATAAGTCATTTTAACAGATAAGGGCTGATCATTTATGAAGTAAAGACAAAGTACATGAAGAAGGATCCCCAAGGTAGAGGAAGGCATCCCGAGATAAAGAAGACTGGCAACCCTGACTTTAAGGTTAGAGCCATCAAGAAAGGAAGAAAACACTGTGAATCAAATAGACCATGTCCTATCAGCAGAAGGCAGAGGTCTGACCTAATTAGTAAAGGCCCATACAAAAGGGGCTAAAACCGACAAGATCATTTCTAAGTAGTCTTAAGAATTAGATCGGATAGAGATCGGACGTACGGGACCTGGTTGGGCGGGATGTATACCATACAGCCTTAGTCAAAGTGGGGGAAGATAAGAGAGGAGACTAGGAGTTCGCAGGTTATGAATGGAAGAAGATATCGTAGACGATTGAATTGTTACAATGGTAGAGGCTTTGACAGAGGTTTGTTGGGGACTACAACATATTGGGAGTGATTGGTGAGAAAAGATTGGAACCAGAGAAAAACGTTAGAAGACATGTGGAAGTTTTTCAGTTTGCTTAGGAGGATTGTGCTCCACTAAGTCAAAGGCTTTGGTGAAGTCGAGGAGAATAAGGATGGTGAGTTTCTTTTGGTCTATAGCTGTCTGGAGGTCTTGGAAAATTTTAATGAGGGCGGAATGATCGGAAGGTGGTTTAAGTTCAGTTCTGGTACAGCTCACATATGCTCATAAAAATTTGTCTTTTTTACATAGTTCAAAACATTTTTTATTCGTGAAAATTGGCATATTTGGTGTTTAATAGGATTTCATTCGCTAAGTGAATTTTCAAAAAAATTTGTCGAGCCTATTTTTTTAATTAGTGTGGAAAGAAAAGTAAGTACATTAGTGCTGTGAAGTGGAGTGTGGATATACCTCAATAACTATTGATTGATACCTGTGTATAAACAACTAAGGTAACAAAGTTATTATTATGGTCGTGTTTATGTTTACTTAAATAAACTGTACACGCCTGGATTTATTTATATATATCTCTTCTTTTCTATTTCTTAAATACTATATCACCTTTATTTATTCATATTAATTTTTTATCTACTTGGTCTAGTGTATGAACTGCATATATATTTTTATCATTGCATGCCACCTAAATTAGACCAGATTCCTTGTAAAGCATCAACCTCATCTCGTTTTAAAAGAAGTAGAAGTACTCTTGAGTTTAATATCAGTCCTATTAATAAAAAACATTTAGTGGAATCTATAGATATGGCGAGTTCTGGCAATCCCCAAGACGTTTGTCAATTAAATATGGCCCAATTAATGGAGTGTATTAATGTGTGTATGGAGTAACACTTCTATTGGCAAACCCTTATATTTCCATTTTTTCTGCAGCGGCCAGTCTACCACCCTTTCTAAAGACCATAACTTTGGATTTAGAGAGATTAACTGTCAGATTCCAATTATTACAATAGGATGCCAAAAGGTGTATATTTCTCTGTAATGTCACCCTATCTTCAGCAAGCAACACGATATCATCAGCATACATTAAAAGACTGATATATGTACCTCCTATATGAACCTATGAACAGAATTTCAGCTGTTACAACATTTTCTGCACTAAAATGCAATAATCTCATTAAAAATCGACTAAATTGAGTATTTGAAATGTTCAGACTTTCGGACATTTTCATGTGAAAATCGGCTGTTAAGAAGGAAATGTAAGACATCGGACCCCGGGGACTGATGCCGCACCTAACGTGTTAATCCATCCAACATAGACAATTCATCTTTCGTTTCTTTTTATTCTTCATTTTATATAATTTTGTATTTTATTATATAGTATTGTTTATTTTATTTTCATTTCTTAATGAATCTCTTGTTTTTGCAACCTTTACCTAACTTGTATTTTCTTTTTTAACCCATAATCAGAATTTGTAGTAATTGATAAACAGTATTTTCCTTATTTTATATTTGTACTTTAATCAGAAAAGTCTAGTTTTTTATTTTTTAGTTTTTTTTATTACTTTAATTTTTATGAGTTTTTTGAATTTATTATTATTGATTTACTATACCAGTAATTTTTGTATAAATTTTCCAGCAGACGGATTTCCATGCCGTTCCATGTTCGTCTCTTTTGTTTATAATTTCTAATTATTATTATTTAATAAAGCATTATTATTATTATAATGAGTGGAATGATCGGGCTTGAAACCAGACTGAATATGGTTCAGAAGATTGTTTTGCTATTGGGATAGTTGTGCCTGAACTAAAAGTTCCAAAGGTTTGGATAGGTTGGATAATAAGGAGATGGGACAGAAATCATTGAGGGTTTTTGAATTGGAAGTTTTTTTCAAGGGGCGTACAAGAGCAGTTTTCCAGGTACTGGGGAAAGTGGCACTTTGCAGGGAAAAGTTGTAGATATGATAAAGGATAGGAAGAATGATAGGAAGTGAAGCTTTAATTTTTAGAATCCTAATATCGAATAAATTATTTAAAGATAAATACAATGTATGGTAACATGCAAGAATAAATATTTAAATATGCTAAACAAATATTGAAAGGCGCCGATATTAACATATATAAATATGTAAATAATATATAAATAATTCAACATTCAAACAACTAGAAATAAGGTAGGCCATGTTTACTGGCAGCAGTCAGAGTACCAGCTCGTCATCATGGGGACGGCTGAAGTCCACGCTTATGGAGAGGGAGTGGCGACGCATGGGCCTGTTTGGGCGACCCATAGGGGGGGTATATGTAGTAAATGGGGCCCTTCCGATAATTGCAATTTGTATGCATTATAATAAAAATTGGATTTAATTTTTGTAAATCCAACAGGGTCCCTGAGCTTGTCGGTTCCTGACCTTAGAGATTCTCGCTCTGATTCGAGCAATTACTAGGTGATGATCAGAATCAATATTAGCTCCTCTGAAGGTTCTATTGCTCACTAAATTAGATCTGTGTTGAGCGCTAATGAGGATATGGTCGATCTGGTTGCATGTAGTACCATCAGGCGCTCTCCAGGTAGCCTTATGGATTCTGTGCCTGGGAAAGAGAGTGCTTCCAATAACCATATTCCTTGAAGCAGCTATACATGGGCCGGCGAATCTTGGGTCTTAGATTTACCCCCACATAGCTACTGTGGGCAGGACCAACTACCCCAACCTATCCCCGCTACACACCCACTTCTCAGTTATAACTCAGACGGCCTATGCGACAGTTCTTGTGTTTTAATATAATTTCTGCATTTATAACGTTCATTTCGGAAAAAATACGGCATAAGTTTCATGTTCAAGTCGTGAGGAGATAGGAAGCGAAAAGAAAAAACATTTTGAGCTGAAATCCCAAGCTCGCATGTTTGCTCACCGTCTTCACACCTACTTTTCAAAGGAAAAAGACAATAATGGGCCTTTGAAATCTGTAACAAAGACTTTAGAATGAGTAGTTAATTAACGAGTTTATTAATTGGGCGGAATACAGTAAGTAGAACCTTGAAGGAACACTGCTCTGGAGAGCCTGTCCCGACTCCAGGAAAATGCAGAGTTCGTAAAAGCCCAAAATCAGATATCGACTCTTTCGACGAAGTTGCCATAAAAAATCATATTTATGGTTATTATTATAGAAAAGAATGGCCCACAAGGAAAAAACTATTGACTTCACTTAAAACAGATGGTATCTTCGATAGTGTAAAGACAAGCCTCTCTGTGATATTACAGAAAATTAACTTTAAGCGGAGGAAAATAAATAACAGAAAATATTTAATGGAACATGGAGATGTTTATTTCTTAGAAAGATTCGGCAGTTTGACATTCAAAAAGTTATTTTTATTGATGAGACGTTGGTAAACGCTGGACACTCTGTTTCTAAGTCGTGGAGTGATGATACTATGAGTTCAAGCAGGAAGATGTCGGTGGGAAAAGGTAGCCTGTCTAATTTTAGCTCATGCAGGTAGCGCTGAAGGGTTCGTTCCCAATACCTGCCTATTGTTTCGTTCCAAAAAAACAGGTGATTATCATGAAGAAATGAATGCTGATGTGTTTAAAAATTGGTTTACCAATAAGTTAGAACATATCCCCGCCAATTCTGTAATAGTTATGGACAATGCCCCATATCATTCGGTTCTGCTATCTAGAAATCCGACAACAGCATGGAAGAAACAAGATATTCAACACTGGCTGACTGAAAATAACGTACAGTAGTGTACAACCATGCTCAAAGGAGAACTTTTAGATTTAGTTTTCTTGCACAAGCTAGGGGAGAAAAAATATGTGTTGGATGAAATAGCAAATTCAGACTTCTACCATATCACTGTGATCAGACTTCCACCATATCAATACCAGTTCAATGCAATCGAACTTATTTGGGCACAGGTGAAAGAATACGTTGCGAAAAGGAACACATTTTCCATTAATGAGGTCGAAGAATTGACAAAAGCGGCAATAGAAAACATATCACCCGAAACAAGGAGGAATTATGTAAGTCACACATGGAAGGTCATTGAAGAGGCATGGAAAAAAGAAGGAATTTTAGAAGTTTGAATTGAAGAAATGATTGTAAATGTGACAGAAAGCTCCAGTTCAAGTTTATCAGATTCAGACTCTGATAGTGATGAAGATTGAGGCTTAACTGAAATGGAACAGACGGACATGGAGGGTGTCTATCCTCGACCAGAAAATTGATTTTTTAAATATATATTGTTTAAAATTCAGCATAAACATGATCTAAAATTAATAGTATATATATATATATATATATATATATATATATATATATATATATATATAAATTTAGATGCACGTCATTATAAATATAGTTGTAACTTATTTCATTTGTTTATAAGTCAAATAATAATATAATAAAATAACTTATTTGTATATGTATTATATAAAACTAGTTGTGAATCATTGTAAATAAAGTTATTATTATTATTATCCTTGTATTTTATTTAAATTATGAATTAGTATACTTATGGTTAAATTTTTAAATTCGGATTCTAACATTTATGTTCAGAACATTATAAATACCGGTAGAGTAAAAAACATATTGCATACAATGTTTCTTCCAACCTATGTTTTCTTTGGGTTTTGTCTACCAACAGTGTGACAAGGGAGTCGGGGGAGTGTAGAGGGAGAAAAGAGGCATGGCTATAGTGTGAGCTACCCCCACTATTGGCGCCCCAAGATTTGCTAGCCCACATATAGGTCTATAAGTCTCTTTCCGTTATCATTGCTGGTATAGTGTAGACTGTAATGGCCGATCGTAGGTCTGTATGCTTCCTCCTTACCTATCTTCGAGTTAAAATCACCTAATAATATCTTTATGTCACTTGTAGGACAGCTATCGTAGGCCCTCTCAAGAGAATCTTAAGGCGTCCTTATCTTCATTGTCAGATGCATCTGTCGGTGCATGTTAACTTATAAGGCTGTCGTTGTAGAAAGTTCCTTTTATACATAGAAAGCAAAGGTCTATACTGATCGGTCTAAACCCTATCTCCCGGTTCCTCATCTATCCTCGAACAATGAAGCCAACTCCAAAGGTGTGATTTCTTGGGTGACAGCTGTAATATACAGTGTGGAACTACCAATAGCCCATTTCCGGTCCAACGGTTCTCTTGAATGGCCGTTATGTCTAGTCGGTATTGGTCAAGTTGAGATAGGAGAACTTGGAGTCCTCCTGGTCTATACAGAGATTAAATGTTCCAGTATCCTATTCTGAATTCCATTTGACGGTTCCTGGGTCTGATACTTTAAAATCTGCCGGCATTTTCTCGTTGAGGTCTCATAATATTTGGTGTTTAACCTTCTTCCGGGCACACTTACTAACGTAGCGTAAACAGGCGCATGACGGTAATTTAAGGCATCAGCCGTTTTATGCCTTTTTGCCTCAACTCTTTGCCAAAAATATTCAAATTGCTGCAAATTCATTTTTTAAAAACACATTGACCTCTAAAGTAATGTAATTTAAAGAAGAAAAGACTTGAATAAAATTCAAACTCCGTTTTTTACATGTTTTACAAATATTAATGAAACAAGCAACAAACCTGTATATTTATGACATTGAAGAACAAAAGTAAGCAACAAAAAATTTAAAAGTTAGAAATTATAGTATAAAATAAAAATTTAACTTGATATAATAACAAATTTAAACTTCATCATAAAAATTAACTTAGAAAGAAATTATCAATTAGACATATTTTTAGGAAGAGAAAATTTAGCATCACAAAAACTAGGAACGAAAAATTACAAACTTCGAAAGGAAATAAAATAGGAGAAAAATAATTAAATGAATAAATTATCATTTTCTTCTGTATCTTTCACATATTATGTAGGAACACAAAAATAATAGTGTCCCCTTGATCATGGTAAGAATATGGTCAAAAAGTTATAAAAAAACCATTTATCATATCATATAAAGATATTTACATTAAAATCATTTATTTTGAATTCTTAATTTCGCTTCGATGGTTAGAAATAAAAAAGATACGTGAAGGGGCGCGCGACGGTAATCTACTGACACCCGGCACTTTCGGAGTTAAAACACTAAAAGAGAAAAGACACTGATCAGAAGATGTTGATTCTTGTCTCTGCGGTGAGTGATAAGATTCAATTAGAGAATGCATGCTCCTCCCGGACACCTCTGACTTCCCTGATAAAACCTGCATCAGATATTTTATATGTGACGGTAAACTACCGCGCGCACGCCCGGATGAAGGTTAAGGGGAGTGGGATATTAATCCACTGCCCCGAGTCAGGTGGAGGGGCTGCCTCCTTAGTGCCCCCTGACGCGCCTTCGAGTTACCAGGCTCTAGCCTACATTATCGGTCTACCAAGCCTACCAAAAATGCGTTTCCCGCAACACTTGCCTTCACCTTCACTTCCTCACCCTAGGGGTCTGGCCATCATTAGGTGATTCCACTATTAACCAGAGGAGTCTCTGGATGCTTTCGGCCATCTTCTCCTATGGTGCCTTAAGTTGTAGAGATGCTTGAGTATAATGATTATTCTGAGCACTTTGCCAGTAGGATCTCCTAAGATGGTTAGGTTTCAAAAGACAAGGAAGGATAACAAAAACGTGGATAATCCAACGGAGAAATTTTTAATGGAACATATTCAGTGAGAGGAATAGGCATTGGGAAAAAAATATTAAAAAAATTAGATAAAATGTGCGTTAATAAAACCCACCGTATTACTGAAAAGTTCTAAATAAGAAAGTAGCAAATACTAACATTAACAAAAGAATTAATCAATTCTATTTTTATCTTAAACGAAAGTATTTTTTTTTAAAGAATTAGTTACAAAATTATTAAAATAGAGTTTTAAAGTGAATGTTAGAACATACTTTTGCATGTGGGAAGCCAATAGCAGTGGAACCAACAAAGATTTCTTTCATACAACCTCTCAAACTTGTATCAGCGGCTTTGAGTCCTTGACCAACTGCTCTAGTTCTTTTATTCATTTCAATACCACCTATATATATCTGAATAAAAAAAATTAATTAGACATAGAATCATTATTTAAAAAAAAAAGAATAAAATATATTAATATCATTAAATTATTAGCGTTCTTGTTTATCAATCACTATACATATCGAGCATTTGAATCCAGACATTTTCATAGCTTTGTATTATCTTTTGTCCATGGTAACTAAACAGCACATGTTACTATAGTATGGGTAATAAGATCAGAGAAAGGAAGATATTACAAAAAATAACATTTTAGTAAATACTGACTTTACATTTTAAATACTGAATATTTTAAGGAAAATACTGATCTTTAAATGTCAAGCAGAGATTCTTATAGAAAATATAAAAAACCCGCAAATAATATAAACTTTGCTTCTAAATTCAATTTATTTTCCTATTTTATGCATTGTAATATTTGGTGCTGAATCTGAAAAGAAACTTATAAATTTATTCTGAAATAATAAATTTTAAAACTCATTTTTTTATTTTTTTTTCTTATATTAAGATATAAATAAGTTTGTATTTGTATTTATAAATACAATATATGCCCAACTCTGCTTGATGCTACCACGTGTCACATACAGACAAGCAGGACATCAAGATGTCAAAACCTTCAGTTCAGTCAAGCATAAGATTGCTACTTGTAGATGTATAAAACTAATGATAAATCATTAGGGCCTTCAACATCTTCAAGTCCCAGATCTTCACGGTTTCCAATTTATAACCACTATGATCCTATGGATCAGTTTATCGAACAAATTTCCAAGCGAAAGCGATGGACAAATGAAACATGTAAGGTGTGTGAAATGATTTTGCAGATAATAGTTAAAGGAAATAAAATAAATACATTTAAAAAATATTTATGGTTTCAGTAAAATTATAAATAAAACTAATTCTCTCTGAAATTATTACAATCCTAATGAAAATCTATAAAATTTAATTTCAGAGACATCTGTTTAGGATCATATTTCCAGGCCATACAAAAAAAAAAAAAAAAAGTCCCATTAGCCCAAGAGCCGAGTGTGATATTTATTTACATTTGAAAAAAATAGTCATCGACTTCGGAGGGTTAAAAAAGAAAAATAGATTGAGGATCTCAGGAAGCTCCTAAATATGAAATTGTATAGAAATAAAATTAAAAAATCAAGATTTTTTTTACTATGCTATTTAAAGTAGTTCCGATTATATAATGGATGGATTTACACAAACTTTAACTTTAAATGCCGGAATAAAAAAATTCAAATCTTTGGAAATAATTCTCTTATTCTATATTCTATTGACACAACAGGGGCATGAAGCTGCCCTTGGCCTGCTCAACATCTGCCAATCATTTTTTATCCCTATCTCTCCAATCTATATACAATGGCTCACAGTCAAAATGATGCAAGGAATTTACTTTGAAAAAAAACTATTTTATACCAAGCCAAAATTTATTTTCACCAATCTTTGTTTACAAATATAAAGTACAAACATTAGGCTAGAATACTTAAAAGTTTATTTGAGATCAAATCTTATTATATCAACTTCTAAGGTCACAGTGAAAAGGATGCAAAATTAAAAACATCCAAAAAATCAAAAATTTTTTTTATTTTTGAGTACTTTGTAGGTAAGCTTTACTTTTTATTATCTCTTTCAAACAAATTGGCATGAATTGGAAAAGCTTTTCTGTTTAAGGTGGGCTTATCTTGTCCCATTTTTCTTGAAGTACCTTTTTGACATCTTCTCTGTTTGATATCTCATGTTTCCTCACTTCTGTTTCTAATTTACTCCATGCATTCTCTATGACCTTTAGGTCTGGTGATTGGGGAGGTGTTTTTATAGTTTTGGGGCAATTATATAAACATCATTCTCTTGCAAGATAAGAAGAATGCTTGTGATCATTATCACTATAAAAAGCTAAATTATTTATTATTCCAAGCCCGGTTGCACTGCACTTGCTTTAAAATTTTTCTTTCAGGATGTGACAGTATAAATGCCTATCCATTGTTCCCTCAATAAAATGAAGATTTCCTACCCCCGAGGCAACAATACACCCCCAAACCATGACATGACCAACTCCAGGTTTGATGGACGGGCGAAGATTTTTTTCATGTCGCTTCATTTGACTTTCTCCAGACGAAACCTCTTTCATCAGAGCCAAACAAATTAAATTTTGACTCATCCGAATACAGAACACTTTTCCAGAAGTCCATGTCTTTTATTAAAAAATTCTTAGCAAAATTGATTCAAAGCTTTTTTTTTTTTTGTCACTGATATAAGGTTTTTGCCATGCAACTCTAGTAGAAAATAAGCAAAAGCTTGAACTAGACTGATTACTCGTATTCATATTGTTTATTTTTGTTTTCATTGAAAGAATGAAAAATAATTAAACGGCTAATAAACTCATTTACCCGATAATTGAAGAATACTTGTCACTTTCATGTTTTTCTAAACAGAAGTAAATGTTGCATCTTTTTCACTGTGACCTTCGATCCTTATGAGTTTTAATGAAGATTTTTTTTCTATTTCTATAATTGCTGTTGAGTTGATTTCATTATATAAATTTAATGTATGACAATGAATCATTATGTCCTCATGTGCATTGGTTTTTAAATTTTAACAAAGAAAAAGTAATTAGCATTTGAAATAAAAATATTTGTTTGCATCATTTTGACTGTGAGCCACTGTATATATATATATATATATATATATATATATATATATATATATATATATATATATATATATATATATCTAACCATTTCTCTACCACAAGGATGCACTCCATCCGGAACATTCATGTACGCCCTATTGGCTACTCTCTCAATGTATTTGGATTAATTAATGAAATCAATTTCTAGGGGGACTTTTTCCCAGTACATCTGCAAGAAAACTGGTTTACTACTCTTTCAGACTATATAAACTACTTAGAGATTAACACGTTCACACCGGCCACTATAGTCAATCACAAAACTTTCAATGGATGATGTATAGTGAGGATTGTATTGTTTATTTTATTATTGTTGGATTATCAATAACTCCTGTCGAATAGAGCGAAAATCATTAAGCTCACCCGCCAATGGACGAGGAGCATGAATTACAGTCCCGGCATGAACCTATTAAACTTATGTGTAATTATAAAAAATTTTCAAACGTTCTTACACGTACAAATTTTCATTTAAATAAAAATATTAACTGGTTTTGTTGATTTTATTCTTATTGAGATTTAAGGGGGTTTAAGTATTTTTTTGAAAAGAATAAAATTGTTTATCATTTTCCTCAGTTTCCAAAACCTCATAAATGAATTTTGATAGCAGTTGAAGAATGAAAATCTTTTGCTAAAACTTTTTGTCATATTTTTGTGGCCTTAGATTTTGTTTCAAAAACCATAAAAGTTGTAATGACTTCAAGGTGGATCCACCAATCCACACTTAATTGAGATTTAGGGCATGATGAACTAGACTAAATGGCATAAACCCAACCTTCGAAACTAAACTAGAACAAATCATAAAAAATAAAAAATGTCTGAATAATTTTGTCCGCGATTTTTTTGCCACTACACGTTACAGAAACTATCTGAGTTTCAATTTGTATAAGTTTCACGTCCCACAGGACACCACAACATTAGGAAAAGGGGAGTTTTTAGAGATAAAGTAAGAGTCACAGCCGGCCGGCTCATAGGGTGCGCAACATCCCTTCCCCCTTCCTGACCTCAGGGTAATCCTTTACTTATTTTTTCACTAATTAAAGGGAAATGAAATGTTCTGTGTTTAATTTTTATTAAAGTTCTAAACTTATATAATCGAAATTCAATGTGTGTATTTTAAAACGTGTTCTTTTTATTCCACTTTTGTATACACTTCAAATTATTACCAGTGAACATTCTTATTATATTCTTAAGTAAATGTGCACATATGTTTTTTTGTGTTCTTAATTATATATTATCTAAATGTTGTGCTTTAAAATGTCGTGTTTATTAAATTATAAAAAAATATTGTACCCAATATTCACAAATGCTCTAGTGATGACTTATTAAATGATTGCTTAGTGTGAGTAATTCTGAAGAGCATTAAAAGAGTTCTTTTTGTTATAAATTTAACATTTTACATGATAATTTAATATAAAATGAAGTATGAACTGATATAAAACAACTCCACAATCCACTAATAAACACAATACAAAGTTTGAACAAGTTTTGTCCACTAAAAGTTATAATATTAGTAAGAAATTCTCCCACCCCTCCCTCTTACCCCCATCCCCACCCTTACCTATTTTAATGAAACCATTATAAAACAACTCTACAATCCACTAATAAACACAATACAAAGTTCAAAGAAGTTTTGTCTACTAAAAGTTATAATATTAGTAAGAAATTTTCCCACCCCATTGTATGTTACAAAACACATCAACTCTTTTGCATGAGCAGAATCTTTCTTACTACTGACAAATTTCTGTCATTAAACACGTACTGCCGTCAGTGTGTTCAACGTGTTTAAATAGTTGTTGAAACATTTTTCTTTTTTTCTCCTGTATATGAATATCGATTTTTTTCATATTTAATATTTTGCCATTTCTTAATATTAGGCACAATGAGAGACAGTTAATTTTTTCATTTAAACAAAACCAAAGTTACTTTATTGGAGGAAATATATATATATATATATATATATATATATATATATATATACACACACACACTTCTGGTCAAAAGTATCGCAACATATTATTTAAAATAAAATGGAGAGTGTCTTTCCTAATTCCATCATGATAAGCATTAGGATTATCTAGGATTCTTATGAAAGGATTAAGGACATTAGGTCTTTTTTTCACTGATAATTCACACAGTTCATTCAGTGCTTGCATGCATTTCATTGTTTGACAGTGGTTACAGTCATATTGTGAATAATTTTGGTCAAGTAACTGTATCCAGACATTAGAATGAACAGACCTTTGCATCTCAGTCCAGAGGAATCCATTCGTTTGGTCACTTTAGCAGAGAGGGCTTTTTTGTAAGTCAAATCGCATGTACGTCAAATCATTGATAAATATTTATTAATCACTTAAGTTTAATCCTTTTCATTATAAATTCCTTCATATCTACTACTTTTATTTATGTGTTTGCTTGCACAATTTTTCATTTCATTTCCTTTTTAAGAAAGCCATATTCTATGTACTGTCTGATTAGCTGTTGTTCATTTTACTCAAACAGTTTTAGAATTATTGATTATTATTTTATCTTTATGGCGCTCGGTTTTTTTTTTTTTTTCTTACAAAACTCCAAACCATAAATGAATATTTTGCAATGGAATTTAAACGGCCTTAATCTTAGAAGAAATGAATTAAAATATCTAATGGATGAGCATAACTGTTCTGTAGCCTGCCTACAAGAAACAAACCTAAAAGCTACTGAAAATTTCGACTTCCGTGGATATGCGATTAGGAGAAAAGATTACACTGAGGGACTTATTGCTATTGGTGGGGTTTGCTCAGTTATAAAAGATAATATCCCTTTTACCGACATAGATATTACATCTAATTTGCAAGCTGTAGCGGTAAGAATTTTATCACAACCTCGTCCTTTCACGTTGTGCTCTCTCTACCTCCCCCCAGGCCGTGCGTTCACGGTTCAACAATTAAAGAATTTGGTAGATTCGATGCCTCCGCCAGTGGTCCTCGCTGGGGATTATAACGCTCACAGCCCAATGTGGGGTAGTGACCATCTAGACGAGAGAGGAAAATTGGTTGAATCATTTTTAGATATTTGCAACCTGAATATAATTAATAATCATAACTATCAGACCCACCTGTCCACCCGTTCAGGAAAATTGTCAGCAATGGATCTAAAAATAACTAACCATCAATTACAAGCTACAACCCAGTGGTATACCCTAGATGATACTCACGGCAGCGACCATTTCCCCATCATTTTTAAGACTCTTGATAAGTGCTTTTCCCATAACAGACCCAATAAATGGCTTATCAAAAAAGCTGACTGGCCTCAATTCCAGGAAATAGCCCAGTTCACGGATATAGATATGGCTGATTTTGACCCTGACCAAATTACCACTCAAATCAATCCAAAATTACTTCAAGCTGCCCATGCAGCAATTCCACTTATCTCCACATCCAGCACCGGGTACACTTGTTCTCGCCCTCCCGTACCTTGGTGGAATAGGGAATGTGACAAAGCTATAAAAAAGAGAAAAGATGCACTTAAGAAATTCCTACGCAGGCCAACCTCTGAGAAGCTTGAAACATACCAATCTGCCAAAAAGCATGCAAGATATGTTATTAAGAAAAGTAAAAAATTATCGTGGCAGAACTTTCTCAGTAAGGTCACATGTAATACACCAAGTTCGGTATTTTGGCAGACAGTCAGAAAAATTATCGGATATGGTTATACTCCTCAAATAAACTGTTTAAAAATTCTCGATCAGTATGAAACCGACCCTTTCACTCTTGCGAACAAATTAGCGAAATATTTCTACTCCACATCATCAACCTCAAATTACTTGGCACAATTCCTTGATACAAAGAAAACGACCGAATCAGTACCTCTAGTTATTACAAATAATCCCCTTCCTTGATCCTTTGAACCAGCCTTTCTCTAAGTCCGAATTTCTAGCAGCATTAAATTCCAGAAAAGATAGTTAACTAGGGCCAGACCAGATCTGCATCAGGATGATAAAAAATCTTAGTTCCTCCAACAAATTATTCATTTTAAATTTTTTAAATAAATTATTTCTTTCCGATAAATTTCCTCATATCTGGAGAACAGCGATCACCATTCCGATTTTAAAGAAAGAAAAAGATCTGATGAATGTTAAAAGTTATAGACCGATCACCTTTACCTCTTCTATCTGTAAGCTGATAGAGAAATTAATAAGCAACAGGTTAACTTGTTATCTCGAATCTAAAGGCGCGTTTCTGGTATGGCAGAGTGGATTGAGGAAAGGGAGAAACGCAAGGGACAACTTAGTTAGATTAGAATCCAAAATTTCTGATGCTTTTGCGAACAAGAAAAAAATATTGGCAATTTTTTTGGATATCGAAAATGCGTTTGACCGAACATGGAAAAGATTCATACTTGATAGCTTAGTTAGTATTGGGATAAATGGTCATACCCTCGCTATTATAAATAATTTTCTCACTAAGTATTTTCGAGTAAGAATCGGTAATGTTTTTTCACACGAATTCGAACAAGAAAACGGAGTTCCACAAGGCTGTGTTTTGAGTGCTACGCTTTTCTGTATATGCTTTAGTCAGGTGCTGAATATTATAATGTCCCCAGTCGAAGGCTTGCTTTACGCTGATGATCTTGTAATCTATACAGAGGATAAAGATTTAATCTTCATGCAAGAAAATATTCAATCCATTCTAAACCGTGTCAGTACGTGGCTTGGGAAACATGGCTTTAAAATATCTATGAGTAAAACCGTTTCAATAATTTTCAGCAAAAGACAACCAAACATAATCCCATCTCTATCAATAGATAACCAACCAATAGCTCTTTCTAACTCTGTCCGGTACCTGGGAATGATATTCGATAGAACTCTAAACTGGTTTCAACTTATTAAATAACTGAAGGCAAGTTGTCTTCGATCCCTCAATCTTTTGAAAATGGTCGGAAACACCAGCTGGGGTGCAGATCGTAAAAGCCTCCTCAATTTGTACAAATCGTTAATAAGATCGAAGCTAGATTATGGGTGCAATGCCTACAACTCAGCGTCGAGTAACGTTTTAAAAATGTTAGATCCTGTGCAAAATGCCGGTCTGAGAATTGCCACTGGTGCCTTCCGTTCCAGTCCCACCAATAGTTTAGCTGTAGATGCAGGGGAACCTCCTCTTGAGATGCGAAGACAACAACTCGATCTCATTTACTTTGCCAAAATCATTGTGACGGACAACCCTTTGACTATTTTTTTCCCAAATAGAAGACCTCTTCCTCAAGAACAAGTCATGGTAGGGAGAAAATCTTTCGCGATAAGGGTGTCTGCTTTGATCCACGGCTTGCGTATTGATATACCGGCTTTACAGGGAGCAGCAATTTCACCTACTCACACTTGGGAACTTCCCACACCCAAATTGTACCTCTCTCTCACTGCGCTACTCAAAAAAGATACCTCCCCACATGAATATAAACAAAAATATATTAAATTGAAACAGGAAATAGGAGAAGTATTCACTGATGGGTCATAGAATTCTTTAGGTGTAGGGGCATCGCTAGTCTGCAATGAGCGACAGTACTTGTGTTCCTTGTTGTTGTTTCGTGATAGAAGAAGAGATGAGGTGATCCTTACACGGCTCCGTATTGGACATACCCGACTTACCCACGGATATCTAATGTCTCAAGATTCACCGCCTGAATGCTGGTCCTGCGGAACTCCCCTTACAGTCAAACACATACTAACTGAATGCCATACGTACGATTCTTCAAGACTACTGTTCAACCTTCCAGAACATCTTCATACCATTTTACATAATAACACAATTACAGTCAATAATGTCCTAGATTTCATAAAACACATCAATCTGCACGATAAATTATAATTAAGCTACCAAGTCGCCGTTTTATAATTCCCATGCTGTAATAGAAGGCAATAATGACCCTCGTGGTTGATGCCTTATAAAAAAAAAAAAATAAAAAGCCCGAAATCCTGCACCCACGACTTTGGGCTGGAAACAGCAGTTCTGGAGGAATGGGAGCATCTTCCACAGAAAGCCATTCAAGACCTCATCAGAAGCATGCCAAGGCGCATGGAAGCTGTAATCAGAGCTAGAGAAGGAAATATAGCGTATTAAGAACATTTTTCATACAATTAAAGGTTCATTTACTTCAATAGTTCTAATTTGATTTAATTGGGTTTTTAGTATTTGTTTATTTTTTTGTGAAAAATACTTTTTTATTAGCCCAATATTAATTTAATTTTTTCTTCTATTTTGTTTTTATAACTGGCCCAAATCCCTAGAAGCCAAATTTTTTAATTAAATTAAGAATATGCAGGTGTTGCGATACTTTTGACCGGGAGTTTATGTATTTATAGACATGATTATGAGACAGGCAGGTCGTTACCCCCTTCCATATTTCGTGTTCAATCTGCCCCTGGCGGCAACATGTTTTTGGCTTAATTCAACGTGTCATGTTCACTACACATGTTTTCGGAAGCAAAAGTTGGACCATGCTTGATAAATACATCATAAGGATCAGGGGTATAAAAATGAAATTCCTATGCATATTAGTTGGTAAAACTAAAAAAGACCTTTTGTCAAATCAATTATATGAGATCAGCAGCAAGTGTTTAAAGGAAATATCTCATTTTTACAAGGTTCGGCTTTCTCTGTTCCATAGATGAAGGAGAGGAACCCAATACAAAGCAAAGAATATATATATATATATATATGTGTGTGTGTGTGTGTGTGTGTGTGTATATATATATAATTTTTTTTCCAGTGGGAGTTAAAGATTTTAATTAATTAAGCAACAATTAAAAAAAAAGTGTTTTATTTAACAAAATAAATCTAAATGCTACAAACTTTGTTTCTGAGAAACTTAGCTTACCATGCTACCAAGATCATAATGCCTAGTAGAAGTTTGGATTAGCTTTTGCACAGCTGTTTTGTTATCAACAGTAACTTCAACTGAGTAAGAATTAAATTCGATATGAATGGAATGCCATGCTCCATCAGATACATAAATTTCATTTTTCACTTTTCCTGGCCCTCCACCTTTGTCAAGAACAACATGCACTCTCCCATTAGTAAGTTCAACTCCAACAAAATCTGCATTTTCTCCACCCCCAGTGGTATATAGCAACAAACAGTCAACAGATGCAGTTTTCAATTTGAAATTCCATCTGTATTAGGGGTATCAATAAAATGATTAATGTTTTTTCCAGCTAAATCAACAGCTATGATAAAAAAACTAATTTAATAAATAAAATTAATTATTTCAATTCAGCAAGGAACTTTCACATTCATATTAACTTTGAGCATATAGAATTAATCTTCAAAATTAATGTTTTTTAAAAGAAATATTTAAACTTAACAATAATTTTTTAAATAAAATTTAAAATAAAGAGAACAGTATAACAAAAATACTAAGGGTATAGTAGCAATTAAGTTTAAAAAGGAAGCTTTTACAGTAGCAAGGAACTTTAATCAATTCCAAAATATAAACTGTTTATTGTATGTTGTTATGTAATCATTGATTATTTGTTAAATAATTAATTTATAATGTTTAAACTATTTAATTAGAAGATAAAATATTTGACCACAATTTTATTACTTTTCTTCTAATTAAATAGTTTAAAAATTATAAACTGTTTATTTTTAATTTTAAAATAGTATATTTAGTCATTAGTATCTATAGTCAAATTAAAGTCATGACTATAAAAAAACTATTTAAACCCATCCGGAACAATTTTAATATTTCCCAAGCCAAATGTTTGCGTTTCCTTATAATTTGAGACCATTTTCTAGCTTATGTAATATGTTTTTTATTTATCATACGATCAAACTCACTTTATTTTCATAGTAAATACTCCCATTCTACTTATTAAATAACAATTGCAAGTATCACAGAAGATGAAAAAAAATACTTTTTTAAAAACCAATTCCAGATTTTATTACTACCTGTAATATTTAAGAAATAAAGATTATAAATTTATAAAATAATTGGCGATGTTAATTAATTATTTAACAATGGATTTATCTTGTATCATCAACCAAGTACTGGTCCTATTTAATTTTTTTGAACGAGATAATTATTCTATATTGTGTGGGTGGGAGCAAGGGAGCTCAGTGAGTTAGAGGAAAAAGCTGGAGGTTGAGTGTGACCTTAGTCAAATCACCTCCTTTCACAACCATTGACCCAGAAACAGTTATACTTTATTAAGTACTAAACACATAACCCTTCAAGGATGATAGCAATAAAGGCTTAATTAATAACATGCTGAGCCATCCCCTCTCTATGTTTTGATGTATTAAACATGTATCCTTATGTTCCATAAAATTAGTAATTTAATGAAAAAAAAAACATGTATCCGTGAAAAAATATTGCCTCAAGTATTCAAGGGAACTAAGGTCTTCTGAATTAAAAAAAATTAGTCTTGCAAAATGGTCCTGTGGTGTTAATGTGATGTACAGCCTAGCTCAAAAACTAAAAGATGTACAGAAATGAAATTAGATATAAAAGGTAGATTATGACTAGAATATTTAAGCCACATTTTAGCTACAATTGAATAAACAGCAGTAGCAATTTATCATAGAATTGCTTTGATCCTTTTTACAATTTTCTCAAAAACAGGTTAAACCAACTTTGAAGAATATTGTCACCTGGAAAACCATAGCTGAAAAGCTAAGCAGTTCATTGAACCTAGGAGACACTGAGAGGGAGGGGTAACTCCTAGGAGAGGCTGGCCTAGGAGATTAGAGGGGCATTCTGAGTCAGGGAGAGGCTGAGGTAGTCAGAGTCACAGTACGGCAGTCCGAGAGTGGCAGACACAGTCAGGCATTCTGAGAGGGGCAGTCTAGGTCTGGCAGTCTGAGAGGGTTAGTCTAGGTCTGGGAGGGACAGGCGGTCTGAGGGAGTCTGAGTCTGAGATGGAGAGAGCCTAAGTCTGGAACGGGCAGAGAGAGGCTGAGGCAGGCACCGACAGGCCAGGAGTGGGATCCGAGTAGTATCGTAGCCCCAAGTATGTGTAGCTATGAGATTAGCCTCAAGTATATCGAGTATATGAGTGGCCTAAGTATTTATGAGCTATGAGACCCCCCTTTTTGGTAGTTGGGACCTGTGGATGGTTTATTGTAAATGGTGTAAATAGTCTCTGGCTGGATTGATTACCGCAGAACCCTTGCCCAAAGATCCCTGTGTCACAATGAATAAGTAGATTTAAGACGAGAGGTGACAATATGAAAGCAGGCCACATCCCAACCATTACAGTTCTGTTTATTAAAAAAAAAAAAAAAAAAAAAAAAAGAAAATTGGACAGACCTCACTATAAAGGTAAATCTTTATACAATACATTTTTTTTTTTTTTTTTTTTTTTTTTTTTAATGGCTGAAAAACAGTTAGTATCACCCATTTTCTAAATTTTTGAACTGGAAAATGGTGAGAGATTGAGGAAAACGGGAATTGGCATTTTTCTCCAATATTTAGGACACTGTCTTCTAGACAGCCTAGAGTGATGTCCACTTATTCAGAGTTGGTTTAAACAAATCAAGTTCATTAGAAAAGATTTTCCTATAACACTTGCCAATTAGACCATATGATTTCTCTGAGAATTATTGTGTATATATATATATATATATATATATATATATATATATAAACTCCCCGCCAAAAGTATTGCAACACCTGTATAAACTTGTTTTTCTTTTTTTATTTATATTGTAATAAAGTTAATTGGTTGTGTGATTACAGTAAAAAAGGTAAACAACGAAAATTAAAATTTATTCCTTTTAAAAATCAATAACACTTTAAAAAAAAAAAAAGTTAAATTTTTCTTTTAATGACAAAAATAAAAGGTAACTTTCTTTTAATGATTTTGGGTTCAATACCTTGTCAAACCCCCTCTAGCTCTAATCACAGCCTCCATGCGTCTTGGCATGCTATTGAAGAGCTGCTGAATGGTCTCCTGGGAGATCTGATCCCATTCTTGTAAAACGGCAGTCTCCAGCTCTTCTAAGCTTGACGGTGCTTGTTGACGACGTCGAACTCTTCTTTTCAGTGTGTCCCACAAATGTTCGATACAGTTGAGGTCTGGGCTTCTCGCAGGCCATGCAATTCAGTGTAATTCAGATAGTCGTTGACACACCTGGCGATGTGGGGTCTGGCATTATCATGCACTAACAGTGCCTGAGGGCCAATAAAGGGCATGTAAGGCATTACATGTTCTTCTAAAATCTCCTCTACATACCGCTGAGCTGTCATGGCGCCTCTTCTTAGAGGAACAAGTTCTGTACGAGCCTCAAAAGATATCCCACCCCAGAACATGATGGACCCCCCTCCGAAAGGAGTGACTCCAACTGTACAGCACCGACTGTACCACTCTCCTCGCCTTCTCCATACTCTATCTCGACCATCTGGATTGTGCAAGGCCACTCTTGTCTCATCTGTGAACAATACAGCTTTCCATTCTTCTACAGTCCAGTGTTGATGATCCCTTGCAAACCTAAGCCTTTGCATATGGTGTCGTGCGGTCAGCTGAGGGCCTTTTGCCGGTTTTCTTGCCCGAAGGCCTGCACCTACCAACCTCCTCCTGACTGTATTGGTGGATATTCTGAGGTTCCGGACATCACGTACGAGGTTTTGAATGTCTGGAGCAGTTAAATTCTGCTGGCGGAGTGCATGTAGCCTAATGAAACGGTCATCGACAGGATTTGTGATCCTTAGACGTCCACTTGTTGGCCTTCTGGAGTAGCTACCTGTCTCCCTAAACCGTTTCATACACCTTGAGACGGAGCTGAAATGAACGCCGACCCTTAAAGCAATTTGACATGTAGATAACCCTTCCTCGGAAAGGGCTACGATACGAGCAGCCGACACTTCACTAACTTGTCGTCTAGCATTCATTATCACTTGAGAAGTGTATCTCACCTAGTCAAATGGTCACTGAATGGGATTTGGATAATTTGGAGTGAAACTTATCTTAATACCATTCCTAATTCTTTCTGTTTCCTCAGGATTATAAGATAAAATCTAATCCTTTTGCTATTAAATTACAGATAACAACATAGCCTATCCTTATTTATGGAAAACAGGACGATGGTACTTACTTCTGGTAAAATAACAAAAAATGTATAAATGTTGCAATACTTTTGGCGGGGAGTTTATATATATATATATACACACACACACAAACATATATATAATTTTGAAGAGAAAAGATTGGCCTTGGTCTGGACTCGAACCACATGGCATAACGTAAGTGGTACACTACCATTATGCCACCAAGGTTGTATCGAAGTCTATTCCAACCTGTGCCAGTCCAGCTCTCAGATCCTGAAGGAGTTGATCTGAGGTCTTCCTCACAGTCTTTTTACCACCACTTATGTTTCATAAGCAATCTCACAGTTCGTCCTTCTCTTCCATTCATTAGTACTATGATCCGGAGTATTAGAACCAATGCGGCCGGCCTGTCTCATGCCACTTGTGCGCTAGTTCTCATAAGCGATTCATTATTGGCCAGGTCCATGGACGAACCTTTTTTAATTTATTGCTGAATGGACTCGAGAAATAATATGAAGTCTGAGTAGAAGACAGGAGCTGCCCAGGGGAATCGGGAGCGAGGCGGAGGCGGCAAGGGCGACAAAAGAGAAGACATGAGGTACCTCAATTACATCGATAAAAAAAATGAGCTCATTTAATTATTTAATTTTAATGTAACTCAAGTGTCAAGTACTAACCCACATTTGTAAATTTATTTTAAATATAGAAGATTTATTTCGAATTTATACCAAAGTAGAGGAATTTTCATTAACATGAACTAGCCATTCAATCATTTCCTAACCCAAACATAAAATTTTTGGTCCCCCGGGCTAGGATTTTCTACACAGTTTTGGTATAAATTCAAAATTTTACCATTAGGTTGTTATAAAGTCAATTTTAATTTCAATAGTTTACAGAAATAATATTAAATAGGTGTAATATTTAAAGAATATCAACAGACATATATTTAAAGAATATTAAATTTGCTGTCTGAATTGTTTAAATAATCAATTAACCGTTAAATTAATTTGTTTATTTGTTCTCGTAAACACATAGAGACATCCTTAATTCCTGGAGATATGTTGCCTTATAGGATAACCTTTATTTATAACATTTATTTATAAGAATGCAATGTTGTTCATTGCATATTTACTATCCGAAAAATTCTTATTTATTGAATATTTTTTATTCAATCACATGAGTGCAAATTATTAATAAGATATTTGAAAATATATTTTTCATGTGCCATATATTGTCTAAAATTAATTGTTAAATTAAGCCTCAAACTTATATATATATATTTTTCACGATTTTCACAGCCATTATCTTTAAATAATTAATATAAGTAACATATTAGGCTTTCATTATTTTTTAATTTGCAATATATTGTTTACATACACCTTTTAAAGACGATATTTGTTCCATAACACAATGGATAGAAGTAAAAAAATTATTATATTTTCATCCTACATAGAAATAATTCACTTTTTAGATTTTTTTTTTTTTAAATTGAATGCTTTAATGTATAACATTTACATTCTGAAATTAATGCTACTTATCAATTAATATGGAACATATATTGTTAATTTCACTTATTAAATTTTATTAATAACAAATAAAAAATAATTTGTTTTCACATTGTACAGTCCATTTCTTCATACATATGCTATCAATACAAATAATTATTAGTCAAAGTTTTCAAACCCAAATTATTTAAAATAATATTATATAACCAGTTTAATTCATAAACTTTATGTTTTAGTTCTGATTAATCTATTGTTTTTTTTTTAACACTAACTGATATTCAATATTTTATTTTATTAATCTATTTATTTTTTATGCCAACTTTGCTTCTAGATATATTCATGTTACAATTATGATATTCATTTTAAAAATTCAAATTATTTACATATGCAATCATCAGAAGTGTTTGTAACAACAGTCATATTTTTGACCACAACACTACTCAGATTTATTCTGAAATTTACAAAGTAGCATACAGTCTCTTTGTATGTCGTTTGATGATGAGTAAAACGTAATTTACTTTAATGAACCCCATGATTTTGTGATTTTGACTTGTTCGCTAACATCAGAGTTAGTCTATTAGGACACCCCATCGCTAAGGTTCTTCTCAGTTGATATACTTCCGAGTTGTTTTCCCGGGCGTGTTCAAATGTTCCAGACGTTAGGTACTCCCAGTACTTGTCCAGAACATCATTGCCAATTTTCACTTCTTAATACCTACAGTTTCTTTTTCTTTTTGTAACCTGTTTGTTCATCGAATTTATTTTTATCATTTCATGAGCTCTCTATACTGTCTTCATTTTCATTTGAGGTTTAATTTTCTCTTTTGCCTTCAACTTGTCTTCGTCTTCCTCGTTTCTTTCTCCCTTTGGGCTGCTCTGTATTGTTCTTATCATGCCTTTATCTGAAATTGAACCTCAGTAGCAAGCTGCTGCACTCGAGCGTAAGCTCACAATATTAAAAAGAAACATCATGGGCACAGCCGCGGCTGGCCAAGCTGCTATAAATGACTGCGCAAATGAACCCTTATTCCAGGCTCGATATGAAGCCGCACTACGAGATTGGGACCTTATCTGTGCCGATTGGGATGAGCTAGATGTTATCTATAGCACCATACCTTCAAGCCAATTTCCAACAACTTTGTTGCAGGAAATGTATGATGTTGTGCACAACGAGGTCTTACAAGCGTGTGCTCATCTGATTTCTATTGAAAAGGCTCAGAAAATTCTCCAAGTATCAACAGATCATCAACAGGCCTCAATTATGAATGCTAGTTTCAAAACCAGCTTATCAAACAGGGCCAACCTGCCGAAAATTCCTATTCCACATTTTAATGGTGATTTAACTCAATGGTGCCACTTCAAAGAAATCTTTACATCATTGGTTCATAATGACCCTTCATTAACCAATGTGGAGAAATTTCACTATTTATTTTCAGCGGTCAAAGACGAGGCGATGTCTTTGTTGTCACATTACTCCGTGGAAGCAGGCACTTACGAAATAGCTTGGCAAACCATGCTTAGCGTTTATGATAAGCCACGAGTCCTTGGCAGAGTATTTATTCACAAACTGTTGGACTACAATTTAAACGAAATAAAGGGAGAACGCCAGCGCTATCAAGCCTTTCTATCCGAAATTGCCGACAGCATTCAAGCATTTAATGGGTTGAAGCTTGAGAAGCCAGCAGAATTTATTTTATCAACGCTCGCATTACGCGCACTGGATTCGACAACTAGGAAGCAGTTCGAGCTTAACCTCGATCCTCAAGTGGCTTTTCCAACGCCAGAAGATGTGACAATCTTCGTACCCAGGCGTCTGACAGCACTCAAGATGGCCGACAACCTACCTTCGGAGCCCAGGAATACCTCAGATGAATCACATCGATTGCATGGAAATAGCAGACGACCTCCTAACAGGAATTCAAAAAGATACAACACTGTTGCATTGCACGGAGCATCGATGTCAAGCAGTTCCTATGCGGCTAGGACACGAAGGTCTTTACCTTCTGAAGAGCGTTATCCCATTAAAGCTGAGCCCTCTAACAAAAACCCTCTAAAAACAAGTTCATTGAAGTCCAGCGCTGAAACCAAGAAAAGGGACTGCCCTTTCTGGCACGCACCACATTGGCTGCCATTCTGCTCTAGTTTTGCTGACTTACCATCTGAAAAGCGCTTCGCCTTTGTTAACGCTTGGAATGGGTGCATCAATTGCCTCAGAGAAGGGCATAAAGCGCGCGATTGCCCATCTAAGTGGAGCTGCAGATACTGTAAGCAGCGGCATCATAGCCTTCTTCATCGCTCAGAAAGCTCTTCGAAACATCCTGACCAAGCTGATAGCCCGGTGAATATTGAGAAAGCGTAGGTTTTGCCGGTTTTGGCTCCTCTGTGAAAGAGAACCCCTCCCAGGGAATGGTCTTACTGGGGATAGTTTAAGGTCTTATCCGAGCTCAAGAGGGCAGATATCATGTGTTCCGCGCGCTACTTGACTCCAGAAGCCAGCATACCTTCATTACATCAAGCTTGGCCAAGAGATTAGGCGCTACAGTACGCATATTTGAAGGGCGCATCACAAGTTTAGGTGGCACATTAGTCGATTCTGTCAAAGGTTCAACAAGATGCTTCCTGAAATCGTTCGACGACAGCCAAACTTTCGACCCACAGTGCCTCCTCGTCGACAAGATTTGTTCTTGCCTTCCGAATCAGCAGCTACCTCAAACTATCATAGACGCTGTCTTGCGGCATCCCGTTGCTGATATTGACTTCGGGCATCCAGGACCCATCGATCTGCTCATCGGCAGCGATCTTTATCCTCACATCATCAAAGGAGCTCCTTTGATACATTCTGGCATTGAAGGCTTATTCTTCCTACCCAGCGTTTTTGGTCTAGTAGTACTGGGTCAGACCAATATTTCGTGTGGTCCTGAGAAATTTGTATTATTTTCTCAACGGGAATCCCTGATAGAGAGGCATTTGAAGATCTTCTGGGAGATAGAAGAGCCAGCTCCAGTTACCCGGAATGACCCAGAACATGAATTCTACAAAATTCATTTTTCAAAAACACATAGTCGCACTCCTGATGGTCGCTACGTTGTTCGACTTCCCTTCAAAAATGACGATCCATGTATCGGCGATAATCGGGACATTGCTTCCAGACGTTTCAGCAGCCTTGAGAAGAAGTTTGTCAAACATGAAGCATTTGCGTCAGCATACCGCGATTTCATGATGGAATATGAGGCGCTTGGGCATATGTCCCGCAGTGAAGTTCCTTCTGGGTATAGCATTCCCCATCACGGAGTGTGGCAGCATTCTTCTAGAGGTACTAAACTTCGAGTGGTTTTTGATGCATCGTGTCATTCTACTTCAGGCAGTCTCAACGATTTACTTCTACCAGGTGCCAAGCAGACATCTGCCAGGTACTAATAAAGTTCAGGATGTTTGCGATACCGCTATGCGCGGACATTGTTAAAATGTATCGGCAGATTTTGGTACATGATGAGGACCGTCGTTTCCAACATATATTCTGGAGGAACTGTCCTGAGTAAGAACTTCAAGAGTATCAGCTGAACACCAGCGCCATCAAGCAGTTAGTACTTGACGAGGACTCACGATATCCTCTTGCTGTGGACCGCGTCACCTCTTCTATGTATGTGGACGACTTAGTCACAGGTGCAGACACCCTCGATGAAGCCTTGGCTGTGAAGCAGCAACTCTTGGCTCTGTTTTCTAAAGGAGGATTTGAACTCGGAAAATGGGCTAGCACCCTTCCAGAACTAGTTTCTAACCCTTCGGACATCATCACAACTGTAAACATAAAGGGTGATGAACCTGAATATTTAAAGATTCTTGGTATGAGGTGGAGCACGACTGAAGACGCTTTTCTTTACGACGTGAGGCTCTCTATACCTACTACGTTCACTAAAAGGTCGGTGTTGTCCACTGGGCTTCCTCTCTCCGGTTACATTATTGGCCAAGAAATTCTTGCAAGATCTGTGGAAGCATCGTCTTGGCTGGGACGAATCGCCACCTGCTGAATTCGTGATCAGATGGCAGATTTGGTTAAATGATCTTCCGAGATTGTCAGAATTACGCATACCCCGGCAAATTACCGATATGAAGGCGTCTATCAGGGTAATAGGATTCTGCGATGCATCCAGCAAAGGATACTCAGCTGCCATTTACTTGCGAAGCATGAAAAATGGTCACGTAAAGTGTTCTTTAATCAAGGCGAAAACCAAAGTCGCTCCTTTAAAATACATGTCGGTAGCCAGGTTGGAGTTATGTGGTGCTCTACTTCTCGCCAGGGCTATAAGTTCTCTCAATAAAACGTTAATGGAAGATCCTCCAATATGCTTCACTGACTCTGCCGTCGTCTTGGCGTGGTTGCGGATGCCATCCTACAAGCTGACAACCTTTGAAACAAACAGGGTATCAGCCATTTTGGAGACGCTTCCTGAAACCTCTTGGCGGCATGTTGAGTCTGACGATAATCCTGCTGATCTCTCCTCTCGCGGCTGCTTGGCCTCAGCTATTTTAGAAAACGATTTATGGTTGAATGGACCGAAGTGGCTCCTCCAAGAAATGTCTTCCTAGCCAGCGTCTGCGACGAACACTGAGAAACCATCGATTGCCCTCTTAACTCAAAGCGGTGCTAAAGGCAAAGAGCCATCGGAAGTAGATATCGAGTGGATGGACACTTTCTCATCATGGACAGCCCTTTTCCGTGTAAGCGCTCTATTATTGAGATGGGTCGCATGCCACAAACAGAAGCCAGTTTCCACCTTCATCACTGCTGAAGAGATTCAAGAAGCCAAGATGCGCTGTGTATGCCTCTCTCAACGGAAATACCTTCCCAATGGATTTTTCACTGGTGCTGTTGATGTACCTAAGGACCTCCGTTCATTGCAGCCCTTTACTGATGGACTAGGTATTGTCCGGGTGGGCGGTAGATTGTACCACTCTACGGCCGAAACACCAGCGAAGCACCCTATGTTGGTACCTCGCCAGTCGCAAATAGCTAGGCTCATAGTCGATGACATCCACGCTAGAACATTTCACGCAGGTTCTACGCTCACACTTGCGCTCACCAGACAAGAATTCTGGATACCCGGAGGTCTGCAGTCTACAATATGAAATTTGTAAAAGGTCGTACGTCAAGATGCGTTTTAAGCAGGATGAAGAGGGCGAGGCCAAATCCCACTCTGATGGGATCTTTACCTTCCGATCGTCTCAAGGGTGGTCGAGTGTTTGCCCAAGTTGGTGTCGACTACGCCCGACCTTTCACCATCAAGCAATCCAATCGTCGAAAGGCAAATAGCTCCAAAGCATATTTATGCTTGTTTGTTTGTATGGCGACTAAGGCTCTTCATTTGGAGACCGTCTCTTCATTGACTACTACTGCTTGTCTAGCAGTCCTGGATAGGTTCATCGCTCGCCGTGGCAGACCTGACACAATATGGTCTGATCATGGCACCAATTTCATTGGAGCCTCCCGTTTTTTAAAGGACCTATTTTAATTTCTGGTCAACGAGGAAGCAAATATCGGAAGTTCTCTGTCTTCTAAGGGTATTTCTTGGAAATTTATTCCTCCACGAGCGCCCCATTTTGGCGGTCTATGGGAAGCTGGGGTCAAATCGGTTAAGCGACTTTTGACCATTACGTTCGGTACCAGGCCTATGACCTTTGAAGAACTGAACACTGTATTTACACAAATTGAAGGTCTACTCAATTCTCGCCCCCTCTGTGCATTGAGGATGTTGAAGATTTTCAATTTTTAACCCCAGGGCATTTTTTAGTTGGTTCAGCTGTAGTTATTCTCCCCGACGCTTATGATTGCTCTATGGAAGGATCACTACTCCGGCATTGGCGCGCTGTGCAGGCCAGCGTAAAAACCATTTGGTGGAGGTGGCAAAGAGATTACCTGCATACCCTTCAACAGAGACATCGATGGTTCACACGAAAGCCAAATCTTAAGGAAGGTGACCTCGTGATTCTCCTTGAGAAAAAACCTCTACTTGGGCAATGGCCAGTGGGCAGGATTGCAGAAACCCATCCAGGTAGGGACGGAGTTACAAGGGTGGTATCTGTTAAAATTCCATCGGGCAAGGTCATAGTTAGAGCTGTTAGTTCTCTCGCCCCTCTGTTTTATCCTGATCCATGAGATATTATCATGTGTACACATACATAGTATTATTCTTGAGGTGAATTTTATTTGTGTTATATTTTGTAAAGAGGTTCCTTTTCGTTTCTTTATTACCTTTTTTATTTCCTTTCTTTTTCTTCCCTTTGTATATTGAAGAATAATTATTTATTTACGCATTCCATTATATTGCACTTAGCTATCTCCAAGAAAGTTCTATGTTTTATTTTACTTACCCTTTGCTTTTGACACACACTACACGTGAACAGTTAAATGTTGTTTATTATAAGTCAATCAATCTTCCTTTCTGCCTCAGCGACCCTGCACATCACCAGCATCTCTCAGCGACAAACGCGTCTTTACTGCCTGGCTCCTTTGATCTTGTAGACATTGCTGAACAACGTCTAGGTGGGCGGTTTGTTCCGTTCGGAACGAAATGATACTGGCGCTATCTCCGGGTTCTATTAGAACCAATGCGGCCGGCCTGTCTCATGCCACTTGTGCGCTAGTTCTCATAAGCGATTCATTATTGGCCAGGTCCATGGACGAACCTTTTTTAATTTATTGCTGAATGGACTCGAGAAATAATATGAAGTCTGAGTAGAAGACAGGAGCTGCCCAGGGGGATCGGGAGCGAGGCGGAGGCGGCGACGGCGACAAAAGAGAAGACATGAGGTACCTCAATTACATCGATAAAAAAAAATGAGCTCATTTAATTATTTAATTTTAATGTAACTCAAGTGTCAAGTACTAACCCACATTTGTAAATTTATTTTAAATATAGAAGATTTATTTCGAATTTATACCGAAGTAGAGGACTTTTCATTAACATGAACTAGCCATTCAATCATTTCCTAACCCAAACAAGAGGACTTGTCTATGTCCCAGAGATGACTGAACAGGTTTTATCATTGCACTGTACATATTTAATTTAAGATTTCTAGAGATTTTTCAGAATTTCAGTACCTTTGAGGTCTATTTGTTCTGCTTCTCTTATCAGAGTCTTAGAGTCTCTTTAACACCCTCATGACTATTTCAAAGAATAGCTATATCATATCCTTGGATTTTATGATTTGTTCCGATGTGCACCCCTCCATTTTCACACTATGTGAGTTTTTATCAATTTTCTCCAGAGCTCTGTTGAACATCAGTGATAGTTCAATCCCTTGCTTCAAATCAATCTGAATTATATCAAGATTCAGTATTTAGGGTCATTGGTACATGCTTTCTTTGATCTCACTTTATTTTTCAGGAACCCCTCATCCATAATCTTCCAAAAACAACTTTTGTCCCAGAATAAAATTATTTTTTCATTTCATTTTACCAACTGTCTAAAGTCCTAATTCATTCTAATAAAACCAGTTAATTGGTCCATCAAACCGCATTCTGTAGCAACATCCCCATGTAAAATCAAATTCAAAACGTATATACTATTTAAGGATGACCAAGGACAAGAATAAGATAAATATAAATGTTTGAAAAATTAATCATTTGTTCATATTCTAGAACTAATGTGCATATCCACTTTAATTATAAATTTCTGTTGTTGGGTACTATGAGCCTCGAAACATCAAATAATGTTTTTAAATAAAGAAGACTGGAGATTGATTGCCACACCCTTTCAAATGAAGTTAATTTGAAGCCTTCAAACTAAAATACAATAGAACGGAACTGCCATCTATTTTTTGAGAGAAGGGTCTATGACTCCGAGGAGTATGAAAGAATGGGCAGAAGAAGTGACCTATAGACGGATTTCATCTTCTAGCCTCTCTATTTTTTAAAAAACCTCTCCTAATGGAATGGATCATTATATAAGCTGCTCACAGTCTTTGTGACACCTCCCAGTCAATATTGCCGCTTTTATTAATCCAGGCAATTAAATATTTAAAATCTTCAACCTGATCCAGGATATGCCCTTTCAACCTCAATATTGTTATTACTTGGTGGGTAAGTCTTTCTATTCTCATGCATTTTTCCCCCCTGAATTGGTAATGCCGGAGAGCATTATTGTGGTTGTGAATTCCTATGCCCAAGTTATAAGTGAAGAAAGAAAATCCATCTTTGCTTGATCGTAGACGTTCTCAAGCTCGTCCCAAGAGCGCTGAAAGAGCTCTCAATCGTCAATGGTCGCATCTAACTCAGCCTCAAATAAAAGAAACTTGATTAGGGTAGCTTACTGCTTCTTTACCGGTAGCAGCCGTTCCTATAATATTGTGTTTCAAAGTAGGCAGTTTTCGCTCCAACGTATTGATTTGGGGAGAAAAATCAGGGATAGATGCATATTGACCTTTATATTTATATACAGGGCCACACTGACCCAAAGGTAAAAATTAGAAAAGATAGAGATTGACCAACAAACATTGAATATTGAGATAAAAGAGAACTAATGGAGATGAGGAGACTTATAAAAAAAATCAGAACCCCAAGCATTGATAAAGCTGATGAAAATGCTTACCTGGAGCACTGGTAAAAGGTACAAGAGTACAAAATGATACTGTGTGGTATTGGCTCAATGATCCCAATTAAGGCAATAAAGATTGTTATGTGATAATTTACGCTTTGAGGTGGATAAAAATTGATTTCTTTTACAATTATGAGAAAATAAAACAAAAACAATGTTATAAGAGTATGTGCCATGTTTTACGAAGTTTAGCTAGCATACTAAGAGGTGAATGTGGAACAACCTCTTTGGTGGTGAGGGAATCATTCAGGATGTGCAATCTACTGGCTGAGCACATGGCTGAAGTGATTCAACCTATATAAGTTAATTCTGATTTTTAAAACAAATAAATAGCACAATTTAATGATTTATTGTGTTAAATATGATAAATAAAGAAAATACTAATGATTTACCACATTGAATAAGTGAATAAATGTTTATGATTAAACAAAATCATTATTAATTTAATGCCTTGGGATTCCTCAATTTAAGAAATGATTTAAAGGTGTTAACTATTCAAACAATTTATATATATATATATATATATATATATATATATATATATATATATATATATATATATATTATATATATATATTATATATATTAATATATATATTATATATATTAATATATATATGCAGGGTGTCCCCAAACCAAACGGCCAAACTTCAGGGATCGATAGAGGATCGAAAAACTAAGAAAAAAAGTCCTCTGGAATAGAGGCATAGAGATACGACATCGAAGGCAAAACATCTATGTTTTTATTGTAAAAACATCGATGTCGATTAAACAGCCGTCGGGGGCGAAGTCTGCACTGCGTTCCCATTGGCTGGCGCCCGAGGGGGCGTTTCGTTTTTTTGTGATTTTCTCGAAAACGAGGCATATGACAGAGTAGGGATGCGACATAGATGTCGATGTTTCTGAAACATTGTTTTTTAATTTATACATTCTTTAAACATTAAAATATTAGTGCCCAAACGTATTTAAATCGATGTTTAAGTGTAAAGCATGTTAAAAAAACTTTATTATTATCAAAACGTCGATGTTAAATCATATTTGTTTCGTCAAAAACAACTTAGTTACTGTTGAAAGATCGATGTTAAAAACATCTTTGTTATAGTTAAAACATCGATGTTAAGAGCATATATATTGTTTATCTTTTTTTTTGTCAAAAACATCATTGTTTAAACATATTTTTGATACCTAAAACATCGATGTTAAAAACAACCAGGATATTGTTAAGCCGCGTTTACACCGGAGTTTTAAACAAAAAGTTGCAAACTTTTGTTGCAAACAGTAGTTTCAAATAAAAGTTTGCAACTTTTATTTCATGGTTTTATTTCCAAGTTTCATGAAAATGTTTGAAACACTTTCGACCTTGATTATGACTCGCCTATGTTCTGGTTCCTGGGATCAGTCCTTCCCAGGATGTCAAGTGTCGAGGATGTCATTTTAGCCGCGGCGGCGTGTGTCGTGTTGTCAAAGCAACGTAGGCCGAGACGATACTGGGTGAGGCCGCCTCTGCATTCCAGAGCTACGTACAGTGGAAACGACCTGTTGGACGATTTAAATAGAGATGATGTTGACCCTCTATCAGGTGAACTGAGAACGGACGGAAGTTTTAAAAACTTTGTAAGAATGACCAGTGAGGATTTTGAATATCTAACTTTAATGATTGGTCACAAAATTTCGAAAATGGCTACGAATTACCGAAAGGCTATTTCTGTAACGGAAAAACTAGCTGTAACCTTGCGCTTTTTAGCTACCGGAGATTCATACACAAGCTTGAGTTACCTGTTCAAGATATCAAAATCAACCATATCTTTGTTTGTACCTGAGGTGTGCGAGGCTTTGATAGATCTTCTGAAGGATAACATAAAGGTGAGTGATCACGTGAGTGAGAGTGGAGGTGGCAGCGTAGGTGATGGCGAGGAAATGTTTTTGTTTCGTGTTCCAACGGCACATAATGACCGAAACCAGTGTTGCAAACAAAAGTTTGCAACTTCCTTTGATCTTTACCGACTTCTGGTGGAAACAAAAATTTCTGTTGCAAACACTGAAAAACTGTTTGCAACAGTGAAATGTTTCATCTAAAAATGTGCGTTTTTAGAGATGTTTGCAACTTTTGTTTGCAACTCGTGTTTCAAACTCCGGTGTAAACGCGGCTTTAAAGCACATTTGTTTCGTCAAAAACATCGATGTTCAAATATATTTGTTTTTGACCAAAACATCGATGTTAAAACATATTTGTTTTTTAAATGTTTCAGGCTTCCATGGTCTGAATCCATTGTGCGCATTTCTTCTTCAGGGTTTGACCATGTCACATGTTTTTCAACAGCCAAGCTTTCACCCATCTTGCTGTGGGCTTCTTCAGGCCCAATACAACAATGAGTGTGGAGAAGGGGATCAGTAATTTGTAATCTTCCGTCGGGGGCGAAGTCTGCGTTCCCATTGGCTGGCGCCCGAGGGGGCGTTTAGTTTTTTTGTGATTTTCTCGAAAACGAGGCATATGCCAGAGTAGGGATGCGACATCGATGTCAATGTTTCTGAAACATCGATGTTTTGGGTAAAACATTGATGTTACGCAGCCGATGTTTTCCGACCATACATGTTTGTGGGCCGATGTTTTCCGACCATACATGTTTGTGGGCCGATGTTAATATCGATGTTTTTTTTTTTTTTTTGTTTCAACAATAACAAAGTTGTTTTTAACATCGATGTTCTGACAAAAACAAATATGCTTTAACAATAACCCGGTTGTTTTTAACATCGATGTTTTTGACAAAAACAAGTATGCTCTTAATATCGAAAATTTAACTATACCGAAGATGTTTTCGGGAGAATGCGAGGGTAGATTCCCCCAAAAAAATATTAAAATGATAGTATAATGGCTAACATTTTAATCCTTTCTTTTTAAGTTTAAACACTTAACCAAGATGTTTTATTGATAACGAAAGCTGAAGAATATTCATCTTTTCTAAATTTACTCCTCGTAAATTAAGAAATTAAGCTTACTCAAAAAGCCAGTATATTTTTGTAATTTAAATACATTATTGACGAAAAAAATATGCTCTTGACACCAATATTTTGACAATACCAAAGATGTTTTTAACATCGATGATTTTGACAAAACCAAGTATGCTCTTAATATTGAAAATTTAACTATACCAAAGATGTTTTTAACATCGATGTTTGGTAAATGTACTGAAGAGCGGCTGATGGGCGGTGCCTGTTTTGAGAGGTTATGTGACCGTGATGTTATCGAACTACCATCGCCTTTTTTTCAGTTAAAAAGTGCCTTGATTGGCTTTAATAGATTCTGGCTTTCGACTCCCGCTCGCTCTTCAGATATTAATAAACCCTTAAAAGGGTTCTTTCCAGTGGAGATCGGGCCTTACTTTGAAGGGCGCATGAGCCGCATTGCAGTACTTGTGCCGAATGTTTTAGGTAATAAAAATATGTTTAATCATCCATGTTTTAATAATAACAAATATTGTCTGCATTTCTTCTTCGGGGTTTAACCATGTCACAGGTTTTTCCACAGCCAAGCTTTCACCCATCTTGCAGTAGGCTTCTTCAGGGTCAATACAAGAATGAGAGTGGAGAAGGGGATCAGTAATTTATAATCTTCCGTCGGGGGCGAAGTCTGCGTTCCCGTTGGCTGGCGCCCGAGGGGGCGTGGTCAGGTGGAGCGGGTAGGGGATGGGAGATGTCGTCAGCTCTCTGAGATATGTTGTGTTGTCTAATGTTGTTTAGTGCAGGGTACCAATTTTTGCTTAGTCTGTATCCGTCTTCTTTGTTTATATTTGTTAAGTTTTTATCAAAACTTGAAGAATTTTTATGTTATAAAATTTTGGTTTTACTTTTGATATTTAAACATACTAATTTTCAGTTAATTATTCATTTCTAAACGATTAAATTCTCTAAACATTCTAAATAAATTTTTGGTTTTATGTTTATTTCCTTTCTAGAAGATTATAGTTTTACTTTTGATATTTAAACATACTAATTTTCAGTTAATTATTCAATTCCAAATGATTAAACTCCCTAAACGTTCTAATATACTAAATTTAAACATGTACTTACTACGTGGTTGGCCAATTTTATTTTCCCGTGATGTTTTTCTTATAATAACACTTGTGTCATCTATTTACACCATCCAGATCATGTTTCTATAGTTTTTTCACTGTAACTTGTTTTATTTGTGGGAATTTAAGCATTTTTCACTGCTAATGGTTATCCTTACGGCAGGTTACTCATTCACGTTCAAAAGCCCAGAGCAGTCACTGAGTTTTTTCTCTATTTATTGTTTTTCTCGTTTTGAGCACTTTTAACTATCCAATTATGTTCAATAAAATCTAAAATCACCTCTAATTACCAGTTTTTATTTCTGTCGTGCTTATAATAGTCGTTTTCCTTCATTTTAAAGATTGTATATTTTAAGTTTTCCGAAGTTTTCGCGCATTGCCACGCAATACCAGCGCCTAATCCCTAGGCCCTATATAAGCGCGGGCAGATTCGTCCCACACGTCCTTTTTGCGTTTGCCCTTACCAGGGACCACGTCTCTTTGCGTACTTTCCAGAGACCACACGTCTTGTTGCGTTTGAACTCCCCAAGGACCACGCCTCTCTGAGTTTTCCAGACCAGCTGCCAGGTCTCTCTTGCGCTTTTCTTGCGGTCACTCTGTGTCGACCCACCGCCATCTTGGCTACCTCTAGCTTCTCCAAACCGCTTACTTCCAAGGGGAGAAAATCTTCTATGGGCAACCAAGACCACTCCAGATGAGACTGCTGTGTCCAAGCTGCGGAGACCTTCCTATCTACTCTGCAACATTTGCCTGCCTGCAGGCGAACTCACTTCGCAATCCGGAACTTCCGTTGCACCACCTTGTACTGACGTCTTCAAGCGTAAATATATTCACAGAAAATGTTTCATTTTTTACTAAATTGTTTATGTCTTTAGTTAGCTGGCCAGCTATTTCTTATTGTAACTTAGCTATTTTTTATTGTAATTTAGCTATTTCATATTGTAACTTAGCTGTTAAAACCTATATAAGAACATTTCTTGTATTCTACTACATCACCTTTTATTTTAAAATATTAATTACTACTGTATCTTTCATGCCAAATTGTAAGCTGAACTGGGGAACCCTACAGAGCTGGCAGATAGCTGAGAACAGAAAACTGTTAGCCAGAGCACCACTATCAGCTTGCACCTCCCAGCAAAGGACACAGCATCTTCAGCTGTTTTCCGGTAACCATCAAGGGTGCAGTAATCAACTTCCGGCTAACTGTCAGGTGAGTGCCAGTTTTCTTTACCCTAGGCTAAGTCACACCTCCCCAAGGCTCTGTCTCACGTTTGGTTTCATTACAGTTCTCATCAGTGGTGGGTTCTCCCCCAGTTTTGATCGATACACCACTGGCTTGATTCCAGAGATTTGTGATCACTGTGGGACAGCGGCAAAAGAAGAGCCACGCATTTTTTGTCTATATTTTATTTTCCTTTTTGTAATAAACAGGTGGTATTTTGTGTACATTTTGGTTCTTCTTCTTACCCCAAAACCCAACAATATTGTTTGGTTGTTTTATAATTTCTATAGCCTCCCTGATGGATCTGTGGTGGTAGTTGTCAATCCTAACTATGGCTTTGGTGTCTTCGAAGGCTGTAGTGTGTTGTGTATTGTGAAACTGTTCTGCTATGGCTGATTTATCTGTCTGTATTTTCTTAACTGCGGCAATATGTTCTTTCAGTCGTGTGTGACAATAACAAATATGTTGTATGTATTATTAAAACATCGATGTTTTAGCAATAACCAAGTTTTTTTTAACATCGATGTTTTATACAAAAACAAGTACATTTTAACATTGATGTTTCGGACAAAAAGAAATATGTTTTAACATGGATGTTTTTGGCGAAAACAAATATGTTTTAACAATAACCCAGTTACAAGTATTAAAGTGCGGCTTATGCGCCGTTCACTAAGGCGCCCTTTAAATTAAGGCCCGATCTCCACTGAAAAGGACCCTTCAGAGATAAATAAAAAATATGTACCTTTACCATAAAAAATATGTTTAAACATCGTATAAAAAAATGTTTAAACATCGATGTTTTGATAATAAAGTTATTTTTAACATTGATGTTTTTGACATAAACAAATATGTTCTAAAAATAACCCGGTTGTTTTTAACATCGATGTTTTGGACAAAAACAAATATTGTCCGCATTTCTTCTTCAGGGTTTGACCATGTCACATGTTTTTCAACAGCCAAGCTTTCACCCATCTTGCCGTGGGCTTCTTTAGGGCCAAAGAAGCCCTGACGACATCTCCCCTCCCCTACCCCCTCCACCTGACTACGCCTCCTCGGGTGCCAGCCAATGGGAACGCAGACTTCGCCCCCGACGGAAGATTATAAATTACTGATCCCCTTCTCCACTCTCATTCTTGTATTGGCCCTGAAGAAGCCCACAGCAAGAAGGGTGAAAGCTTGGCTGTTGAAAAACCTGTGACATGGTCAAACCCAAAAGAAGAAATGCAGACAATATTTGTTATTATTAAAACATGGATGATTAAACATATTTTTTATACCTAAAATATCTGACACAAGTACTGAAATGCGGCTTATGCGCCGTTCACCAAGGCGCCCTTCAAAGTAAGGCCCGATCTCCACTGGAAAGAACCCTTTTGGGGGTTTATTTATATCTGAAGAGCGGGCGGGAGTCGAAAGCTAGAATCTATTAAAGCCAATCAAGGCACTTTTTAACTGAAAAAAAAGGCGATGGTAGTTCGATAACATCACGGTCACATAACCTCTCAAAACAGGCACCGCATCTTTGGTATATTTAAATTTTCAATATTAAGAGCATACTTGTTTTTGTCAAAATCATCGATGTTAAAAACATCTTTGGTATTATCAAAATATCGGTGTTAAGAGATGAATATTCTTCAGCTTTCGTTATCAATAAAACATCTAGGCTGAGTGTTTAAACTTAAAAAGAAAGGATTAAAATGTAAGCCATTATACTATCATTTTAATATTTTTTTGGGGGAATCCACCCTCGCATTCTCACATTAGTGGTGTTGCTAGTAGTGTTCAGTGAAGTCAACAAATATTGCTCGATTTACCAACGCTGAATATGCGGATATAGTTTACGTCTACGGATTCTGCGATGGCAATGCACGTCAGGCAGTTCGGGAATATCGCAGACGGTTTCATGACCGAGAAACCCCACACAGAGGTGTTTATACCAGCACTTTCCGAAGGCTTCGTGAGACTGGGTCCTTCTCATGTAATCGTGGTGGAAACCGTAAGCAGGCTCCGATGGAAGCCAACCTGAGGTGGAGGGAGAGAATACTGGGGCACTTCAATACCAACCCTGGTACATGCGTCCGGAGAGCTGCTTCAGTTCCTGGCATACCAAGGGTAACCATTTGGCGCACATCAAGAGCTTACCGCAGGCATGCTTACCATGTACCAAAGGTACAAAATTTAATACCCGCTGATTATTCCCGCCGATTAAATTTTTGTAATTGGTACAAAGAACAATTGCAAAACAATGTAAACTTAAGTTCGAAAGTAATCTGGACGAACGAAGCGACTTTTACACGTGCGGGCATATACAATCAAAGAAATTACCACCTTTGGGCACATGAAAATCCCCGCGCTGTTAGAGAATTTCACTACCAGCATGAGTTTTCTGTAAACGTGTGGGTCGGTCTTTGTAATAATGGCATAATAGGTCCCGTATTTTTACCTGCTCGACTTAATGCTGAAAGTTATTATCTATTCCTCGAGAATGACTTACGGGCACTTTTGGAAGATATCCCTTTGGAAAGAAGGCTTGAGAACTGGTTTCAACTCGATGGTTGTTCTGAACATTACGGAAGGGCCGTGCGAGACTGGTTGGACATCAACTACCCAGGTCGCTGGATAGGACGAGGTGGGCCGTGCTTTGGCCTCCACGGTCTCCGGACCTCACGCCACTAGATTTCTTTGTGTAGGGATACGTGAAAGAAAATGTCTACGGAGAGCCCGTCCGCACAAGGGATGATCTCATCGAGCGCATCAGAATGGTTTGCAATCAGCTCACGGCAGAACAACGTTTAGATGCAGTACGATTGATGTGATGCGTGTATTGCAGCGAGAGGCCTGCACTTCGAACAACATTTACGTTGACGCTGCCGAGAAATTAACTATGTAATTTTAGAGAAGGTAAAACCTTCAAAAAATTATAAAAACTGAGCATTTATGTTTTCTTAGTAAGAATATTCAATTATTTTATTATTTTCTAAATGTTTAATATTTTTTTTTTATTTTTAAAATTATTTTTATTATTTAAATTTTTTTTTTTTTTAATCTTCAGTTTTTGTTCATAATTTTATGTACTTTAAAGGTAATTTTCTTTATACTATGAATATTTGAATGGAGAAGTATTTATTATTTTTTTCTGAATAAAAAATCATTTTTTTTTAATTACCTTTCTATTAGTATAAGATTGAAATACAATAATTGTATTGGAATAACAATTATTGTTAAAATTCATTCAAGGAATGAAATCCGCTCTTCCATGGCCTTAACTAGTTTTTGCACAACTATTTTTAGTACTGATTAATTAGCAACTTATCTTCCTTTTTTCCACAACTATTTATCTTCTCGTTACACCATGTCAACGTTTCGGGGCTGTATCCCGATTTTCAAAACCTATACATTAGTTTATCTATTAACATTTAATGATTCAATAACAATTATAATAAATTAAATAAATTACATTAAATACAACTTACATAGATAATATCTCAATCGTATGATTGATAGTTTATCATTAATTTTAAAAACTATGTCACTGTAAAATGCTAAAATACAATGTTCTATATTTTTTATATGTCAGCTCATACTTGTCCATATCCAATTGACTAAAGGCTGCTGGACTTTGTCCTCTATATTTTCACCCTGTTAACAATAATTCCCTTGTCCCCCCCCCCCCCCCCAGCTGATTGTGATAATTATGTTTTTTGTAATTATTATTTAACTATTGTTGATTAAATTCTTTTAATTTTATTTAATATGTCCCTATAATGGGTGCCCAAGTTTTTCGTATCCGTTTTATAATTGACTGTAAATTTATTGTTTTATGATGTATGTATAGCCTCCAGTAATTTTATATTTTTTGCATTACTTTCTTTTTCCAATATTTTGGTTTTGTCAAAATTGAATTTATGTTGCAATTTTATACTATGGTATACTAGTGCTGATGTGATGATGTTTTATACATTATTATAGTTTGATATATGTTGCTATAACCTGGTTTTTAGTTTTTTTTACGTTTCTCCAATGTTACCTTTTCACAATCCATTTAATTAATCCCGGGGACAGATTGCACAATACGTAGAATATATGGGCTAATCAAACTTCACAAAAAAGATAACAACTTAAGAGCTATTATAAACAGCATAAATGGCCCATGTGAGGAATTGGCAAAATTTATGATTCCATCATTAAATGAACTAAACAGTAATAATAAATATGATGTAAAAAATGCATTTGAGATGAAAGAATATGTATATATAACATAGTTTATGATGAGAGAGAACACGAAGTGATGAGCCTTGATGCCCAATCATTATTCACTAACATCCCTATAGATGACTGGTTAAAGATTAAAAACCAGGTTAAAGCAACATATATCAAACTGTAATAATGTGAAAAACATCAACACGTCAGCACTAGTATACCATAGTATAAAATTGCAACATAAATTCAATTTTGACAAAACCAAAATATTGGACAAAGAAAGTAATGCAAAAAATAGAAAATTTCTGGAGGCTATACATATAACATAAAAAAATCTGGTGCGTGCGTGCAACACACAACTTTCACTTACCAACTTACTTAGAGTAGAAATTAATGTGTTTTGTTAATTGCCACTTCTCAAAGTTATACATTTTTCCACATTCATTTCTTATTTTTGTTTTCATTTGCTCAAAAAAAAAAAATAATAAAAAATAATTTCTTTTATTATAAAATAAAAGTTTTTACTTGTGATAATTCGGCAATCCAAGTATAATACTCCAAGTCATCTGATTTTATAATTCCCTATGTACTTGTAACAAATAATTTTGATTATATGAACAGAACATCTTTAATTATAACGCATTGGTTTGTCATTAAAGGCGTACGGCGCATGCGTGAACTCAAGGTGTTTTATGAGTTGACATGATAGTTTTCTTTTTTTCTCCTGTATATGTTTACTTGATTTTCTTCATATATCATATTTAGCCATTTCGTATTTTTAGGCGTGATGAGAGACAGTTAATTTCTCAATATAAACTAAAACTAAGGTACTTTATAGAAAAACAAAAAAGGCCCCTTCCCCATTTAAGCCCCCTCAGAACATTTTAATAATGATAAAGCTTACCTGATATTAAATAACAACTAATTTTCATTAAACATAACGAATTTGATAAAAAACGTTAAAGCCGTTTTTGAGATAATCGATCAAAAAGGTAAAAATTGTACAAAATTTATTAAGTAAAGTCCCCCCTCCTGTTGATCAATTTTGATGAAATTTTTACAGTCATATCTCGGGCATATAAATACATCAAATACCAAGTTTGATCAAAATCGTTAAAACCGTTTTTGAGTAAATAAAAAAAACACGTGAAAATGATACAAAATTTATTAAGTAAAGTCCCCCCTCCGGTTAATCAATTTTGATGAAATTTTTACAGTCATATCTCGGACATATCAATAGATCAAATACTCAGTTTAATCAAAATCGTTAGAGCCGTTTTTGAGAAAATCGAAAAAAACGTAAAAAGTTATTAAATAAAGTACCCCCTCCCTTTGAGCAAATTTGATGACATTTTTGCTGTCACATCGCGGGCATATGCATACTCTAAATACCCAATTTCAGGTTCGCACGGTTTATAGTTTTTGAGCTAGTCTGTTCACACACACACACACACACACACAGACACACACACACACACACACACACACACACACACACACACACACACACACACACACACACACAAACAGACCATTTCGCGGGACTTGGTTATTTTGACTCAGGGGACCCCTAAACGTGTATTTCCGTTGAAAACCGGAAGTCGAAAATTTTCACGATCGCAATACTTCCACTTACTATATATTTCATATATAGGTAAGTGAAAGTAAAAATAAATTTACAGTCAATTATAAAACGGATACGAAAAACTTGGGCACTCATTATATGGACATATTAAATAAAATTAAAAGAATTTAATCAACAATAGTTAAATAATAATTACAAAAAACATAATTATCACAATCAGCTGGGGGGAGGGACAAGGGATTTAGTGTTAACAGGGTGAAAATATAGAGGACAAAGTCCAGCAGCCTTTAGTCAATTGGATATGGACAAGAATGAGCTGACATATAAAAAATATAGAACATTGTATTTTTGCATTTTACAGTGACATAGTTTTTAAAATTATTGAAATACTATCAATCATACGATTGAGATATTCTAAATGTAAGTTATATTTAATGTAATTTAATTAATGTATTATAACAGTTATTGAATCATTAAATGTTAATAGATAAACTAATGTATAGGTTTTGAAAATGGGGATAAAGCCCTGAAACGTTAACATGGTGTAATGAGAAAATAAATAGTTGTGGAAAAAAGGAAGACAAGTTGCTAATTAATCAGTACTTATAAGATATAAGAGCTATTTTTAGTTTTTTGTGATTTTCTCGAAAACGAGGCATATGCCAGAGGACTTTTTTTTTTTTAGTTTTTCGATCGTCTATCGATGCCTGAAGTTTGGGTAGGTATAGATAGATAGATAGATAGATAGATGAGTAAATATATATATATAGAATGCTCTATAAATACACTCAGTAGCAAAAAAACTGGACACTCTGTTTTTTCCCCATAATTCTAGTAAATACGATTTTTTCTAAAATTATTTTTAAGAAGTAGTTTCTTTGAAGGTTATAAATTATAAAATAAAATTAGCAGTTCTTTTAAAATTAATAATTAAATTTTCTTGAAGTCATTAGGCCTTCTAATAACGGGTATCACCCCCTCCTACATGGAGAAGGTCCCTAACCCTGTCAGGCATTGAAGAAATTACATTTTGATCATACTCCGCCGGCTCAGCATCCCATTCTTCACGAAAAGCAATTTGAAGCTGCCTTACACCACTAGGAGGAGGATAACGATGCCGGACACGTCTCCCTAAATAATCCCACAAATGTTCTATCAGATTCATATCGGGAGAACTTGCAGGGCTGTCCAAAACTGTGATTCCCACTTGCTGCAAGTATTCGGTAACAATTTTTGCAGTGTGTGGTCGTGCATTATCATGCATAAAAATGAACTGTTCAACAATAAATGGAGCAAATGTGATTACAGACTCTAGGAGTACTCCCTCAATGTACCTCTGAGCAGTCAGAGCCCCATTATCAATGAAAATAAGTTTGGTACGGGCATGGAAATTTATTTCTTTCCAAACCATAATTGATTGCCTTTGGAAAGGCTGCGACTCGCGAAGAGTACATTGAGAAAATCTCTCCCCTCATCGTCTCCACACTCTGTCTCGACCTTATGAATGGTATAGACCGAAGCGAGACTCGTCTGTGAATAAAACAGCTCCCCATTGCTCCATAGTCGAATGAATATGCTGGTCAGCAAATAAACGCCTTTCTCTCTAATGCCTTTCCAGGAGTTGGGGCCCCGCCGCGGGGCGTCTCGCTCCAAGTCTATACTCCCTCAGTCTCCGCCGTCACCGCCGTACGGTATCTGAGCTAATAACAGTATTTCTAGCCATTTGAAGCCTGTCAGGTCCAGTTAAATGGCGATCTCTCAATACTAAAAGCGTCATAAATCGGTCGTCAGATCGAGTTGTGGCCCTTGGTTGGCCACTGCCAGGCCTCCTCTCGTAGCTGCCTGTCTCCTGGAAATGCTGAGGTCCATCATAAATTGTTGACCTAGCTACACCAAGCGTTACAGCAATATAACGGATGCAGCGGCCTTCTCTTGCCAATGCATCAGCTCGGGCTACTTCTTCATTCGATAGAAACATTATTCTCGAATAGAATAGAAAAACAAAGCTTATTAAAGACAGAAAACGGGGCTTAAAAAATTAAATACGTTATAAGTACAAAAATCTACTCACAGTTGAGAAGTGTTTAATATATTGCAACAGCCTGAAGACAAATGAACATAAACAAAATCTGCTCTATACATTTCTGAAGGGATTATTTCAATAGACATAGACCCTATCTACTCCGTGCAAACCGGATTACCCATAATAACAAACACATCCATCATAATCAGCATTAATAATCAGAAATATTAAGTGTCCGGTTTTTTTGCTGTTGAGTGTATGTATGATGTTCATGATATTCATAGTAGTGAACTGCAAAACTCAATATTTAATTTTTTACACAAGTGATTTATTAATATTACTAATTTAATGAATTTAAATTATTGTACTAAAATGACAGTTTAACTTTAATTTAAAATCTATTGACCTGAATTGCATCCCCTAGCTTGGATGTAAACTCTTTGTTTTATTGAATGAAATGTATCTGAGCCCAACAGGACCACTTAGTTTTTTTGTCTGAGTGTAATATGCAAGCCTGGTTGAACCAGAGTGTTTTATTTGATTATGGTATATCTAAGCCCAGCAGGACCACCTGTTTTGTGACCCTCAAGAAGACAAAGAACGCAGGTCACAGTGGTAAATTTGAGGGCTGCTGAATAAATGAATTATAGAATTGTTGATAAATGTGTGGACTGTATTTTGTTAATTTACATGCCAATTTTGGTTTAGGCCAAATCATATTACAATCAGATTAGCGAGATTATTGATAATTTTGATTCTATTGTTCTTGAATTTTTATATTGGGTACCTGATGATTAAAGTGCTGTATGTGGCTCCTGGTCTGTCATTTTATTGCTGGATATGGCTGCTGGACTGTAATTCAAGTGCTGGATATGGCTGCTGGTCAGTCCTCCCCATTCTCCCCCAGGTGGTCAGTAGTCCCTTTTCTGTTTTACTCCATTACAGTAGAAAAATTTCTTATTATAGAGACGGTTCTTAGGGGTTCTGCAACTGACCAAGAGATGGCACCAGGAAAGCAACTGACCATTGCTTCTGTGTTCAGGGGGGTCTCCCTGATAGTACGTGGGCCAGACCCCCTTACCGTGCACCCCCCCCCCACATCCCTATAAATTGCATATCGTTGTGTTCCTTGTGATAAAAGATTAAGAAAAAGCCAATGTTCCCAGAAAAAAAAGTGGCCGCACTAACCGAAAATGGCGTTCAAACATGGCGGAATGACGACTTTGATTTTAGTTAGTTTTTTTATTACTGACATTCACCATTATGCTTAATTTCGCCATAACTGGTATTTTATTAAAGCTAGATAGTTCTAGATTCAGAATAAATAAACAAACGTTCTAAAATAATTAGTCTTGACAACATAAAATACATTTAAAGTCAATTTTTTCAAGTCTCTCGCGTAAAAGTTAAAATTCCAAGTTAATTTGTGATTAAACGGCCATCGTTAACGAAAAACACCCTGAAATAAAACATCTGGAGCAATTGTTCTTCTTTAAAAATCAGTGGTCAAATTTCAAAAAATATCAACTAGTTTCATAGAAAACGGACCTACAAGGCGAAAAGGCGCCGGTGACTCGGGCGCATCCAGTCCTCTGCCACATCGTTCAGTTCTCATACATCATATAATTACAGCGGGTTTACGATATTATTTTGAATGTATAATCAAACCTATCTAACTGCAAGTTTTTAATTTACAGAAATAATTAATATAACCTTTATTTTTTTTTATCTTTTTTTTTATAAATCTGATAAATAAAGGATATATATCTGATCAATAATAATGAATTAGTCGCAGATTGCACATTATCTAAACCTCACTTATATTGACATAAACTGGTTATCTTGAAATTAAATAATAATGTTCTCATGGTAGTAGTCTGGTTACTGACACTGGCTTCTGATCATTCGTGAAATTTGAAATAAATGCATTTTTGCAAAGTATTGATTATTTACAGATTTAAAAACAACCCAAATAAAAAAGATAAATAAAAAGTTCTGTTTGTTCGTTGATATGTAGAAATTATTCGTAATACAATTTAGGAAGTATATACATAACACAATTTAATAGCTCACAACAATTAATGAATTAATAGTTACACGATGTGTGTTTGTGTATATATATATATATATATACATATTATGATTAATTTAAAATTAAACCACTACTGGAGAGGAAATCCAATTAAAACATGTAAGTATTCATGCATCTAATGATCTATAATCCACGAAGTTGTGGCCTTTTTCGGTTTCTGGCATATAACTACACATCAAAAAGTTTACTTTCTCTTTTTTTCTAAAAAAGGGTATACTAATACAAATAAAATGAAATATTTGGAGTGGTAATCGGATTAGTTATTTAACCAAATTCGAACATGAAAGATCGGTAATTTTTATCATTTTGATGAAAACTCATGTTCCAACGCCTATAACTCGACAATATGTACTCTAAATGAAAAATGTCCCAGATAAAAGTTTTAGGACATTAAATATAGCATAAAATAAGTCCATTTATTTTAAAATTAATTTATTCCTGCGTAGAGATACAAATGAAAAAGTGAAAGTATTAGTAGCGCTTACTTCATACTTTTAACTACATCTTCATTCCTTCCTATATCTACATGTGAAAAAGTTTACTTTCTCCTTTTTTTCGAAAAAAGGGTATACTAATACAAATAAAATGAAATATTTGGAGTGGAAATCGGATTAGTTATTTAGCCGAATCCGGACATCAACGATCGGTAATTTTTACCATTTTGGTAGAAACTCATGTTCCAACGCCTACAACTCGACAATATGTACTCTAATTGAATATATATATATATATATATATATATATATATACACAAACACACATCGTGTAACTATTAATTCATTAATTGTTGTGAGCTATTAAATTGTGTTATGTATATACTTCCTAAATTGTATTACGAATAATTTCTACATATCAACGAACAAACAGAACTTTTTATTTATCTTTTTTATTTGGGTTGTTTTTAAATCTGTAAATAATCAATACTTTGCAAAAATGCATTTATTTCAAATTTCACGAATGATCAGAAGCCAGTGTCAGTAACCAGACTACTACCATGAGAACATTATTATTTAATTTCAAGATAACCAGTTTATGTCAATATAAGTGAGGTTTAGATAATGTGCAATCTGCGACTAATTCATTATTATTGATCAGATATATATCCTTTATTTATCAGATTTATAAAAAAAAAGATAAAAAAAAATAAAGGTTATATTAATTATTTCTGTAAATTAAAAACTTGCAGTTAGATAGGTTTGATTATACATTCAAAATAATATCGTAAACCCGCTGTAATTATATGATGTATGAGAACTGAACGATGTGGCAGAGGACTGGATGCGCCCGAGTCACCGGCGCCTTTTCGCCTTGTAGGTCCGTTTTCTATGAAACTAGTTGATATTTTTTGAAATTTGACCACTGATTTTTAAAGAAGAACAATTGCTCCAGATGTTTTATTTCAGGGTGTTTTTCGTTAACGATGGCCGTTTAATCACAAATTAACTTGGAATTTTAACTTTTACGCGAGAGACTTGAAAAAATTGACTTTAAATGTATTTTATGTTGTCAAGACTAATTATTTTAGAACGTTTGTTTATTTATTCTGAATCTAGAACTATCTAGCTTTAATAAAATACCAGTTATGGCGAAATTAAGCATAATGGTGAATGTCAGTAATAAAAAAACTAACTAAAATCAAAGTCGTCATTCCGCCATGTTTGAACGCCATTTTCGGTTAGTGCGGCCACTTTTTTTTCTGGGAACATTGGCTTTTTCTTAATCTTTTATCACAAGGAACACAACGATATGCAATTTATAGGGATGTGGGGGGGGTGCACGGTAGGGGGGTCTGGCCCACCGTGTATGAACAATCTTAGTTTAGCGCTCCTCAGTGTTCGATCCAGGAACAATATAAACAGCAAGGCACTCAAACTGCATCACTAACATTTTCCTCACGACTTCTCAACACACTATTTGAAATTTCGGATCTCATCCTTAAGATGTTTCTTGTCTAGATCGTCCCAATCTACTTGTCTTTCAAACACAGCAAACTCTATATCCACCTTCTTGTCTCTGTAAGAGGTCTTTTCTAGATCCACGACGCAGATAGAAAGCTGTTTTCCTATCTCGATTGACTTCTCTACGACCTGTCTTAAAATGAAAATTAGGTCCTCTTCAATCCTCAAGTTTCAAAATTCCTTACTGCTCCTCTTCGATCACTTTGTCAACAACATTTATCTTTGCTTCTAAGATTGTTCAGTATATCTTGTGTGGTACACTGAGCAGAGAAATGCCTCATTGGTTACTGCATTGTCTATTGTCTCCTCCCTCTCTACTGTCAACCACAACAAGCCCCCAGTCCTCCTTCTTATCTCATATAAGATTAAAGAAATGGATGAACATTTCCTCACCTGTAAATATATAAGTTTCAGGAGTTATTCTATAATAACCTGCTGACTTACTAAGCTAGGAGATTGGTTCCTGCAGTTTGTTCTTCGCTCATAAATCTTCTTCATCTAACTATTCCCATATGGATTGGGACTCATCTGGTAAATTTATGATTCTCTTTATGGGGAAAGAGAGTGCAATCTCAGTGTATTTGGCACACAAAAACTAAGGATTTTTTCTTCATCCTAACCGATAATCAAGTACTGTAGATTATAATCATATATCTTGATTACAACTTTGCGTTCCTTCTTTGTTTTATTAATCACAAAGATGACTGCCTTTGCTTCCTTAATTTCTTTCATGAGTTCCCAATTAGGCCCCGGGCCTTCCAGTTAGCGAATTTTAAAAACCGTTTTCCACACTGGGTCAAATTCTGTAAAATCAGTCCAGATTTATGCACTCTACTGCTTTTTATAATATTGTTTTTGAGGGAGGAGAGGTATCAGTCCACTGCTCCCGAGTCAGTTAGAGGTGCTGCCCCCTGGAAGCCTTCTTACCTGGTCCCCCATTCAGGGCGTCAACCTAGGGGAGGTAACCAACCCAAGAGTTTGTACTGTTAATGACCTTTGCTTGTACTGAGGGTATGAATTTAGTGTGGTGTGTATAGTGTAATTTGTTTGTATATCAATAATTGTGTTCCCTCAACATGAAGTGTAATTTGTTTGTATATCAATAATTGTGTTCCCTCAACATGAAGTGTAATTTGTTTGTATATAAATAATTGTGTTCCCTCAACATGAAGGACCAGAAACTGCCTGCAATCTGTCAGCTTTAACCGATCTGTACAAAGTGTTCAGGGTGTGAGGAGACTAGCTCTCTTTAATGAGTGGTATTTCTGAATAGATGTGACTGATACATATAAGGAGGCCTAAAAGAGCAAATCATTTTATATTCTTCCCAAGATCAATTAAAGTGGTTTTAGGATGGCTGTTAATTCAGCAGTAAATGTAGTAAATTTATACAATACATTCGAAACTATAAATAAACAGTGAAAATTGACAAATAGGAGTACAAAAATTTACAGGCACCATAAATTAATTACTAAAATTGAATAGAATAGTTTATATATGGAGTGAGAAGAGATTCATATGGTTATGAAAAATTTATTTGCAACCTTTAATTAGATTCTGAAATTAAACTGTTTCAAACGTGAGGGCTTTAAGCGTAAAAAAGCAAAATAAACACAACACAAAACAATAATAAAAACTAAATCAATCATTAATTAAACACCAATAATGATTTTTTTTTTAGTTTTAATTTGAATGATTGCACTCACCTCATACCAACCCGTGATATTGGATTTGGTACAGACATGAACGAGCCAACATCAACAAAGCTAATATCGGCACTTACATCAGCATAGAACTCAGAGGCGCAACTCCATGAGATATCATAAGCTTCTGACTGACCTAAGCGGTAACGGGCTCGATTTAGAGGAAAAACACCATTATACAAAAGATCTGAAATACAACCTCTAAACCAATCAACATGGCCAAGAAAAAGCTCAGAGAATTCACCTTGACCACCAATAAACAAGCCATAATGAATATTTAGTTCAAAAAAACGCCCTTGTAACTTTTCTCTGAAAAAAAAAAATATATATGATGTAACATTGATAAGATTCAAAGACATCGAGTTTATTAATATAATTGCTACTAACAACATGCATATAATAAAAATTTCTATCAAGATGATTTAACATAAAATAATGATTTAAACAGCACTTCCAACGTACTCATGAATAAAGCTCGAATTCCTGTGCGATTGCATCTTTTTATTGGTAATTCAAAACAACGAGAAATCAAGCTACTTCACTCTGAATTAGGCCTAATGAATGAGTTTTTTTAGTGAAGTTTTATATTGCACGTTTTGGGTTTTACTGTACAAAATTGCACATTATGTAGTTTTTTGCACGCTTTGTAAATTAGAAGAAAAAAAATGGTTTAAATTTTAATTTTCTTAAATACAAATCAGAAAAATTTTTGGAAAAGAAATTTGAATTGATTGTTGGAAAAACTATAAAGGGAACTAACAAATGTAAACACAAACCTGTAATATCCGAGAATCCAACACGGATATTAGTTGTTGTGGGATGAAACTAGCCCGGTGTGTGCTTTCTGACGAAAAATTGGAGGAAGTTGAAATCTTCAAAATTGCGTTGTGGATTAGAAACTTAAACATGGATCTTAACATAAATAAAGATGTCAAAATACTCCTGAATAAAGTAAATTAAAAACCTTTTAGGGATTTTTTACAAAAATATTTTGAGCAAATTGCAACAGATGATCGTTGTTCCACTTTCAGAAAAAATTATCTAGAGGAGTGTTTCAACTCAATCACTTACAGAATCTGATAACAATTAGCTAATGATTTCATTTACACAGTAGCAGATTATTTTTATTACTTAATTTGTTTGTTTTCAAAGATAAAAAAAATTATTCTTTCCCCAGACTGTATACCAAAAATTATTACTTAATTACTTAAAAATTATTACTTAATTTGTTTGTTTTCAAAGATAAAAAAAATTATTCTTTCCCCAGACTGTATACCAAAAATTAATGTTGCGAAAATGAATATTTTGTATTCAATTTTTTTTTCCAAAACAACCGTTGTTTTTTTCTCAAAAATTATATAATGCATGATTTAATTTTTGCTTTTAAAATTTATTGCTCATTTGAGATTGGTTTATTGCACATTTTCGCATGTTTGTAAGGTTTTATAGCACGTTTCCGCACGTTTGAAAGTTTTTATAGAATGTTTCTGCCCGTTTGTAAGTTTTTAGTGCACAGAATTCTGAGCTTTACTCATAAATAAAAAGTTAATCAGGCAGCTGAATAAAAGAACTAATATTTAGTTTAAAAAAATACCCAAAAACGATGAGAAAAAAAAGTTTAAATCAGCAACATGAAGTTATGCTTACCTGGGTTTCTGACCACAAATATTTAATTTAATTTTAAGATGACAAGATCAACAAAAATGTTTGGATTTCGCATTGGTTACATGAGAACACAAAAAATGTCTATTCATTATTTTTATTTTTGTTATTGAGTATAAAATTCTATCTCATTTTATATTATTAATAAATTATTAAGTATAGACTGAAATGGGAATAAATGAAAAATTATGTACAGGAGTAATGAATGGACAGAGACTGTTAATTTAAATTCTATCAAGGAACTGTTAAATACTGGTATAATAATAAAGGTAAATCTGGAAATTATGTGATCAGAACTAAAAAAATCAACTAAAATACAAACCTGCTTATATGAATATTATCAATGGTCAAATTCACAAATGCATCAATACGTGAAAAAGAAACTTGATGCCAGGTTAAATCATCAAGTCTTAAACCTAATGGAGATGTTACTGTAGATTCCCCAGCTCCCAAATTTAAATGAACCTATAAAAAGGATAATTCTATGTAAACTATTTAATAAACTCAAGAGCTAATAAGAGATATTTGAGATGACAAATTATTAATAAATGTACCAACATAATTAATTATTCCCCTCAACCTTTGTAATTCAGTCACATCAGTGGAAGGTTTCATATTTATTGTTGCTGAAACACAATCAGGGTCAGGACACACCCCTTCCTTGGAAAATATATGCCCAAGACATTGTAAGGACTTAGCTCTAAAAATAAATTTTCCTTGTTATAACTTGAGACCCACACTTCTGGTTGTTTCAAGAACCACTAACAGGACCATATCCTGCTCCTCTTTGGTAACAACAAAGACAAAAAAATCATCCAACCAGTATTTACAAGTCCAAATAATTTGAGCATTTCAGATTGATATTTTTTGTTAGCTGAGGTTATGCCTACACCACACACCACTTAAACCTACCAAAAGGCATATTAACTCTCCACGATCACACCAGGGTCCCCAGGACCTCACATACATTTTAAAATCAGATACCCATCACAATTTTTTTTTTTGGCTTAAGACAAGGATACTTTGTTGCATTTATCATCCAAAGTTGGCCTGGGATCCCTCAAACCAGTGTGGCATTTACGTTACTGTATTTTCGCAATTAATTGATTAATAATCACAAATTAGGTAATTTTGTTCCATTTAATGGATGAATTATATTTTTTTCTTAACACTGAAGAATTGTTATTATAAAAACCTAATAGCAGCTGTCTTGAGAACAACAAATAGAATTTATTTGGAAGATGAAGAAGAAGGAAACAACGTTGCTGATAATATTTCTTCCGACGACAAATATGATCACAAAAAAACTGAGAGTATGGGGAAGAAGATGAGTGGTTAAGAAATCTATATGTTGTTTACAAGAAGAAAAAATAAGTAAGAAGAGCTTGGATATACCCAAAAAAACAAGGAAGGCATTCAGCAAAAAATATAGTTAAACATTTGCCAGATATATGAAACATGTCAAGCACAATGTGCTATTGACACAGCCTTATATCTGACAAGATTATACATAAAATAGTAACCCACACAAACAAGGAAATTCGAAGAAGTCGTGGACCATCATATCATGAACTAACAAATGAAGTGGAATTTATGTCGTTTCTGGGACTTCTTTATCACTGGTGCTCAAAAATCCTCAAAATGATCAGTTGAGGAACTGATCTGGAATCCTCAAAAGCACCATTCATTTACCGAGCCACAATTGATCAAACTAGTATGAAGAAAAACAATATATCTTACCAAATTGCAAAAGCTCCATTTATCAAGCAGTGCCTTAAATTGGTTCAAATCCTTTCTTTCAGACCGGTCACAGTTCGTAGTCGCTCAAGGCCAACCTCTATCCAAGACACTTCTCCTCTCCTGTGGTGCCCCACAGAGTTCCTCTCCATCCCCCACTCTGTTCGCCATTTATATCAACAACCTTCCTCTTCTGATCCATCACTCCCAATATCACATCTATTCAGACGATTTCCAAATATACCTTTCCTTCCCGCCTTCCGAGTTATCGTCAGCTTCAGAATGATTTAAATCGAATCAGTCTCTGGGCAGAGGCTAACAAGTTGATGCTGAATATCTCCTGCCATACTTTTTCCATCTTAAAGCAATTAAATCACCTCCGAAGCACTTTTTCTATTTGAAACATGTAGGCTTCTGGTGTAAGGGGGTATCTCTGGGGATCTCGAAGCAAAACTAAAACGTTTATTTAATTGTTTCGTATGATTTATCTTTGGGGTCCCAAGAGACATCTCCATCTCACCTTATACGAAAGGTTAAATTGGTTATAACCATCCTACCGCCGTAAATATTCCCTGAACTCCTTCCTTTTCCAAGTTATCCGATCCCACCGTCCTGCATACATCACCGAACTTCTTCAGTTCAAATCCTCTATCCATTCCCGCAATACCCGTTCTAGGTCTTCAGATCTATACACTCCGAACCACTGAACGTCAGCTTCTGAAAGATCTAACCTCATCCCTGTGGATCCTATGGAATTATCGACTAACTTTATTATAATCCATCGATGATTAATTGAATTGAATTATTGTAATGAAATGTATATATTTAAAATAGACACTCCAACTTTGGCTCTTTCACTTCTATCCACTCCACTAAAAAAGTTGACATAATCATCATACATTTATGTTCCTTTTCCTTTTAATTTTGTCTCTGATAACAGAACAATATCCATTTTTAGTTTCTTCAATTCATTTACTACTTCTGTCCTTTTTGTCCTCAAACCTTGTACATTCCAAGTTCCAATACGTAATACGTATTTTTCATTTCTGTAGCAAATGTCGTTTCCTTTTTGACTGTCTTTTATCCAAGGCTGTTTTATTAGGTTTGAATGCTGAATGTTTTATTAGGTTTAAATTCCTTTTTGACTGTCTTTTATCCAAGGCTGTTTTATTGGGTTTGAATTAATGCTAATATATGTTTTTCTGATGATGAGCTGCAAACCCAACACCAACCCTCAACCAGGAGGACCAGGGAACTTGATTTTGGGGTATCCTACTCCAAGAAGGGTTTCCTTCACTGAAGCTATGGCTTGGAGCCCCATCTGCACCCAAATGCCATTTCCTTCACTTCACAATGGTTATACCTCTATTTTTGGTCTTTCCAATTTCCACTGTCGATTTTAATTACTTTTTTCACTCTTTTGATTTAATTCCCGTTTAATGAGTTAGAGCCAGAGCTTACGATAACACATGTGGAACAAGCAATTTTTAGACTGCTTCATAGTCCATTCCCGACATATTAATTAGCCTTTTAGGTAAGATATATGAACTTTTAACTCTTAAAACAGGGGTAAGGAGGTGGGTGAGGCCCGGTTGCACCAATTTTTTAACGTTGCCATTTGCTATTTTTGAACATTGATATTTGCTCTTGATTATCATTTTGAAAAGTTTAATTTGAAAAAACATATAATTAATTATGAATGTATCGACGAACGGGATATTTAGGTAGAAATTAAAATCTATGGTCATCCAGTTGTTATTATTGGCGCTTATGGACCAAACGATGATGCTTCGGCTATGGATAAAGATAAGTTCTTCGAAAGTTTGTGACAACAATCTGAAAATGTCGCTGACAGGAAGATACACCTTTGGATTGGAGATTTATAAGGGTAGGAAATAATGAAAATCGTAGGATAGTTGGAAGATATGGGGAAAAAATGAAAAATGATAATGGATATCGACTTATAGATCTCTGTGAAGAAATGGACATGAGAATCTTAAATGGATTCTATAAACGCAAAGATAACCACAATTACACATGTGCCAACCAACAAGGCAGTTACAGTCTATAATTGATTATATAATCTTAATGCGAAATATGTTGGCACTGCCTCAGGATGTTAGAGTTATGAGAGGTGCTGAATGTGGAAGTGATCATTACTTTGTAAGCTGTCATTTGATATTCAAGCCTATAGCATCTGCCTTCCCCAAAATATTCTTACAATCTAAATAAGGACATATGGAAAACTAAAACAGCTTTTTTTTTTTGTTTGGTACTAGTACCTGGCCATGTGTGGCATACGGGAGGTTACTCTACAAGTGTAACCAACCTATTTTAACCATGGTAGGAAGGTCGAGATTTATTCCTTGGGGCCTCCACCAAATAAAAGTCAACCCTCCCAGGGCGGATTCAAACCGCTGCCGTTCGGCTCGAGCGTTGTCACACAACATTGGGCCACGCTCCGGCTATCCCGGCCCGCCTAAAACAGCTATATACTCAATAGTTTAAAGCAAGATTCAGTTAGGATGCAATATAAAAATAGATTTAACGTTATACTACATAATATTCATACAAACTCCTCTGAGGTGGAACTCCAGTATGAACAGCTTAAGAATCCTATTCACCAATCAGCTCAGGAGGCATTGGGAATATGCAAAAGACGTGAGGGAAAAGATAAAGAATGGTGGAATGAAGATTTAAAGGTAAAGGAAGTAAAGGGGAAGAAGAAATTATATAAAGAATGGCTTTCCAACCGAGACCCCGCATCGTTGAAGGAATATAAACGAAGCAATAGAGAGGTAAAATGGAAAAGGAAGAAAGCTATACAAAAGTCTGTTGGAAGCATAAAAAATCCTCAGAAAGAGATCAATTAAGAATCCAAAGATGAAGAATGTTAAAATTGGTTTCATAGAAGAAAAACAATGGGTAGAGCATTTCTCTAAGTTACTAAATGAAGAGAGGAAGGAATTCATGCCAAAAGAAAACAGAAGAAGCTAACATGACTTTAGCAGAAGTCTGAGAGGATGAATTGATTGTGCATTGAGGGACACGAGAAATGGAAAATCTTCTGAACCAGGAAGCATACCCATAGAGTTAATACAACGTGGACCTCTTGAACTTAAAAAGAAACTGGCTGAAATCATGTCACTTTGTATACAACAAGGAACAGTTCCAAGCGAATGGACGGAAGGCCATATTACATCTATTTACAAAAAAGGTCTGTTCATATTACAGAGGGATCATAGTAACTAGTAGCTTGAGCAGACTGTGTAGAAGAATATTAAATAAGCGGTTAATGGGAGAGTGTAATAATAACCAGAAGAACAGGCCGGTTTTAAAAGAGGTAGGTCCGGTATAGATCATATATTTACCTTCACTCAGCTTATAGAAAAGCTTAAAGCTGATAACAAGGAGATAAACTTAATTTTCGTTGATCTCCAAAAGCATATGATACGGTCCCTCTCAGTAAACTGTGGAGTGCTTTAGAAACTAAAGGAGTAAGTCAGTACATCATCTAAGCTATAAAGGAACTATATTCATATGCAACAGCAAGAGTAAAGCTTAAATATGACCCTACAACCAAATTTCCAATCACCAAAGGCCTCAAGCAAGGCTGCCCGCTCTCCCCTCTATTGTTCAATATATATATGTTGAAAGTATCCTCAGCCTATGGAAAAGAAAATGTAATGGGATGGGAATAATGGTAGAAGATAAATGCCTCTACACTTTACAATTTTCTGATAACCAGGTCATTATAGTGGGTGATGAAGAGGATTGATTCATACTTTATGATGAGGAAGCTGTTGGAAGCAGGAGGCTGGGAAATTAGCAAAAAAGAACTGAGTATTTTGGTATTTAATAAAAATGGATACTCCTCGCTAAATTTTGGGGAATGGGAATGGACCCCAACTGACAACTTTCAATATTTAGGCAGGTGGGTTTCAAAAGTTAGCAGCACAAAAAAAGACATTAGCGAAAAAGGAGATTATTAGGATTATTAGGACACTGAATTCTGTTCTTTGGAACAAAAACGTTAATCTCCATACAAAAAAGAGAACCTTCCATTCATTTGTTGTGAGTTCAGTGCTGTATGCATGGAAACCCGGACTATCTCAACTGACTCAGCAAGAAAACTTCTCTCCATGGAAATGGATTTTTTGAGGAGTAGCTGCAGAATATCCAGATTGCAACACTTCACAAACAACTTCATTAGGGAAAATGTTGAAGAACCCCTCAATATCCTACACTCCATTCAAACAAGACTTATATTTTTTAGAGTTATATTGTTTATATTATTGAGTTAGATTGTCCTAACCCAATCATATCTTAAATATAGGCAGAGAAACTTCCGAGGAACTTGCTATATAAATATGATTTCGAGGTAAGTACAGATGCCGGTGACTGGATCAGATCTAACCTAATAACCTAGACAGTGAATGAATTTCCCTCCTAAAATATGCATAAAGCCTAACTAAAGAACGGGGACTATCGGTAAACCCGAACAGAACCACGGGTAATGGGTAAGGTGTGATCGAAATATCTTTTTGTTTACTGACTCCCAAAGCCATATCGGAGCGCCTAATCCGATGTAGAACCCAAAGATTTTTTTTAACATAATATAATACATAACTGATATCATTATAACATACCTTAAGTCGTCCAGAGACTAGCTTTATCAAGCAATAATCAGTTTTTCCAGCAGCCAAAAACAATATTGCATCAGGATTTTTCGTGAGTAATCTGAAGTGAATATTAGTGGTACTTTTGGCTTCTTCTAATGGAACAGAAATGTAGCTTCCACCATAAAAAGATGCTAAAAAAAACAATAAATATTATATATATATATATATATATATATATATATATATATATATATATATATATAATATACACATAAATATAAAAATCCAGAATGACCTTCATCGCATACCTGGGCCAACTTAAATGAATTAAGGCTACAGTAGCTAAAACTCAAGCCATAGTGATTGGATCAAGACCTCTCCTCAGAGCCAATACCAACTATCCCAACTTTTACCTAAATAACCAGCCTATCACTTCCTTTTCCACGTTAAAACCTTGTTGCTATCAATGACCAATTCGTCTTCTTGAATTCCCATATTACATATTACAAATAGTTCCTGACGTTCCTCCTCTTCTTCCACTCTTTTCTATAGCTACTCTTAAACTAAACCATCGCTTCCGCCATCTCTTACCCCAACACGCTTGTAAACTCATAGCAATCTCCCTTATTTCCCCCCACTTTGGTTATGCTGGCATAAGATAGGGTGGTCTAATGAACGAATCTCGAAAAGATTAATAAGCGTGGTGCCGAATGGAAAACGTCCGAGGAGTAGGCCGAGACTGAGATGGGATGATTGTGTTCAAGCAGATCTGTCAAAGTTGGGTCTGGATGGCGGTCGGTGGATAGAGGTGTGCAGGGAGCGAGTTGTGGCGTCGGCATTGAATCTTCGGATTCGTTAAGCCTTCATTATTATTATTATTATTAAGATAAGGTGGTCTATCGGTAGATCTCGCAAGAAGGCTAAGAACTATGATCGTTAGAGCCGTTTTTGAGAAAATCCCAATAACTGTGAAAATTTGATAACATTTATGAAATAAAGTACCCCTCCATTTACTTAATTTTGACAAAACTTTAGCTGTCATCACGGGGATATACCTACTACAAATACCTAAATTTAGATTCGTACGATTTATCATTCATACACACATACCATTTCGCGGGACTTGGTTATTTTGAAACAGGGGAACACAAAACGTGTATTTCCATAGAAAAAAGGAAGATGGATGGAAAAATTCATTTTATCGCTAACCAAAAGAGCAATAAATTTTCATTAAGACTTTCAATCTAGTTTGAAATACATTAAATCTTAGGTAAAAATGATTTATTTGTAAAGAAATCTATTTGGGCATTATGAACTTTTCAAGAGTTGAATAACATTTTATTGTTTTTGTAGGAATTGTCTGAATTTAATAAGCCCTTAAATTATTATTGAGACCTTTATATTGTAATAAAAAAAAAAAAAATTGATGATTAATGCCACCACAACGATTATCAGAGCTGCCTAACATTTGCTTACAATGTTTGTTTTTTATATTTGTGCAATAGGTCTATAAGATTAAGATTAGAATAAGACTAATTTAATATAAGATATATGTTTGTGGCCAATATGTATATAAGGATTCAGTATATTTGACATGACATCACATATGATAATTGACACATGCCAATTTATTTTGCTGAGCAGAAATTTTGAAAGGATAGTTTCCATTAAAAAGGGTCCCACATCTCCGATGTGCTATTTTCCTGCATTTTGATAGTTGATATGACCTAGGGTGCTTTTAAATTCGGGAAGGGGTATGTTGGATTCCTTGCCTTTCCATATCCTTCGGTTCAAGACGACTGCATAAGTGGAGGCCCCACTTATAAGGTTGTGATCTTGAATCCTAACCCTTCAAGATGGTTCAAGACAACTGCATAAGAGGAGGCCCCTCTTATCAGGTTGTAATCTTGCAGCCATAAATCCTTATCTAGGCGAAGGGATCAAATACCCCCCACAGGGAAACCCCCCTCAATTGGCACACACAGAAATACTGAGACAAATAATTAAACTTAATTTTGAAGAGATGATTCTATATACATATTGTTATGTGTGTTTAAATTGGAATTTGCTGCCATAGCTCCGGCCCAAAACCCCACTTCCTATATTAATCAGGCTTGTATTTTAATAGTAATCAATATATATTATAAAGCAAAGTGTAGAATGTGCGTGCCGAAAAGGCTCAAGAACGACTCCACGTAGGATTAAGGAAGTTATGTCGTCGTTTAGCCATACAACCCCCTAACGAAGAAGGTTTCCGTTTTTCTCTTAAGGGTGTAAAATTGAAGAGAAAAGGACTGGAATTTTAAGCCTCTCGCACCATTTAATTAGCCTATCTGAGATTCAGATACGAGTTTATGAATGAAAAATTTAGTTCGAGCTCCAGACTACCAGGAAGCGCTAGGGTGCGTTTCACTCGATGATTATTGTTCATTCATCCAGTTGAGTTTGTAAAGGTTATATATTTGTTCAGCTGTTCTTTTTAAATTACTAAAAAATCAAGTGAAAATAATTAGTTTCTCCTTTGCTTTCAAAATAAAATAATGATTCTACATCTCTACAATCTATTAGAAAACCGACTGGATTCCTTAAAAAAATAGTTTTCTCATAAGAAGGCTAACATATGATCAGCACATTACATTTAATCTATATATAATATATACTTAAGTAAACTTAATGCAATATGAGTGAACATTTCTTAGTAGTACAGTGAGCGAATAAAATCAGACATAAAAAAAGAGATGAATTGACTGAATATAAATCGAAAATAAAAAGTTTGAAGTGTTCTTATTGTATTTATGAAAAAGAAGTTGGTTTGGTTACAACGTATGATCACCATTCCAGATGACAAAACGACTAACTCCAAAAACACAAGACTTTCCATCCTTCATAGTTCAAGATAAAAAGAAATATGATGAAAAAATTGTGCCTTCAAGAAATTTTGGTTTTCACTTTGTAATAGTAGTAAGATTCGAGATATGCAGAAACCGTTCAAATTACGGTGGGGATATCTTAAGGGAGGTTGAAATGGAAGAAAGGTCTTAAAAAAAAGTTTCTATGAATCTTCGGTAGTTTCTATACTTCTGGATCAAATAGGACCATCATAGTAGTCGGCACTTAAGTTTTACTCATAATATAATTTTTTTAACTGAGATACCAGATTTTTCAACTATAATCTATAACATATTATCTGCTGACTACTTGGAATGGGCTTATAGGATTCAGAATCACAGAAACCATCAAAAACGTTTCATAACTCGACAAATTTGCAGCAAAATTAATTGTTCATTTACTATTTTCAACCCCCTGTAAATTATACAGGGTTCCTTATTTGGGCGGACTCTGCAGATCTCAAGTCTGCAGAATATTGATACCAAGTTAAAACCGAATTTTCAAGAAAGTGCTAATTTTGTTCCCTATTTCCTTTAATTTTAAAGTTTTTCTGGTATTAAAACTACCAAAACCCTACCGGAGCGAAGCCGGGCACCCTAGCTAGTTTGATATATTTCTCTATATGTATATATTATCACCAATTATAATATTCTCCCACTGCGTAATTCTGCCTATTTTTTGCATGTCCCAATTATTTAGATAATTAAGATCCACGGACCTAAACGGACCACTCAACAAACCCATATTAATTTAATTAGACAAGGGACATCGCTAAATTGTTAGCAGTTAGCGTGGTTGATTTTGATTGAAAAATAATAAACACCAAAATTGGTCGCAAATAGCGTGGTTGATTGTTTTTTTTTTTGAAAAATTATTGCTATCGCAAAATTGGTAGCGAGCACGGTTTTGATTTTGTTTGAAAAATCGAGTATAATAAAAAAAAAAATAGTGAGCTTAATCGCGTGTAATTATTAATTAATTGGTGAAATATTGGGGCTTAACTACTTGTATTAAATATTAAGGGCAGTTTTAATTGGTTTAAAATATGTATTGTAATTATTAGGACGATTTTATTGTAATAATTAGAATAATTATTGTAGAGATTATATTAAAAATAAAATGGCGGACGAATCCAATAAAATTGTAAGTAGTGAAACTATTATGGAATATTTAGTTAAAGTTATAGAATTTATTATTGAAGAATTAGATAATTTAGAAAATAAAATGGCCGGGCAGCTTAATGAATTTATTATAAGAACTAATAAACTTAATGAAAGCGCGGAAAATTTTGATTTAATATTAAGAGATATCGTTAAAAATCCAATAGTAGTGGGGAATAAAAATATTAAGAGTAATTATAAGAAAGGAGAGAAAAAGTAATAATTATGTCCTTCTAAGTACTTTAGAATTTTTAAACGCGATGGAAATAAATATGGATGATTTAGAAAATTTAATTGAGATAAATCGGATGGAAATAATTGAAATAAATAACGCGCGATTAACTTTTATGGAGATTGCCCCAGAAAATAATGAAAATTTAAATATTAGCCCAATTGAAGAAATTGAAATGTTAGAGGTACAGAAGAGCGGCTGATGGGAGGAGCCTATTTTTAAAGGTCGAGCAGTGAGCGGAGCTTAGCTATCACTCCCTTTCGGAGGGGAAATTCTCTTCAGCTGATGCCCCCACCACCTTATCACTATTTCCCCTTCTTTTTAAAAACAGCGCGTCTTACTTGAGCCTTCAAGCCATCTTACCAATTCTCCAATTGACACATCGATTTTTCAGTTGCTACTTTTAAGTCGATATAGTTCTCCGACTTTTGAAATCATCGCCCTCGGCTTTTATACCATTTTTAGAAGTATCAGTAATTCCGAAATCGATTGAAAGTTTTTAATAACCTAAAAACTTAGAAAAATTAAGACTTATTTACTTCATATACTACGGGATTTTCTCTAATTCAAATTCAAAGAGTTACATTTCAACTTTCATAAATACAAGTTATATTACAAACACGCATTTAACAAATCAATGAATTCTTATTCATTGTTTGTTTTTTTGTTGGGACTTCAAGGCTTCTACTGAAGCCCTATACTGCCCATACTATCACCCATGGCACTGGGTGATACTTCTCCTACGAAAGAAAAGCACCACCCAGGGCGGGACTCGAACCCGCAGCTCCGGCATGTGAGTACGGCACTTTACCGCACAGCCACACCGGGCCCCAATTCTTATTCATAATAAAATATTAGCCTGTAATTTTATTCAATTCAACTTTTATTATTATAAATTTAAACTATCATCATTTAATTATACTATACAGTAATAAAGTAGATTATTAAGTAAAGTCCCCTTTTGTTCTCTATCTTCATAAGTGATTTGGAACACTTCTTGCATTGAATGGTATCACCAATATACCTACTTTATGTTATTGGCAAACATAAAGATTTATTATTGCTCAGGTCTGTGGACGACCTTGCAATTATAGCTGATTCAATTACTGAAGCACAACAAAATCAATATCCTTGCGCAATATTGACAAAATAATAAACTGGTTATTAATACATAAAAGACTAAACTCATGAGAATTCTGAAAGGTAGGCCTAGAATATGCAAGTTGCTTGTGTATGAGAACCAGATAATAGAAACAGTTAAAGAATATTTGTATCTTAGAGTCCCCTTCAGTAACGCTGGACTTTTTCCTCTTCCAGCTCAGACTTCATCATTTGAAGGTAAAACAGTAATAGAGTTGGTAATAAATATTTGCGCAAGGTCTAAAATGCCATCTTTGGAGCCCCGAATGAGATTAAATGAAGTAATAAAAATCAGAATCTTACTGCATAGGTGCTGTATCTTTATGGGCATTAAGATATGTTGATCTCCTAGAAAATACCAACCAAAGTTTTTACAAAAGAATAATGCAATCTGCAATACCACTCTTAATGATAAGACCAGATTAGTAACTGAATCTCAGGATATTGCACTCAAATAACAAAATTTAACCTTGGCTGGGTAAATTTCTTTCTTTAAATTTCTTGAAAGTAATCTTGATAGAAATCCCAAAATATTATTTTTAAAACTTTTACAATTCATGCTGACAATCCAAATTTCACTAAGTATAACTGTTCACTCAGGTTGTATCATCACTTGATAGTATTGGTAGATAAAATGATTCAATACTAGCTGACTCAATCTTCTTAAGGCAAAATACCTCCACTATCATTGCCAATCACTCGTGAAAAGTAATGACACATTTTTTATTTCATTATCTGCCCCTCAGAGCTCGATCCCGTCCTTAGTGTCAATTACTAAATTATATTCAAATAAATGCATCATTTCTAAACTTTCTATTTGACTTTCAGATATTTTAGAACACTCTCATTTATGTTTTTTTTGTAGTTTCAAATGTCAAATATGTGCAACTGACAATTTAACATCATTGAGACTGGAATCTAACTCAGATTATGCAGTACATGGTACAGTACCAAATTCTCATCTACATGATGAAGCACATCCATTGAGAATATATTCAGAAACAGAAGAGAAATTATAGTGGGATCTCTTAACAAGCAGTAACACACACACTTCACAATTAGGTTTTTAAAATCAAGTCGTACAGTGTCTGTACTGCTGTATAAATAAGTAATTAGATTATTCCAAATTAGTTTTAGGTAAATTTCAAATATAATGTGTACTAATAAGGGCTGCAAATGGACTTAGACCATTTACAAAATAAGCCAAATCTTCAACCACTTCCAAATATTCAATTACTGCTAAATGCTTGTTAAGAGATCCCACTATAATTTCTCTTCTGTTTCTGAATAAGAAAAGTAACAAATTGTATTATCATGAAAATGGATACTTCCCATGTACCTGTCAGGAAATGATATGACACTAGGATGAGGTATAATGTCATTTATTTGACTTATATGGTTGTAACAGGTAGCTTTTTAAACATAACATCATCATCTACTCATGTCTTCATTTATTATCCACACATATAGAAATAAAGAGGATATTCTCAATGGATGTGTTTCATCATGTAGATGAGAATTTGGTACAGGTACTGTGCCATGTACTGCATAATCTGAGTTAGATCCCAGTCTCAATGATGTTAAAATATCAGTTGCACATATTTGACATTTGAAACTATAAAAAAAAAAAAAAAAAAAAAATACATGAAGAGTGTTCTAAAATATCTGAAAGTCGAATAGAAAGTTTAGAAATGATGCGTTTATTTGAATATAATTTAGTAATTGACACTAAGGACGGTATCGAGGTCTGAGGGGCAGATAATGAAATAAAAAATGTGTGGCTTGTCACATCACTAAAGTCCCATACCATTTTTGGAATAAAAAAAATGAAATTATTTTTTCAAACATCTTTTATCCTTAGGCAAAACCACCCCGAACTACGTTATCCGCATAGCAACAAGATCAATGCCAGTAGGAGTATGCCTAATAAAAAATACTCTAAACTGGCTACTAAAATTGCACAATATGGTTTATTCCCGGTTACCAAAAATACTTTATACTTTATGGAGAATAGCTAAGATCAAGTAATTTATATTTAATCAAACTCACAATATTCGGCATAACTTTGCCTGAATATTGCCTGCTATGATGCCCAATGTATAATCCGGTCTGCCAATATTACTTGCCACAGTGTAATGATGTTGTGAACTTACTATCATCGCCCGACAGAATCATAAATTTATATTGTTATGTTAAACAAGCACTCAAATAAGATCATTTATCTTAAATAAATTACTTCAGCAATAATATAAATTTATATCACCAATAAAAAAATTGGAACTAATTAATTCAATAACAACATTAATTACAATGAGAATTAATAGTTAAGTACTCATATAGTTTATTTACGCTTCATTTTATAATATACAGCACCATTTTAAACTATATTTTTCTTTATTATTCTTTTATGTATTTTCATTATGAGTTTTGTATACTTATATTATTTTGTGTTAAATAGTATTTTAAATTGTAATCTCATGCATAGTATGTTGCTGTCAACTCATTGTTATTAGGCATAAACCTTAAAAACAATAAATAAATCTATTTATCTATCTATCTATCTATACAGAAAAAATATTATTGGTACAAGTTATGATGGTTCTGCGCCTTCATACATAGATATCTCACCAGAAAAAAATTAAATAAAAAATCTTATCTATCTATTTGGTATCAGGAACCAAAAGATAAATGCCAGTTTTTATTAATAGGATTAGGACAGTTTAAAATGTAGTTTAAAAAAGAAATGCAAAATAATCACTTGTAAGGCTTTTAGTTAATTCTAAAGAAGAATGAATGTCAGTCGGTTATTACTTTAAAATTCTAAAATGATGATAAATTCACTGATTATATCTTATCCTATGCATCATGAAGAAACTAGAATCTTTGTTACCAAAACCTAATTCTGTACTATATTTATGTCACAGCATAATATTTACTTGAACATCTTTCATGTTTTCATGTAGCTCATCGGTCACTATCAGTTACAAAAACTGGGGAGGGACTAAAGGTATACAATCTTTTGCATGCCAAAATAAATAATTAACCCCCCAATTCCAATATTGCTTTTCAATTGAAACTTTGGTTTCAACTTGATTTCCTGCATGCTAAGCATAAAAATTTATTTTTTAAAAGGTTATTTCATAATAATAGTTAATTTTAGCTTTGTTACAGCCCTGCACCCTGTGGGGCTAATGCACCCCTTAGTGCATTAGGTAAGGGAGCAACACTTTACCTAAGGCTTTAGGTTCAATTTTTTTTTTTTTTTTTTTATTCAATTACAATAAAAAGTTCTTTAAAAACACAAAAAAATATCTAAATAACTTAATATAATAATAACAATAAAAATTTTAAATAAAAAAACATAAAACATCACTTTATATTTTTTTCTTTTTAACAATATTTTCTTACTTCGGCAAATTTGTAATTTTGGAGGTAAATTGTGGTTTTCACCAAAGTGAAGATGTTTTTAGATCTCAAAAGATCCGTTAGGTCTCATGTTTTGAGCCACCTGTTTATTGCAGGTATCTCTCTGCTGCTGCATATGTATATAATAGAATTATTTCAGGTAGTCAATATTTATGCTAGAATTCAAAAGGGAAATGAAATCATGCAACAGAACCCTAAAAATGATAAAAGAAGTGACATTCTCAAGAGTTAGCTAAGGTAAAGTACTAAGGTTGACTAAGATCCTTGTCCTAGTGCACCCTACCGGGTTATTATTTGGCACTGTTACTTTGTTTATGTTTGAGATAAATATTTTATGTTTTCCTTAATTTTTTTTATCTGTTTAGATCTATTAACTATTTTAATAATAACAGATAACAAAACAAAGTGAATATGTACATTTCATTTCACTGAACAAAGTGACTGAAAATCAATAGGCTGCTCTGATGACAATTGAAAACTTGAAGGTGACAAATTTTGGAAAGTTATTAACCAATCTTCAAAACAGTCAATTGGCTTGTACAGGCTGACATGTTCTATGGCTATTGAAGGTTGTTTTTATAGTTTTAAAGTTATAAGGTAAAGGAATTGGCCAAATTAAAGTAAAACAGAAGAAGTGCATAAAATAATACATTAATATATATATCATTCCTTAACTCTGTATACTTACTATATAAATCCCTTAGGCTCCATGATAGTTGGCGAAAAATATTTAATTAAATTATACTTTCATATCTTAATTTTGATATGTTGACAAATATATATATATATATATATATATATATATATATATATATATATATATATATATATATATGTGTTATTTGATCATTACTTTTTATTGCAGCTTATGTTTTTATCTGATTTCTTACATATGTATCACAGTGACTGAAAATCAACAGGCTGCTCTGATGACACTTGAAAAAATGAAGTTGACAATTTTGGAAAGTTATTATCCATCTCTAGATCAGTCTATTGGCTTGTTCAGGCTGTGACATGTTCTATGGCTATTGAAGGGTGTTTTTATAGCTTTAAAGTATTAAAGTATAGGTAAAAGAATTGGCCAAATTAAAGTAAAACCCCCTGGAGGGTGCATTAGGAACTGAAGAGTTAAGAATGGATTTAAATTTCTGAGAGCCACGAAATCTGATTGCTTATGTTGTCTGATTCTCATATTTTTGATCAGTGATTGAATGATTTAACCTGATAAAACCTTATGTATATATGTAATCGTAAGTTCATTTAAATAGCCGTATTAAATAGAAATATGTAATTTGAGAAATAATAAAAAAATTAAGCATGAATTTCATTTCTCAAAAATTTAAAACCTGCTCCCATTTGAATAAACTATTTGAAAGGTTTTAAGAAGCTTGTGCCCTAGAGGTATCCCTATGACTATGTTAATACTTTCATTATTATTATTATTCCTCCTACCTCGTTTTTATTAGGGAAAAAGAGAAAAAGTATATACTTATCTAAAATTAAAATAACTTTTAGAAACTTCTCAGTACACATTTCGGGGCCCTCAGAAATTTAAACACATTCTTAACTCTTCAGTTCCTAATGCACCCTCCAGGGTGCACTTCTTCTGTTTTACTTTAATTTGGCCAATTTCTTTAGCTTATAACTTTAAAGCTATAAAAACACCCTATAATAGCCATAGAACATGTCACAGCCTATACAAGCCAATTGACTGTTCTGGAGGTTGGTTAATAACTTTCCATAATTTGTCACCTCCAAGTTTTCAAGTGTCATCAGAGCAGCCTGTTGATTTTCAGTCACTGTGTTCAGTCAAATGAAATGAACATACTCACTTTATTTTGTTATCTGTTATTATTAAAATAGTTAATAGTTCTAAAAAGATTTAAAAAAATTGAGGAAGACATAAAATATTTGGCTCAAACATAAATCAAGTAACAGTGCCAAATAATAACCTGTTAGGGTGCACTAGGACAAGGATCTTAGTCAACCTTAGTACTTTACCTTAGCTAACTCTTGAGAATGTCACTTCTTTTATCATTTTTAGGGTTCTGTTGCATGATTTCATTTTCCTTTTGAATTCTAGCATAAATATTGACTACCTGAAATAATTATATTATATATATATGCAGCAGAGAGATACCTGCAATAAACAGGTGGCTCAAGCATGAGACCTGACGGATGTTTTGAGATCTAAAAACATCTTCACTTATGTGAAAACCACAATTTACCTCCAAAATTACAAATTTGCTGAAGTAAGAAAATATTGTTAAAAAGAAAAAAAATCTGGTGCGTGCTTGCAACACACAACTTTCACTTACCAACTTACTTAGATTAGAAATTAATGCGTTTTGTTAATTGCCACTTCTGAATTGAACAGAACGGCTTAAATTATGAACAATGGTCTGTCATTAAAGGCGTCCTCCGCATGAGTGGGCTCGACGAGTTTTATAAGTTGACTGAATATTTTTCTTTTTTTCTCCTCTATATGTTTTCTTTATTTTTATCATATCTCATATTTAGCCATTTCTTATTTTTAGGCAGAACGAGAGATAGTTAATTACTCCATATAAACAAAAACAAAGGTACTTTATAGGAAAACAAAAAATGCCCCTTCCCCATTTAAGCCCCCTCAGAACATTTTAATAATGATAAAACTTACCTGATATTAAAGAACAACTAATTTTCATTAAACATGACGAATTTGATAAAAATAGTTAAAGCCGTTTTTGAGATAATCGATAAAAAAGGTAAAAATTGAAAAAAAATTATGAAATAAAGTGCCACATCCGTTTGACTAATTTCGATGAAATATTGGCTGTCACATCTTTGACATATACATACATCAAATACCCAGTTTGATCAAAATTGTTAAAACCGTTTTAGAGTAAATAAAAAAACATGTGAAAATGATACAAAACTTATTAAGTAAAGTCCCCCCTCCCGTAGATCAATTTTGAAGAAATTTTTACAGTCATATCTCGGGCATATAAATACATCAAATACTAAGTTTGGTCAAAATCGTTAAAACCGTTTTTGAGTAAATAAAAAAAACATGTGAAAATGATACAAAATTTATTAAGTAAAGTCCCCCCTCCGGTTGATCAATTTTGATGAAATTTTTACAGTCATATTTCGGGCATATAAATAGATCAAATACTCAGTTTAATCAAAATCGTTAGAGCCGTTTTTGAGAAAATCGAAAAAACTTAAAAAATTATTAAATAAAGTACCCCCTCCCTTTGAGCAAATTTGATGAAATTTTTGCTGTCACATCGCGGGCATATACGTACTCTAAATACCCAATTTCAGGTTCGCACGGTTTATAGTTTTTGAGCTAGTCTGTTCACACACACACACACACACACACACACACACACACACACACACACACACACACACACACACACACACACACACACACACACACACACACACACACACACACACACACACACACACACACACACACCACACACACACCACACACACACACACACACACACACACACACAACACCACACACACACACACACACACACACACACACACACACACACACACACACACACACACACACAGAGACCATTTCGCGGGACTTGTTTATTTTGACTCAGGGGACCCCAAAACGTGTATTTCCGTTGAAAACCGGAAGTTGAAAATTTTCACGATCGCAATACTTCCACTTACTATATATTTCATATATAGGTAAGTGAAAGTAAAAATATACAGTGACTTTTTATGTTTTTTATTTACAATTGTTATTATTATATTAAGGTATTTAGATTTTTTTTGTGTGTATTTAAAGAACTTTTTATTGTAATTGAATAAAAAAAAATTTGAACCTAAAGTGTTCTGTATTTTTGTAGTGCCTTAGGTAAAGTGTTGCTCCCTTACCTAATGCACTAATGGGTGCATTAGCCCCAAAGGGTGCAGAGCTGTAACAAAGCTAAAATTAACTATTATTATGAAACAACTTTTTTAAAAATAAATTTTGATGCCTAGCATGCAGGAACTCAAGTTGAAAACAAAGTTTCAATTGAGAAAGCAATATTGGAATTGGGGGGTTAATTTTTTGTTTTGGCATGCAAAAGATTAATATGGTTTCCACCATTAAAATAATGCTGTATCTGAGAGACCTGATTTCAATGTAAAATTTTCTAAATTTCTCAATGACAATACTTCAGCAAAGTTAAAAAGTAAATAAAGTTTTTTTTTTTCATCATGCAATGTGGTTGTATAAAACTATGTATACCTTTAGTACCTCCCCAGTTTTTGTAAGTGATAGTGACCGATGAGCTGAAAGATGTTATTCAAGTAAATATTATGCAGGGACATAAATATAGTACAGAATTAGGTTGTGGTAACAAAGATTCTAGTTTCTTCATGATGCATAGGATAAGATATAATCAGTGAATTTATCATCGTTTTAGAATTTGAAAGTAATAACCGACATTCATTCATTCTACTTTAGAATTAACTAAAAGCCTTACAAATGATTATTTTGCAATTCTTTTTTAAACTACATTTTAAACTGTCCTAATCCTATTAATAAAAACTTATATTTATCTATTCGGTTCCTGACACCAAATAGATAGATAAGAGTTTTTATTTAATTTTTTCCTAGTGAGATATCTATGTTTGAAGATGTTGAATCATGTTAATGGTTATAATATACTGCCATTTGGGCAAACAGACTTAAGTCATGGAATATGAAGCTTAAACGATTTACTAAGTTTAAAAAATCATTATAACTTCGGTATGATTGCAATTTTTTATTCCTGAATAATAAATGAAACTATTATTTCATTAGAGACTGGTCTGTAATAAAAAGAATATGGTAGTAAATTATGAATTTTAAGAAGAGGAGACAAAACACCAATCGATTAACATTAAAAAAATGTCTGTATATTGTTATAAGTTTTTTGTCGTAATTTCAATTAATGAGGAAGGTTCCAAATCAGTAAATAAAATTAGCAGATAGTTTTAAAATATTTTTTAAATTTATTTAGTCTAGCTAGAAATTTTGACTATGTTACTTGAGGAGTTTGTATTAATGTGTGTAATTCAATAAACTTTGTTGCAAAAAAAAAAATATTTTAAAATCTTCAATTTCAATACGTTCTTTAAAAGATGTTTATAAATTATCATCCTTTAACTGTTACATATGCTTAAATAATTGGAATAAGATTAAATGAATATCATGCACAATATTTATATTTGTCACAAACACCTAAACAAAGTTAGAAGTTCTGCAATGACAATGTATGTCATATAATCAAAAGAGATAATAGTTACAGAATAGGAAGTGTGAATTTTGAAAAACTAAGACCATTTATGTGCAAGAAGCATGGTATTTCCTTCAAACATGAAAAACAAATTTGTAACACCACTTAAAATGTGTGATGTTGATTAAAAGTAAGAGTGTTAAAACAAAATAGGTATAAACGTTTTTGTAACAGCCAGTAAAAATAAAGTAACAGATAACAGTAAATATTGAAATATTAAATAGAGAAATAGAATAAATAATAATTATAACTATGAGACAAATAATGAGATATCAAGTAGTAAATAGAGAAATACAATAAATAGTAATTAAAAAGATGGAAAAAATAAAGAGGTAAAGAGATAAACCAGACAATAAAAAAAAAGAAAAGTTAAGTTCAGCTATTTTACTTATAATAACAAATATAACTCTGTAAATCAGCTTAAGATCGGTAAAATGATATAATGACGCTTAATTCTAAACAGGAAACTTCGAAAATATAATAAATAACTTATAATGTATTAAATGTATGTAACTTATAAGGTATTAGTATCGAAAGTAGCACGGTCGATCTTTATTGTCGATAAAGAGAGGTGGCGATTACATGACGTCACAGTCGACTACTGATGGGAAATGGCGGGAAAAATAATTGGGACAGAACAGCGAGCTGGAGCCTTATCAACGAAGGGGGGAAGGTGGTGGGGACGGTAGTTCGGCAAGGCGCCGAGCGATCGCTGCGCCTTAGGCCACGCCCCGAAGCAGGGCCGCCCGTCAGCCGCACTTCGGTACCTGTACCATTGAAATTAATAGTGAACAGGCCTGCCAACCTTTATGTTTGTTAGATAATAATTCCGCCAGTATTTCTCCGAATGATAAGTATAATGCCGATCTTTGCCCTAATCCTGAATACCAAGTTATAACTAACAGGATTATTTTGTTTTCTTCGAAGGATAAACAAAAGCAATGTCTTGGAATCAAATTTAATTTCTCAAACAAAAGTAAGAATCGTCGTAAATATAATAAATTTAACCTTCGATATAATCTTCGAAATAAAAATCGGAATTATAAAAAATATTTTAAAGTTAACAATGATGATAGTAATCACAATAAAAATTATTTGGTACCAATACTGAAGTGCGGCTGATGGGGCAGCCCTGCTTCGGGGCGTGGCTATCACTCCCTTTCGGAGGGGAAATTCTCGTCAGTTGATGCCCCCACCACCTTATCACTATTTCCCCTCCTTTTTAAAACAGCGCGTCTTGCTTGAGTGTTCACGTAATTTTTACGTCACAAGCCATCTTACCAATTCTCCAATTGACACATCGATTTTTCAGTTGCTACTTTTAAGTCGATATACTTCTCCGACTTTTGAAATAACGGCCTTTTAGGAGTCCATATTGTTCTCCGACTTTTGAAATCATCGCCCTCGGCTTTCATACCATTTTTAGAATTATCAGTAATTCCGAAATCGATTGAAAGTTTTTAATAAAATTAAGACTTATTTACTTGATATACTACGGGATTTTCTCTAATTCAAATTCAAAGAGTTACATATCAACTTTCTTAAATACAAGCTTCATTACATTATTGATGGAACATGCATTTAACAAATCAATGAATTCTTATTCAAAATAATATAATGGCCTGTAATTTTATTCTTTCCAACTTCTATTATTATAAATTTAAACTATCATCATTTAATTATACTATACAGTAATAAAATAGATTATTAAGCTAAGTCCCTTTTTCTTCCCTATCTTCATAAGTGATTTGGAACACTTCTTGCATTGAATGGTATCACCAATATACCTACTTTATGTTATTGGCAAACATAAATGTTTTTTATTGCTCATGTCTATGGATGACCTTGCAATTATAGCTCATTCAATAACTGCCACACAACAAAATCAATACCCTTGCGCAATATTGACAAAATAATAAACTGGTTATTAATACATAAAAGACTAAACCCATGAGAATTCTGAAAGGTAGGCCTACAATATGCAAGTTGCTTGTGTATGACAACCAGATAATAGAAACAGTTAAAGAATATTTGTATCTTAGAGTCCCCTTCAGTAACGCTGGACTTTTTCCTCTTCCAGCTCAGACTTCATCATTTGAAGGTAAAACAGTAATAGAGTTGGTAATAAATATTTGCGCAAGGTCTAAAATGCCATCTTTGGAGCCCCGAATGAGATTAAATGAAGTAATAAAAATCAGAATCTTACTGCATAGGTGCTGTATCTTTAGGGGCATTAAGATATGTTGATCTCCTTAAAAATACCAACCAAAGTTTCTACAAAAGAATAATGCAATCTGCAATACCACTCCAATGATAAGACCAGATTAGTAACTGTATCTCGAAGTATTCTTGATAGAAATCCCAAAATATTATTTTTAAAATTCATGCTGACAATCCAAATTTCACAAAGTATAACTGTTTACTCAGGTTGTATCATCACTTGATAGTATTGGTAGATAAAATGATTCAATACTAGCTGACTCAATCTTCTTAAGGCAAAATACCTCCACTATCATTGTCAATCACTCGTGAAAAGTAATGACACATTTTTTATTTCATTATCTGCCCCTCAGAGCTCGATCCCGTCCTTAGTGTCAATTACTAAATTATATTCAAATAAATGCATCATTTCTAAACTTTCTATTTGACTTTCAGATATTTTAGAACACTCTCATTTATGTTTTTTTTTTTTGTAGTTTCAAATGTCAAATATGTGCAACTGACAATTTAACATCATTGAGACTGAAATCTAACTCAGATTATGCAGTACATGGTACAGTACCAAATTCTCATCTACATGATGAAGCACATCCATTGAGAATATATTCAGAAACAGAAGGGAAATTATAGTGGGATCTCTTAACAAGCAGTAACACACACACTTCACAATTAAGTTTTTAAAATCAAGTCGTACAGTGTCTGTACTGCTATATAAATAAGTAATTAGATTATTCCAAATTAGTTTTAGGTAAATTTCAAATATAATGTGTACTAATAAGGGCTACAAATGGACTTAGACCATTTACAAAATAAGCCAAATCTTCAACCACTTCCAAATATTCAATTACTGCTAAATGCTTGTTAAGAGATCCCACTATAATTTCTCTTCTGTTTCTGAATAAGAAAAGTAACAAATTGTATTATCATGAAAATGGATACTTCCCATGTACCTGTCAGGAAATGATATGACACTAGGATGAGGTATAATATCATTTATTTGACTTTTGTGGTTGTAACAGGTAGCTTTTTAAACATAACATCATCATCTACTCATGTCTTCATTTATTATCCACACATATAGAAATAAAGAGGATATTCTCAATGGATTTGTTCCATCATGTAGATGAGAATTTGGTACAGGTACTGTACCACGTACTGCATAATCTGAGTTAGATTCCAGTCTCAATGATGTTAAATTGCAGTATCAGTTGCACATATTTGACATTTAAATCTATAAAAAAAAAAAAACATTAATGAAGAGTGTTCTAAAATATCTGAAAGTCAAATAAAAAGTTTAGAAATGATGCATTTATTTGAATATAATTTAGTAATTACACTAAGGATGGGATCGAGCTCTGAGGGGCAGATAATGAAATAAAAAATGTGTGGCTTCTTACATCACTCAAAGTCCCATAGCATTTTCGGAATAAAAAAAATGAAATAATTTTTTCAAATATCTTTTATCCCTAGGCAAAACCACCCCGAACTACATTATCCACATAGCAACAAGATCAATGCATGTAGGAGTATACATAATAAAAAATACTCTAAACTGGCTACTAAAATTGCACAATATGGTTTATTCCCAGTTACCGAAAATTTAAAATTTTCTATTAACTAAACTTTATTCTGCAACAAAGTTTATTGAAACACGATTTCATTACATACATTAATAACAAACTCCTCAACATTATTTACTTTTTAATTTGGCTGAAGTATTCTCATTGAGTTGTTCATTCAAAGCACTACAAAAATACAGAACACTTTAGGTTCAATTTTTTTTTTTTTTATTCAATTACAATAAAAAGTTCTTTAAAAACACACACAAAAAAATATAAATAACCTTAATATAGTAATAACAATAAATTTGTAAATATAAAACATAAAACATCACTGTATAGTTTTTTCTTTTCAACAATATTTTCTTACTCCGGCAAATTTGTAATTTTGGAAGTAAATTGTGGATTTCACATAAGTGAAGATGTTTTTAGAGCTCAAAACATCCGACAGGTCTCATGCTTTGAGTCACCTGTTTATTACAGGTATCTTTTTGCTGCATATATATATATATATATATATATATATATATATATATATATACATATATATATATATATATATATATATATATAATAGAATTATTTCAGGTAGTCAATATTTATGCTAGAATTCAAAAGGGAAATGAAATCATGCAACAGAACCCTAACAATGATAAAAGAAGTGACATTCTCAAGAGTTAGCTCCAATGGTAAAAGGTCAAAGTACTAAGGTTGACTAAGATCCTTGTCCTAGTGCACCCTACCGGGTTATTATTTGGCACTGTTACTTGGTTTATTTTTGAGACAAATATTTTGGTTTCCTCAATTTTTTTTATCTGTTTAGAACTATCAACTATTTTAATAATAACAGATAACAAAACAAAGTGAGTATGTACATTTCATTTGACTGAAAATCAACAGGCTGCTCTGATGACACTTGAAAAAATGAAGGTGACAATTTTGGAAAGTTATTATCCATCTCTAGAGCAGTCTATTGGCTTGTAAAGGCTGTGGCATGTTCTATGGCTATTGAAGGGTGTTTTTATAGCTTTAAAGTATTAAAGTATAGGTAAAGGAATTGGCCAAATTAAAGTAAAACCCCCTGAAGGGTGCATTAGGAACTGAAGAGTTAAGAATGTATTTAAATTTCTGAGGGTCCCGAAATGTGTACTGAGAAGTTTCTAAAAGTTATTTTAATGTTAGATAAGTTTATCTAAAATTAAAATAACTTTTTCTCTTTTTCACCAATAAAAACGAGGTATGAGGAAAAATAATAATAATGAAAGTATTAACTCAGTCAAAGAACTATAGGGATACCCCTATGGCACAAGCTTCTTTAAACTTTTCAAAGAGTTTATTCGAATGGGAGCAGGTTTTAAATTTTTTAGAAATGAAATTCATGCTTAATTTATTTTTTATTATTTTTCAAATTACATATTTCTATTTAAATTTTACATATGGGTTCTATTTAAATGAACTTATGATTACATATATACATTGCATTTTAGGTATTACATAAGGTTTTATCAGGTTAAATCATTCAATCACTGATCAAAAATATGAGAATCAGACAACGTAAGCAATCAGATTTCGTGGCTCTCAGAAATTTAAATCCATTCTTAACTCTTCAGTTCCTAATGCACCCTCCAGGGGGTTTTACTTTAATTTGGCCAATTCTTTTACCTATACTTTAATACTTTAAAGCTATAAAAACACCCTTCAATAGCCATAGAACATGTCACAGCCTGAACAAGCCAATAGACTGTTCTAGAGATGGATAATAACTTTCCAAAATTGTCAACTTCATTTTTTCAAGTGTCATCAGAGCAGCCTGTTGATTTTCAGTCACTGTGATCATTTGAGTTTCAGTCAAATGAAATGTACATACTCACTTTGTTTTGTTATCTGTTATTATTAAAATAGTTAATACTCGTAGTTCTAAAACAGATAAAAAAAATTGAGGAAACCAAAATATTTGTCTCAAACATAAACAAAGTAACAGTGCCAAATAATAACCTGGTAGGGTGCACTAGGACAAGGATCTTAGTCAACCTTAGTACTTTGACCTTTTACCATTGTAGCTAACTCTTGAGAATGTCACTTCTTTTATCATTTTTAGGGTTCTGTTGCATGATTTCATTTTCCTTTTGAATTCTAGCATAAATATTGACTACCTGAAATAATTATATTATATACATATGCAGCAGCAGAGAGATACCTGTAATAAACAGGTGACTCAAAGCATGAGACCTGAAGGAATGTTTTGAGATCTAAAAACATCTTCACTTATGCGAAATCCACAATTTACTTCCAAAATTACAAATTTGCCGGAGTAAGAAAATATTGTTAAAAAGAAAAAACTATACAGTGACGTTTTATGTTTTTTATTTACAATTTTTATTGTTATTATTCTATTAAGGTTATTTAGATTTTTTTTGTGTGTTTTTAAAGAACTTTTTATTGTAATTGAATAAAAAAAAAAATTGAACCTAAAGTGTTCTGTATTTTTGTAGAGCCTTGAATGAACAACTCAATGACAATACTTTAGCCAAATTAAAAAGTAAATAAAGTTGAGGAGTTTGTTATTAATGTATGTAATGAAATCGTGTTTCAATAAACTTTGTTGCAAACAAAAAATTATTTTAAAATCTTCAGTTTCAATGTGTTCTATAAAAGGTTTTTATAAATTATCATCATTTAACTGTTACATATGCTTAAATAATTGGAATAAGATATAATGAATACCATGCACAATACTTTTATTTGTCACAAAGTGTCATTATCTCATTAAAGCACAATCACCTAAACAAAGTTTGAAGTAAAAGTAAAGTAACCGATAACAGTAAATATTGAAATATTAAATAGAGAAATCGAATAAATAATAATTATAACTATGAGACAAATAATGAAAACTCAAGTACAGAAATAGAATAAATAATAATTATAACTATGAGACAAATAATGAGATATGAAGTAGTAAATAGAGAAATACAATAAATAGTAATTAAAAAGATGGAAAAAATAAAGAGGTAAAGTGATAAACCATATAATAAAAAAAGAAAAGTTAATTTGAGCTGTTTTACTTATAAGAACAAATATAACTCTGTAAATCAGCTTAAGATCGGTAAAATGAAATTATGACGCTTAATTCTCAGCAGGAAAGTTTGAAAATATGTAAATTATATAATAAATCGAAAGTATGAATAAAGATATTTAATTTCAAACTTATAGGTATTAGTATCGAAAGTAGCACGGTTGATCTTTATTGTCGATATAGAGAGCTGACGATTACATGACGTCACAGTCGACTACTGAAGGGAAATGGCGGGAAAAATAACTCGGACAGATCAGCGAGCTGGAGCCTTATCAACGAAGGGGGGAAGGTGGTGGGGACGGCAGTTCGGCAAGGAGCCGAGTGATCGCTGCGCCTTAGGCCACGCCCCGAAGCAGGGCTGCCCCATCAGCCGCACTTCAGTAGTGGTACCAATTATTGGAATGAAAAATACAAATCTTTATTAGGTTCAGATAGGAACGGCGGCAAAGTGTTAGTTAATTAATAAATGAAAATGGGCGGAAGTTAAACATATAAAAAGACCGCTCGTGTTTTAAGGTGTTAAACAATTGAATTAATGAAAGTAAGGTTAATTGTCTATTGTAATAAAATGTAAGATGAGTAATTTGTTTAATTGTGAATAAAATATTGATATTAATAATTATCGATGGCCATAATTAATAATAGAAGTTGATTATAATAATAATGTTAATATTGGTGAAATTAATGAAATTGATATTGGTCAAAGGGTTTAGTAAAATTTTTTATTGAATTAACGACGAATAAAATAAAATTTTGAAAAATAATTTTTTTAAATATTAAAGGGGCCTAAAATTTAACAAATTTTAAAGTGTGCATCTATAAACGCCGAGTAATGGTTGTATAAAATGAATATACTTTTAAAGGCAGCATAAGATCTATGCTATTTTTTATTGCGATGTACGAGGAATATTTTTGGAAAAATTGTTTTGATATATTTTTATAATAAAATGAATGGCCGATAAAAAAAATAGATTGTCCTTATATTGTTGAAACAATAATAATTTGATGCCTTTAAAAAATTGAGTCAATATAATTTGAATGATATTAATTGATAGTAAGATGGCTAATAATAATTGTAAACTGCTTCAGTATATTCAACGAATTAATTGATGGGTAACAATATTAAAAAATTATCTTCGCCCATTTTAAATGACAATTTGATAGCAAATCAAATTGATTGTGACATATATACATATATATGGTGTTGATATAAAAAAAAAAAATTTTTTTGAGGGCCTATCCTTTGAATCCAGGTGTCCTTTCCTAAGGCAGCATATTGTTTTAAGTAAAATTAAAATGTATTGTAAAAAGCTCAGTTGCAAATATTAATTGTTATCTATTAAGAAGTTTTGACCTTGAAGGCCAGAGAGAGAGCTATACTGGAAACTTGAATTTTGCTCTAATATTACTATTATTGGAAAAATTGAATGATGCACAGAGATAAGTTTGAATTTTACTATTTTGTAGAAATAATAATTGTGATTATGGCCTTTATAAATTTTAGTTGAAGATTTAATAATGAATGTACCTAATGTAAATTGAGTCTATTGATATTCTGTATATGGAAATGTATTGTAATTAATAATTTTTTTTTAGAAAATTGAAAATCATTCAAGATGTATATATTTTTATGACTTGGAAATTAATATTGATTTGTGAATTCTAGATTTGAATGGGAATTCTGAATTTGTAATTTTATTTAAGAAGATCATTACAACAAGAAGATTTGGTTTTCATTTTTTATGCACAGAGAAGTATTTTTTAAATTTTTCTTTTTCAGGAATTTTGATATTTTTTATTTTTTGAATGAATGATTTTTGTTGTATGAAAGGAAGTTTTATGTTTGTAAATCTATATGTTTAATTTACATGTTGTGTTGTAATTTTGTTGATTATATAATGCGCAACTGAGCATATTTAAATGGCCAAGTGTACTTCGAAAAACAATATATGATATAAAGGTATTTGAATAAATACATTTATTGGAATATGAAATTGATGAATAATAAGATGGTATAAAGTATATTGGTATATATTGATAAGTATAATGGTATCATTATTATTGATGAAGGTTATTTTGAATATTAATTATGATGTTTATTCATATTATTTAAAATGAATTATTGTTTGGGATTATATTGATATTGATTGAATTATTTTTTGATGAAATTTATATTATGATGAAATTGCTGTGCATCAAATGATATTTTATGTGGTATATCTGAGAACAAGGATAAGCGCTGCTAAAATTTTCAGATCCTGAAAAGGAATGTATCCAGATATGTTAGCAGAGCCCTTTCTTCAACTTCAAGGCTACAAGTACTCTTGGGCATCACCAACAGGCATCATCGAAAACATCCATCCAACCACCCAAGCCATCAAGGACACCAACCCATCAACCAGCCATCAAAACATCATTTCTTCAACCTACTTCTCATCAAAACTTAACCAAGTATTGTAAAATGATTTTTAATTGTATAATTTTTGGGGGGGGGGGGGGGAATTAAGAAAATATTGTATAAATTTTGAATTTGAGCTTAAATTTTTTTTTAAGAAAAAGTGAAAAATTGAAATTAATTTGAATTAAGGAAAAACTATTATCGAAAAGATGATAATTTAATATTAAAAGATAATACAGTCCTTCAATTATTAATTTGGGTCGCATAAAAAAGAAAAGAAAAGAGACTGAAGTTTTTTTTCACATGTATATAGCTTGATTTAAGGCTTCGAAAGAAGCAAGACAGATCAATCTACATAGATGTTTTTTTTGCTTCAGTGATTAAGAGACCAAACCATAAATCTTGATCTAATTAAAAGAAAATAAAGGTCTAATGATTATTTACATTGAAATTAGTACAATTTTGTTGAGTGGGAGCAAATCATATATTGAATTATTTGGTTTATATCATTGATTTAAATTATTTGGGCATTATGAACTTTTCAAGAGTTGAATAACATTTTATTGTTTTTGTAGGAATTGTCTGAATTTAATAAGCCCTTAAATTATTATTGAGACCTCTATATTGTAATAAAAAAAAATTGATGATTAATGCCACCACAACGATTATCAGAGCTGCCTAACATTTGCTTACAATGTTTGTTTTTTATATATTTTCAATAGATTAGAAATACTCTAAGATTAAGATTAGAATAAGACTAATTTAATATAAGATATATGTTTGTGGCCAATATGTATATAAGGATTCAGTATATTTGACATGACATCACATATGATAACTGACACATGCCAATTTATTTTGTTGGACAGAAATTTTGAAAGGATAGTTTCCAATAAAAAGTGTCCCACATCTCCGATGTGCTATTTTCCTGCATTTTGATAGTTGATATGACCTAGGGTGTTTTTAAATTCGGGAAGGGGTATGTTGGATTCCTTGCCTTTCCATATCCTTCGGCATAAGTGGAGGCCCCACTTATAAGGTTGTGATCTTGAATCCTAACCCTTCAAGATGGTTCAAGACAACTGCATAAGAGGAGGCCCCTCTTATCAGGTTGTAATCTTGCAGCCGTAAATCCTTATCTAGGCGAAGGGATCAAATACCCCGCCCCCACAGGGAAACCCCCCTCAATTGGCACACATAGAAATACTGAGACAAATAATTAAACTTAATTTTGAAGAGATGATTCTATATACGAGGGGTGTCCGTAAAATAAGTTTCCCTATTTTTTTAAAAGTGGAAAAAATGTTTTATTACCATTGTATATTACATCATTAGAAATCTTGAACATTAAACTATTTTTCTACGTAGTCCCCGTTGACATTGATCCACTTCTGCATCCGTGTCACCATTTTTTTTGATGCCCTGGTCATAGAGGTCCGCCGCCGCGCTGTTGAAGAACTTCATGACCTCTTCTTCCAATTCCTCTCTTGTCCCAAAATTCGTTCCGCCTAGGTGTTTTTTCAGGCTTGGGGACAGATGGTAATCACTTGGGGCCAGATCGGGGCTGTAGGGTGGGTGTTGGATGGATGACGTCCAGCCCGCTGTTCACATCTGCACATCTGTGCGCCCTTCTTTGGACTCTTTGCACCATTTGCGCACCATCTGGACACTCATGCATGTTTCACCATACACTTCCCTAAGTTGGGAATGAATTTCGGTCGCCGAATTGCCTTAAGCACACAAAAAACGGATCTGGCGGGGGAAGCGATTGGGAGCTCCATCTTTCAAGGCTGTCAAGGCCGAACTGATGGTGGCAGCGAGTTGACCAGGGTTGGGATGTGGAGGGGGGAGTCCAAGCGACACGCTGGTGCCGTCTGAGGGACCTGCCGCGACTTGCACGGCCGTGCCACAACAGGGAAACTTATTTTACGGACACCCCTCGTACATATTGTTATGTGTGTGTCTAACATAATATAAGTTAGAATAAGTTTAAACCTTTTGCACATCGGATTATATCTGCCCATATTGATGTTCTATTGTAAAGTATGACAAATTTATTCTTCGCTGTCATGAATTTTGAATTAGAATCATCAATTTTTTTAATCGAGAGGGGGGTAATGTGGTGATCCACACATATAATTATTAGGTCATGTATTATATAAATATTATGTATATTGATTGTTATTATATTATATTGTATGAGGGCTAGTATAGAAATATTGTGTTTATAAATATTAATGAGAATGATTATATATTATTTTAATCAGGTGCCTAAATAGATAGATGAGTATGTTAGCTATATAAATATGCTAACTAATAACATAGGGCCAAAATTTGTACCTTAACCCGTCCTTATCGCCCTAGCTCTGAGAAGGCCCCACTCACAAACAGTTTAAGTTGGAATTTTCTGCCATATAGACGTGCCATAGCTCCGGCCCAAAACCCCACTTCCTATATTAATCAGGCTTATATTAATAGTAATTTGATATATTTCTCTATATGTATATATGTATATATTATCACCAATTATAATATTCTTCCACTGCGTAATTCTGTCTATTTTTTGCATGTCCCAATTATTTAGATAATTAAGATCCACGGACCTAAACAGACCTCTTTACTAACCCATATTATAATTTAAATAAACAAGGGACATCACAAACTCTACAAAGTATGTGGCATTTGTATGGCATTCATTCATCCCACACTTACAGACTTACCTCAGTAAAGCTGACTCATGGACAGACTTCTGCACAACATAAGGAGTCACAGGACACTCGGGTGTGAACAGTTACCTTCATAGGTATAAAATAAGGGACTCACCTTATTAGTACAGTTTGTCCCTGTGACTTCACACAAGAGCAAACTATAGCATTTCCAAGTCTATTTGAACCTCTTCCAAGTCAAAAACCCTTTCCAAGTCAAGTGCAACCCCTTCTAACTCAGTCACCCAATCTATTTGAATTGTAAGAGTTTCCATTTCAATTGTCACCCTAGAAAAACTTTATTGAAGATGGTAACATTTTTGGATTTCTTTCGCACGGGGGTCCAATTTTAATTATGGATTCCTTTCACACGGGGGTCCAATTTTATGTTATCAGGGACAGTGTTTTTTGGAGTTGGTTTCTTGTGACTTGGAAAGGGTTACAGTTGACTTGGAAAAGGTTACACTGGACTTAGAAAAGGTTCAAATAGACTTGGAAAGGCTATATAATTGGACCACCGTGCGAAAGAAATCCTAAATTCTAACTTTTTTCGAGTGCGCACCCCCCCCCCCCCCATCCACTAAAATACAAAATGAATATTTTTTTCAAAAACACCATCCCCGCTAACATAAAATTGGACCCCCTGTGCGAAAGAAATCCAAAAATGTTACCATCTTTAATAGATTCTTTCAACGGTGACAATTGAGTTGGAAGGTGTTCCATTTGATTTGGAAAGGGTTTCTTGTGACTTGGAAAAGGTTCAAATAGACTTGGAAATGCTATATACACCACCTAATACATGAATGTAGATTACTGACAGACACCAGACATTCGCTAAAAACAAAAACTATACAGAAACTGGGACAATGGCCACTAAAAAATCATTTATTAATTGAAACAATATTTGTAGATGTGAAATTATTCTTTAAAAACACACACATGAATGTAAAAGGTATGCATTTATTGTGTAGTTGCTGAATGCTATTATTTTGTCTAATCTTGACCATTTGCTTCTTATTGGTATGTCTCATTAAGCTTTGTTTTGTTCAATTTAAGTTTGTTTATTATTGTATTAAAAATCTATTTACTTGTTTAGGTTTTATCAATGGACTTTTTGTTTTGAAATTCTTTTATTTAGATATTAGGAACACTCCTAAAGATGCACATTTGGAATACTCAGTAATATTCAGTTTAAACAAAATGGCAGAAGTTTTAAAAAGTTATTTTTATATAGGAACCTTCCCTAGTTTTATATGTACCTGCCAGTCCATAAAACCTTAAACAGTTCAAAGAACATACTCTATCCATTTAAAGCTTACTTATTTTTTCAGTTAACATAAACAATACATTGATAAAATAAGTAATATCATAACCAGTTATGATCCCATGAAAGTTATATGTACTACATTTTATTTGCTAACTAAAATACTATATGGCTTATATTATTTAACACTTATTATAATCTTTTTGTCAAACTAGATATTTGTCAAATATCTAGTTTATGAAATTTACATCTTTATGAAATTAAAGTGCTCTTTGAAAACATAAATTTTCCATCTCTTTTTATTGAAACTCAGTGACATTTTCAATAAAAAACAACTTTTAATTGAAAAATCAGAAAAACTGCTATTAACTGAAAAGGAGAGAAAAACTATACCTGTATAGAAACTTTTTGGTAGGAAATTTCATGTAGCATTTATGGTATTCCTTGCCTGTACTTTTGTGGAATATCCTGTTAATACCTAATTTAATTGCAAAATCCTTGACTCTCCTTAAACTCTAGTTTGTAATCTTTCATTCCAAAAAACAACATAAGGCATCTCAACAGTTGGTCAAAGGGTATTCTAAATTAAAATAATCACTGATGTGCTACCGATTGGTAGTTCCTTCACATATGATTATCATGTTTCATATTCTTAAAGCTAATTTAATGTTTCCATTTTTTCTTATAAACTTATATGTTCGAATAAAAAATATTGTTTTATTTTTCAGAGTAAATAGAATAGGCCAAGATGGGGCCAAAGTAATCACAGGAAGATATCAGCTCCATATCTATCTCAACTATATCTATTCTGAAGGTCAACACAGATTGAACAATAAATTACTATTGATACTTTAAAACAATATTTCTTTATCCTGATGTAATATAATAGACACTTAGTAATATTAAACATGGGTTTAAGATCATAATGTAAATCAAGAATAAACTGGTTGGTTCTTTATTCATAGACTGGTTCACCAAACCCTACAACCACTTTCCACCATTTTCTCACATGGATTTCTTCCTGATATATTTATTGGTACTAGTCCTGCCCTGTGTTTCCTATTTTTTCAGATAATAAACAGACATTCCTAAAATCCACTATACTTTCTTTATATCTTGGTCTTAAGTAATATTATCATAAGTTATATGGTCTTAAGTAATAAATATTATCATCTTTTTACCAACTTCACAGAGCCTATCCTCCATTAGTACTGCTCTAATATAGTTTACTATCTGCCTCTTAATTCCTCCTTTTTTTGGGTAAACCCAAAAAATACAACAAAGCTAAGATTTACCAACATATATGTTTCCGAAACTTCCGGAACCGTATTTTGTTTCAAACTATGAGAAAATGCCAAAACCCTATTGAGTTTATGGCATTTTCTCATGGTTTGGGAAAAATTTATTTGGAAACCGCCGAAACCATATCCTCTTTCAAACTATGAGAAAATGCCGTAACCTCAACAGGGTTAAGGCATTTTAAAGCATCTTTTCTTGACTCCATAAAATGTTCTGTATTTTAGTATTAATTATAACAAAAGAATTGGTGAGCCACTCTACACCTACCTTGATTTATTATAAATAAATAAACGTAGTATTTTTTTTTTATTTTGTTATCATGAATTAGGGTGGCTTTTCCCCTCCTTCCATCGACAATATTTCCTTGGCACATTCCTTTTCCAAATTATCAACAACTATCACCCTTCCTATGTCTCTCCTGCAATTCAAATCCTCCATCCATTCCATCTCCACAAGATCTCATCCTTATGACCTTTATACTCTTTTTCTGCCCTATTTCAGCATTCCTCTATTATTCGTTCCACTATCTTCTGGAATTCCTTCTCACTAAATATCAGACATTTCACCTCCCTATCCACACTTAAGAACCTCTTGTTCCAATATCTATTTAAAATCAATCAGATACTGGCTAATATGGGATTATCTCAAAATGAACTTCATTTCATATTGATTTTACTGCTATGCTTTTTTCTCTCTTCTTATTTTATTTATCTCATCTCACTGTTCGTTTAATGGTGTTCACTTCAATTCTTGTGAATAATATATGTAACTATTTCTTTGATTTTATATTTTAATTTTAATATTATTATTTTATTATCACATATCAGAAATTTTATATATTATTTTATTATCCAAAAAATTTTTTTTTCTTTGGATGATTATTTTGATTTATTTTCTATTTTAGCTGTTTGAATATTATTTTAACTATTTTTTAGAGAATTCGCCCCATAATATAGTTTATTTTCTATTCTATTCTATTTCCCTAAAATGTAGATTTAGCTTAACCCTTTAACCGGGCGGGACGTCTATAGGCGTCCAACCTAAACTATAGCGCCAACGGGCAGGACGTATAAATACGTCCTTGAAATATATGTTGTGCCCTGGAACGGGTGGGACTTATATTTTCGTACAACAGAGGTATTAGTCATCGATACATGTAACGACGTGAATTTACATGCATATATATATATATATATATATATATATATATATATATATATACACATATATATATATATATACATATATATATAATTTATAATAATAATATATTTAATTTATATTTATATATATATCTTTTGTACTCTTTATATTGGTTAAGGCTGTAAAATTTATAATTTCTTAATTCGATACTTTTATATTTTTGTTGGTACTCTTTATAATTTGTTAGTCATTTTGTGTTTTCCTTTATGGTTTATATATAAATAAACGGAAACGAATATATTCCATAGCCTTTCAATTTATTTTAAGCATAAATAAAAAAAATAATAATATGAAGTTACATTGCACCGGGCGGGACGTATATACACGTCCTAGTGAAAGAGCTCGCGCCCGTTGTAGGATGCGTAATTTAAAAGGGAACTCCCCGGTTAAAGGGTTAAGTCTACTTAAAAAACAATAAATTTTGCCTTTTTCAAATTTTCTTTACTTCCTTAGCTTCATATGTATCCCTTTACAATCTCTATAACTTTTCATTCTTGGGAGGTAAAGCGCCGTACTCACATGCCGGAGCTGCGGGTTCGAGCCCCGCCCTGGGTGGTGCTTTTCTTTCGTAGGAGAAGTATCACCCAGTGCCATGGGTGTTAGTATGGGCAGTATAGGGCTTCAGTAGAAGCCTTAAAGTCCCCAAAAAAAAAAAAAAAAAAAAAAACTTTTCATTCTTAATTTTTAAAAGAAATAGTGTTTTACCTAGTTATTTCATTTTTTTATATTTATCATAACTATTATTTTGTTACTGCTATATTAATTTTTTCTATTTATTTAATCCTTGTATTTTATATTTTCATTGAGAAATAGTTGACCAAAATATTAAAAAGAGGGAAAATGGTTGAGATGCAGTCAATCGATTGCATCAATTCACACTTATATATTTATATAAGCAATATGTAAACATAGAAGTGTGAATTCTTATAAGACTGTAACCTCTACTATTTTCAATTTTATTCTAACTACTTTATAACTGCTTGATGTATTTATTGAAAATTGTTAGTAGTTTGCATAGAAAACTAGTAATTGTATTCTTGAGATGGATATAATTTTGCCCCATTTTTTATTTTGATTGATTATTTTTGCTTCATTTTCATTCTATTTACCTTTCTAATTATTTTTGTTAATTTATTTCTGCTAAAAGTACATTAAATATCCTGACCCCACTCTGCCCTATTCCCTCGTTAAATAATTGATCTTTGAGTGGTGCAAACAACACTTAATAAAGCATCTTGTCTGTAAGTTTCAGGTGAGCACAACACTTTATCTATTATTTTATTGAATCCCTTTTGTAATCCTTTTCACATTTTTAGTTTTAGCATGTTATTAATTTTCTTTTGATTCTATATAATTTATAACCTATTTGTAAGGGATTATACATTTATAATCCCCTCATAAGTTCAATTTTCACCTATTTCTTTTTTTTTTTATCACTCATTATTTTGCTTGAACATTTTTTATGATGAATCGTCATCCATTGCATAGCATAAATTTTTTTCAAAAAAACACGATCCACTCAACAATATAATTGGTTTTACAATATAATTTGGAAATAAGCTGACTAAGCATTATGAGGGAAATACCGTATTCAAACCCCCATAATTCTGTTAATATTTGCTTCAAGCGATTAATAATTTGTTAATGACCTAGACTGTTGTTTTCAAGAGACGGACATGATTTTTTCATTTTGTTGATGTTAACTATTTCCACCTAGATTGGCGATTCGTCCCACTGTGCGGAGGAATGAATAGTGAGCAATATTTAACCTTCATCAAAGAAAAGATGTACCCATGGGCAACCCAGATATTTCCAGACGGAAATTTTCATTTCTTGCAAGAAATGCTCCATGTCAAAGACAAACCTGGAGGGATTTCGTGAAATGAGGATCACATTGATGGGGTGGCCATCTCGCTCCCCAGATCTGAACACAATCAAGAGCTTTTGGAATTGTCTCTCGAATCAATTGTACGCTAAAGGTACGTTTAATAATGATGATGATCACTAGATAGGTATCAAGAAAGCAGCAGAAGTCGTCACTCACAAAAATAAAGAACTTTTAAAAAATCTGTGTCTTTCCAAGAATAAACACTTGTTGAAAGTGCTAGAAAAAAAAGGTGATGTTATATACTACAAAGTTTTTTTATTATTACAGGATTAATCAATACAAAGATCAATTAATAACAACATTTTGTTGTATTCCTGTTATTTCTGCCAAGTCTCTCTATCCAGTGCATCTTCCTTGCATATGCTGCGACGCTCCATTATTTCGTTTATGTGGTCTGTCCAAGAACGCCGTGGTCTTCCGCGTTTACGTCTGCCAGGTGGTTTCCATTCATAAATCTTCTTTGGCCACCGTTGATCTGGCATTCTCAACATATGTCCGTACCATTTTAATGATCTTCTTTCAATTCTGTCTATCACTGTTTCATTTGCGTTCATTCTAGCTCTTACTTCATTGTTAGTTTTTCTTTCAATTCTTGATATTCTGGCACTTCTACGCAAATAATCCATTTCCACAGCTAATAGTCTTCTTTTAAGGTTAGTGTTTAAGATCCACAGTTCTGATCCATAGCATAGCACTGATTCAATCATTATCTTACCCACTCTTTTCTTATTGCTGTTGGAAATGTTCTTGTCCCACCAAAAAGAATTCATACACCCTAATACTTTCCTGCTTTGTTGTATTCTGTATTTGATTTCTGTTTGGCCCAATCCATCTTTATCAATATATGCCCCTAAATATTTAAATTTCTCTACCTGTCTTATAATTGCTTTGTCATTGATATGAACTTCAACTGCAGCTTCACTATTCACCACCAAATGCTCCGTTTTAGTTAGACTCATCTGTAGACCCCATCTGTCATATTCCTGATATAATCGTCGTATCATGAATTCAAGATCGTAATCATCTTGTGCTAAAATGGCTTGATCGTCAGCAAAACTTAATGAAAACATCTGTACATCACTGACCATGATTCCCATTCCTCTGCAGCTGTTCTTCCAATTTCGGAGAGCCACTTCTACATATAAATTGAACAAGATGGGTGACATACTGCATCCTTGTCTCAATCCTTTTGTGACATTAATAGGTTCTGATAACTTTGAACCTCTTTTAATCTGTACCTTATTATTTCTATACATTTCGATAATAATATGTAAAAGATGATCATCCATACCTATATCTTTCATAGCTTCCCACAGTTTAGTTCTAGGGACTGTGTCATAGGCTTTTGCTAAATCTACAAAGGCAATGTGAAGCTCCTTCCCTACTGCTATAAATTTCTCCATTAGCTGTTGTAAAATAAACAGGTTATCTGTACATGATCTGTTCCGCCTAAATCCACTAAACAATGGAAAACTACAAAGTTTTCATTATATATATATATATATATATATATATATATATATATATATATATATACACTCCGGGACAAATAAAAGTGTACACCCTGTTTTGTTTATGCCCCTTATTGTTGTCTTGTTATTTACAACTGGTACTTTTTGTTTTAAAAGGAATAAATAATTAGTGAAATATGGATATGTTACAATAGACTCTTTATTTGAAATTTAGATATACAATTAAAATCAATTAATAAAATTTGACAAATAAAAGTGTACACTTCATATTTTATAAAAAATGAGTGAGAAGTAGCTAATTTTTAATGAAAACTTTGTAGTATATAACATCACCTTTTTTTTCTAGCACTTTCAACAAGTTTTTATTCATGGAAAGACACAGATTTTTAAAAAGTTCTTTATTTTTGTGAGTGATGACTTCTGCTGCTTTCTTGATACCTATCTAGTGATCATCATCATTATTAAACGTACCTTTAGCGTACAATTGATTCGAGAGAATTCCAAAAGCTCTCGATTGTGTTTAGATCTGGGGAGCGAGATGGCCACCCCACCAATTTGATCCTCATTTCACGAAATCCCTCCAGGTTTGTCTTTGACATGGAGCATTATCTTGCAAGAAATGAAAATTTCCGTCTGGAAATATCTGGGTTGCCCATGGGTACATCTTTTCTTTGATGAAGGTTAAATATTGCTCACTATTCATTCCTCCGCACAGTGGGACGAATCGCCAATCTAGGTGGAAATAGTTAACATCAACAAAATGAAAAAATCATGTCTGTCTCTTGAAAACAACAGTCTAGGTCATTTACAAATTATTAATCGCTTGAAGCAAATATTAACAGAATTACGGGGGTTTGAATACGGTATTTCCCTCATAATGCTTAGTCAGCTTATTTCCAAATTATATTGTAAAACCAATTATATTGTTGAGTGGATCGTGTTTTTTTGAAAAAAATTTATGCTAGGCAATGGATGACGATTCAGAAATTAAGTTTATATAAGTTGTTCGTTCTTTAAACATGGATATAGTACAGATCACCCTCCTTAATTTTCAATAGTCGATGACCTATTTTTTTTTCTAATGTAAAAATCCACACCGATCTACATCGAGATATTTATAAAGAATATAGTCCACACTATACAGAAATTAAGTATTAATTATGAACTGCTAATACCTGCTAATAAAGGTGTACGGTTTTCTTAAAGGTGTAAATCTGTCATTGTTGAGAGCCTATATTTTTAGTATTTTGAGGCATTAGAGAGGTGCAAATGAAAGTTATAGATATATAGTATACCGGTTTCATTGGAATACATTTCTGGAATCTCCGAAGCTATGAAAAAACGAGATTCGTTGACCATAAGTACAATAATTAAAAGCAAATAGCAAGATTTTTCTGAAATGAGATCTCTCCCTTACGAGGAATAAGGTACTATAGTACCTATGGTAATAAAAAATAGTAGTAATATACGGTTGAATGTATATTTTTGCTCACAATGGTTGATAGTAGAGTGTGCAGTGCTCTCAAGGATGAAAAATCAATCTAAACCTGCTATATTTGTGGAGCAACTCTTAAATCGATGAATGTTCTACCAGGCATTTTATCTCTTAATTGCAACGAAAAAAAATTACCGTTTCCATCTTTCAAGTTTACTCCTGTGGATCAGAATATTCGAATATTTTCGATTATTAGGTACAGACTAAATATTAAAAAGTGGGCTGTAAGGAGTGAAGAAGATAAAATTGATGTAAGAATAAGGAAATCAGACATTCTGAACGAATTTAAAGAAAAAATGGGCTTGATCATCGATAGACCGCAACGTTTGGTTCTACAAATTCTGCCAGACGTTTCTTTAAAAATTTTGTCTTGAGTTCCCCTATTACAGGTATAGATGAAAATATTCTTAATAAATTTTACATACTTTTATCCGCAATTTCATCTGGGTACAATATTGATGTGCAAAATTTAAATGATTTCATAACTGAAACGGGGCAATTATACATTCGCTTATAACCATAGTGTCATATGCCGGTGACAATGCATAAACTGTTAATTCATGGTGTTGAAATTATAAAATATTGTCTACTACCTATTGGTATCCTTTCAGAAGAAGCTCAAGAAGCCAGAAATAAAGTTTTAAGGAGGGTCATACACGGTCATTTAAGTTTTAGGGGGTTTCATACACGAAAGAACTCACGGGTATCTACAAAGGGGATACCATGAATATACTATTGTTGACATCAGATCCTCTCATACCCCACGAAAATCCAGAAACGCATTATCAAGAGATGTACTTTCCTTGCTACAACCTATAGATGTCGATAACAGTAGGTTGAAGGTGGATTCTGAAATGAATCTAACCTGGATTCAGATCCTTCAGATTTAGATGATTTGGAATGAAAAACAATTTGGATATTTTCTTCTTTTTACAGTTTGATATTACAATTTAATATATAATATTTTTAAAATGTATTTTACGTTATTTTATAGTTAATATCTTTTTTTTTTCTTTTTGAATAATAGAAATTTTAATAAATAAATATAAATAGAATTGCTTTATTACTTACAATTTATCTGAATAAATTTATTTTGTTTTAATATTTTAATTTATTTATTTATTTATAACAAAATGGGCTTTTCAACCACTTGGGTCATTTTAGCCCCCATACAACATTTGCAAAAGAAAAGAAAAGAGTACAATTATAAATACAATAGTAACATAAAAATTATGGGTGACAATAAAGAATGAAAACAATAAAAAAGGTAGTAACGCTATAATATTTTAATTATAATTTTTTTTTTTTTTTTATGAAAACTTTGTCAAAAAACATTATTTTGACTTTTATTTACTAATTCATGCTTAAATTTAATTTTCTACAAACATTAACATGAAATAGGTCGCTTCCAGAATTATTTCCACCTAGATTCCACTTCCAATCAGATAATTACAGAGGCGGTTATCGCTCTCCAAACCATCACACCTCCTCCTCGATTTTGACGTTTTATTCTGTTGTAAATAGTTTTTTGACCTTTTTCTATGTAACTGTATTCGTTGTCAGGCCCATCTTTAGAAAATCATATCTCGTCCGAAAAAATTGTTTTTTCCCAAATCAAATTATTTTACTGTAAAGCAATATTCAATGAGTGGATATGATTAGAACCGAGATATACTATGATAAACTAACTGTACACTTTTATTCGTTGTAGTCTCGCTTGTATTTACTGTGATTAATTCTCTTGAAGACAGCAATATACCCACCAATAGTGTTTCCTAAATAAATTTTTTTTTATTTTCTGCCATAGAATAGTATATAAAAATATTTATTACCATGAATTAAATAGATAACAGAGTTTCAACTGTACACTTATTTGTCCCGGAGTGTATATATTTAGGGTAACTGTACCAATAGTTGACAGTGCTCCAATAGTTGACATTTTGCACAAAAAGTGTGAATAATAAGATTCAGGGTTGATTATTTTGGTTCAAAATTTGGCGGTAATTTGCCAAGTTATACTAGTTAGCTGTGCTGCCATCGACATTAGTGTGATGCAAACTCAATCTTATTTGTGAGGGGTTGTAATGGCGAATTTTCTAGTGGCCAGAAAACTTGGTTTCTTCTACCCTGTTTCATTAAGGTGGAAGTTAAGTTAAATAAGCTTTTTAGTTGGTTTATTTGTGTTCAATTATTTTGTAACTACTTTCATGATATTCATTAAGTTCATGGGAATCATTTGATATCCTGTTCGATTCATTTATACAATGCTTTAGGGCTTAAATGTGGGTGTCAACTATTAGAACAAAAATTAATACTTAATTTCAATAGCTGACATTGATGTCAACTATTGGTGTTTTTTACTCTGATGAAACTGATTGTTTAAAATAATTTGCTTGATTTGAAAAATATCTGGGTTTAATATCGGTGGTGGAATCACTGATCTAGCTCCATCCTAACCAATGTTCGACAGGGGTGTCAACTATCCGTTCAAACGTGTCAACTAGTGGAATATTCTGTTTGTAAAGTTGACATCGTGTGTGTTTATAGTTGACATCCATGTATAGCCTCAGCTTTATTTGACATAATCTTGTTTTGTTTATTTCTTAAAATAAGTAACAATTGTAACAGTCGGAAATTATAATAATTTTATTTTATTAGGGAATAAAATATATCGTAAAGTTAAATAGTTGAATGGATTGAATAATACAACTTATTATAAACTTATAATAATTATAGATGTTGTAAATAGAATTCAAAAAGAAACCTAAGAAAAATTCAGTTAATCACGAGATACCTGAAAATGCTGCAACACTGGAAGTAGACGAAACCATACTATCCCAACCAGAAATTTGGGACGAGAAAGAAAATCAGAAAAGCTTAGATTCCCAAGAACAGGAGCAGAGAATTAATGTTGATCAAGGAATATTCCTTCAAGAGGAGGAGCAAGGTAGTTTAAGTGTTGATGAAGGAAAATTTATAATAGTTGGGTTCTCAAATAAGAGATTTAAGCGTAAAAAATGTCTGGCTCAAGTTACTAAAGTTGCCAGTAAATTAGAGATTCTGGTTTTACTTTTACAACCATGCAATCGGATGATACCAAGTTTTATTAACACCGATACATCTTGCACAGTCCCATCATGTGATATTATATCCGTGATACATATGCCCAAAGTTTTTACCATTAATGGACAGCAAAGGTACCATTTTAGTTTCCCACTTGAGGTAGATTAATTTAAAATGATTGTTGTTATATGGTATCTGTATTATTCTTAATTGGATGATCTCATTTTTCAGTTTAATATTTTTTCTTTTGTCTATTAAGTTTTTGTGTATAAAGTAATTAAATTGTGGAAATTTTATGTTTCGTTTCAATTTTGAATAGTTTATAAATAAAAATTGATTAACTTTTATTGCAGTCCTTATTACCTAACATTCTCCTGGGGAAATTAAAAAATAATGTAAGTGTCAACTATTGACACAATAAATGTCAACATTCCAAACCTTTTCATTTTGATGTGTCAACTATTGGCACATTTTAGAAGGTTCAAAGAAATTATTTTTTATAAAAACCGTAAATATAGACCATAGGATATTGTATTCCCAGTTTTCTAGAGGGATTGGCCAAACTAAATTCATAACAAAGATTAACCTAACATCAATATTTTAGTAAACAGTGTCAATAATCTAATATTTTTTTCTTAACCTGTCAACTATTGGTACAGTTACCCTATATCAATTAGTTTTCTTGTTATGATAAATTGAAAATTCCTATTTTAATTTTTTAAATATTTTCTATAAGCAGAGAAAAGGCTGGCCTTGGCCGGGATTTGAAGCCGGATTTCTGTATCACTAGTACTGCACTCTTGCCACTTGACACACTAGGCTCGTATCCGGGTCAAGTCACTGCTTTCTCTTCACTGACCCCTTTCCCTCCAATCTCGCATTTTGTGCACCTCTGTCAAGAGACCTCATTGAAATTTGAAAAAGGTCAAGAGATCTGACTAAATGGAGAAATTATGTCCACTCCATCATGTAATTTGCAAAAATTGCAAGATTGGTGGTAAAGGGGACAGTGAAGAGAAAGGATTGACTTGACTGGGAAATGTGCCTGGTGGCTCTAGTGGCAAGAGGGCTGTACTAATGATACAGAAATCCAAGTTCTAATCCCAGCCAAGGCTAATCTTTTCTCTTCTAGTAAAACATATTAATGTATATATATATATATATATATATATATATATATATATATATAACAGAAAATGCAGGAAGTTTCTTTAACCATATTCTTAATATGTTTTCAAAATAATTATTGCAAACAGCTGATTCCGTTTTGTAAAATCTGTTAAAGTTTATAATACGATGTACGATTATGTCCACGTGGTGGCGTCATTGTGACTTCCAAAGACAATTCAAACCTTTATGTCCCCCACCGCCCCTCTTATTTTAATTGCCAGCTTTTCATGACTATGTACGCCTATGTAAGCCATAAGAGGCTTAAACTTATGGTTGACATACATCAGTAGAAAAAAATGTTTTGAAACATCAAATTATATAAATAAAACTGGATTCACAACTATATCCATAAATATTTACATCCTTATTATGAGTTCAGAATAATTTCTAGTAGCCCACATCATCCTGAATCTGTAGAAAAAAAAAAAAAAAAAAAGGCGGGCGTTATAACTTTAACACTTACAAGCGTTTTATTCTGTTGTAAATAGTTTTTGACCTTTTTCCATGTAACTGTATTCGTTATCAGGCCCATCTTTAAAAAATCTTTTCTTGTCCGAAAAAATTGTTTTTTTCCAAATCAAATTATTTTACTGGAAAGCAATATTCAATGAGTGGATATGATTAGAACCGAGATATACTATGATAAACTAACTGTACACTTTAATTCGTCGTAGTCTCGCTTGTATTTACTGTGGTTAATCCTCTTGATGACAGCAATATACCCACCAACGGTGTTTCCTAAATAAATTTTTTTTTTATTTTCTGCCATAGAATAGTATATAAAAATATTTATTACCATGAATTAAATAGATAACAGATATATATATATATATATATATATATATATATATATATATATATAATCATAACTTTTTCCAAACTAACTTAAAATTGGAAACTAAACTGTCAATATATACATATATAATTAATGATATGTAAATAAGGTGCTTTATAAATATTGCAGTTATTGAAATTGCAGTGTCAAGTTATTTGGTTCAATACCCAGTATATCAAATAAGATTTCGGGTACAATGTGTTGCCTAAAAAAAATTACATATTCACCCTCTGCCGACTTCTTAAGGTGCCTTTACACTCTACGAACTTTACCCTCGAACAGCCTTCATGAAGACTGGTCGGATATTCTAGGTACTTCATCTGTTTGCCTGTGTTCGTGGGGTAGCGCTAGTGTTACTTTTGATTTGGGTCTTCTCAATTGACAAGAGTTGTTTATGATACTAGTGCGCCGTTTGTAATTCGTCTCCTATTTTTTATTTTTCAGATAAAATCAAATATATTGATAATGGAGATTTTTGTTAATCAGGAGCTAGCTTTGGGTGCGTCAGCCATATGTGTTCGCTTTACATCACTGTTCGTGTAAATGGCTGTTCATGGAACACCCATGCGGCAAGGTTCGGGGGAGAACCTGTTCGAGGATGAGGTTCGTAGAGTGTAAAGGCACCTTTACAGTTCTACTTAGTAACATAAAAAACCTGGCTACACTATCAATAATACAAGCTTGTTCTCATTACAATAATATTTTAATTGAGACTAATAAAAATGATAGGTCAGATGATGGAAAGGATAGCCTATATCTTAACAGCAAATTAAAGACTACCACAAAAGTCCTGTCTCTCAATTCCTCTTAAGAAAAATAATAAAGTACATTCCACTAATAGTAGTACGGGAGCCAGATTCAAAAAATCTCTCCCATAGAACATACACCTACAAATGTCAGCATAGTTAGAAACAACAGAGTTAAGTGCAAAACTGAACGTCTGGCAGCGATACAATTCTTACTAATGCCTTAAAAATTAATTTTAATAATTAATTTTTTCACTAAGATTCACCCATAAAACATACGTCTGGGATATGGCTTTATCATTAGGTTTTTACTTCTACAGAAATGGAAAAATCGTTTGGCAGCGATAAAAATCTTACTGTGCTTGCCAACGCGTGCGAGAATCACAAAAACTTACCCATAGAACATACGATTCATTCTTGTGCTGATCGATTCAAAAAGGTTCCTAAATACGAAATTCAGTCGTCTGGCTGGTTAAAAATTCTTACCAATACCCGCCAAAACTTTGTTTAAGCAAAAAATTCGTTCCGATCTAGGTTAACACTTGCGTTATATCCATTTACTTTTATTTATCCTCATTTCTTAGAAATTATTTTTAGGGTCGTAACATTCATATTTAGCAAAAATAATTATTACTATTGATAATAATTATTTATATCGGAGAATTTATATTTATATTCAGAATTATGGTCATTTGAACTTTTGAGATATTTGAAGTTCCGATGACGACTTGAGCTTAAAACCAACTTGTACGTGTTAAGCCTTTCCTCTGTAGAATGGGTATTAATTGAACTGAAACTTTCAAAATTTATTCATTAATTCTGCATTTCATACAGAATCGGATGATACCATAAATACCAGAGAGATTATTTTTCATCATGGAAAAAAGAAATTCTTAAACATAAAAATTTATATTTTTTCTATTTTTTAAATCTCTCTCCAACCAGCCTAATAAGCTATATATCAATAGAAAGAGGATAAAATTCTCTATCTGATGATGAGAGAGTTTATGTAATTTAGATAAGAATTTTATGTCGATTTGAATCTAATATAGTAAAATTTAATTTAAAAATGGCGCATTCAAATTAATACAGCTGAAATCTCTCTAAAATATCCTCAAACAAAGGTATATTATAGAAAAGGGCATCTAATTTCCTTTTAAATGATATAATAATATTGACGGGCTTTTGAGCTCAATGTATTTTATTACAATGTAAATCTAATAAAATAAATTCAACTCAGTGTGATATGTACATTTCTGTGTGGCTGAAATCTCTCTCCGAGCCTATTGAAATATTATATATCCCTGAAAAGAGGATGAAATTTTCCATCTAATGATGAAATAATATTAATGGGTTATTGAATTATAAGAGTTATGTTTCCATTTGAATGTAATATAGTAAAATTAACTTTAAAAGTGGCGCATACAAATTAATACAGCTTAAATATATTTCCAAATATCCTCATAGAACCATATATTGCTGAAAAGAGCATTTAATTACCTTCCATATAATTTAATTATATGTGTGAGCTTTTAGGTTTAAAGAGTTTTTTTATAAATTAAATTTTATAATATCAAATCAACTCACAACTTATTTATTTATTTAAGTTAATATACCATAAATGTAAAAACCTTAAGATTTGGCTATAATGACTTCATAACAAATACGGAATTAAAAAAAAAAATAACAAAATCCCTTTTTATTTCCAAACATCTTATTAGAAGTCTTAGTAAAGAATAAGATTGACAGCTGGTACTGGCCTTTCTTATGATATCATTTGTTTTACTCTCACTATGAGTTTCTTAAGATTATAAGTTTGCACGTTTTTAAACTATTAAATTCATTACTGCGTTTACTTTAGTTTAAATTCGTTAACATTGTGTAATGTGATGTGACAGTACAAAGCTTAAACTGTTTAGTCTTATAAACATTAAAATTATGGCGATTAGCGGGGAGTATAGTATGAACTGTATTTGCACAATAGTCACTGGTGAAAATTTATCATTTACAAACAAAAGGGAAATTTATAAATTCTTAATGAATTATCTCAAGAAAACGTAGATTTTTTGAGTTGGCATACAAACAATAGTTGGTGCGACGAAGACACAATCTGTTCCCACTATTTCTTATAATTTTTAAAATATTATGAAAAAAACTAAAATTTTTGTTGTGATCCATTTAAAAGACATCTAGTTCCCGTTACAAAGAAGCACAATCTCAGGGCAATCGCATTAAAAAAAGCAAAGTATGTCAAATAAAAAAAAAATGTTCCCACCATTTCTTATAATTTTTAAAATATTATGAAAAAAACTAAAATGTTTGTTGTGATCCATTTAAAAGACATCTAGTTCCCGTTACAAAGCACAATCTCAGGGCAATCGCATTAAAAAAAGCAAAGTATGTCAAATAAAAAAAAAAAAAAGTTTAGGTCGTAGGAAAGCTGCTTTGCAGGAACTGTAGAAACTTAATTGATGACTTAAACCTAATGAAAATAAAGAACAAAATGTTAAACCCCATCATAGCGATGTAGAAAATAAAAAGGAATTACAAGTTTCTGAAAGAACAGTCATGAAAGATGAATTAAATGAAGTTCTTACAGGATTAGATTTAAAACCGCTGAAACTGAAATCATTTTCGGCAACAACAAGGAAATTAGATGCCCTTTTCTATAATATAACTTTGTATGAGGATATTTTAGAGAGATTTCAGCTGTATTAATTTGAATGCGCCACTTTTAAATTAAATTTTACTATATTAGATTCAAATTGACATAAAACTCTTATAAGTCCATAACCTACTCATATTATTTCATCATTAGATAAAGAATTTTATCCTCTTTCTATTGATATATAGCTTATTAGGCTGGTTGGAGAGAGATTTTTGCTCAAGGCATTTTTCGATGACTGTTTATGTTATCGATGAATTTTTATGTTTAAGAATTTTTTTTTCCATGATGAAAAATAATCTCTCTGGTATTTATGGTATCATCCGATTCTGTATGAAATGCAGAATTAATGAATAAATTTTGAAAGCTTCAGGTCAATTAATACTCATTCTACAGAGGAAAGTCTTAACACGTACAAGTTGGTTTTGAGCTTGAGTCGTCATCGGAACTTCAAATATCTCAAAAGTTCAAATTACCATAATTCTGAAACTACTTGTTGGAATTGGGTAAAATTTGGCATTTTTTCTTATTTCTGTAGGTACTTAATACATACAAATTTTTATCAAAATCTGAGAGGGGAAGGTAAAATTTTGAACTTCAGCTGGATGATTTGACGTGGAATGCCCCTATCACAAGTTAATGAACTTTGATGAAGAGCTATTTATAGAAAAGGTAGAGTTTTGATAGTCAGTTCCTTCCACCATCTAATCTCCTGTAGCTCCACATCCATCATATATTCCTCCAGGCAATCCTCCAGTACATGGCATTTTCCCACTTTGAGCAGTCAACGCACGTTCCATTCCAGGAAAGGGGACTCCGTTAGACCGTTGGTAAATGGAGGGTAAAATTTCGAAGGTGTAGAAACATTTAAATATCTTGGCACAATCGTGACATGTACCAATAAAATAGAGGAAGAGATCAAAGCAAGGATCCAAAGTGGAAACAGGTGCTACTGGTCTTTAAAGAAAATCTTTCAAAACCGAGAAATATCCCGGAACATCAAAAAAAGAGTCTAAAAGACGGTACACCGACCAGTAGTGATGTACGGAAGCTATAGCTCCAATGAGGCTTGGGCCCTTACAAAACAGAGGGAGAGACTTCTAAACGCATGGGAAAGAAAGATCCAAAGAAAAATATATGGCCCAACCAGGGTAGTTACAAATAAGTTCCGAATAAAGATAAATAGGGAACTTAGGGACCTGTATGAGGATCCAGACTTAGTTTCCTGAATCAGAAAAGGAAGATTAACATGGTTGGGGCACTTACAACGGATGGATCAAGGAAGAACTCCAAAGCAAATAATGGAAGGATGCCCAGATGGTAAAAGAAAAAGAGGCAGACCGAGACTGCGGTGGCAGGAAGATATGAAGGCAGATCTTAGACTGATGGGAGTGGTTGAATGGAGGAGCACGGCAGAGGATCTAGCTGAATGGAGGAAGATTGTCGAGGGGGCCAAGGTTCTACAGGGACCATAGCGTCAACAGTTAGTAAGTTAGAGTTATGATAGACCTAAAATTTGTTACCACGTATGCAGAGATAACGAGTAGCAGTGTCAGCAGTAACATAGACCTATTCTCAGAAAAAAAAAAAAAAAGGACTACAATGGTGATATGACCGAAAAATATAATTAAATGGGTTGAAAAGAAGATAAAACTGGCATAAGTGGGACAATACTAATTGCCCCTATCTTTACCTTTGTTAAAATCACAGTTTCAATATAAAATAGAACTTTTTCATCAAGTAGGCTGCTAAAACGTAAGGTGAAAAGCAAATATATAGCATGTCTTGTTAAACTTAGTGCCAGGTATTAAATACTGAGAAGAATCAGCAATGATATCAGGCTGCCCTAGAGCAAATGGAGTGAGAAAACTCTTATGAGAGTATGAAGATGTTAATTAAATATATTAACACTCTAAGAAAAGGCTTACTAACGAAATATCAAGAACTACCATAATAATAGTTCAATACAAAAAGTCACGAGATGATTTACTATGATGCGCATTGAACCTTAAGATATTAGTGATGTTAGAAAAAAAAACAAACACTATACTACCATAAGTACTAAACTAAGTATTAACAAACATACTAAACTAGAAAAAACTAAAAATTAAGAGAGGAAATGGGTCATGCTAATAGTTTAATAATGCTTAGAGAGCTGTTATCAACTTTAATTAAGGAACACTCTTACTCTCGCTTTACTTGATTTGCTTATATATTGGAATTGAAAATATTGTATTTCAAATTAAGAAACAGTTAAATGGTTCATAGTGTAACCATCAAAATAATATGTGATCTGATAAGTAAAGTCACTTGAACAATTTCTTAAAAAACGTTAAGTTTCTTGAGTCATTTCAGAGTAGCTTAAAATAAATAAATAGCAAGCATTCTATATGGTCCTAAAATAAGGGAATTCAGTGATCTTTCAGTCTATTCTGTTGATAAAAACAATCTAAGTTCTAATTTTAAAAAATAAAGTGGTATGCCACTTAAAAACTAAAAAAACATTTCTGATGCAAATCATGCTGTAACTATTTCAAAATATACTGATACAATTACCAGATTCAGAGGAGATGCATGTTCTAATAAAAACAAATATTATCAGTTTGGTTATATTTATCATAATTTTTAAATTTTATAATAATAAAAACAATTCCTATCATAATTATTTAGAAAATCTTAATTTTAATAAGTTTGGTATTCATTAAAAATTAAGTAGTTATTAGGCTCTAAATCACGAACGGTGTTTTATACAGCACAATCCAAATTATTTGCTTTCAGGAATAGGAGAAATAATCGATTAAATGAATATAAAAAATATTAAGTTGAAATCCTTCAGCAAAGAGGTCTAAAATCAAAATACTCAGTTATTCAAAGATTTTATGGACTCTGAATTCAAAGTGTATGAAAAGAGCATTAATTTTTTTAAATTCAAGAACCTAAACCGTACTGAAAAAGAATATGTAGGTTTATTAAAAATATTTGTGACTTATCATTCTTTAGGAGTAAGGATTCTTTAGGATTTAGGAATAAGGGTTTTGCATCAGAGCAGGAACGCAATTCTAGATATATGGGCGTCACCGCCGGGGGGGGGGGGGACTTTTCCCATATTTTGGAAGGGGGCAACTACTTATGAATGAATGAATGAATGAAAATATAACTTTGTTCTGGGACTTTTAGTCCCCTAAGAATAACAAAAAGGAAACTTATGTTAGTACATTTGTCTGACTAAAATTAGATCAGTGGAATGAAATTATACATTATATATATAATAATGAAATAGAAATAATTGTTTACTCATAGTTCTAAATATTGGCCATTTTTACGGAAGATTGATTATCTAGGAGATGGATAAATAAATAGTGTTTAAATGAGGACAAGGAGGATGCGCTGCGAATGGAGTTAGGTAAGGAATTCCAAAGATGGATTGCACGTACAGTAAGGAGGCTGTTCTACGGGTGGGAACATACAGATCGGTGGGATGAGATCTTGTGTTTAATAGGTGGATGGACGAACGAGGTGTAAGGAGGTCGAGGATTTAGGTGGGTTTTTTTTTTCTAAAGGATTGGAATAGAAAGGAACTAAGGAGATATTTTCGTCTGGATTCAGGAAAAAGAAAACCTTGCTAAGACTTAGAAAGGCTTATGGAGCCTTGGAACTAGATAGGAGCGCTATTGGTATATAATAGTGGATAGTAAGGAAGGGAATTCAGGAAGGGTTTAGAGCCGATAAGTTTGCTTTTGTTTTCTCTGGATTTAGACGTAGTTTGTTTTCTGTCGCCCAGCGGTTAATACTGTCGATGTCCTCTTGAAGTTTTTGAGCCGCTTCTATTATGTTCGAAGCAGAGTTGGGCAAATTGTAATCTGAATAATGATTAATGGATATGAATAATTGTAATCATAAAACATATGAATAATGAATAACCATTATTCATAATCAGTGCGGAGTATTTTTAATGATTATTGAGTGTTTATGGTATTCATTTGAAATGAATAATGAATAACTGGTATTCAGTTATTCATGATTAACGAATACTGATAAATTAAATTAGTCATTATTCATGAATAAAATATATTCATGAGCTAGCATTAATATAATATTCATCAATCATGACTACCTAATATTCATCAATCATGAATAACAAAAATTCACCAATCATCAATCATGAATATGATATATTCATAATCATTATTCATTTAAATTTAAAAGACGAGGATGCATTTCTGAATTAAAAGTTATCCTAATGAGCAAGGACAAGTCCTAAGAGTGGGTGTAGTCAAATGAACAGCAATTGAAGTCACAAGTTAAGAATTAGACCCTAATTCCAATGGGTACTAGTAAAGGTCTATTGACAAGAATGGAAGGAGCAAACAAATATTCAATCATCATTCATGATTAGTAAGACTCAGAATTGTGATTATTTTTTGTAATCATGATTAATGAATTTATATTGTTCCTGATTAATGAATGATCTGTAATCATGAGTAGTGAATTCCCATTAGTCATGATTAATTAGTAATGGGTAATCATGAATAATGAATTCTTCTTAATCATGATTACTGACTAACATTTAATAATGAATAATGGTCATTCATGATTGTTGAATACATTATATTCATGAATAGTCCACGACCAGTGATTAATACAATTCATGATTAATGATTCCGCGCTAAAGAATGATTCAGAGATGGGCAAATTGTATCTGCAGATACAGATATCGGATACTATAACTGTGAAAAGTACTCATGAGAGCAGATACAGATAGTATCCGTATCCGTCCAATAGTTTCCAAAGGATCCGAGTACTTCTCGTATCCGTCAGCTACGGATACAGTGACTACTCGTATCTGTCAGCACGGATACGCGAGTATCCGTGAGTACTTCGGTATTTAGTTATTTTTTACGGATACTATTTCGGATATTTCTACTTCTGGGGCTGGGAATGTTTATAATTCTATTATTATTCTAATATTCTATTAAAATTATAAAAAAATTATTAGTATTAAGCCGTCAACATTGTATCGTTTCGAAATAAGGGTCCAATATCCAAAGCGTTAATTTTGACAAAAAGTAATAATTTAAAAAAAAAAACGATAGGAATATTCCATTGTGAAAATTATTTTCTTTTTTTATCTTTCCGGATTTTTAAAACTGTAAACTACTGTGATGATAATAGTGGCTTAGAATTGGAAAATACTAGCGATTTTAAAATTCGATGCTGGGGGGGAACATTTTTTAACTTTCCGTTTTCTTCGAGAAGAGTCTTTATGGTAACTGGGGAGCAGATTTTGAAAATAGTTACATTTTTAAAATTTGGTTGGGGAGGGAGTACGATTTTTTTATAACTTCTGATTAATTTGTTATGAGTCTGTCTATATCTATGTTTACGCGTTCGTAGATTTTGAAAAAGTATTAATGTTTTATGGATACTTCTACTTCTGAGGTTAGGAATATTTAAAATGTTGTTATTAAACTTTTTTATTATTATTAAGCTGTCAACATTTTATGTTTTCGAAATAAGGATCCTATCGAAAATTTTAAAAATAACACAATTTTACAATTGAAATTATTTAAAATTTATCATATTCCGAAACGGAAATTATTATTTGTTTTCTATTTCTTCACAATAAAGAAGCATAATTATGTTTAGGCTGGCCTAACTTTTGAAAATAGAAATAATTTTAAAATTTCTATATTGTGGGGGGGGGTCCACCTTTAAGAGAAAATTGTAACTTCTAAAATTAATACGAATAGAATTTATATTTTTGTAAATATACACCAAATGAGGGCTCGTACGGGTATGAATATGGTGAATGGTATCAATTTTAAAATTCGATGCAGCGAGGGAGGATTTCCTCGTGAAGAGCGTTTAAGATAATGGGGGAGCAGATTTCGAAAATAGTTACTAATTAGTTATTAATTTTAAAATTTGGTGCGGGGTTACTACGCAATTTTTTTTAACTTCTGATTAATTCGTTGTGAGGGTCTATATTAGTTGCACATAAATTTTATTATAGTACATTTTATTATAATCAAAATATAAAGAAACACACAATAAGAGTAGATATGAATTAAAACATTCCTATCTAAAATGGAGACGCTATAAATCAAAAAGAAACAGGAACAGTTTATTTGAGATAATAAAATGCAATCCACAAACTATTTCAATTTTTTTAAAAATAAATTAAATTATATGTAAACAAGTTTTAGGAAGAGACTATTTAATTATAGATATAGAATGGAAGGCATCAAAGTCTCGTATTATATTAATATAATACTATATTATATTAATTATTATATAAATATAATATATAATATATTAGTATTATATTAATATAATTCCATATTAAATTATATGGAAAAGCATTTATACTATCTTTAATAATTTATTTAACTTTTTAACTTAGGAAACTTTTTAACTTAAAAGTGACTTAGGAATCTTTGTCATTGTCGCATAGGAAATACGCATAGGCTGGTAACAACAAGAAGTAACAAAATAATGGAAACCAAATCAAACTGATGGTGTGTTAGCATGACATGGGTATTTTATAAAGATAATCATATAAAAGATAGTGAAATTAAAAATGAATATTTCAATGATAAAAAAGAAATAAAAAAACTCCTGTTTTCATTTCTGAGTAAAGCGTATTGCAGAGACTAGGGCAAAATTATGAGGGTAGAGGTAGGAGAGGTTAATTTGCCGACTTCAAAGAGTTTACTGCGGGGAAACCCAACCCTTTTGAAGTGAAAGGGTACACAACGACCAGGTGTAAAATTAAGATAAGGAATTGTAAAACTAGCAATATACAATAGATGGTACAGTATACATACGTTCATATCAGGATTCAATAATAAGATAAAAGTGAGAGTACACACAAGCAGACCTGGGCATTATTTAAATGATTCCGGTTTTTCATATTTAATAATAAAATAGTTTGTTTTTGTTTTTTAATATTTTTAAAACAATATTTCTTTTTATGGCAGAATGAAAATTTTTACATTAAATTAACTCAAAGAAGTACTTATAATTAAACACTTTGAACATAAATTCTAGAAAAATCTGGCGAATCAATAAAAAATTAATTCAGTTTACAATGATTTATTGTGGTAAGCCAACGTTTCGATCCAAATTGTGGATCTTCATCAGGGCTAAAAGAAAAAAAATATATGAGTGTCTATGCTAGAGGGTGACAATAAATGGATACATTACAGAACTGATAATAAAATCATTGTATACTGAAAATCCTGACCATCATTTAACCTATCGTAATTGAAGAACAGTTGACTATCTCTCACCTCTACAATAAAAAATTAACTTTTAAAAGGTGACTTCAATACTACAAAGAATTTGTTTAAAACATTACATTTATATATTCACATTGACTAATAAATGATCATAGAGGAAGTTATTTTGGGGCAAAAAAAAAAATACATGGACTGGACAATAACTCCTCGTCTCCCCAAGAAATAATGCTTAGTAGTATGCATTTGCTGCTTTTAAAGTCCGATACAAATAATTAGCATAAATAGTAATAATTATTTTTGCTAAATGTGAATGTTAGGCCCATAAAAATAATTTCTTAGAACATTTAGAAATGCTCATAAATAAAAATTAAATGGAAAAATAAAGCAAACGTTCACTTGGATCGGAACGATTTTTTAACTTACAAACGCGTCTGGCGGGTATTAGTAAGAATTTTTAACCAGCCAGACGACTGAATTTCGTGTTTAGGAACCTTTTTGAATAAATTGGCACAAGAATGAATCGTATGTTTTATGGGTGAGTTTTTGTGATTCTCGCGGGCGTCTGGCACGCTCTAGTAGGAGTTTTATCGCTGCCAGACGATTTTCCCTTTCTATAGAAATAAAAACCTAACGATTAAGCCATATTCCATCCGTATGTTTTATGGGTGAATTTTTATGAAAAAATTAATTATTCAAATTAATTTTTAAGGCATTAGTAAGAATTTTATCGCTGCCAGACGGTCGGTTTCGCACTTAACTCTGTGGTTTCTAACTATGCTGAAATTTTTAGGTGTGTTCTATGGGTGAGATTTTTTGCATCTGGCTCCTGTACTATAACCATTCCTTTCATTTTGAGAACCCCTCCGTATTAGCTACTGTACCTAACCATGATAAACGACTCCTCTCAAAATCCATATTCATCCATCCGGGAAAAAATAATACTGTAATCTATGACGTAGATAAAGGGATAATTTCATCTATTGTACTTACTCTAACATCTTCCGCATCCTCAAATCCTAGTTTTGATTTCATAGGTATCCGCTACTATCGATGTACCTCTATATTATTATATCACTTCTTTTTTACATATTTTTTTTCATTGTTTATATACATAGTTACCTTGTGTGTACTCTCAGTTTTATCGTATTATCGGGTCCAGATATAAACAACTTCTTTACTGTATCATCTATATTGTTAATTTTAAAATTCCTTATTTATTTCTATTTTGCATTTTGTCGTTGTGTACCTTTTCACTTCAAAAGCGTTGGGTTTCCCCGTAATAAACTTTTTGAAGTCGGCAAACTAACCCCTCCCTCCTCTCACACAAATTTTCCCTCAGTTTGTGCATTGCTGTGGACTTGACAAGGTAAATATCAGATTTTATTTTGGTATTATTTATTGGTATGTCATATCAACATACCATCAGTTGGATTAGCTTTCCATTATTTTGTAACTTCTTGTTGTTACTATCTAAATTAATAATTACATTATTAAAATTTAATCATCATCTTCTTCATAGTCCAGGAGTTGAGCGCCAAAAAAAATGTCAGATTTGAAGAAAGTTTTTGATCATATAGGCTGAAAGTACTCATTTCATAGACAACAAATGCGAACGTCCGCCACTTCACATCGGTTGCCATCAAATTTTATATGCAAACTAGATCGAAATTTTCGAACTTCTTTCAATTTTTTGCTCATAACTCGAAAACAATTCATCGCAGAGAAATATGTGCTCTCTTTAATTTAGGAGGGTTTGAAATTTGCGTCGAATTAGTTTCTTAAAGTCAAAATGGGATGAGACTTTTCGCCAAAACCGATTATCAATTATCCGTAATATTTGCCATTTTAGCTGAAAAATGAATTACGCTCATGTTCCAAAGCCTGCAATTTGAAGATGTTACTTTATTATAATATCAATGTTATAGTTGTAAAATATCGAATTCTGTTTAAAACGATCTCCTTAAATTTAAAATTAGCACACTCCTGTGGAGACAAAGTAATTAAAACGTGAACGTATTCAGCGCATAGTGGCCTAAAATCCGTGAAATTTTTGGATTTTTTTTTTGCATATAAATCGGTATGTACAGAAGTAAAATGTAAAATGTAAAAGAAGAAGTGGTTTAATTTGACTTGGAAATGCTGTCAAAAGCTTATAATCAATCTCCCAATTCCTAATTGGGAGACCATTGACTTCCCTACCTGAAGAAGATGTGACAGAATACCAGAATGGTTCTCTTCGTCATTATCAACTAATTACTGCAATGGTTCAGCGATTCTGGCGGCAGTGGCGTCTTGAATATCTGAGCACTCTTCAGGCTCGGTCGAAGTGGACCAAGAAGACATCGAATCTTGAAGTCGGCGACATAGTCATCTTGAGTGAACCCAATTGCCCACCTCTCAGCTGGCCTTTGGGAAGAATAACTAAAGTGTTCCCCGGCAAGGATGGAGTAGTGAGGAGTGTGATGGTAAATACTCGTAGTGGACTCTATGAAAGACCTGCCCTTAAGGTTTTTCGCCTACCCATAAATAAACAAGAAGAGTAAAATAACTCATCTGTTTTATATTTTGTGAATAGTTATTTTGAGAAGTTTTTCTTTTTTTTTCTTTTTAAATTCTATTTGATTTTTATTTACATTGTTTTAAGCCTTATGTTTTTGAGCTTAAATTTGTTTATTCTTACTTATTTGAATGAACAGAACTCGTTCATTGCCGGGCGGTGTTCATTAATTTCAATAAAATTCATATAACACATTTTTATAAATCATCTATATTTAATAAATTTTTATAATAATTTGATAAGTTATTAATTTGTTTATAAGGGGTACTCAAAGGCTAAATAAACTACGTTAAATTATTTATGTGGAGTCTGACCCCTTAATCCACGTCCGGGCCCTTAGCCTCACTCCTGTTTCGTCATTCAGAACGAACGGATGTCGTTCGTAGTCATAGGCCTTTTACCAGTCATGTTTATGTACTTAAGTAAATTAATGTGCTTCAACTACGAATTCGTAATATATGCGTGTGTCGTCATTTTGTGCACGCTGCGTTTTTATATAATCTCTTGAAAGGGATCGCCTTTTTCTTCACCTCCAGCTTGAGACTAGCTGCCTATCGCCAGGATCAGGGCTTCATGTGGTTCGTCCTATTTTATCCCTTTTCCCTTTACCCCTTTTTCCTTCTGCCACGTAGCTCTGATTTCAGGTTATGCCGTGCGGTCCAGCAGTTCGAGGTAAGCGATCTTACATATATAATTTTGTTTGATTTCCATTTGCTCTCTGAGCTCACCAGGGTTTAATCCCCTTTTACTTTCAATCATTTTTTCTTGATATTTACTTAATTTAAATTTATTACGTAACAGAATTTTTTTTCAAAATCTACGACTGCATTAATATATGATCGAACATTATAAAAAAAAAAATGAGAAGTTACAGATCTCTCAAAAGTAGCAAGTCCAGCTCCCCCCTACATCAACAAAAAATAAGACGCCATTATCATAAAACGAGTCCCACATTTCAAAATAATCCGTGAATTTAAGGTTGTGGAATGAGGAATAGCCCCCCCCCCACCACCAACAAGATTGAATTTAAAAATTAATACTTTTTCAATATCTACGCACACGTAAACATAGAGGCTGACACTCATAACAAATTAATCAGAAATTATAAAAAAAAATCGTACTCCCTCCCCAACAAAATTTTAAAAATCTGGTGCGTGCGCGCAACACACAACTTTCACTTACCAACTTACTTAGATTAGAAATTAATGCGTTGTGTTAATGCCACTTCTCAAAGTTACACATTTTTCCATAATCATTTCTTATTTTTGTTTTAATTTGCTCTATAAAACACACTAATTTCTTTTATCATAAAATCAATGTTTTTACTTGAGATAATTCGGCATTGCAAGCATAATACTACAAGTCGACTGATTTTATAATCCTCTTTGTACTAGTTAAAAATTTCATTTAGTTACCATGAAACAAATAATTTCCATTAAATGAACAGAACGGCTTTAATTATGAATTTGGCATATACATACATCAAATACCCAGTTTGATCAAAATCGTTAAAGCCGTTTTTGAGTAAATAAAAAAAACACGTGAAAATTTTTTTTTCTGCATTCCCGATCGAACCATTTATCCTTTCTCTTTCCGGTGGTTTTAAAATTATTAGTGGTATTAGCGGATTTCATTATAATGTTTGTAAGTTTGTTTATTGTTTCAGTATGTCGCATGCCTTCAGAAGTGCCCCCAATACGTTTATCTAATTTCCTCCTATAACATTCTTTGTTTTGTAATGCCCAGCTTATTTTTACTTTCACTTACCTATATATGAAATATATAGTAAGTGGAAGTATTGCGATCGTGAAAATTTTCGACTTCCGGTTTTCAACGGAAATACACGTTTTGGGGTCCCCTGAGTCAAAATAACCAAGTCCCGCGAAATGGTCTGTGTGTGTGTGTGTCTGTGTGTGTGTCTGTGTGTGTGTGTGTGTGAACAGACTAGCTCAAAAACTATAAACCGTGCGAACCTGAAATTGGGTATTTAGAGTATGTATATGCCCGCGATGTGACAGCAAAAATTTCATCAAATTTGCTCAAAGGGAGGGGGTACTTTACTTAATAACTTTTTAAGTTTTTTTCGATTTTCTCAAAAACGGCTCTAACGATTTTGATTAAACTGAGTATTTGATCTATTGATATGCCCGAGATATGGCTGTAAAAATTTCATCAAAATTGATCAACCTGAGGGGGGACTTTACTTAATAAATTTTGTATATTTCCACGTGTTTTTTTTATTTACTCAATAACGGTTTTAACGATTTTGATCAAACTTGGTATTTGATGTATTTATATGCCCGAGATATGACTGTAAAAATTTCATCAAAATTGATCAACAGGAGGGGGGACTTTACTTAATAAATGTTGTCCAATTTTTACCTTTTTGATCGATTATCTCAAAAACGGCTTTAACGATTTTTATCAAATTCGTTATGTTTAATGAAAATTAGTTGTTATTTAATATCAGGTAAGCTTTATCATTATTAAAATGTTCTGAGGGGGCTTAAATGGGGAAGGGGCTTTTTTTGTTTTTCTATAAAGTACCTTTGTTTTAGTTTATATTGGGAAATTAACTGTCTCTCATCACGCTTAAAAATAAGAAACGGCTAAATATGATATATGAAGAGAATCAAGTAAACATATACAGGAGAAAAAAGAAAAATATTCCGTCAACTCATAAAACACCTTGAGCTCACGCATGCGCCGTACGCCTTTAATGACAAACCAATGCGTTATAATTAAACTGTTCTGTTCATTTGATAAGTGGCAATTAACAATACGCATTAATTTCTAATCTAAGTAAGTTGGTAAGTGAAAGTTGTGTGTTGCGCGCACGCACCAGATTTTTTGTAATAGAGGTAGTAAGTCTTCGTCTTTGTTCATATATATTTTGCAGCATGTAATAGCGGTGTAATTGTTTATATAGGCATTCTATTATATTGCACTTATCTATCTCCAAGAAAGTTCTATGTTTTATTTTACTTACCCTTTGCTTTTGACACACACTACACGTGAACAGTCGAATGTTGTTTAGTATAAGTCCATCAATCTTCTTTTCCTTCTCAGCGACCCTCCACATCACCTGCACCTCGTAGTGACAAACGCGTCTTTACTGCCTGGCTCATTTGATCTTTTAGACATTGCTGAACAACGTCTAGGTAGGCGGTTTGTTCCGTTCGGACCGAAATTATCACACTCGCTGGCGCTATCTTCCGGGCGCAATTAGAACTAATGCGGCCGGCCTATTTCATGTCACTTGTGCGCAAGTTCTTCTAAGTGAATCATTGTTGGCCAGGTCCATGAATGAACTCTTTTTAATTTATATAAAAATGAATCCTTCTTTAATTGATTCAACAAATAATTGATATGTCCGAGTAGAAGACAGGGGCTGCCCATGGGGAACGGGAGTGAGGCCGCGAGGGCGACAAGGCGAAGAGAAGATAACATGAGGTACCTCAATTCCATCCATACCAAAAATGAGCTCATTAAATTTTCATTAAACTCAAGAACTAACAAACTAACCATATTGTTAGAAATATTTTTATTTACCTTGAACCGCACCAAAAATTGTAAATTTATTTTAAATATATAATATTATTTTGATTTACATCAAAGTAAAGGCTATCCTTATTACCATTAAAATGAACCAGCCATTAAATCATTTCCTAACCTAATCAACCAGGTTCATTGGTCCGAGATTTAAGTAGGAGGTGATCAATTATCATTAAATGGAATGTCTGAGGGCTAATAGAGGGATTGAGGCTCATTCGGAAGGGATTTTACAAGGGAAGGGATACTTACACTCTCAATGTGACATAAATTGACAAGGGAGAGAAACACTTTATTGAAAATAGTGGTGCTGCCCAATTATATTGGGTTGCTAATACACAGCATACTAATTTATCTATCATCGAGACTATTTGTTAATACTAATAAGACTAATATATATACAAAGAAACATAATTTTTTTCTCTCTCTCTCTCTTTTTTTTTTTTTTTTTTTTTTTTTACATTTATAACTTTATAACATTTTCTCTCTATAGACTTACCTGGCCTCTGAAAATTAAGTAATGTAATAATAAAAATTTTAAAACTAGGTAAAATATTAATAGCAACATAATAGTAACAATACTCAACAACAGCTCAATATTTTATATAAAACGGAATAAAATGATTTAAAATATAAAACCAACAACAACAACAAAAATAATAATATATAAAAAGAACAATATATAAATAAAAGGCGATTAGCGGTAAATATATTATAATATAAATAAATTAAATTAATCAATATATAAATAAACAAATGCATATACATATATACACATATATATACATACATGTCCCCTCAACGATTTGTAATTTGAATTCTAAGAATGGATGTGGTGGTGTATGATTCCCAGGGAGTCGAGAACTCTGTGGTGACGGCGTGTTATCAGGAGCGAGTTGTTGGGGCATTTCCCCAGCACATGTGCTGGTGTTTCAGGCTCTCTGGCCAGGCCGCTGAGCAATGGACCAGTGTTGTAAAGGAGCTTCCCATTGGCAGCGGATCAGTCCTAATCCTCTGTATCTCCTGGGAGCGTACAACATCGCCGTGGAGGTGTTCGCAGGTAGCCCGATTATGGTCTTGACACTCCTGTGAATCATGGTGTCGATGCCTTCTAATATTTCAGGACGCAGCTTTGTTAGGGGCGTCGTTTGGAGAGGGTAAATTAGACCCGGGAACAAATATTGATTGACAATGTTGCGCTTCTGATCGGGCTTAAGCAAGCTAGAGGTGACGAGATTATTAAGGTTTTCATTTAATTTTGCCACCGAATCTTCGCTAAACAGTAACTCTCCCGAGAATGTACATCCCAAATACTTGATAACTTCACCGTGTCTTAAAGTTTGGATGCTATCTCCATTCTCGAGGGAGAGCGTTGTGGCTTCCAGCTCTCCTTTGTTTAGAACTATGCCCACACTCTTCTCGTGGTTTATCGCCAAACCAATCTCCGCGAGGGTCCTCTGAACGCTGCCAATACCTCTTTCTGCAGCCCCTTTGTCACGCGCTGTAACCGCCTGATCATCCGCAAACCCCGTAAGGCCCACACTGTCTTGGTCAGCTTTAAGCTTGTATCCAAATTTTCTTGAAAATGATTCGTCACACAGGTCGCGGTATAAGTGATCGATCGCTAGGTTAAAGAGTGACGATGACAAAGGGCCGCCTTGGGGTACTCCTCGCAGCAACTTGATTTGGCTGGTCGTGTGGGCACCGATGTTAATTCTGATTTCATTTGTACTTAGGAGAGCTGATATTACATTCCTAAGATCCGGCGACACACCCCTCGCTTCCAATGTGTTAATTATATGTGAGTGCCCAACATTGTCAAAAGCACCGACAACATCGAGAAAGACTACCGCGCAATCGTTTTTCTTTTTCTTTGAATCTTTCAGGATCGCGTCTATAATTCTCGAGTTGACGGGCGTTCCCGGGAGTCCTTTTATGAAGCCCCTTTGATTCCTATGGAAGGTGACCTGTTTCCTTAGTTCAGGGTCCAGAACCTTTTCTATAATTCGGCGCACAATAGAATAGATAGTGATGGGCCTCCATGAGGAGATATTGTTTATTTCTCCTTTCCCTTTGTAGATTAGGATTGTGCGCCCTTTTCGAAGTGGTTCCGGTACGTAGGCCACCTTCAACATTATCTCCTCAATAATTTTAATAATGTTCGCTACTTCGAAATATTTTAACGTGCGGATTAACACTCCATCGGGCCCCGGCGATGTGTCCATAGATGTAGATTTTATTGCTTTCCTAACTTGTTCGGTTTCCATGGACATTAGATTAGGCATCGGGGCAACCTTTTCATAATCCACACGTTTGCGGAGATTTTCGGTCTCAAAGAGGTCTTTGAAGTGTTTTTCAACATCTTTCGGTTGTAGGGGACATTGCTTAGGAGCGTCGGCGTTCATTATATTTTGCACAACTTTCTTTCTTTTATTGTAATAATTATATTGCGCAACTTCGTATTGATAATGTTGCTGCCGACGACTCCTGTCTGCCTTGTTGGTCCTCTGCGGATTTGAAACTTTTCCAGCACCCTTATCAGCCATGTCTGTTTTATTCTTCTTCCTCATTCGGTAAAACCTAATAGCAGGGTGCTGGGGGCCTGGTAGTTCTGAATTTATTGACTTTAAAAAATCTAGGAACATTCCTACGGCCTTATCAAAATCGGCGAGATTCATTGCATTATACTGTAAGAGGCCCTTGAATGTGGCAGACCACTGAGCAATGTCCTCTTTAATCTTTGTTTTTTCACCCTCTCCATTTTTTGGTCCAGTTACATTTCTAATTATCCCCCTTAAAGTATTGCTATTTGCCTCCCTGGGATACTTCTTTGCAATATGGGTTCCGAGGCCCCTGTCACCTTTAAACGAAAGCCCACAGATGGGGCAAACCTTATCCTCTGTAGGTGGAGATTCGTTCTGTGTTTTATCGTCCGCCTCTGTGACGCTCCGCGGAAATTTTGGTAGTCTAGGAAAGACGTCATCAATTGGGACAGTCTTCCCCAATGTTACTCCCTCTGCGTCAGGCCATTCCACTTTAACATATTCCTTCTCGACGCCTGGCGCATCCGCCACAGACATCACAGAGGCAACTACCGCTTCTTGAACAGGACCTCCAGTTCTCAGAACCCATACTGTCTGACCAACTTCTATTTTCTTTTTTGGCATGATCCCTTGCTTAAAACTGAAATTTCTCTTGTAAATATAGAGTTATATTCCACACATCCATCATAGAGAAAAAAAAAAAAAAATCTGGTGCGTGCTCGCAACACACAACTTTCACTTACCAACTTACTTAGATTAGAAATTAATGCGTTTTGTTAATTGCCACCTCTCAAATGAACAGAATGGCTTTAATTATGACATGCGTGGGCTCAACGAGTTTTATGAGTTGACTGAATATTTTTCTTTTTTTCTCCTCTTTATGTTTTCTTTATTTTTATCATATCTCAGATTTAGCCATTTCTTATTTTTAGGCGTAACGAGAGACAGTTAATTTCTCCATGTAAACAAAAACAAAGGTACTTTATAAGAAAGAAACAAACCAAAAAAAAGCCCCCTCAGAACATTTTAATAATGATAAAGCTTACCTGATATTAAAGAAAACCTAATTTTCATTAAACATGACGAATTTGATAAAAATCGCTAAAGCCGTTTTTGAGATAATCGAAAAAAAGATAAAAATTGGAAAAAAATCATGAAATAAAGTGCCCCCTCAGTTGGACCAATTTTGATGAAATGGTTGGCTTTTACATATTTGGTATATACATATATCAAATACCCAGTTTCTTCAAAATCGTTAAAGCCGTTTTTGAGTAAATAAAAAATATGTACACCTGAAATTGGTACAAAATTTATTAAGTAAAGTCCCCCCTCCGGTTCATCAATTTTGATGAAATTTTTACAGTCGTATCTCGGGCATACACATACATTATATACCCAGTTTGATCAAAATCGTTAAAGCCGTTTTTGAGAAAATAAAAAAAACACGTGAAAATGATACAAAATTTATTAAGTAAAGTCCCCCTTCCGGTTAATCAATTTTGATGAAATTTTTACAGTCATATTTCGGGTATATAAATAGATCAAATACTCAGTTTAATCAAAATCGTTAGAGCCGTTTTTGAGAAAATCGAAAAAAAACGTAAAAAGTTATTAAATAAAGTACCCCCTCCCTTTGAGCAATTTTGATGAAATTTTTGCTGTCACATCGCGGGTATATACATACACTAAATACCCAATTTCAGGTTCACACGGTTTATAGTTTTTGAGCTAGTCTGTTCACACACACACACACACACACACACACACACACACACACACACACACACACACACACACACACACACACACACACACACACACACACACACACACACACACACACACACACACACAGACACACACACACCGACACACAGACACACACACACACACACACACACACACACACACAGACCATTTTGCGGGACTTGGTTATTTCGACTCAGGGGACCCCAAAACGTGTATTTCCGTTGAAAACCGGGAGTCAAAATTTTTCACGATCGCACTACTTCCACTTACTATATATTTCATATATAGGTAAGTGAAAGTAATAAATAAATATATACATACATATACATATATATATATATATATATATATATATATATATATATATATATATATATATATATATATTGTTTTCCCTTTATGGTAACCCCATAAAGAGACCATTTATTGTTGTATACATGTCCCATGCCTTTAGAGGCATACTACATATATTACAGAGTTTCTTGTTTTTCACTATCATTTAAATACAAAACTTTAAGAAATTATGAATTCAAACACAAAAACAAAATTATAAAACACAAAATTAAAAAAAAAATAAAAAAATAAATAAAAGATTTATAAACTAAATAAAATAAAACAAAAACTAAAAATCTCCTACAAGCACAACAAGATTGCCCTATATATTGCCATCAGGTTGCCCTTCTGTTGTCTGTAAGTCGGTCAAAGTCAATTTGTTTTATGAATTTCATTAAGTCTGTCTTAAATTTAGTAAATAGTACGTATTCAATTTCTGGCCAGTTACCTCGTTTCAGTATTATGTTTCGTATCAGTTCAAATCTTTGTCTGTCATATAGTTTGCAATCGTAGAGTATGTGTCTGAAGTTGTGAACTTGTCCGTCTTCGTCACAGGTGTCTGTATCTATTATATTAAAACGTTTTAGATATTGTTTTGTGTTTCCGTGTTCTGTGAGAAATTGTGTCAATGTGTGTTCTGTACTGTGTAGTTGTTTAAAGTTAGTAAGTGTAATTTGTGGGATGTATTTATGTAAACTGGGTGATTTGGGAGATGTTCTCCACATATCGTTCCACTTAATGACCGATTCTCTAATTATCATTTTTTTTATGTGAGATATGGGTGCTTTGGTATAAGTGGGCAACAACTCATCGCTGTTAGCCGCCTCTTTCGCTAAGTGGTCAGCTCTTTCGTTGCCCTCTATACCTGAATGCCCCTTTACCCATTTTACTGTGGCTGATTTTTGGTGCGTCAGTAGCTGAATTATGTGATGTCTGATAGTTTCTGTCAGTGGATCGTGACTGTTTGTGTTAGTAAGTGAGTGTAGGACGTTCATGTTGTCAGTATGCACGATTATTTGTGAGTTGAAGTCAGATGGGTTCGCAAGGATGTGTTCCAGGGCCTTCAAAACAGCCAATTTTTCTCCTTGGTTGTTAGAGCACCAGGGCGCAAGTTTGTATTGGTACTCCAATACATTTCCGATTCTGTCCTTTCCTACCCAAGAGCAACCAACCTTTTCATCATCCTTGCTACCGTCTGTGTATATGTCTGTTCTATCAGTGTCTTGTGATGAAAAGTCATTGTTCACTTGTGATTGTACCTGTGCGTATGATGTGGGGTGTATCCAGTTGTTCGTTGAAAGCGGTAGTTCTATGTCGTCGTGCAATATATGTTTGTAGTTCGAATGTAACTTCTTAATTCTGTACAATTCTGTCTTCTCGTCTATAATTAAATTTATCGGTAGCAATCCAGCGAATAGAGGCCTCATAAGAGAGAGTACTGAAGCCTTTGCATATTTTAATCGCAATAAGTCGCTGTAACCTTTTCAACTTATCTAAGTTTCTCTTCCGACTTACCGCAGATTGCCAAACATGACTACCATAGATAATTTTTGGTAATAGAGCGGCTTCATAAATGACTTTCAGCATCTCAGATCTGAGGCCCCACCTTGCTCTTGCTGCAATTGCGAGTCTGTTGATTGTCTGTAATACCTGATTGTAGACGTTGTCAGTATGTCTGTTCCAGTTCAGTTTTCTGTCGAATAGTATGCCGAGATATCGAATCACGTCAGTTTTTATTAGTCCAACAGAATTTAATTTAATGTCAAGTACAGGTATTGTCCTTTTCCGAGAAAAAATTATGTATTTCGTCTTGTTAGCATTAAATTGAAGTTTGTTAGTCTTAGCCCATCGTATTAGTCTAATAAGTATTGTATTCGTAACGGCTTCTAGTTCACTGAAGTTTTTTCGTTTGACTAAGACTAAAATATCGTCAGCGTATGCTAATATTTTCGTGTCGTGAGGTAAGTCAGTTTCGAATATTGTGTTCACTAACACATTCCATAAAAGTGGTGATAGGCATGATCCTTGTGGAGTACCTATGGTTAGTTTTTTGTTGATAGAGTAAGAGTTCGTCTGTATTGTCAAGGATCTGTTGTCGAAATAATTTTTAATCAGTAAGTATAAATTTTGTGGACAGTTGTACTTCTTCAGGTTGGTCAGTATAGCCGGCCACCATGCGCTGTCAAAAGCACCTTTTATGTCAAGGCTAACAACCAGTAAATTGCTTTTTTTATCTATTGTTGTTGTAATGTGTTCGGTCAGTTCGTGCAAAGCATCGTCAGTACCAGTTTGAGGAAGAAAAGCGAACTGTCGTTTGTTAAGTATGTTATTAGTCAATAGAAAATATATGAGTCTATTTTTAATAACTTTTTCGAATATTTTTCCTAGAACTGGAAGGATGCTAATTGGTCTTAGCGATATACCGTCACTTTTAGGTATTAGCGTTAACCTACCTTCCTTCCAGTTGGCTGGAAACTGTTTTCTATTGAAAAAGAGTTTATAAATTTCAATTAGTAGTTTAGGAAAAAATTCATAAATTTTTGAAACTATTGTAGGACTAATTTTGTCAATACCTGTGGATTTTTTCAAATTCAAATTTTTAATTACATCCGTGATTTCTTCGTCCTCAAGAGGTAAGTCGTCGGTAGATGTAGGAGGAATATTAATACTATCACGCATAATTTGGTGTTCGTGGCAGTCAGTATCAGACCTGTCATTTTGTATCATGTCACTCAAAATTTTCGTCAGAGTTTCGCGTGTGTCTGTTGTATATTGACCCTCGTTATTAATTACAGTTTGAAGTAATGTCACAGGTTTCAGTTTGTTTGCCGCAAATTTGTATGGCCAGCTCCACGCTGTACAGTTTGTCGTGAAAGTTTTCCAAGATTCAAATTTTGATTGTTTGATCAATTTCTCGTATTTCTGTTTACTTTTCAAGTACTCTCGTCTTCTTGTCTCTCTTAATATTTCATCAGTTTTTGTTTTTTGGTCAATTTTCCGTAGTCTGTTAGTCTGTCTGCGTAACTTCGTTAGCTCATCATTCCACCAAGGCACTGTTCGATGATTTCCTTTAATATTTCTATTGCCTGATTTTGCCATTGTCATATTGCATGCCTTAATGATCGATCTGGTTAATTTAGAAGAAATAACGTCAGTCGGGATATGTGCCATTTCAGTTAGCATCCTGTCTTCAATTTCTGTAAAAACACATGGTTGCGAGTTTGTTTGTAATAGAAAATGTTTTTTTAATTGAAATCCCAAATTAATTTTGAATCTGTCCCAGTCAGCTTTATTTGTAAGGAATACGAAATTATTTCCGTATTCTTTTATTTGGCTGTAATTTTTCGTATGTAGTTCGTAAGTTATAATATTGTGATCCGAGAAATCAGTTTCAGCAGAAATAGTCCAATTACGTATGTGGTAGTCACGATAGATTTGTGCGTTGAGTAAAGTCAAGTCTATGTTGCTTTTACCCATTGCCCCTTCAAAAGTATTAATTTCCGAATTTATGTTTGCCAATACTAAATCGTGAGTCATGATAAAATTTTCTAATTCAAAACCCCTAAAGTCCGTTTTTTTGTCATACCAGAATTTTGATCGTGCGTTACAGTCCATACTGATAATTATATTTTTATTTGATTGATTAAGCATAATTTTAGCCAATTTATCTAAATCTGTATTGATACGATTATTTCTATCAAAATATGCACTAATAACTATGAATTTAAATTTATCAATAGTAACCTCAACGCAAACAAAGTCTGAATCCGAAAATTGGGTAACTAAGCAACAGTCAAATTTTCTGTTAGTAACTACGATACAAGCTCTTGGGTTATCATTATGTGATAGTGATTGAAAAACATTATAACTATTATAACCTACTACTTTATTGTTGCGTGTATAAGGTTCCTGTAAAAGTAATATGTCAATGTTCTTTTTGATGGTGTAATGTTGTAAGAAATTTAATGTGTATTTAGAGTGGTGTGTGTTAAGTTGTAAAAAATTTATCTGTCTATGTACCATTAAATTTTGTCATAAAAATGTAGTTTTATAGTAAATATAGTTAGTTAGTAAGTACTTACAGTAAGGGTATGCTGTAGTTTGTATTCGCAACAAGTTTCTGTATCTCCTTAAGGTATGAAGGGCAACCTCTATCAAAAACTGCATGGTCCGTCGGGCGTTTCCTGTGACTTGTTGTGTGCTTGTTGAAATGATCACAATTTATGCATTTTAGGATTTGAGATTTACAGTCAGTAACTTGGTGGTCTTCTCCACAGTTTGAACAAGCCACCGTGCCGCGACAATCCCTGCTGCTGTGGTGAAATTTTAAACATTTGCTACATCTTCTAATTCTAAAGTAGTCCTCAATGAAAACCTTTTGGTGCCCAAGACTTATCCTGTTGTGAAGTAGTAATGCCCTGGTGACGGCGTCCACTTCGATGACTACATGCCGGGAATTATTTCTTCTCGACGTCAGAACCAAAATAGGACGAATCTTCTCCCTATTTAGGGCTATGTCTTCATTTTGGGCCACGAGGTAGTCAACCACGTTTGTTGAGGTTATATAGTCTTCCGTGTTTCTAATTACGAGTCGTGGATTTCGTTTTGTTAATTTATGGTATTTAATTTTTGTAGAATGATTTATTGCCTCTTCAATTTTCGTTAGGTCACTTTCTTTGGAGGTATGAACAATAAGTGATCCACTTCTTGTTTCCGACACTTTTTCGAAGCCTATTTTTAGCTTTCTTGGATCGATCAAGGTTTTGAACTCCGAAATAGTTTCTTGAGGGCCTATGGTATCATTGGGCTTGATAATAGCCTTAAAAGAGGGCCGTTTTTGAACCCTGCTAACCGTTTGTTTTGTCATTTGTGAAAATGTCCACTTCTGTTTAACATTGTCATGGACGAGGTGTTGAAGGTATGCAAGCGAAGAACACCCAGAGCAATCGTTGGGTATTGGAATATGCTGCCTGTCCAGGCCCAATGCTTCGTTTATGCAGACGACATTGTGGTAGTAGCAGACAATGTGAATTCTCTCCAAGTTGGAGTGGAGGAGTGGTCTGAGGAGCTTAAGAGAAGAGGACTCGCCATAAATCCTGGTAAAAGCAAGGTTATGCAGGTAGGACGAGAGGAGGTGGAGCTCAGGATTGTGTGTGAAGGACACCAACTGGAGCAAGTTGATATTTATGAATATCTGGGGACTCTCTTTAGTCGAGATGGGAAGCTAGACCAGGAAGTTATGCATCGAGTGCGTAAAGCTAACCAGGTCTTCTTCCAAATCTCCAGAACACTGGTTGGCAAGCAAGAGGTGAGCAAAGAGGCGAAGCTCCGCATCTTTAAATCTGTATTCCTCCCGGTCCTGCTATATGGTGCTGAGAGCTGGGTACTCTTGGACAAGAATGCCTCACGAGTGACGTCAGCAGAAATGAGGTATCTCAGAAGAGTTGCTGGGAAGACAAGACGAGTCTGCGTGAGGAACAGCACAATCAGAGATACTCTTGGAGTTCGACATGTAAGAGATGTCATAGAGGAACGCCAGCTCAAGTGGTTTGGGCATGTCTGCAGGATGGGGGACGAGCGTAGAAAAAGGTGGCTAATGGAGGCCAGACCAAGGGGGCAGCGACCGGTTGGACGCCCAAGAATTTCATATAATAGTTATATGGATAGACTCGGTCGAGAGCGGGGATCGACCCTAGAGGAGATGAAAAGGAAGGCCCAGGACAGGGACACTTACAGGAAGTGGGCCGAGGCTACTCCACGCTTAACAGCACTAAGGAGATAGAGAAAGAAGAAGAAGAAGTGAAAATGTGGGGGGAGCAGTTAGGTTATCACGGATAGGTTCATTATAATTTGATGAATTACCTGCAATTTCTGATAAAGAATCAACGTGTTTTTCAAGCCTTTGGATACTGAGGCAAACCTGTTCTCTCAAGTCTGTTCTTAGTACTTTATACACTGAAACAGCCTTCAAAGTTTGTGGAGCATATTTTAAATCAACTGCAAGTTCAGCCATCTTGTTGAGATATGATATATATATATATATATACACATACATATACATACATACATATAACGGAATTTGAGATGCTATAAATAAATAAATAAATATATATAAAATATAAAATAAATAAATATAAAAACTGAATTAAACAATTAAATATGAATAATTTTAAATTCATAAAGAATTATTTCTGTGAATTTCATGAAGAGTAATTACAAATAAATAAATTTAAAACTATATAAAATTTAAGAAAAGAAAAAAATCAGAAAGGACATGTATGCTCACAATAAATACATAAAATTAATACAATAACAAAAAATAGTAGTGTTGAATCGTGTATATTGAATGTGGAATAAATAAATGATAAAATAAATAAATGAATAAATCAACCCATAAAATCAATAAATTAAAAAGAAAAGTTTTAAATTTAAAACAAAGTAGTTTAAAATCTAAAACAGGTTTAAAATCAATGTTATTTAAAATAGTAATAAATATATACTAAAAGGGGGAATTAAAATAATGTACAATTAAATATAAAAAAAAATAAAACGATTTGTAATCTAATAAAAGCTATATACAAACACATATGGAAAGTGGCAAATATTAAAAATATTCTCTCCTAAATATTTATTTCTTTCCTTTAAAATCGGAAAGGTCATTGGTTAAAAAAATGATATTAAATTAAAAGACCGCTATAATCATTAAAATAAAAACAAAGAGTCGTATAATAAGACAAAATAAAAATCCAAAAAAAAAAACTGTATAATAATGAAATAATGAATAAAAGAAAACTATTACAGACACGTCCGCTGTTGTTATTTTACCCAGTATTTTATATAAAATTGAATTTGCATAAAATTAGGGTCCAGCTCCTCGGTGACAGATATTGTGAAGCTGGCACTCACCTTGTTGTAGCCAGCTGGCCGTGGTGGGGGGCTGCAAGTCCTAGGCTGGACGCTGATTAGGAGCCTCGTTTTCCTAGCAAGCCCGATTCTTTATTCTTCCTTCCTGGCTGTATTCTTCGATGAATTTTTTTGATACTTAACACAGTAGTCTGCCAGACCTAGATTCACACGTGTGCAAATTTTGAGTCCAATTGATGAAATAAAGCCAATGGTAAACGAGTTAATCGCAGACTCGATGTGCTTCATTCACCGGCCAGAGCCAGAGAAGGGATACTTACACTCTCAATGTGACATACATTGACAAGATGTATAAAATACCTTTAAAATAAATCGTTTGAGGAGGAATTAAAGGTTCCAACAGTTGTTTTTACGTGTTGTTATTTCGTATTAATCTTCAAATAGAAGAAAATTAAAAGACCACTATAATGATGAAGGAAGGTTCACAAATTATAAGCTGTAAGGGTCTCGAAAATATTTTCTTTTATTGACTTTTATACAGTCATAGTCAATATTTATAATGGCTGACGTATCGCTCCTGTGTGTGTTATTTCAAATTTTTGCCTCACGAATTTTTACCTATCTATGAAAATATTGATTCGCCCCCCCCCCAATAATTTGGTGCATGTGACGCCTATGCTAGATATTATGCATATAATTACTTCTGAAACTGGAATGACATTACAAATGTCCTCTATTTTCACGAGTGTCATTCATAAGTTCTACAAAGAGTTTATCGGGAGTTGTTGGAACACATAATTTTTTTTATTGGTTTTCTGCCGTATTTGGACTTACAGCATATCTTACATTGCGTTATTAGAACTCTAACTATCTCTAGGAGAAATAAATTAACTTACATGCCTAGTGAGGGCGATCTATGAATTATTATTTAATGATACTTTTAAGTGTTTGGCGCCCATTGGTTACGACTTTTAGGCCCCAGGGTCACTGAATGTAGAGCAAAGCAAGGCGAAACCCCTTCCTGTCTGTTATGTTTTCATTAACACTAATAAATTATATCACTTGAAAATGTGACTGGGCTGAACAAATTGATGTTTAATAATGATACCCATGTCGGTACTACTTCTGAAGAGTCGCTTATGGGCGTGCTTATGTGACCCAGATGTTATCGATCTCCCGTCGCGTTTTTGTTAGAAATTAAAAAGGGCATTGATTAGGTTTAATAGATCCCAGCTTTCAACTCCTGCTCGCTCTTCAGAGATAAATAAAACCCCAAAAGGGTCCTTTTCAGTGCAGATCGGACCTTACTGTGAAGGGCGCCTTACTGAACGGCGTGTAAGCCACTGTTCAGGAGTAGTACCCACATGTGTTTTGGAAATCATTAAAGTAATTAATAAAAAGAGGTTGATTATAACGGTCGAATAATATGCAATAGTCTCCCACGCTTTTGTGGCTCTTCTTCAGAACAGATGTATTTTTTTCAGATGGGCAGGTCTTTGTTGACAACTGGACCTATGTAGCTCTGAGTGAGGTTGATCAGACTGGGTGATCTTCCAAGAATAGAGCACTCAGGTCTGATACTCCTGGGTCTTGTTCTCGAAGTACTGGAGGGTGAGCTTCCCTTCGCGGGGTCACAGTTATCTCACTCCTGGTTTAAACGAATCCCTTCGAAGTGAAGGTTTCTTCTCTTTCCGCTGGAGGCGACTCCTCCTCTCGAACCACCCATGGTCTCAACTGGTCTGTCTGTCGCTTCAGGCAATAGCCGCCATTTAACTTCACGTTATAATGAAGCCCTCCTAACTTACTATAAACTCTTCCGAATTTCCATTTATCCTTATTCTTCGGGTAGCTTTTAACTTGGACTCGTTCTCCGACGCACAGCAGGCGACACCACGGATGTTTATTCATCTGGAGCTCTTTTTCGCAGATTTAACCTTATGTTTAGTTATTATAGATAAATTAAAAAAAAAAAAAACTGTGTCACTCAATAAACATTTATTACAAAAATTATGCCTAAGAAAATAAATACAGTAACGTGACAGGGGCCCTACCGTCCCTTCACTACCCTATCTTTACTGGAACAGATAGTAGTTTGACAAATAGATTACACAATAGATTACACAATAGATAAGTGATTTAGGCAACGAATAAATGATGTATTAAACCAAAAATAACAGAAGTACTCACCGAACTGCACATATGCGAACGAACTCTTATTAACGTGGACACCACCAACTCGGGATTCAGTCCCCTACTCTCTGCCCTTGATTATCTTACTTCTATCTTGATCCTGTTGATCCCCTGTCCAAAATAAACTTATTCTATATTTAAAGTTAAACTAATAAGGAAAATACATTTAATTAGTTTTAAGTTATTAGTATATTACAATACTTTGCATACTAACTACTAAAGTTGTGAAAAAAAAAATGAATACTGATTTAAAATAAAAAAAAACAAAAACATAACTTCCAACCGGACAAATTTTATTTCCTAAATAAAAATTTAATCTCGTTAAGTTCCGATCTATTTTTATTTATTACATAAAATAAAACATACTGTTTCCCATATATTAAATAAGTTGATATCTGGACATAGAATAACTATTATACGCATGGAAAAAAAATAAAAATTTCCGTCATAAAACTGTAATCAAGGATTTTTTGGATACATTCCATAAACTCTCGAGGAGCTCTACATTCTCTCCTCAAACGTCATTTATGATAGCCAAATAGAGGTTAATTCATAGAGTCAGCAATCTGGCGTATTGCAAAGGTAAATATTGTTCATTGCATGATACAATTACCTATTCAAGCTAAATCTTTTAGTACTTTATATTTATTATCTTTTCTAGTAAAAAAGAATAATCATTACAAAACTACTATTCTTAATAATCAAATGGTATTGTATGATAAGGCAGAAGTGTATAAAGGATAGTGTAATTTTATAAAAACTAATTATTATTGTAATAAGATAATCTTAATAATTATTCATGTATAGGTAATGCTATACATAATAATTTAAGTAATTGCTTAAGTACTACTATTAGTAATATAGAACCATATCTAACTTATGTACATATAATTGATATATTTGTTAGTTTTAAGATTAAGCACATTACAATCCAAAATAATGCATCTTATCCTGTAAAATTACCAGAAACCGCTATTATTAAATTAAAAAATAAAGAAGATATTATAAATCATACTCGAAATAATTATGTGTATACTGAGGTATTGTCTTCATTTCATGAAATTTCGGATTATAAATATTTTAATGTAACTTTTGATCAATTAAAAATGCCAAATTTGAGTATTGAACTATTTGAAAGCCTGAATACTGGTTATGAAGATCACATTAATTTGGACTATTTCTCAATAATTTTAAGCATTTTTGTAATATATCTTTTGATTTTTAATTTGTATTCATTGTACAAGTCCTCAAGTATTCTTTCTCAAGCAAATCAAGAAGATGCTGCACCAAGCCCAAAGGAGTTCTCATGGAGCTCGAGAACTTCGGATGGGAGGATTTATGGTAGCCAAATAGAGGTTAATTCATAGAGTCAGCAATTTGACTCAGTATAAATACCCCTCCTTTTCCCTCAAGGAGGAGTCCAATCCGGGCAGTAAGACATGATATCTTAGATAAGATAGATTAGTGCAATAGTTTACAGTAATAATTCAGTTATTTTGTTCATTGTAAACATTTTTTCTGATAAATAAACTTTTTTTTTAAGTTCTGCTAAGTTTTAGTGATTTATTTGTTGAAGCTATTTTGATTTCCCGACCTACCTACCTCCGGATCCAGAATGCACCGACTGCTTAACTCTATTCTACCCAATTCTTTTGCAACTTTAGTGATTTCCCCCTTCTTCTGGTCGGGTTGTATTACCAAACTTTCTGGTTTTCCTGAAAAGTTCTTCCCTTCTTGATCTCACATCCCCCAGTTGTTCTTGATGTTGTGGCGGCATCAGCCACAAGTAATTATTTGTTTGTTAAAGTTAAACATCATTTAAAAATTAAAACAAAATCAAAAGTTATTAGTTATTTATTAAGTGTTAAACAAAACTAATAAATTTAATATAAATGATGCAATATTGCCTACAAACATGTGTTTAATATATATAATTGTTGTAATAAAAAAAACATATGTTTTTAAAAAAATAGAATAATGTCTAGTCATGTTTTGTGAATTGTTTTTCAATAAAAGTTCTTATTTTGTTGTAGTGAGTTTTAATTAATGTTAATGTTTAAAAAACCACTACAATTGGTGACCCCTGACTTGTTTGTGAGTTATTTCTTAAATTAATCATGACAGAAGAAACTAATGGTGAAATTTTGATGAAGAACATTGATAAGGTTAGTATCAAACTTCCACCTTTTTGGAAAGACAAACCCGAAATTAGGTTTTGCCAGGCCGAAGCCCAGTTTGATCTTGGGGGAATCAAAAAAGAAGGTACAAAATTTAATTACCTAGTTGCACAATTAGATCTTAAGATAGTAGAAAATATTTATGATATTGTCTCATCTACTGAGGACAACAAATATACCATTGCCAAAGGTAGACTTTTAAGTATATTTCGAGAAAGTGAGGACAGAAACATTAAAAAAGTCGTTAGCAAATTAGAGATAGGAGATCAAAAACCCAGTCAGTTACTTCGAAAAATGAAAGGATTAGCAGGTAACGATTTTTCCGATAAACTTTTGAAAACATTGTGACTAGATAAACTTCCAACGGAAATAAGTATTTTGGCTATTTCGGATGGAAATTTGGATAAATTGGCTGAAATTGGTGATAAAATATGGGATATCAAACCCGTGCATGATATAAATATTGTTAATTCTAAAGGGTCCACATTTGATTCGGCACTGGAGGAACTGAATAAAAGACTATCTGCACTTGAGTCTAGGATATCCAGAAGTTCAAGTAGAGACAACGCGTCCGTTCGTTCTCGTAGTAAGAGTCGAAATAAACGTTTTAACCCAAAAGGAAAGTATTGTTATGGCCATTATCGTTTTGGAAAGAACTGTACACCGGCAAAGTGCACACCTGAATGTAAATGGGATATAGAGAAGGGAAACTCCTCACGGCAGATACAGAACTGACCAGCTGTGCTGCTGTAAATATTCCAGGTCAACAACATCGTTTATTCTTACGAGATAAGAATACAGGTATTCGCTTTTTGGTTGATAGTGGCGCTGATGTTTCCATTATACCAGCGAATAAATTAAAAGCAAATCAAGAAACAGCTATTAAGTTATTTGCTGCTAACAATAGAGAGATTCCTACATTTGGAACTCAAGTTCTTCATATTGACCTGAGACTAAGACGACAAATGGAGTGGACATTCTTTTTAGTTAAAACCGTTAAAGGTATTTTAGGAGCTGATTTTCTTCACAACTTTGGGTTATTAATTGATTTAAAAAACAAAAAGCTTATTGATAACAATACACAACTGACTGTTTTGGGTGAGTTAGTTGCAATAGAGGAAATGGAATCATTAAGTTCTCTCAAAACCACTTTTCAATTCTCACATCTGTTAAATAATTTTCCAGATCTAACCAAACCATTTCCATTGAAAGTAAATGCCAATCATGAAGTGAAGCACCACATTGTCACTAGTGATGGACCGCCTGTTTTTAGCAAGCCGAGAAGATTAGATCCAGAGAAACTGCGAGTTGCTAAACAAGAATTTCAGAGCATGCTTAACAATGGAATTATTCGAGCTTCAAGTTCACAATGGGCAAGCCCTTTACACATGGTGACAAAGAAAAATGGTCAATAGCCAGACAGGACTCTACCCGATAGGTACCCCATTCCGTGGATATAGGATGTGAGTCAAATTCTACTAAATAAAACAATTTTCTCAAAGTTAGATCTTTGCCAAGCTTATTACCAAATACCTATTAATGAAGAAGATAGACAAAAAACAGCTATTATTACACCTTTTTGATTGTATGAATTTAATGTAATGCCATTTGGACTTCGCAATGCGCCTAGTACGTTCCAACGTTTTATTAATGAAGTTTTACGAGGACTGGATTTCTGTTTCTCATATTTGGATGATATACTCATTGCCTCTGCAAATGCTGAAGAACATAATCATCACTCAAACGACTCAGCGATTACGGTCTCCGGATTAACATCAGTAAATCAGAGTTTGGTGTAGAAAGTATAATTTTTCTAGGATACCTTATTTCGTCAAATGGTACAAAACCTGATCTTGACAGAGTGAGTGCCATTGTCAATCATAAATTACCAATAACTATAAAACACCTAAGATCTTACCTAGGAATGCTGAACTTTTACAGAAGACATCTACATCATGCTGCAGGTAATTTAGCCAATCTCACTAATTTTCTTAAGGGTGCTAAGAAAAATGATAAAACTAAGATTGAATGGACACCAGAAACTATAGAAGATTTTGAACAGAGCAAACAAGCCTTAAGTAATGCAGCTCTCTTAACATACCCAAATCCTGATTGTGAACTTGCACTGTTAGTAGATGCATCTGATTTGGCAGCTGGAGCTGCTCTGCAACAATGGGAAAACAATTCATGGAAACCTATTGGATTTTTCTCCAAAAAGTTTTCTGAAACACAGCGCAAGTACTCTACCTATGATCGAGAATTGACAGCTATTTATATGTCGATCAAGTACTTTAAATATTTGTTGGAAGGAAGATCGTTTGTGTTATACACAGATCATAAGCCTTTGACTTATGCGTTCAAACCGAAGAACGACAAAGCATCCCCTCAACAACTTCGACAATTGCAATATATTTCCCAGTTCACAAAAACCTTGGTTCATGTTTTAGGAAAAAAAATATGATAGCAGACCACATGTTTTGGTTAGAGGAATGCTTTGCAATTGATTTCACCAAAATAGCAGAAGCTCAAAAACATGATGAAGAACTACAACAACTGCGTACTTCTGCTAATAGTGGATTGATTTTCAAATCCTACCCTCTTGAAAATGGAAGCCAATTATGGTGTGATGTTTCAACAAAGGAAATTAGACCATATATTCCAAAAAATTACCGTTATAATATATTCAAACATTATCATAATATGTCACACCCTGGAATCAGAGCTACGGTCAAGTTAATATGTTCTAAGCCAATTTGGACTAATATGAAAAATAATTTGCGCTCATGGACAAATGCCTGTATCGCATGCCAGAAAAGCAAAGTTTCCAGATATGTGAGGACACTACTTCAGAAATATCCGAATGCAGACGAAAGATTTGCCACTGTTCATATAGATCTGATTGGACCCATGCCACCGTCTGAAGAATACACCCATTGCTTATTCCTCATCTTTTGTGGTACCGAACTGGAGATCGCTGGGTAGACGGGGTTCTCCGCCGCATATAACCCTGGAGGGTGTTCCTCCAATTGTCTCGTGTACTGCTGACCGATTACAAGAGGTATGCACACGTCCCAGTCGTCTTGGTGTTCGCCAGCGAATATTTTGAGGTGGCAGAGATGTTCTATTAAAACATTAACCATGCCATCAGACTGGGGTGCAACGGTGTGGTCCTCGTTTTTCTGATACCTAATATCTCAAAGCTTCCTTAAATACTTCAGATTCAAAGTTCCTGCCTTGATCAGAGTGTAATTCCAACGGGATGCCAAAACGTGTGAGCTTGTTATTCACTAAGAGCTCGGCTACTGTTGATGCTTCTTGGTTTGGTATTGCGAAAGCTTCGGTTCACTTACTGAAGTAATCACCAGCGACTAATATACTGGTCCCAGACCTAGTGTAAAAAAATTGGGTAATACCGCATGTTAAACGGGGTAAAATGGCGCAGAAACGAGTTTCCTATCTCAATCTGTTGAGGAGATAGAATGTTTTTTGTTTTTATTTTTAAAATCTTACTTTATTCTGAAAAATGACAGTTTTGTTTACTTTGATTTAGCGTAGAAAAAAAAAAAAAAAAAAACGATGATATTTTCTAAATCAGCATTAAATTTTCTAAAAGAGGAGATGGGTTTAGTTATTTTAAATCTACTTTCAGTGGGTCTTTTAACGTGCTAAACACAAACCATTTATTAAAACTTAAATTTTTAATAGTTTTTGAAAATTCTTCACTCCCAACTAGAGCACCCAAGAAGCTGTAAAATTTCTTAAAAACTGTGGAATTTAGTTAGCGTTTTAGTGATGTAACCCATGATACAATAGCACTTCACCTTTTGAGTCTAAAAGAAGTTTTTCTAATGAAAAACACGCTAGAGAAAGTCACTGCTGGGGCAATGAGGAAGCGCGCTAGAGCCTGCATCCAAAGTAATGGATACCAAACTTCCCATGAGTTAGAGTTAGTTTTACTTTTTTAAGACTAGAAAGAACAATTTATGAATTCTAAATAATATAAAAGGGATAATAATAATCTAAAATTAAAAAAAAAATCAAACATAAAAAATGTTGAATATGAGCCTGCATCCAAAGTAAAGGAGGAAATTTTGAACACGTGCTGCAATAATCCATTTTAATATGGTTCTACAATAATAATCTTATGTTTTATCTTTAACATTTTTTATGTAGGATTTATCAAATTTTAGTAGAAGAGAAGAAAAAAGTTTAATTTATTTTAAAGAAAGTATTTTTAAAATTTAAACTAAGGATTTTTTTTTTTTTTTTAATTTTAGATTATTATTATCCTTTTTATATTATTTAGAATTTATACATTGTTCTTTCTAGTCTTAAAAAAGTAAAACTAACTTTAACTCATGGGAAGTTCGGCATCCATTACTTTGGATGCAGGCTCTAGCGCTCTTCCTCATTCCCCCAGCAGTGACTTTCTCTAGCGTGTTTTTCATCAGAAAAACTTCTTTTAGACTCAAAAGGTGAAGTGCAATTGTATCATGGGTTACATCACTAAAACGCTAACTAAATTCCACAGTTTTTAAGAAATTTTACAGCTTCTAGGGTGCTCTAGTTGGGAGTGAAGAATTTTCAAAAACTATAAAAATTTAAGTTTTAATAAATGTTTTGTGTTTAGCGCGTTAAAAGACCCACTGAAAGTAGATTTCAAATAACCAAACCCATCTCCTCTTTTAGAAAATTTAATGCTGATTTAGAAAATATCATCGTTTTTTTTTTTTTTTCTACGCTAAATCAAAGTAAACAAAACTGTCATTTTTCAGGAAAAAGTAAGATTTTAAAAATAAAAACAAAAAACATTCTATCTCCTCAACAGATTGAGATAGGAAACTCGTTTCTGCGCCATTCTACCCCGTTTAACATGCGGTATTACCCAATTTTTTTTTACACTAGGTCTGGGACCCCCAGTATGTCGGTTTCCTTTCCTGGTACGGCCTTTCCGGCTACGTCGATGGCAATGTATGAAAGAATAATAAATAAAATGTTACAAAAGTCTATTCATATTTCCAAATATGATCATTTTACCACATATTCTTCACATTCTTTACCACACCCCAAAAAACATATTCTTCTAATTGTTCTATTTTTATGGTGTCAAGCTTAATATCATCTAATTTTTCTAAAGTTATATTAGTTACAATTTTTTGTTGAGGGAGATGCTCGGGGATAAAGGGTAGGTATACAATATCGTTATAAACTATAGGTAATTTAGTATTGTTTACAAAGTGTTCCTTATTTTCTAAGTTTATTAACGAAGTTGAATAGAGGAGTTTGTGTTTATACTTGGTGGAGTGAAGACGTACGGCTCAAGAGCTCCTGGGGATTAAGCACCAAACGAACAACAAGCGATAAGTTTCAGTTTCACTTTCATTTTAATTATTTTTTTTTTAACAATATTTTCCTATTAGAAGATTTTTCATTTCAATTTCTTTTAATTTCTTAGTCTTATTTCATTAGATTTTAATTAATAATAATCATGGCGGACTCTCCGCCTGCATAACGAAAAAAGCCAAAGTTTAAAGGAACATTTATAGGGAATAGTGAATTAAAGCCTAAAAAATATGAATTATTACACCCTATAAAAATGAACATGTTTTCCAATATCGTTCAAAATAAAAAGTCAGTTAGTGTACAAACAGATGGTTCAAGTGATAATCATTCGATTTTTAAAATGCCGTTGAAGCCAGTGGCAAATAATAAGCCCGTACTTATCGGGCGCTCAAATGTTAATAGCGTTACAGCTTCCCCTCCACCCAACCCCCCCCCCCCCCACTCCTCCCCCCTTCCTCCTCAACACACACCTCCAGTCCCCTCCTCCCTACCTCATTCCTCAACCCTAAAATAATTAAGGAAGCTTCTAAAGAACTTCCAATTGAACCGAGGGTTTTACCTTCGGAGAAAGTGACCCCTAACGAAGTCAAAACTCCCCACGGTAATCGCCAAGAGGACCCACAGGGCGAGTGGACTGTAGTTAGGAGATCTAGAAGTAAATCTAGAAGTAGACCACAGAGCCGAAATACGAGTAAAGAAAAAATGGAAACTAATTAGACAAATTTAAAACTACTATCATTTTTTACGGTTGATTTTATATTAGATCTCAATTCTATAAATTAATATATATATATATATATTAAGAGTAGGAGTAGCACTATATGGAGCTTAATACCTAAGTTAATCTGATAAACAACAGTGAATGTATATATACAGGATTAACAACGAAATAAAGTTAGTGTTATTCAGGCTATTCTGGTGTATGTTTCTTGTTCCTTTTTCCTTTTTTTTATTGAAAGTTAGTTCAGTCTCGTTATCTGGTGCCGAAACCCGGGAATTTCGGAGCGTGCGCGGACCCGTAAATTTCGCTCAGCTGGGTAGTGAAGATTGTCTAGTGTAGTGAAGTTCAAGGATTAAGTGCAAAATGGCGGAAGGAATTGTAGCACAACCAACTTTTCAACTACCTCAAGAACAGGTGGCAGCAGTACAGGAAATTCCTCCACTACCCAGAGACACCCTGGCGGAAGCCCATGCTAACACCTTGGTATGGATGAAGGTTCGCGTGGCAACAGCACAGGATCTGCGGAAGGCTATATGGGATTTAGAGAGATTCACTGGGGAAATGGGTGAACTGAACCATTTCCTAAAGGGAGGAGATAGATTGTTGGCCAGGATCGAAATAAAAAGGGCCGAAAATTTAATCGAGCAAGCGGATGCGGATTCACTCAAGGCAGAACTGGTTTGCCGTGTTAAAAGAAGCGTGCTCAATCTGATCCAGTCAGATGAAGACACCCCTTGGCTGGTGGTCAAGGAAAGATTGAAGAAGGCATACGGAGGGGGTAGATGGACCCCGGAAGAGGACATGTTCCAAATGTTCCGCGAAACGAAACAACCGCGACAGACCAACGGACAATATGCTGCGGAACTCTTAGCTAAATTCAATAAGATTACGGACAAGCTAAGAGAGACCACGAACGCGATAGAAGCGGATGGTAAGATGACATTTTTGGCAACGATCCTAAAGGTGCAGTTGGCGAGAGAGACTGGAAAGCGAGAAGGATTACCCAGGGATCGCACGTTCATCGAGTGCGCCCAGGAGATGATTGACGCCAGCGCGCGAGAAGAAGAGGCACAGATGGAGGTGGAGGAATCAGGATGGAGCAGGGAGAATTATAGAAGACCTAGGAATACAACAGCGCCCATGGTTTGGAGGAAGAGAGAACCGGAATATACCGGAAGAGGTAGAAAGAGGATAAACGGCAGGGCCAGCGAAGGGCGAGGCCTAACGGAAGGAAGGAAGATAGAAAATGTCATGGGTGCGGGAAACCAGGTCACCTAGTGGCACAATGTCCGCGCACAAGATGTTTTGAATGTGGCACGGCAGGACACATCGCCAGACAGTATCCCTACATATACCGACGAAGAGAGACACCAGGTGTGGAGCCAATGGAGGTCAATGCACAGAGAGTATGGCAGAGAAATCGGTCTTCAGACTCGACCGGATAAGCAGGAAGAGGAAGCAGGATATAGGTGCGGAGAGAGAGGCCGAAGTAACCGAAAGAGTGGACCACGGGAAACGGTGAAAGGGAAAAGAAATCGAGTGGATGCCTGAGGAGAGTGCCAGCAGAGTGGCGGCCGCACATTGGTGAACAACAACGTCAGAAGGAAGCACAGCGGTCTGCCTATCATCCGATTAGTGGGAGGAGTGAATTGCTTGGTGGGCACGGGGAGCACGAGCACCATCATGAGTCGGCGAGCGGCGGCGGAGCTAAGTTCTGGAGAGAAGGCGGCGCAATTACAGGTATGTACATGTAAACTAGTCACCGTGGGGGGCCCATGCGAGGTAGAAGGGGAGACAGTGATAGGATTAGATAAATGGACACAGGGCGGTGGTGGGTTACTGGTACATGTAGTAGCGAACATGCCGAGCGAATACGAGGTTATTATAGGATGTGACCTGTTAGAGAAAGTAGGAGGACGAATAAAGAATAAAGACGGTCGGTGGAATATCCGGATTGGGGAAAAAGAATTTAGGTGCCAAGAAATCGTGAGAGGTAAAGGGGCGAGAGTTGGGGTAATTAACCGCGCAGAAGATTGGAGGGGAACATTAAAAAGTGAATTTCGTGATATTTTTTTTAAGGAAGGTGACGTGTTAGGGGCGACGGGGAAAACGGTTCACGAGATCGCGCTCAAACATGAACGGGTGACGTATGTCAAAGAGAGAAGGTATCCGCAGGCACTTAGACAATATATTAGAGAAGAATTAGAAGAGTTAAAAGCCCAGGGTATCATAATGGACAGCACGTCCCCATATAATAGTCCCCTCTGGGCCGTCAAGAAAAAGAGTGCTCCGGGTGAGACGCGAGAGAAATACAGAGTGGTCATAGACTACAGAAAATTAAATGAGAACACGGTAGATGAACGGTATCCCATTCCCAGGTTTGAGGATATCCTGGACAGACTAAGTGGGGCAACCGTATTTAGCACGTTGGATCTGAAGGCGGGGTACCGTCAGATTAGGATGGACCCAAAAGATCAACATAAAACTGCATTCTCGTTCGAAAGAGGGCATTACGAGCTTACTCGTATGCCATTTGGACTCAAGAACGCGCCGATAACCTTCCAACGACTGATGGATGAATTTCTGAGGGGCATCGACGAGGGTATGTGCCAGGTCTATATGGACGACCTACTGGTCTTTAGTAAGACAGAAGCAGAACATATAGAGCACCTTCGAGAAATGTCTTCGAAAGGATACGGCAGTTTGAATTGAAATTGTCTCCGGAGAAATCGATTTTGGGACAGGAACGTATTAACTTCTTAGGTCATACTATATCAAAGGAAGGCGTTAAACCGGACTCGGCGAAAAGTAGAGGCAATCAGGAGAATGGCGGTGCCACGAGATATCAAGGGTATAAGAAGGCTACTAGGCACGCTTAAATACTATAGGAGATTTGTACCCGAGATGGCGGAACACCTCTTCCCCCTAAATAATCTATTGAAGAAGGGAGCGAAATTAGTTATAACGCCGGAAATGGAGAACAACATCCAGAAGTGTATGGCGAAATTGCAGGCAGAGCCGATACTAGATTTTTCCAAAACATTCACTATCACAACTGATGCCAGCGAATATGCGCTAGGAGCTGTGCTGTCCCAGGACGGAGATGGAGGCAAGCGCCCCGTAGCATACGCTAGTAGGAGGTTGACGGATGCGGAAATGCGATATAGCGCGTTAGAAAGGGAGCTCTTAGGGATAATATGGGCCATCGACCACTTTCGACCATATGTTTTTGGGAAGAAATTCAGGGTACATACCGATCACAGACCACTACAATGGGTGGGGAAGTTAAAAGAATCGTCCGCGAGGATAGCAAGATGGAAGGAATTCCTCAGTCAATACAATATAAACTAATAACTATAAACTAAAATGTATAAACCGGGCAGAGAGAATGTTGTAGTGGACTGGTTATCTAGGGCGATCATGGTTAACGCCGTTGAAGAAGATAGAGGGGGATCTTCCCGAGATGTACGCGACTTCCTGCGAGATTGGACCCCTGAGGGAGAAGGCGAGCACAGCACGACAGAGGATGATGAGGAAGAAGCAACTCCGGCGGAAGAGAGCTTTGGGGAAGGAAGACCTGTGGAGATGGAGGAGTTGGAAGACATAATTAACGACAAACAACATCAAATCGTCTGGAAAACCAGAACCTCGGGACCCACGAAGGTTGAATATGACAAATATAGGAATTGCCGGATCACTATAATATGGTCTGAACCAGGAGTGAGAGAGGAGCTGATTTGTCGGGCATTAAAGGATGCGTCAAAACCGGGGAGGACTCATCACATCTACGTAGGGAACGCGACAGTGTGGGACAAAATCAGACGACTTTGGCGTTCCGAGAAAATCGGGTTAGATCGAACGTTTGTCCGATGTACCATGATGGTAGAAACCATTAAGGATGTAGAACGGCAGCGTGAGGTGACGCTCGCATATCACCATGGAAAAACGAATCACCGTGGGATCAACGAAACTGTTCAGGCGCTGAAAAGAGAGTATTTCTGGTGGGGTATAAAGAAAACCGTACAAGAAATCATAGGAACGTGCGATGTATGTTTGGCCACCAAGTACGATCGACATCCTCCCAAAGGATTACAAGAGGAAACACCTACGGCAGAAACGCCACTAACGGATCTCCAGGTGGACACTTTTACTTGGAGGGGATATAAGTGGGTAACTTTAGTGGACTTATTTAGTAAGCTAGCAATGGCACATCTGATACAAGACCGGTCGGCAGAGGCGGTGATAGGCGCGCTGAGGAAGTGGTTTCAGTTTTATGGTGTACCCGAACGCATCGCATCAGATGGGGGTAGAGAATTTGACAATGCCGAGGTTCGAGCGGAAGCGAAGGCACTGGACATCAAGTGGCATCTCAACACCCCGGGACACCCGAAGATTAGAGGCGGTGTGGAGAGGTTACATAGTACGCTAAGTGACCATCTCAGGGTCTATCATTTTGAAAAAGGGCTAGGACCAGACGTAGCTATGTCAAAAGCGATTACAGCCTATAACCACTCAATCCATTCAATCACAGGATTTTCACCCCTTGAAATTCTGTTCGGGCTAAGAGGGCGTCGGAGGGACGATAGAGACGCGGTAGCGGACGAAGAACTGGCGGAGCGGGTAATCAATAATAAAATAGCCCTTGGGAAAATATGGGGGAAAGTTCGGAAGAAAATAGAGTCGGAAAAGAGTAGGAGGGTCACCAGAGAAAACCTCAAAGTCAGAGACTTAGTGGGCGATATGCGGATCGGTATGACCGTTTATAGAAAAAAGGGAACTAATAGGGGCAAAGAGTTGATTAGGTACGAGGGCCCATTCAGGGTGATTGCCATACGTGAACATAACCTAGTAACCATAGAAAGTCTGAAGGAACCAAACAAACGAAGAACTGTCCATCTGGAACAATTGAAGCTTCCGGTTGAGCGGTCCTAGTATCCGGAAGGTGTTGGTTGGTGCAATTATGTGAATTCAAAGTTTCAATAGTGAAAGTGTTAAGCAAACAATGTAATATATACATCAGATCATTTATTTTTTTTTCCATTTATTTATTGGTTTTGTTTATATGCATACTAGTTATCTGTGAATGATAGACTGTATCTGAGCTATACGAGCAGTACATATAAACACATTTAAGTTTACGTCACTGATTTAGATAGAAGAGCATTTTTTTTTTTATTTTTTTTTTCTCTTTTCTTTCTTAATACGTAAGTTAATCTGATAAACAACAGTGAATGTATATATACAGGATTAACAAGGAAATAAAGTTAGTATTATTCAGGCTATTCTGGTGTATGTTTCTTGTTCCTTTTTCCTTTTTTTTTTTATTGAAAGTTAGTTCAGTCTCGTTATCTTATATATATATATATATATATATATATATATATATATATATATATATATATTTATATTTACCAATCTAAACTTATATTTTTTCCTTTATATTTCATTTGTTACACCCTACAACATGAATTCATTTAATAATATCATTCATTGGAACTGTAATGGTTTAATAAAAGAACAAGAGGAATCAAAACTAATGATTAATAAATATCAACCGATAGCAATCTGTATCCAAGAGACTAAATTACTTCCTAGCAAAACATTTAATATGAAGGATTATAATATTTGCAGATATGATTTTGAAAATAGTAATAGGGCTTCTGGCGGGGTTCTAATTGCTGTCCATAAAAAACTAGTTTCGGAGTTAGTAATAGTAAATACTTCTTTGCAAGCTATAGTTGTGAAAGTTTTTCTTAAATTCCCTATCTTCCTTAGCAATATTTACATCCCACCTGAAAGTTTTGCAGAGAGAGATTTGAATAATTTTTTGAACATGCTTCCCTCCCCTTATCTATGTATGAGCGATGTTAACGGCCACCATACATCCTGGGGATGAGGACCGCTCTACGCGGGGAAATATTATAACACGAATTATTGACATCACTGATTCCATTATTCTTAATACAGGAGATCCTACATATTTAAGCCCGGCGTACAATACCTTCTCTTGCATCGATTTGACTTAGAGCTCGCCTAACACTTTTACTCATTTCAACTGGCAGGTCTCCCAAGATCAATACTCATTTTTTTTTTTTTTTTTTTTTTTGATACTTTAAGGCTTCCACTGAAGCCCTATACTGCCCATACTAACACCCATGGCACTGGGTGATACTTCTCCTACGAAAGAAAAGCACCACCCAGGGCGGGACACGAACCCGCAGCTCCGGCATGGGAGTACGGCGCTTTACCGCACAGCCACACCGGGCCCAATCAATACTCTGCCACAGCCGGGATCAATACTCTTGCGATCATTTTCCAATAGTAATTAGTTTTCCTAATGGCACAACTCAAACTACAAAACACCCAAGATGGATCACAGAGAAAACTGACTGGACAATATTTCAAAATAATATAACCATAACTGATTCGGATTTTTCATCAGCCAATAGTAGTACCGAAATAAACAATTACATTACATCCGCAATTTCAGCATCAGCGAACGCATCTATACCGAAAAGTTCTAGTCATATTAATTCCCAAAATAAAAATGTCCCCTGGTATGATAAGGAATGCAAGGAAGTTGTGGTGATCCACACATATAATTATTAAGTCATGTATAATATTATGTATTATGTATATTATTATAAATAAATTTTACTGCTAATTGTAATTGTAATTGTATTATGGCAGCACTGTATAAATTATAATTGTATTCATTAATGTATTACTGTATTCATTAATATTATATATCATTATATGTAATTCCTTTAACTCGTAAATAAGTTAAGCCATACATGTTCAAAGTATAGACGATAAGGTCTTTCTATATTGGCATAAGGTAGATAACGGAGACAAATAATTATTATATACGTTAATGTATTACTAAAGGTTAAAGTTACACTCAGTAGATCCAGAAGTAATTGTACTTTGCCAAATAATTGTAAATATCCCCCACCACCTAACAGAGGTGACTTATCAGATTATAACGTTTCCAGAACCACTCTGTTTCGAGATCTTTAGCTGCTCTGTTCTCAGCGCTCCCCGCTCCATATTACCAGGCATTGTACTAGATATAAGTTCTTATTGCATGTTACTTTTTTTTATATAACATATATGTGTATATATATTATTACTGGAGTATAGTTTCTTTTACTAAAAAGCTTCCACTGTTCACTTTGTTTTTCTTTGTTGTGTCCAATCAATAAATCTTATAAAAGATCCACGGATTTATACCCTTTTATTGGTATTATAATTAATAAAGATACAACAAATTGGTAGCAGAGCGTGGTTTTGATTTTTTAAAAAAAATCGCGAATAAACAAAAAAAATATAGTTTGGTCGCGTGTATTTATTAATTAATTGGTGAAATATTGGGGCTAAATCATTTTTATTAAATATTAAGGAAAATTTGTAATTGATTATGTATTAATAATGTATTATAATTATTAGGGCAGTTTAGTTATAATTAATAATAATAAGAAACGGTAATATTAAAAATAAAATGGCGGCCGTATCCAATAAAATTATAAGTAGTGAAATGATTATGGAATATTTAGCCAAAGGTATTGAATTTATAATTGAAGAATTAGAAAGTTTAGAAAATAAAATGGCCGGGAAGCTTAATGAATTTATTATAAAAACTAATAAACTTAATGAAAGCGCGGAAAATTTTGCTTTGATATTAAGAGATCATGTTAAAAATCCAATAGGAGTGGGGAATAAAAATATTAATAGTAATTATATTAATTCGGAGAGGAAAAATAATAATGATATTCTTATGGGTACTTTAGAATTTTTAAACGCGACGGAAATAAATATGGATGATTTAGAAAATTTAATTGAGATCAATCGGACAGAAATAATTGACATAAATAACGCGCGAATAACTTTTATGGAAATTGCCCCAGAAAATAATGAAAATTTAAATATTAGCCCAATTGAAGAAATTGAAATTAATAGTGAACAGGCCTGCCAACCTTTATGTTTGTTAGATAATAATTCCGCCAGTATTTCTCCGAATGATAAGTATAATGCCGATCTTTGCCCTAATCCCGACTACCAAGTACTAACTGAAAGGATTATTTTGTTTTCGTCGAACAATAAAAACAACAGTGTCAATAATAAATTTAATTTTTCGAATAAAAATAGTCGTCGACGGAACATGTATAATTACTTTAAAAAGAGAAAGAATCTTCGTAAATACAATAAATCCAAACGTCGAATTAATAATAGTAAGATGAAAAAATATTTTAGAAATAAAAAAGAAAAGGGCATTCATAAAAATAATTATGCTAATAATCTTGTGAAAAACTATAGTCGGGATAATATTGTAAATTGTTGGAAGGATAAATATAAATCTTTACTAGCATCAGATCGGAACGGCGGCAAGGTATTAATTAATTAAATAATATAATTGGATGAAAAAAAAAAATATATATAAAAGGACCGCGCGTGTTTAAGGAATTTAAACAATTGGATTAATGAGTGTAATATTAATTGCATAGTGTGTATAATGATGAGTACGACGTTTAATTGAAAAAATAATAATTGTTAAGGATAAAAATTTGATGGCCATAATTAATAATATTAGGTAATGATGACAATAATTTTGATATTGGATATTATATTTATAGAAAATAAATTTTTATTGAATTAACGACGAATAAAATAAAATTTTGAAAATAATTTTAAAAATATTAAAGGGGCCTAAAATTTAATAAATTTTAAATTGTGCGTCTATTAACGTCGAGTAATGATTGTATAAAATGAAGGTACTTGTCTAATATACGACCGCCACTCCAAAAAATCGATTCTTCGATTATCGAACAATTTCTATTGTAACATATGTTCATAGAATAACCTGTATTTTGTTATCTAAGGTTACAGGTACTTAAGGTTACCGATAATTATACAAAAAGTACGCCCTGGATCCATAATAATCAGTGATTCCTGGAAAGCATATAATAGCATATATATTGAAGGATACGAACATTTTACAGTTAACTATAAATATAATTTTGTGGATCCTGTATCACTTCAACATACCCAAAATATCGAAAGGTTATGGGGCAGTGTTAAATAGGGAAATAAGAAAAGACGAGGTACAAACAGAAAGTTCTTAAAATCCTATTTAGCCGAGTTTATGTGGAGAAAAAAAGTTGGAGAGGAAAAATGTTTATTTCAAACAATTTTACAAGATATTGTCTGATTTTCATGTATTTAATAATAATTAAATAAGTTTGTTTGGTTAAATCTTATTTTATTTTTAATTAATCAATTGCATTATCCATACGAAAACAAATAACCTAAAGAAGGTTACACATACTATATTCGATAGTATGAAAGTAAATTATCAAAGTTAAAAAATCGATTTTTTGGAGTGGCGGTCGTATATTAGACAAGTACCAAAATGAATTAATTGTTCACCGGGCAGCATTATTAAAAATTATCTATATTTTTTTAATATTTTTTATTATGATTCGACATCGAATATTTTTGGAAAAATTGTTTTGGTGTATAATTGAAATAATAAAATAGATGACTGATGATATGTAAAAAAAAAAATATATATTGTCCTCGTATTGTTGAAATAATAATTGATGCCTATACAAAATTGAGTCAATATAATTTGAATGATATAAGATGGCCAAATCAATTGTAAACTACGTTGTATATTTTATTTATTTGATGGGTAATAATATTAATTAGAAATGGTCTTCGCATATTTTTAATGATAATTGTTCGGCGATTATAAATAATGGTGAAATATATATACATATATGTTTTTTACTATTTAATTTTCTTTTAAAGCAAAGTACAAGTACATGCCTTTCCTATGAATCCCAAAGTTCCTTATGAGAACAGTTTTTAAAAAACAAAAAGGGTGTGATGATTGATGTGTTAATTGTAAAGAGCTCAGTTGCAGAATAAAAAAAATGACTTATCTATAAGGAGTTGACCTTGAACTTGGCCAAAAAAGGAGAGAGCTATAATATAGACATTACTAATGAACTTTATATTGCAAATATCAATGGAGGAAAATTTATTTGGTGATCCTAAAGTTCTACATGATGCACAGGACTTTTTTTTTATGTATCATTTTTACAAATTTTTTTTTTTTTATAATAAATAAGTAGTAAAAAGTGAAATTGCTTGAATTTTCTGTAAACTTTTTTGTACATATTGAATTAATTCGAGTAAGTGTATTTTTTTTTTCTACTAGAGCATTGAAGATATTTTATTATATATATATTTTTTTGTATTGAGATTAATATTGTTTTCTAAATTTTAGACATACTTGGAATTCTGAATGTTGATTTTTTGTTTTTCTAAGAAAACAGATGAAAACAAGAAGGATGCATTTTATTTGTTTTTATTGAGAGAAGTATTCTTTATATATATATTTTTTTCTTTTCATCTGAGAATTTTTTTTATTTTCTTATATTTATAGATATTTTCCAATTCCCATTTTAGAATGAATGATGTATGTTGTATGAAAGTTTTATGTTTGTAAACCCCTTAATATATTACATGTTGTGTTGTAATTGTGTTGATGACATAATGCGCAACTGAGCATAAATAAAATGGCCAAGTATTACTTCGAAAAACAATAATGGTATCTGAATAAATGAATTCATAAATAAAATAATTGATAAATATAAGTGGGTATAAAATATATTGGTATATATTGATATATATAATGGTATCATTACTAGTGATGATGGTTATTGATATTTTAAAAATGAATTGTTTTGAATTTATTTATTTGTTGATGATATTGATATTACGATGAAATTACTGTGCATCAAATGTTATTTTCTGTGGTATATCTGAGAACAAGGTTAAGCGCTGGAAAAATTTTCAGATCCTGATAAGGATGTTCCTGACTTAATGCAGTAAGCCAACCTTGCAGTCATGTATCCAGATCTGTTAGCATAGCCCTCCTTCTGCAACTTTAAGGCTACAAGAACTCTTAATCATCACCAACAGGCCATCATCGAATCCACCCACATCCATGCATCCACCACCAGGGACATCAACCCATCAACACCCATCGAGGATATCAACCTGCCATCAAGACATTTCTTCTTATTGTAGAATAACTTTTAATTGTATAAATTTTGGGGAAAAATTAAGAAAATATTGTATAAATTCGAATTTTGGCTTAAATTTTTTTAAAGAAAAAGTGAAATTTTGATATATTTGAAATTAATGAAAAATTATTATTATGAATATATGATGATTTCATATTAAAAGAATACAGTCCTTAAATTAGTAATTTGGGTCTCATTAAAAAAAAAAAAAAGAGACTGAAGTTTTTTTTCACATGTATATAGCTTGATTTATGGCTTCGAAAGAAGCAAGACAGATCAATCTACATAGATGTTTTTTTTGCTTCAGTAATGTAGAGACCAAACTATAAATTTTGATCTAAATAAAAGAAAATAAAGGACTAATGATTATTTACATTGAAATTAGTACAATTTTGTTGAGCGGGAGCAAATTTAAATTATTTGGGCATTTTGAAATTTTCGAGAGTTAAATAACATTTTATTGTTTTTGTGGTAATGTTTATCTGAACTTAATAAGCCCTTAAATTATTATCGAGACCTTTATATTGTAATAAAAAAAAAATTGATGATTAATGCCACCACAACGATTATCAGAGCTGCCTAATATTTGCTTACAATGTTTGTTTTTTATATATGTGCAATAGGTCTCTAAGATTAAGATTGGATTAAGACTAATTTAATATAAGATATATGTTTGTGGCCAATATGTATATAAGGATTCAATATATTTGACATGACATCATATATGATAACTGACACATGCCAATTTATTTTGCTGGGCAGAAATTTTGAAAGGATAGTTTCCATTAAAAAGGGTCCCACATCTGCTCCGATGTGCTATTTTCCTGCATTTAGCTATAAATTTGACCTAGGGTCCTTTTAAATTCGTGAAGGGGTATGTTGGATTCCTTGCCTTTCCATATCCTGTGGTTCAAGACGACTGCATAAGTGGAGGCCCCACTTATAAGGTTGTGATCTTGAATCCTAACCTTTCAAGATGGTTCGAGACGACTGCATAAGAGGAGGTCCCTCTTATCAGGTTGTAATCTTGCAGCCATAAATCCTTATCTAGGCGAAGGGATCAAATACCCCCCACAGGGATACCCCCCTCAATTGGCACAAACAGAAATACTGAGACTATTAATTAAACTTGATTTTGAAAATGATGGTTCTATATACATATTGTTATATGTGTGTGTGTCTAACATACTTTAAGTTAGAATAAGTACTCATAATGTGATCATAGACCGTTAATTTCTAAATATCATAAAATAAACACCTCACGACGGTGTTATGATAGTTAGAATAAGTTTAAAACCTTTTGCACATCGGATTATATCTGCCCATATTGACGTCCTATTATAAAGTATTACAAATTTTTTCTTCGTCGTCATGAAACTTAATTGAAATCATCAATTTTTTTAATCGAGAGGGGGGGTAATGTGGTGATCCACACATATAATTATTAAGTCATGTATAATATTATGTATTATGTATATTATTATAAATAAATTTTACTGCTAATTGTAATTGTAATTGTATTATGGCAGCACTGTATAAATTATAATTGTATTCATTAATGTATTACTGTATTCATTAATATTATATATCATTATATGTAATTCCTTTAACTCGTAAATAAGTTAAGCCATACATGTTCAAAGTATAGACGATAAGGTCTTTCTATATTGGCATAAGGTAGATAACGGAGACAAATAATTATTATATACGTTAATGTATTACTAAAGGTTAAAGTTACACTCAGTAGATCCAGAAGTAATTGTACTTTGCCAAATAATTGTAAATATCCCCCACCACCTAACAGAGGTGACTTATCAGATTATAACGTTTCCAGAACCACTCTGTTTCGAGATCTTTAGCTGCTCTGTTCTCAGCGCTCCCCGCTCCATATTACCAGGCATTGTACTAGATATAAGTTCTTATTGCATGTTACTTTTTTTTATATAACATATATGTGTATATATATTATTACTGGAGTATAGTTTCTTTTATTAAAAAGCTTCCATTGTTCACTTTGTTTTTCTTTGTTGTATCCAATCAATAAATCTTATAAAAGATCCACGGATTTATACTCTTTTATTGGTATTATAATTAATAAAGATACAACAAAGTCATTAAGAAAAGAAGAAGGGCCTTAAAAGTATTTAAGAAAGAACCTACCATTGTGAATCTTATTCAGTATAAAAAAAGCCGTGCCATATCCCGCAGGGTAATCAAAAACAAAAAGAAACATTCCTGGGAACAATTTCTAAACTCTATTTCAACTGATACCCCACCAAGATTGTTCTGGAAAAAGATTGAGAATATTAAAGGACATTATAAAGACTACCAGCATTCACTCTTAATAGATGGACATGTCGAACCAGATCAAGAAATATTAGCTGAACATTTTGTAAAATATTATTCTAACTTATACTCCCCTCAAACACAATTTTCGTTAGATACCATAGAAATAAATAATACCGAAAATACACTAGAACATGCATATAACCTCCCATTCACTAAAGCCGAGCTATTACCCTGCATAAAAGAGTTAAAACCATCTACCCCAGGAGTAGACGACATCTACAACGATATATTGAAAAATCTACCCAGTCAGGCGATGAACGCACTTCTTGCTTTTTACAATCACGTTTGGTGCACGGGGGGCTTCCCGGATATCTGGAGGAGAGCTATTATAATCCCAATTCTAAAACCGGGTAAAAATAAGTTATTGCCTTCTAGTTACAGGCCCATCTCACACACCAGCTGTTTGTGTAAACTTATGGAAAAAATGGTGTTTAAGCGGCTAACATGGGTGTTAGAGGAAAATAACCTAATATCAGGAGCACAAAGTGGATTCAGAGCAGGTCGTTCAACATTAGACCATTTAGTAACCCTCGAACATGAGATACTAGCTTCGCTGAAAAAAAAGAATGCGTAGGAATTTTTTTCGACATTGAGAAAGCCTACGACAACTTAAATCCTTTACTCGTATTAAATCAGCTAAAAGAATGGGGATTTTGTGGAGGCCTTCTGGTGCTAATAGACAACTTTCTGCAGGAACGTACGTTTCAAGTAAGGGTAGGCAATCATCTGTCCTCAGTAAAAGCAATGACCAACGGAATACCACAGGGAAGTGTCTTGAGCTGCACCCTTTTTGCTATTGCTATCAATAAAGTTACTAACGTAATACCCAAACCTATTAGAACTTTTTTATTTGTTGACGACTTAGCCCTCTTATTGCCATTCAGAAACCAAAATAGAATGAAAAGAACGCTGCAGAATTGTCTTTCCAATTTAGAATCCTGGTCCATTCAATCTGGCTTGCGATTTTCAATAGAAAAAACGAAATGTCTCCTTTTTTCAAAACATAGGACACCAACTCTTTTCCCAGATTTAACGTATAGCGGCATCCACCTGAATTTCGAAATGAAAGTTAAATTTTTAGGCCTAATTATTAATTACAAACTAGACTGGAAAGACCACATTAGAAGTCTTAAGGAAGAATGTGTAAAAAGGCTAAATATACTTAAGGTCTTGGCTGGATGCTCGTGGGGAGCGGACAGATCCAGCATGTTAAAGGTAGTTTAATAAGGTCGAAACTGGATTATGGCAGCTTTCTTTACTCATCAGCAAACTCTAAACAGCTTTCCATTCTGGACTCAGTCCACCATGCGGGTATCCGACTTGCAACAGGAGCTTTCAGAACAAGTCCCGTAAACAGCCTAAGTGTAGAAGCAGGTCTAGCTCCACTAGCTGTAAGAAGACACCAGCTTGCATGCGGATATGTTGGAAGATTAAAATTTAACGATAGCAATCCAGCATGGAAACATATTTTTCAACCAAAAACTAGAAGATACGCAGAAAACCAAAGACTTCCAGCACCACTTGGAATACGAGCAAGAAGTTATATACAAGAAATCAAAAATCTCCAAATAAACACTGATCAATACAATTACCCACCCTGGACCCTAAAACTGCCATCAATAGATTTATCGCTCAAAAAGTATAAAAAAAATAATACTACAGAAACGACATATCTATTAGAATATCGGAAAATCGTTGACAAATATGACAATAGCCAGCAGTAGTACCTAATGGCGGGTTGAGCAAGAGCACGAAGGAATGACCTTGAAGCGTGCTGTATAAGGAGCTCGTGTGACCTTGAGGTCATTGACCGTTCTAGTTTAGGGCGAGGGGGGTGTTGTGTTAGGGTGAGGGGGGTTTGTTTACGTTTGGAAATACCGGTTTTGGTAGTCCTTGACTGATTGAATGTAGGTTAGACTCACGATGTGGCAACGCTGTAAACGAGATTTGTCAATAGCGCAGCAGGTGTGAGCGCAGGTGGGGCCAGGTGTCTTGATTGTTGTTGACCTTGTTGTGTATCATAAGTGGACATTTAATATGTAAATGAACATTTAAAAGGTTCATTAATTAAACGACAGCTGTTGAAGACTAGTAGGCATTTAATAGGCTAATTAATCACGAGCAACCACGGATGTAAATAGACATTTAATAGACCCATTAATTAAACGACAACAGTTGAAGACTTGTAGGCATTTAATAGGCAAATTAATAACGAGGAAACCACTGAGATTCCGATCGTATAGAAATATTTGTCTAAATGTAAACTTCATTACTCCTTGGGCTATTTAGACTAATAGATATCGATTAGAGTACGCAGCATGTGAAGAATAGGAAGTAGATATATTTTACATACATACCGAGTTATGTCGTCGGTGTTATGTCTAGATTTATTGCTCCCCTGTCTTGGGCTCTTTAGACTAATGGATATCGATCAGAGTACGCAGCAGGTGAAGAATAGCAAGTAGAAACATCCTTTACATTTAGAGGTAACTTTTAATGCTCCTTAAGGATCTTTAAATATGCCTAGGGCAGATGTTTGGAAATCGAAGCAGTTGTCCGATCGTATAGAATTATTTAGACTAATGTATATCCATTAGTATCAAGCAGGTGAAGAATAGCAAGTAGAAACATTCTTTACATCTAGGGGTAGCTTTTAATGCTCCTTAGGAATCTTCGTCTTGTGTTACTTGTCCGATGAGTAATTAATATCGAGCAGGGAGAGTAATTAATATCGAGCAGGTGAAGAATAACAAGGAGCAGATGGAAGTGGTTGTCCGATCGTATAGAAATATTTAGTTGTATAATTTGTCTCGTCTAAAAGTAAATTTTATTTTCTCCTCAGGAATTCTCGTCTTGGGATACTTATATGCATTAAATAGGGAAATGAAGCAGGTGAAGAATGTAATGAGGGTTGTTTCCGATCATATAATATTTGTCATGTCTGGAGTTAGATAAAATTAATTTTCTTCTTAGGAATCTTCGTCTTGTGTTACTTATCCAGGAGAGTAATTAATATCGAGCAGGTGAAGTATAGTTAGTAATAATATTTGTCACGTCTAGAAGTAAATTTTAATTTTTCCTAAGAAATTCTCTTCTTGGGTTACTGCATTAAATAGGTTACTTACATGCATTAAATTTTGCTAATTAAGCAGGTGTAGAATGTAAGGAGGGTTGTTTCCGATCTTATAAAATTTGTCATGTCTGGAGTTAGATAAAATTGATTTTATTGCTTCAAGAGTAGACAAAGAAGACCTGTAAAAAAAAAGAAGAATACATTTTCCTGTATATAAGACCCTCGGTGCTTTAGTACTGTTCACTTGGCTTCAGTGGTTCGTAGTGCACATCGGCTTCAGCTCTCCTAGTACATAGTAAGTAAGTTTGTATTTTTGTCTATGTCTATTTAGTATACGTTTCAAGATATAACCAACCAAATGTTATTGTTTCTAGATGTCTCTCCTGAAAAAATTAAATGATAGCAAACCAGTATATAAGAACATTGGCGAATTGACTATTGGACGGACGTACAGGTTAATAAAACTGACCAAAAAGGAGACAGAATATGGTCCATCCATTGAGGCCATAATAGAAGATGATGAAGAAGGAAAAGTGCGAACCTTCTTACCAAAACGATATACATATGCCTTCACTGAGGAAGAATTAGCAAGCTATAGAGGTACAGTATATTTAAATATAAATTAAATATAATATTTTTTTTTAAATTAGCTAAGTGATTATTCTCGTTTTTTAGGAGAGCTGAAAATGCAATACCTCGGAATAAATTTTTTAAAAATAGTTGATAGAGTTAATTTTAGAAGATCTTTTTTATATATAGGTAATGTTTTTTATATCTTATTAATTTGGTTTTGGCTTTTTATATTTAGTGTTAAGGATTAAAATGAACAGTAAAAGCAACATAAATAAGTATTTATGTGAACATTGCGGAATATTAGTAGCAAATAGAAGACACAGGTGTAAATGGTTGTTTTTTTATTGTCAAGGCTGTGGCAAAGAATTTAATAGAAAGTTTAATTTTAATCGGCATAAATTAACTTGTAAAGTTGCTAATGGGGTTAGTATGAATGATATACCTAGGGCGAGCACAATGGAGGTTCCCAATAAAAAAAGAAAATGTAGTATGTTTAGTAGGCAGATGCGAGAGAAGGCGATTGCTGAAGAAAACGGGATTATTAGAGCTTCTTTAAATAACGCGGTTGAGGATGTTTACATTCCTAACGATAATAAAAAAATAGTAGCTACCGAATTTTTAAACAATAAAAAAGAACTCTTAGTAAATTTATTAAATTCCTATGTTGACGATTGGAAAACTTACAAAATAAATATAATGTTAGAATGCACATATATTAAGAAAAACGGAAACACTATTAGTGAAAGAACGGAATTTAGCTTTAAATCGAAAAGTAATACGATAGATATTAGCATAAACCTTGAAAATTATATTGAAAAAACCTTTGAAAAAATTTTAACGGAACAGGACGAGTTTGAAAAAAAAGGTTCAGGTTGGATATATATTTCAGCAAATTATATCTGCTTACATTTAACAAAATATAAACCTTTTGGAGGATCTCAATATATTGAATTACCTAAAAAAATTAAGGACAAACATTGTGTTATAAATGTAAAAAATAATACTAATGATTGCTTCCGTTTAGCTATACTTAGTGATGATATTAAATCAAATGACGTTAACGAATACAAAAATATTCAAACCACATATTCCTTTGATTCGATAACGTTCCCGACTCCAATAAAGGATATAAAACGATTTGAAAATTTAAATAACCTGTCTATAAAAGTTTACGGCTTAGACGAGAAAAATAATGTGTATCCAATTAGAATCAGTAAAAAGGAAAATTATGATAAAATGTTTGATTTATTGTTTTTACAAAATGGAGAAAATTTTCACTATTGTTTGATCACAAATCTTTCACGATTAGTAAGTTCTCAAATATCTTTACACAAATGCGCATATACTATCTGTCGCAGATGTCTGACTGCATTTCCGAAGACGTATGTAAACAAGTTTGGGAAAAATGGTGATGAGCGAAAGCGAGAACATGAATTATTTTGTCGTAATCATAAAGCAATCCGATCTGACTTTCCGAAAGGAGAGAAAATCGAATTTAAACATGTGGAATATACTCAACCCATTCCAATCGTAGTTTATGCAGATATTGAATCTCTTTTAATACCAATTTCGGGACTTCTGGTAAAGTCTAACATGTACCATTTAAAACCGTTTGTTTATACGGGAGAGAACTGTATGCTAGTTTTTTTAGAAAAACTTGAATCTATAGTTGCCGAAGCTGATAAAATATATAGTAATCCTCTTCCAATGGAAGAAATGAGTGAAAGGGATAAAACAATCTTTTATTCTTCTAAAGACTGCATTTTATGTCAATACCCTTTCGATGAACACGATCGAGTGCATCATCACTGCCACATGACAGGAAAATTTATTGGACCAGCACATAATGCATGTAATTTAAGGGTGAAAAAGCCTGATTTTATACCTGTTTTTATGCACAACTTACAAGGCTATGATTCTCATTTTATAATCCCTTTCTTAGGCCGATGTGAAAAGGTTCATGTAATTCCTAGTAATACTGAAAAATATATAAGTTTTAGCATAAAATTTAAAGGGTATGGGACAAAAATACGATTTGTTGACTCGTTTAAATTTCTTTCATCAAGTTTGGATACATTAGTGAACAATTTAAAAAATCAATCAAAATCAATTACCGAAATTTTTCCAAATATGACTAAGATTATTAATGATGAAAACAAAATTAAATTGCTAACAAGGAAAGGTGTATTTCCATACAATTATTTAGACTCTTTGGACCGCTTGAACGAGACTAAATTACCTGAGAAAGAGAAATTCTTCAATGATTTAACGCAAAAACATATTAGCGATGCAGACTATGAGCATGCGGAAAATGTCTGGGAAAACTTTAATATTAAAACACTGAAGGAATATGCAGAATTATATGTAAAAACAGATGTAGTTCTCTTGTGCGAAGTTTTTGAAACCTTCCGACTTCTATGTCAACAAATTTATCAACTTGATCCCGCATGGTTTTTTACTTTGCCACAGTTATCTTGGAATGCAATGTTGAAATATACAAAAATCAAATTAGATATAATAAAAGACATAGACATGGTCCAGTTTTTTGAAAAGGGTATCAGAGGTGGAATTTGTCAAGTTATTTCCCGTCATGCCAAAGCTAATAATAAATACATGAAAGAATATGACCCGTCTAAACCAAACAATTACTTACTTTATGTTGATGTTAACAATCTTTACGGATATGCCATGAATCTTCCACTGCCATATGCCGAATTTGAGTGGACTGACGAAAAATTAAATGTATTAGATCTAGAAAACGATTCAGAAACCGGTTATGTACTCGACGTAGATGTTGAATACCCTAAAGAAATTCATGATAAACATTCTCAACTACCTTTTTTACCTGAAAAAAATAATCCGACTAATACTAAAACTGTTAAGCTATTAACGACTTTGTCACCCAAAACACGGTACATAGTACATTATATCAATTTAAAACAAGCATTACAACATGGGCTCAAAATTTCAACAATTCACAGAGTTTTAAAGTTTAAACAAAAGAATTGGTTGGCACCATATATAGAAATTAATTCAAAGATGAGAGCATCTGCAAAAAATACATTCGAATCAGATTTTTACAAGTTGATGAATAACAGTTGCTTTGGTAAATTTATGGAAAATGTTCGTAACAGAATCGATCTAAAAATTGTTACAAATGAAAAATCCTTATTTCGACAAGTTAATAAACCAAATTTTAAAGGTAGGATTATATTTGCTGATAATGTTACAGCGGTTCAATTGGAAAAAGTAAGCATTATTTTTGATAAACCGTTGTATGTTGGATTCTCAGTGTTAGACTTGAGCAAAGTTTTGATGTACCATTACCACTACAATGTTTTCTTAAAAAAATATGGTATAGAAAATGTTACTTTATGCTATACTGATACCGATTCATTTTTATACAATATTAGGACTGAAGATATTTATTCTGATATGTCTGGAGAGTTACAAAATTATTTTGATACAAGCAATTTTCCTACTTCTCATTTTTGTTATTCTGAAAAAAACAAAAAAGTTGTTGGTCTGTTGAAAGATGAAACTTTTGGAGATCCCATAGTGGAATTTGTCGGGTTGAGACCTAAAATGTATTCTTACATAACAAACAATGATATAACGGTTAAAAAGTCAAAGGGAATAAAAAAGTCAGCAGTTAGCGGTTTTACTTTTAACGATTATTTAAACACACTTAAAGACTGTAAAAGTGTATATTCTTCGTTTTATATAATTCAATCTAAAAAACACAACGTTACAACCTCACTAATAAATAAAAAGTCATTATGCTCATTGGATGATAAAAGACATACAATGAGAGGTGGAGTGCAAACACTCCCTTATGGTCATTATAGCCTTAATGAATAAAAAAACAACCATTAAATGTAATAGTTAATACAAAATGATAAAAGAAGACAATTTAATGTCTATTAGTAGCATTAGCACTAGTACTATTTGTAGTAAGTTTAGGTTAAAGAAAAACAACAATTTGTAGAAAATAAATATATTTTAAATGTAGAGTTACAATAAATATATAAAATATACAGTTATTGTAAAAAACAAATTAATAAATGTCTGCTTTAACAGTAAGTGTTTTTTTCTTTTAAAACATTATGCAATATCCTTCCTGTCAATCCAGCTGCGTTCTTCTAATCCCAGCCACTTCACATATAATTTATTTCCTTTTCTTTTTAAAACTTTTTCTACAAGGTATACATCTGGATATTTAACTTTTTGTAGCTCTTCTTCATAAAATGCACCACTTATCGGTTGTCCTTTCAGATCTTCCAGTAAATAAGTGTAAGGATATGTCTTTTGAATCTTGACTATCTTAAAAATTTCACTTGACCAATTTGATAAATATCCTTTTGAAAATATGGATTTTTGTTTAGATATTCTGACAAAATCATCTTCTTTAAATTTTTGCTTTCGTACTACTTTTGATTCACTCAACGAAGAATAGATATTATTTTGCAAATATTTCTCCATCTTTTTTTGGGATGCATCGATTGGACTCATACCTATAGTCCTATGGAATGTTGAATTATACTCGTGTAAAATTTGAGGTAGAATATCTAAAAACTTGTAATTTCCTCGCAAGCTAAATGCTTTCCACATTTTCCCTTTCAATGTTCTATTAAACCTTTCTACAATGGAAGCTTTCATATTAGAAAAAGTGGAATAATGATTAACAGAGTATTGTTTCATTAGAGATTTAAACTTGGAATTGTAAAATTCCTTTCCCTGATCACTTTGAATATTTTTCGGAGTTTGACTACTCGAACGAAACACACTCTCCATTGCTTTAGTCACATTTTCTCCTGATTTCAGCTTTAGAGGCACGGCCCAGGCATATTTGGAAAAACAGTCGATAACTGTCAATAAATATTTGTACCCTTTATTTTCTCGAGAATAAGGTATCATCTCTACTAGATCTATCTGCCACAAGTCATTTATTTCAAAACCTTTCAAAACTGTCTTTCGCCTGGGATATTTCTTGCGAGCTGGCTTATGTAATTCATTTACAACAGTCCTTTTTATTTGTGATGATTCCATTTGATAATTTTCTTAAGATAACCGAGTGTGACCACATCAGATTCCTTCTCAGGCTCACCAACGTTTGTTATTCTCTTGCCAAGAGAGTCATATATATTTCCAACTAAATTTAAGGCAACGCTGCTTAAAAATTCTTTGGTGACAACATCATATTTATTTATAGGTGGAGCGAAGTTAACAAGTCTTTTTCTCTTTCCGTCTATATAATTACCAGGCCAATTTTTCAAATCAGTGTAGGTAGCTGCTAGAGTATCACAATATAACTTATTAGCAGCATCGTGAGCAGCGACTGGATTTGCAATATTAATTATTCGTAACTGACTTGCATCGATATCCTTTTCAGACCTTAATAAATTGTAGGGAAACGTGTTATGTATTTTGAATGCTTTTTCGATATGTGGGTTCCGAACTTGTTTATCGTCATGTTTATACTGAAACTGAATATAAACGTATCGACGACGTTAATATATGATATTTTCTTCTCGCAGCTCTTCAATTATTGATTCTATTTCGTTTTGGTGTCCATCATGTCCAGCATGAGTTGAAGACATTAATAGCCTTAGTCGATCGACAAGTTCGTTAGGGTCGTTCCAATACTCGTACAAGGGTTTATTGGCTCTCATAAGACCAGTACCCCGTTTGTAGGAGTGAGAACGGAGCTTCATGCTCGAAGCAGAGGAAGGGGGGCGGGGTTTTAAGGTTTGTGGTGGAAATATCTTGGATATTACATTTTTATATTTCTCTGATCTGTTTCCAAACACCCCCTGTTCCTCCTATACCATTTCTTGTGAGCATTGGTCGAGTTTAAGATATTCTTATAATTTTCCAAGTCGGACTCGGTATAATCTTTTGGGTTTTTCAAGTAGAGTAGCTGCAGCAGTCCCGGTGTCCCTTCATAAACCACTCCATTAATGGATATATCGTCGTTGTTTGCAAACAGCTGAACATCTGTCGAGTCTCCAATAGCTAATCCCCCAGAAGGCATGACTCTAATTCCATAACGAGAGTCGTGTGTCTTATCACCTTTCAACAACTTATGCAAGTATTCCCTTTGCAGGTTTCCAAATGCGGCGAGATGCTCCTTAAATTCGGCTTCTCCTTGTGGAGTTTTAGCATATTCTTTGACTTGCTCTGATAGTGGATCGTCAGTCACATACTCGCCCTCGTATTCATCTGCGTCGGGAAATGATAAATGAGATAACGGTGTAGTTTGTATAGTTTTTGTTTCATCGGATAAAATTTGTGTTGCTCTTTTGTAGTGGGGCGTTGTTTTAGGCAATAAAGTTGATTTTCGGTAAATACTAGCAGACTCGAGTGGCGATTCGTCCCGCCGTCTGACTCTGGGAGTCAATTCCGGTTTTGATTCTTTATTTAATGATTGTTTAATATCCTCAAGGGGTTGAAGCACAGGTGAAAAAAATTCTTGACGACCTTTTTCAGTAGCCTGGAGACTACGCTTCAATGCTCGAAATTTGTTTTTCAAAATCTCACTTGTTTTTATTATTTCACGAGTGACTTTCGGGTCCATGATTGTTAATGATAATTACTGCCGGGATCGCTCTTTATATATATCTACTATGAATGTATCGATTCCTTTTCTAAAATGTCCATTGTTCAGGTCCCTACTTTTGTCAATAACGAGATAGCCAAACGGTTCTTTCCAGCATAACGAGCACATGTCTTTAAAAAGAGTAAAACTTAAATCTGGTGTGCTTATGTGTTCATCATAAATATGTTTCAAATTTAATTCATCTTGAGGAAAAACTATTAAAAAGTTAAAATTACATCTGATAAGATGTCTCGGGATACAAACATAACTTTGTGTTAAATAAAAGCAATCGAGATTCATATGACGGCCATAACTAAAATATCTTTTAATTATATCCTGATTTTCCATTGTGACATCATCGAATATACAGACCGAATCGGATTCAACTTCTTGAGGCAATTCCTTCGCATCTTCAAATTCGTATAATTTTATTTCAGGAACAAGATTTATGACGCTTTTTAAATACTGATATTTAGGTTGATGTAAAGTTTTTCCATAAAGATACACATTTTTAAATTTTAAGCCGTTAGGGTTTAATAACAATCCAATCATAATATTGGTCTTTCCGCATCCACTCGGACCGCATATTGACGCTCGGATAGTGTTTGGTAATAATGAACTATGTCTCTCCTCCGATTGTCCTTTAACTGGGGAAAAGTTGGTAGTAGAGAAACATTGTACTTGTTTAATTAATTTCATTCTGAATGCAAACAACATCAAGTTTCCACCCTATATATACCCTAGTTTTTCATTTTCTGAGTACAGTAATGCGTAAGGCTCGCAACGGAAGAGGCTTCGTAAATAGTCTTATAAATAGGTTGCCTATTGAATTGCACCTTCCGGGATATCAGTATTGTGGACCAGGTACGAAACTGGAACAACGCCTAATTGCTGGTGATAGTGGAATAAATGAGCTTGATAGAGCTTGTAAAGAACACGATATAGCTTATAGCATAAATAAGGATATGGAGAGTCGTAAACAAGCGGACAAGATTCTTGCCGATAATGCTTGGAAACGAGTTAAAGCTCCAGATTCGTCATGGGGAGAAAAAGCAGCTTAGTTACAAATGTCATGAAGGCAAAAGGAAAAGTTGGTTCAGGTTTAAAAAAGAAAAAGAAGATTAGTTTCAAAGAGTTGGTTAAATCGTCAAAAGTAGATGACGTATCATCTATTCTGAGGGCATCAAAAGTGGCATATAAAAAGGCTAAAATGAATCTACATGACAAGGTGAAACCTTCTCCGCCTAGAGTTATCCCTCTACCAAAGGAAGGAGGTTTTCTTCAATTTCTTGTACCGTTAATGGCGGAACTTTCCGCTGTGGGATCTTTGGCGGGGGGAGCTGCGAGTGTAGCTAAAGCGATCAATGAGGCTAAAGAGGCCAAATTAAAATTAGATGAACAAAAAAGACATAATTTGGCTATTGAAGGTCAGAAAGTTGGTAATGGACTTTATTTGAAACCTTATAGGAATGGTTACGGTCTGTTTATAACCCGACAAAAGAAAACTCCGAGAAAAATATGACTACCAAATAAACCATTGACGAATTTTGAATTAAATCATTTAGCAAAAGTTTTAAATGTTCCACATTTCCGTGGAGTATTTATGATTGATAATCTTCCTAAATATCCAAAAAAACATGAGTCAGCTATTGTAAATTTAAATACGAGTTCAGAACCTGGTTCTCATTGGGTCTGTTATGTAAAAAAAGATAATGTTGTGAAATACTTTGATTCTTTTGGAAATTTGAAACCACCACCACAGCTACTTGACTATTTCAACGGTTCAAAAATAACTTACAACAGACGTCGTTATCAGAAGTGGAATACTCCGATTTGCGGACATCTCTGCTTAAAGTATTTAGCTGGCGTTTCTCATAAATTTTGATCATTCATAATCATGAGCTATACAGTAACGTTTACGGGAAATTCTAGTATTCTTCATGCAAACTTTTTACCTCCGCTGAAATTAGGCTCAAGTTATACAGTTGGGTTATTATTTTTTGACACATATAATACTATTCCTAATGTCAGGAAGGATGTTAACGATAAGTTTTATTTTGGAACATCAACGATCCGAATACCTGAAGGATCGTATGATATCGATGCACTAAATTCTTTTCTTCGCGAAGAAGTTGCTCACCAGGAACCTGGTGGGGGGTTTATACTGCGGGGAAATCAGAATACTTTAAAGGCAGAACTTAGAACAACGAAGCCGGTCTACTTCAACTTCCCCGACAAGCCCCATTCTATTGGTCCACTGTTGGGTTTTCATCGTCCCAATCAAGTCATTAACCCAGGTCAGCATCGCTACAGCGAATCGGATGGCATTGTGAATATTTCTGTAAACACTATTTCGATTCATTGTAACATCGCATCAGGGTCTTACGTCAATGGAGAACCGGATCATAGCATACATCAATTCTTTCCGGCTGTAGAACCAGGATATAAAATAATAGAAACCCCGAATCCAGTCATTTACTTTCCTACTAACGTGAGGACTGTTGACAATATTACCGTTCGGTTAGTGGATCAAGACGGAGAACTTATTGACTTTAGGGGAGAAACTGTTACATTGAGAATACATTTGAAGAAAAATGGGGATTGATTTTACCAGAGATAGACTTGACCGGAATCTAGCTGGTTATAAAAGGAGATGGCAAACCCCATTAAGATTTAGTAAACCTAAATCATCGAGGCGGTTAACACCTGCAAACGCAAACTTTTTAAAACAGTGTGGTTTTCGGTTAAAACATGAATAACATACTAAACATAACATCAGACGTGAAATTTGATGATTCCCTTACACAATTTCAATATCATTCGCATCAGCCGTATGCAGGCAACACTTTTAACAAGTCTGATGAAATCAGAATACCTGATCATCAACAAGATGTCTACACATTTCCTTCATTAAGTTTTATTAATTTAGAAGGTCGAATTTTAAAAAAAGACGGTACTCCAGGAACTACTTCAAAATTGAGCAATAACGCATTTGCGTTTTTGTTTGATGAGATCAGATATGAATTGAATGGCATTGAAGTTGATAGAGTTAGAAACCCTGGAATAACTACAACGCTTAAAGGTCATGTATCGTTTTCATCTAATCAAGTAAAAGGACTAGAAAACGCAGGATGGATGGTCCCCGGTGTTGACAAAACTCTTTCCCTGGATAAAAACGGATTTTTCAGTGCATGCTTGCCACTGGATATTCTCTTGGGAATATGCGAAGACTATCGAAAAGTTTTAATTAATCTTAAACAAGAACGCGTTTTAATCAGATCGAGTACGGACTTGAACTGCATAAAGGGTGGTGATGATGTGCAAATAAAATTAGATAAAGTAGTTTGGAGGATGCCCCATGTTCGTGTTTCTGATCAAGAACGACTGAGGTTATTAAAAATAGTTGAGAAAAACAAGGTCATTTCTATTCCATTCCGATCTTGGGATCTTTACGAATACCCTAATTTACCTGCGACACAGCAAGAAAATTGGGCTGTAAAAACATCAACAAATTTAGAAAAGCCGCGATACGTTATAATCGCATTCCAGACTGATCGAACCAGAAACGCTACCAAAGATAGCAGTCAGTTCGATAGTTGTAAATTGAAAAATTTAAAACTCTATTTGAATAGTGAACAATATCCTTATGACGATTTGAATTTAGATTTCGAACAAGGAAAAGTGGCTCTCCTCTACGAAATGTATAACGAGTTATTATGGTAATCGTCATTCTCAACCTCTGCTATCACGATCAGAATTTGAGACCCTCTCACCTATGGTCGTTATAGATTGTTCTAAGCAATCTGAAGCAATAAAAAGTACAACAATTGATATTCGTGTATTACTAGAGACGAGTGCGAACTTTCCGCCAAATACTAAGGCATACTGTCTCATTATTCATGATAACATTGTAGAATATGAAGCAGGAACCGGTTTGGTCCGTAAAATGTACTGAAACAGCACATACATCTATATATAGAGATTAAGTCGACTGTAAAAATATCACTTCACCGTAGGACATTGACTCAAGCATATAATGCGTTCGGCGGTCATTGATTTTCAGGGCTATCGCTCGGCTTCTAACTCATTAATTGTTAAAGAACTATCAATCATTTCAATCAGTCATGGTTCATCGTGGCATTTGTTTTTTAAACCACCTCGAGATGCTGAAGAAGTGTGTCAGTCAAAGACAAATCTTTGGGTAAAAAAACATATTCATGGATTAGAATGGGACTATGGCGATGTACAATATGAAGATATGAAATACTTATTAGCATACGTTACAGAAGACTATGACATATTATGGGGAAAGGGAATGGAAAAGTGCAAGTTTATAGAAGAACTTATTGATAGACCAGTCTATGATCTTCATGATTTCGGCTGTCCAAACTTGAAACAGTTAGATAATGATAAGACAGCTTGTCATTTTCATTTAAACACTTCCTTTGTTTGCTCATTAAATCAAGCCTATCGTTTGACCACATGGATCAGAAAAAATTCTGAAGCTGTAAATTTAAAAAAAGAAGAGATAAGAAGGAAAACATTTAAGAATATTGGTACACCTCATCATCTACTCTCATATGCTGGATTTATTCGAGGAGTCAAGGATAGAGTTAAGTGTATATACTGTGGACTGGTATTCGACAGCACATCATTAGTCAACCCTCTCAGATACCATAAAAAAAATAGTCCACAGTGTTTGTGGTTCCAGGAGGAGGAGTATTTATAAATACCACCTAGGAGGTATCTGCATCAGTATAATGGATAAAATGGAGTCAGCGATACGTCGTTTGGGAGAGGAAGGTATCGAAACTTTAACTACAGAAGAATTGAGAGCTTGACCTCGATCATTACTTTTGTACCTTTTCGACTATACATTAGATTACATCTGGGACAATTTACCTGAGGAGTGGCAAGAGGATGAGGAATTTATCCAGAAGCGAAGACTTTCATACCTCAATGAATATATTAATTATTAATTGTACTATTATATCTGTAATTTAACCCATGTTTTATTTCAAATAAACCATGCAAATGTAAAAACAATTTTTTTATTTATTTACCTTTATACTCATTTTTACTTGGGGAAGAGTTTAAGAAATAAAAAACAAAGTATATACAGAAATATTATTTATTGCATAAATTACAACTCATGTAGGTATTATTACATATTTCTTGAGTTCATTTAAATTGAAAAAAAGAGTCTCAGTATTAATATTGAAGTCCATTGAACTGGGTTCCACAGGTTCAGTCAGTTGACCTTCTTCATGTTTCTTATAGAATTCAGCCATCTTGGTTATCAAGTCCAATGAGTCGTTGATTTTCTTAACGTCTTTACAAAGCTTTGCCGTTTCATTTCTGCTAAAACATGTTGAAGGTGTATTCAGCTGAAGGGTCGATGGACTCTGGTTAAACATCGCAAAACAAAGAACGACCTGTTCTATTTTCATGATCCTATTCCTCCCCTTCTTGGAAAATATGCAATATACATTTTTACATCCTACTCGATCTTCAACTTCCACTTTCTTGGGCCTGCTTTGCAAAAGAGACAACATCCTTGGAACTTGGTTAGCGACAAATTTCCATTCTTCTGTGTCCATATACACCACAGTTTTCTTGTCGATGACCGCGAAAGTGGGTACGAAATCACAAAGACCGACTCGTACTAGTTTAGTACTAGTGATGGGGTAATCAGTCACTAATTCCAATCGTCGTGGTCCCACCATCTTGCAAGGCTTCAACGTTGAGACTATATTATTTAACAGAGAGGTGGGGATAGATGAAGTTTTTCCACTTTTTTTACTAGTTGATTTATTTCATTTCTTTTTATTTCATATAAAACTATTTGGTTTTTTAAATGAGAAAGTTGTTGAATAAAACGTTTAAACCTCTTACGCATGTTAGCAGCATCCACAGCTGTATTCCTGTTCTTTTTTATTATCAACTTCATCTATTATTAATGGTAGCTTCTCTAGTTGTTCCAAGTACTCGATAAACGGACAATATTTAGACCATTTCTTGTGATCTACAAAAGGGTCATCATGTACCAACCATTCGTGTAATATTACTCCGCAAAAAGGACACCTTGTCCGGTCTGATTTTTTCAAATAATAAAATCCTGCTGATGCAAGCTTAACTGCACTCACTGGCGAAGTCCATCCAACAAATGTAGACAGACGATCTTCCTCATATCTTAGGCTCCAACCTGTTCGCTTCCCCATCTTGAACTAATTGAAAGAACGGAGATTCCGCTCTAATGAGGCCCCAGACACACCTTAAAATCATGAATTAACCCAGAGATCGTGACATTAAAATAATGAATGAACCAAGGTCATGATGTCGTACAAATCAGACCCCACCTGCGCTCACACCTGCAATGAACCAAAGTCATGATGTCGTACAAATCAGGCCCCACCTGCGCTCACACCTGCTGCGCTGTTGACAAATCTCGTTTACAGCGTTGCCACATCGTGAGTCTAACCTACATTCAACCAGTCAAGGACTACCAAAACCGGTATTTCCAAACGTAAACAAACCCCCCTCACCCTAACACAACACCCCCCTCGCCCTAAACTAGAACGGTCAATGACCTCAAGGTCACACGAGCTCCTTATACAGCACGCTTCAAGGTCATTCCTTCGTGCTCTTGCTCAACCCGCCATTAGGTACTACTGCCAGCTCATTTATACGGATGGTTCTAAGTCAAACCGTAAAGTAGGATCTTCCATTATTTTCGGTTTAAATACAATGAAATATAGGCTTCCTAATACAACTAGCAACTTTACTGCAGAATGTTTTGCAATCAGTGCAGCTCTGTTTAAAATATTGCAACGAAAAGAAGAAAACTTTGTTATTTTCACGGACTCCCTTTCTGCAATAATGGCTTTCACCGATATATATACCAAATACTACGTAATTAAAAAAGTTCAAGCTTATTCTACGATGATCAAAAACATGGGCATAACTATAATATTAGTCTGGATACCATCGCACGTTGGGATCCGAGGCAATGAAGCGGCGGACCAAGCAACCAAGGAAGCAGCATCATTATTGGAAGTAACTAATGTTTACACTACAGCGGACGTTGCAAAATATCTTAAACGCCAAGCTCTCATGACGTGGACAGCTCTGGGAAAGAACTGAAGAAAGTAATAAACTGAAAAACATTAAAAAATAAATAAAACCATGGAAGAGCTCTAACCGCAACAACAGACGAGAGTAAGTCGTCATCGCAAGATTGAGGATCGGCCACACGCGCCTAACACACGGATACCTCATCGAAAGGGTTACACCACCAATATGTGCTCATTGCAACGTACAGTTAAGTATTATCCACATCTTTAAGGACTGCCCCCTATACGAAGCATATTTCCAAAATTTTCAAATTGAAAGAAAGTGCAACACGATTCTCGGAGATAACACTACAAATATTGAAAAAATAATAATGTTTCTTAAGAATAATAATATGTTCAACAAAATATAATCTCATATTAAAAAGTAAAAATTAAACTAATAGATAAAGGACACTAATGACCTTAGTAGTTGTGTGTCCTTAAACAACAAAACCTAACCTAACGAAGTTGAATATAAATTATTGTTATGAATTAAACCTTCTTTTTCAGTCTCAATGGATTTAATTAAATGTGTTATATATTGTCTTGTTTCAGGGATATACATAACCATATGGTTCGATCTTACAATTAATAATTTGCAGTTATCAAGTGGTTTATTATGAACTAACTCTTTAATACACTTATTATTTAATATTTCTAAATTTTTACAATATAATTTGTAATTATATTAAATTACTATAAATTTAATATTATATTAAATAACTAAGGCACTTAGTGGGTTTATTTATATTGCTATTGTTTTTTATAATAATAGTTTTTTCAATTTGCATTATAAAAGTTTTATTATTGTTAATGTTCTAGCAGTGGACTGTAAATTTTTATTTGAACAAACTTTTTTAAACTCTTAATTATAGAAATAAATCTAAACTCACCTGGGGAGAGAGTCACTTCTCTGTGGTTTAGTTCCTAGGGAGATTAAGGAAAATTGGTGAGGATTTGGATCAGATTTTCTAGGATTAATTTGAACCTTTTAAAGATGATCGTGAAATTCGATATCCGTTTCTCCAGGTGAAAATCAGAGATTGTCCCCAGCTTCATCGAACAATTCAAAGAATTAGAAACCAGGTTTTACTATCGCTTCACGAACGATGGAAGCCAAGTCACTTCCTAGACTGAACTTTAAAATGTGGCGGATAAAATAAGTCTAAGTGTCCCGCGAGAGAGCAGCACCTCCCGGACTATCGATATACTGATTTTAAATTTATCCTGGCGGCGAACATCCCCCGCCTCTGAAAGGTTGATCAGATAAGGTTAGGATTTACAAAAGAAAAAAAAAATTACTATACTAAACATAACCATCACCTTACAAATAAACACAAGTATTATAAAGTTATATATACAATTAAAATAATATAAAATAAAATAACCATATTACTAAGACTGCAAAGGATAAAGCTTGGTTGCCGGTTTCTTGTACCGACCATTAGCTACACGAACAAGTGCAACTCTAACTACTCCATCGTTTCCCGGAAACACTTCTTCAACTATTCCGATCGGCCATTTTAACGGAGGAAGGTTCAGCTGCTCCACGATTACTACGGTTCCTACCGAAAGAGAAGTAGTGGGATTTGTCCATTTATGCCTAGTTTACAATTCATGGAGATACACCTTTCTCCACCGGTTCCAAAAAGATTGGACGAGCTGGTCTACCAACTGATATCGCGTAAGCCGGTTGTCTGGAACGTTTTGTACATCTCGCGCTGGGAGATATTTGAATGGTGACAATGTCAAAAAATGAGCCGGTGTTAATGCAAGCGGTTCCCGTGGATCGTGACTAAGTGGACAAAGCGGTCTGGAATTCAGCACAGCTTCGATTTGAACCAGAACCGTATTCAGTTCTTCGTATGTAAGAAGTTGATTTCCAATAACACGAAACAAGTGAGACTTAACACTTTTTATATTCGCTTCCCAGATTCCTCCTAAGTGGGGCGCCCCGGGTGAAATACATTTCCAATCAATTCTGTATTCAGCAAGTTGATCAGTCAATGCATCCTGATACTCCCTAGAACTAAACCAATAAGACAATTGTACTTGAGCTCCCACAAAATTTGTCCCACAATCAGAATAAATTGTACGAAATGGTCCACGGCGCGACCAAAATCGCCGAAAAGCGGCTTAAAACATGGGAGTAGATAATTCTGACACTAATTCAAGATGAACCGCCTTAGATGACATATATACGAATAGACATATGTATGCTTTAAAAATAAAGGGGTTTCGACGCCTAGCCATTGTAATGCGAAGTGGTCCAGCATAATCTACTCCACTTAGCTCGAAAGACTTTACTTGAGACACCCTACATGAAGGGAGGTTACCCATTTGAGGGGGGACCACAGTGGGTCGCACTCTAAACCAACGATTACATTGTCGGATTCGATTGCGAATAATTTCTCGAGCAGGAAGTATCCAAAACCTTTGCCTAATTAATGATAATAATAAGTGTGGCCCGGCATGACAATTTTTCCGATGATGGTAGTCGATCAGCAGAGTTAAAAACGGCAGCAGAACAATCTGGTGACAACTATCGAACCCAAGATTAGCATTTTGCAAACGTCCTCCAACGCGAATGATTCCACTATCCAGAAAGGTCGACAATCGCTGAATTTTAGTGGAACAAGATTTCCCATTTTGTAACATATCAAATTCTTTGGTAAAATGATATAATTGAACTATTCGGCACAGATAAAGCTCTGCCTTGTCTAGCTCGTTGGGACCTACCCTCGTCTGTAATATCTTTACGAACCTTAAAATCAGAACCATCGTTCGAAGTAATCGCAGGTAGTTCGAGGAACGCTGGATAAGGGCGTAAATGGAATTATCGTCTATTTTCGAAAGAGCTATGGTCAAAATTTTATCCTCTTTACTTTCAGGGGGATTTTCTAGGATATCTAAATCAGTTTTAACAGGCCAACAGTTTTCTTCCCATTCCAACCAAATCGGTCCTTTCTACCATAAGTTGTGGTCAACGAGCTCAAGAGATCTTAAACCCCTTGACAAACAATCCGCTGGATTCTCCATGCTTGGAACGTGCATCCAACTATCTATGTCATAATTTTGGATTTCCGACATGCGATTGGCTACATAAGTATGCCATCTCGATGGAGAGGCCTTAATCCAATGTAAGGCTACCATTGAATCGGAAAACGCTACAATCCGTTCGACATAACATCGTAGCCGAAACTGTGTTGTGAAGGAACTTAGCCAATAAAAGTGCGGCACAAAGCTCCAAACGGGGGATTGTCATGACCTTGGATGGGGCTACTTTGGATTTCGCACTTAACAAAGAAACCGTGGAACCTTCTGCTATAGATTTTGTCTTTAAGTAAATCACGGCCCCATGAGCTATCATTTCAGGAATGTTAGAGACCCATTTTGTTAGCTGAAACCCTCCCCTTTTGAATAACTCTTTTGTTTGGGAATAAAGTTGAAAAGCATCTTGTACCGAAGGCATGGAAGTGATCAGATCGTCCATGTATGTGTCTTGTGGGATCCTAATTTTCGCTAAAGGAAAATTTTCACCTTCTTCTTCGACCAATTGCCGAACAGTCCTCAGCGCTAAGTAGGGCGAAGAGGTCATTCCAAACACGACACAATGCAATTCATAAATCTCTATCGGGTCCTCGAGCGAAAACCTCCATAAAATTCGTTGGTACTTTCTATGCAATTGATCGATTAAAATTTGCCGGTACATTTGTTTGATATCCGCGATCAAGGCTACGGAAAACAAGCGAAAAATTATCAACAAAACGAAAATATCCGTTTGTAATTTAGGGCCCACATGCAAAATGTCATTTAATGATAAATTTGTACTTGTTTTAGCACTAGCATCGAAAACAATTCTTAGAGGCGTACTGGTACTTTTCGATTTGAATACAACGTGGTGGGGTATGTAATAACCGCCCCTTTCAATCGGTTTTGTTACTAACGACATATGCCCTTGCCGTAAATAATCTAGCATCACCTCGTGGTATAACAATCGGACCTCTGGACAACGATCTAATCGCTTTTCTAAATTTATAAATCTTATCTTGGCTATCTCAAATGAATCCCCCAACGATCGGGATTTTCCTGAAAGGGCAAAGTAACAATATACCTCCCTGGTTCTAACTGACGAACCGATGATTTAAAAATTTCTTCACATTCCGTTTCCACGGGTGAAAGTAAAGTCTTAAAATTAGGAATCTCTTCAATCTCCCAAAATCTTTGCACCAGTCTCTAAAGAGGGATGACAAACGGGCATACGACTAATACTATTCGACGGTCGTTCTAAAACCGGAGCGTTTCCCATTAGACTGAAACCCAACACGCTGTCCATAGCAACCACCTGGTCCGAGTTCCCCATAAATTTATTTTCTTTCAATAAATGAGGCACCAACTCAGCCCCTATTATACCATCAATATATCCCGGTGAGTAAAATTTCTCATCTGCGAGTTTAAGATTCTTTAAATAAGACAGCTGAGATCTATCAATTTCACTAGCCGGCAATTTGTCTACAATCTTATCAACCACAAAGGGTTCGATATCAAATGAAATATCTGGTTCTAATTTAGACACAAAACTACAAATCGTCTTCCCTATAACAGGATTGACCCCTCCTCCGAAACCTACTACCGATGTCTTTAAAGGTGAGATTTAAGGTAATTTAAGTCTTCGACATGTTTTTGCTGTTAGAAAATGGCACTGACTACCCGAATCAATCAAAAACCGCGCCTCATGTAATTTTTCCCCACCACTACGGATATTTACTATCGCAGTAGACAACAAAACCATAGAAGAACGCTTGACAGACTCACGATCTTTAAAGTTTGCCATCGAACAGCAATTGATCGATGTATTTTGCTGACCTTCCGCACTCGAAGTTATACGATCAGGATGATTATTTGAAAAATCAAAATGTAGTAACGAATGGTGAGGTTAATTGCATTGCAAGCATGGGTTCGTCTTTTTACAGTTCCGCGATAAATGGTTGGAAGCAAAACATTTCAAACAGCAAGCCTTTTGTTTAATAAAACGAAATCTTTCCCAAGGAGACATTTTTAAAAATATTCGACAATTAGCTAATTTATGTGATCCTTGATTAACATTTTTTGTTAATCAAACATTTTTTGTCTAAATTATTATTAGAATTCTCTCCCGATTGAGCCACGAATACTTTAGATTTTAAATTCTCCTTTATTAAATATTCCGATCTGTTCGTTGAGGGTTTATTTTCCCAAGGTAATGTTTTAATCTGTTTTTCGAAGAACGCTACAAAATCGCCATAGGTAGGTATGTCCTTTTCTCAAACCGCGGCTTCAAACGCCCGCCGGTTTACTGGGTCTAAAATTTTTAAACCACGATTTAAAAATATTAAATCCGCCAAAATCGCCGGCATTTAGTCTTTTAAGAGCTGTTATTGGTCCACAAAATTTATCCAATACTGAGGTTAAATTTCCCCTCGATTCTGCCTTTAATGGTTTGAATTCAAAAATTTGCTATAAATAGGCATCCGCTTGGGCTCTAGGATCATTATAACGTTTTTGAAACGCGTCCCACATCACTGGATAATTTGCTGCAACAGGTGGTAAATGTTTACAAATATTCGATGCTTCCCCCGAAAATTTTGAAACCAAATATTGAACTCTCTGCTGATCGGTCAAAGATTCATTTTCGTGCACCAATGATTTAAATATTTCATAAAAAACTGCCCATTGGGTTTGATCCCCTTTAAAACAAGGCAATTCTATCTTCGGAAGGTGTAATTTTATACGTCGGCGGGATTTGTGAAGACGCTCCAGGCACCGATGTAGCCGCGAGTGCTTTTTTTTATTAATCTCAAGTCTCTCGGCCGCCGCTTCAATGTACTCGAACATTTCTATATGGGAATCGTTAAAGGTTGGATTAAAATCAGAATTTAACTCCATCTGTAATTCATAAATTTTAAATTCTATCTCATCAAATTCACTTAAAGTTTTGGGAATTAAACGGTAAGTGGTTTCAAACTGCCCTAAAACTTTTTTTATCTCCAGTGTCTTTAGATAAATCATAAATTCTCTAAATACGCTGGAATAGCTGAGCCTTTTTTGCCCTACAAATTTTTAAAGTTTAAACAATTTTTCTCACTCATGTTAATAAATGATAAACAAAATTCAAAATAAAAATAACTCTTCAATATGTTTTTAATTGGATCCATATTTAGTTAGTAAAATTATTAACTGAACAAATTTTATTAAATTACTATAAAATTTACCTAGAAGAAAATAAAACAAATATAATAAAGATAATTAGAAAAATAAACAGATATCCATAAATATAGTAAGAAATAAACACACTTAAAAAGTTTGTTAGTAAAAAGGTAATGTGAAAATTTAAAATAAACACAAATATAATATTTCAAAGGTATAAATTTGTTATTTACAATATTAGCTACGTAATGGTATATCCTTATCAGCTGAACCTTAAACCTAAAACCTATAAACAAGTACATGAACAATTGTTAATTTGTAACAAAAAAAATAATATTTCTTTTACATTTATGACTCCGTTTAAACCAATAAATTTCACAATCATAAGGAAACCTAAATAAAATTATAATTGTAATTTCGACGATAATTATTACAAATAAAAGAAATACTTCACCCGCCCAGAATATAATTCTAATAAACGAAAACTAAGCAAATTTAATTTATAATTATTAATTGATACTAATATTCAATCAACAATTAAAAGACATTCAAACGAACAAACAAAAGAAAAAAATTATTTTTCCCAATCGATACCGTTATGGAGCAAAACACACTTTAAACTTCTTTTGCTGCTGTCCATAAAGAGACGCCAGTCCCTGGCCTTGTAATTTTTTAAAACCATCTGTTGAAAAAGTCCACCAACATCGTTACAAAAGACTAAATCTTTCTCTTGAGAAAAATATGGTAACAGATTCTTTTCTCGGAAACAATAAAAAGTGATTTTGCATTCGGGAGTAAGCAAGTTTTTTCTTTTAAAGGAGATGCTAAAATTTCAGATGATTCTTTTGATAAGCTCAGATCCCTCACCAAGTCATTTAATTCTTTCTGATTAAATGGTTGAGGTTCTGAAAGGCTACATTTATAGTCTGGATCAGAGTCATCACTCGATATATTTTCTTCGCAGAGATTTGAGTAATCAAAAAATGTAGATGTACTAGGGTTGTGCCTGTCGTGATTTTAATTGAGGTCGTTGAGCAGAAGATAAGTTTGGATAAGACCACTTACTTCGATTCCCGGGGTTAATTCCATTTATTTTCACAACGCAGAAGTAACAGTCGTCCTGATGGTTTTAGAGGTTCTCTCCAATTCATGGGAGTTTCGAACTTCACTGCATCTCTTTTCCCACTGGACCATAACCGTAGACACACAACACATTTCTGGCAAACAATATGCGGAACCCATGGCTTGTCCTGATTATTCAAATATATTTCAAAGTATTGATGATAAGCAATTTTTACAAAATTTGAAATAGGTTTTCGTTGTTTTTCAAATATATATTCGCCACAATATAGCAAAAATAATCTGGATTGAGCACACAACACTGTCTGAACAAAGGCATATCGAAAACAACAGAATATATTTTACTTTCCAATAAAAAACGAAAATCTGAGTAAAAACACTAAATAAGATTAATAACCTGTAACTCAAAAACAAAAGCTGTTTGAGAAAAACTGTTTTCATATTTAAAACATATGTTTCACATGGAGATAGAAACAATAAAAAAATCCCAGGAAACAAACAACTTCTTTTATTTTGTTGACCAGTGTAAGTAAACATCTTTTTTGAAAAAACGTCGACGATGCAATGAACATTTGCCGTGGATATGTATCATGTCCATTTGTATTTCTTCGAATGGTTTGGTTGGTGTGGGGGTTAATTTAAATTTAGGTTTTGGTGGGTGTCTGTCATATTTCGTTTGTAGACAGATTTCACAATTCGATCCAAGATTTAATATTTCTTAGCATGTTAGGCCAGTAGTATTCATTTTTTAGTTTTTCGAAAGTTTCTTCCGCTGCTCTATGGTGGGTTCTGCTTATATGATAATCGGAGATTATTCGTCCTGTTGGTCTTTATCGGTTATGTCTGTGACATAATTAAAATATCGTTTTAGCCTATTTGTCTGAAATTTTGTTCTAAATAGTTCGCTTATGTTAAAATATGTTTTTTCTAAAAGGTCTATTTCCGATTCTATTTTGCTTTTATTCGAACAATATATACCGTATTGCTATGTAGTGGGGGGTTAATTTATTATTGTTTTCAATTAAGAAGTGATTACTGATTTAAAGGGATGCCAGAGCATTTTATAGAGAATACCCAAACTGATAAAGTATTTACTTCCCCTTATTACATACAATACATTCCCCTTTTGATGATGAAATAAAAATATGATTCCCCTTTTATGAATCAAAAATAATAGAATTTCAATAATTGGATTCCTCTCTCAAAGGCATATGTGGGGCAATATAATGTTGCATGCTTATAATATAAATAGGTATATATATTTATGATCAAAATAGATAAAAAAACTGCATATGTATTTATGGTAATATTACTATTAATAATAAAAAAAACATGTATTAACTATTTGTTTATTAATATCAAAGCAAAGTAACAAACATTTTATATTATGTATCTTTAAAAGAATTAAATGAGTTTTTAATTAAATTGATGATTAACACTGTCATAGCTGACAACCATTACAAAAACATATTTTAGACAAATAAAACATATATGATTAAACCAAATGCAACAATAAACTATAACTACTATATTACAAAATCATCAAAAGTATATACATATTGGGTACTCATCTAGATACTCCCAGGATCTATGACAGCTCTCTCAACTATTGTAACCTCTGATAGAGCAATTAACTGATAGCGCTAAATGATGAGAGTAGTTTGGAGTCTTGTCAACTTGACAATCATTGTTACAGCACTAACTTAAAACACTTTCTTAAAAATCCTCAAATACTCTTTTAAGCTCACCATGGATTACCATGTTAATTAAAAAAATCACTAATGATACATTTTTATGTCCTGAAGGGACAGTCTATCACTCACTCAGGACTATCCAAAGTTATAACCACAAGTACATGTTAACAGTACGAAGTCACATTCAAGAATCCATGTTAATAGTACCGAGTCACATTCAATAGTCCCCCACTGGAACATCCCTTGCTTCACCTAAAGAATGGAGGGGGGAATATTCCTCCACTGAAAAATTTATTAAAAAGGCATTATAATGAAAACAAAAATGATATATTTGTAGGTTCTCTACCAGGGAAAACACCTGTAAACTTTAATTTGCATATTGTTGTTATTAAGATAATAATTAATGAAAAACAGATAGCGTGGGGACTATATTCTATTTTAACGGCTTTTATGTTAGCGGTCGAAACGGCTATTCTCTGGTAAACAAAAACAGGATGTCTTGAATTTAGCACATTATCTCCCTAAAAAGGAACCGGGAAGGATATTAAGTTTCCTCACCTAGTCCTTCTACTAATTTTGTTATTAATTAAAATATTGATCAGCTGATTTTAAATTTAGACTCCTTATAAAAAATGAAAAATTTTGATATCCAGCAAGATATATTTTATTTGATTACTTATTAAGTTTTCTAATTGGTAAGTGGCTCTATCATCAACTATGACAATGATATATGACTATTTTTACTACCTCTTAACCTAATACATAGCAGTATGTCGTGTTTGGTCTTACGAATTCTAATAATGAATTTTCTAAATCTTCTTCGTTCTCATACCCTAAAACAAATATTTCGCTTCTATGTTTGCTTTGAAAGGGTTGGATGTTAAGTGTGTTCGAAAATCCCTTTTTAACTATAATTTGGTGCTTTTCTATATTAACGGGTTAGCTGTTGTCCTCATTAATCATTATTCTACTTTCGGAAGATGAGTTGTCCAAATGAACACTCGCGAGGCTTTCTTCATCTGATTCTGATATGGAATCCCCCCGTTTTTCGTTAGGGAATCTCGATAGAAAGTCGGCTACATTATTGGCTTTCCCTTCTATATGTTTTATATCGAAATTGAAATCTTCTAACATTATTTTCCACCTAATTAACCTAGCGTTTTGGGTTTTGCATGTTTTCATGTATTCTAAGGGTTTGTGATCGGTGTATATATGAAATTTTAGTACAAGTAGGGTTTAAAGTGATTACACGCCCAAATTATGGCTAGACACTCCTTTTCGATTGTGGAATAATTTTTCTGGGCTTTATTAAGCGTTCTTGAGGTAAAACAAACGGGTAATTCGATGTTATTAATGTGGAGCTAAGGTAATGCTAAGGAGGTGGACCTTAGCCTAGGGTTACAAAAACTGGCACTCACCTGACAGTTAGCCGGAAGCTGATTACCGCACCCCTGATGGTTACCGGAAAACAGCTGATGCTGTGTCCTTTGCTGGGAGGTGCAAGCTGATGCTGGTGGTCTGGCTAACAGTGTTCTGTGCTCAGCTATCTGCCAGCTCTGCAGGGTTCCCCAATTCAGCTCACAAATTGGCATGAAAAATACAAAGTCAATTAATATTTTAAAATAAAAAGCGCTGTAGAAAATTACAAGAAAGCTTCTCGTCGTAAAAGCTGAAGTACAATAAAAGATTGCTAAATGATAATACAGAATTGCTAGATTACAACTAGTAATAGCTAAATTACAAAAAAGAATAGCTGGCCAGCTAATTAAAGATATGTACAAATGAATACAAAATAAAACATTTTTAAATAATATAGTTACGATACAAAGCTTCAGTGAAAGCTGGTGCAACAGAAGTGCTGGACTGCGAAGAGAGTTCGCCTGCAGGCTGGCAGCAGACGCAAAGTAGAGACAGTTGAAAAGAAGGTCTCCGCAGCAGGAACACAGCAAGCTCATCTGGTTTGGTCTCGGTTGCCCATAGAATTTTCTCCCCTCGGAAGTAAGCGGTGTGAAGATAGCCAAGATGGCGGTGGGTCGACCCAGGGTGACCGCAAGAAAGGCGCAAGAGACCTGGCAGCTGGTAAAGGCACACGCAAAAAGACCTGGTCCCGGGTATGGGCAAACGCAAAAAGACGAAGGGCCGTATCCGTCCGCGCTTATATAGGGCCTAGAAATTATGCGCTAGAATCGCGTGTTAAAATGCGAAAACTTCAGGAAACTTAAAATATACAATATTTAAAATGACGGAAAATGACTATTATAAGCACGGCAGAAATAATAAAAGCTGGTAATTAGAAGTGATTTTAGATTTTATTGAACATAATTAGACAGTTAAAAGTGCTCAAAGCGAGAAAAACAATAAATAGAGAAAAAACTCAGCGACTGCTTTGAGCTTTTGAACGTGAATGCGTAACCTGTCGCAAGGATAACCATAAGTAGTGAAAAATGCTTAAATTCCCACAAATAAACCGAGTTACAGTGAAAAAACTATAGAAACATAATCTGGACGGTGTAAATAGATGACACAAGTGTTATTATAAGAAAACATTACGGAAACATAAAATTGGCAAACCACGTTGTAAGTACATGTTTAAATTTAGTATATTAGAACGTTTAGGGAGTTTAACCATTTGGAAAGGCAGAATTAACGAAAAGTTAACGTGTTTAAATATAAAAGCAAAACCAAAATCTTCTTTAAAGGCAATAAACTTAAAATCAAAAGTTCACTTAGAATGTTTAAAGAGCTTAATCGTTTAGAAATGAATAATTAACTGAAAATTAGTATGTTTAATTAAGAAAAGTAAAATCATAGTCTTCTAGGAAAGCTATAAACATAAAACAAAAATTTTTAAAACATAAAAATTCTTCAAGTTTTGATAAAAACTTAACACTCCCAACTCCCAGGGAGGTAGAATACCGAGTTGGAGAGGTGAGTGCCAAGGAACGGAAAATGGAAGGCAGGCACACACTCCCCTAGTTCTGCTCTTTGAAACAACTTAAATATACTTATGGTTCGTCTTTACTCTACATATATTACTTCCACACCTGGTAGAAACAATCTGGTTAAGCAACATTCATTCCTGGGACTCTCTGGAAAACAGTGTTGGATCCTCCCACACTCTGCTGCTGCTCATCATTAACACCATCATAATACAAGAAGGAGCCTTGTTGCGTTTGCCCTACGTCCGGCTAAGGACCGCGCCGACAGCGACATTGCTGGCTTCAGTCGTTAAATAGAAATATTTAGAAAAATCTGGGACTTGTAGGACCGGGCTACTACTAATGAGTTCCTTTAGTTTTTCAAACGCGTCTTTATAAGACAATGGGTTGATACTTATTCCTTTTCTTAATGATTTAGTAAGGGGAGATGCGATTTTCGCGTAATTTGGTATCATTTTTCGGTAAAACCCGGTTAATCCTAGAAAACTTTATTTCTTTTTCGGTTTTCGGAAGTTTTGCTTCCATAATGGCTGAAATTTTAGCTGGGTTAGGTTGTATACCCTTTTCCGATATGATATGACCTAAGAATAACAATTCACGTTTATAAAATTCCGTTTTATCCAACTGTATTTTTAAATTATGTTTTTGAAGCTTTTGTAAAACCGTTTCAATATGTTTCATATGATCCGCCATATTTTCAGAAAAAATTATTATGTCTCCATATAGATGAGGGTGTTATGGACATCCGAAAAAACTATGTTCATTGCTCACTGAAATTTTGCAGGAGCATTATAGAGTCCAAAATGCATTCTAAGAAATTCGAAGTGCCCTTGGTCGGTTGAAAACGCGGTTTTGGGGATTGAGTCTTTTTCAACTCGGACTTGGTGGAATCCGGAACATAAGTCCATTGCTGTGAAGATAGAAGCACGACCTAACTTTCCAAGCAAGTCTTCAATATTAGGGAGCGAATATTTATCTAGAAATGTTTGTTGATTTAATTTTCGATAATCAATAACCATTCTTACCTTTCGTTGACCGGATGCGTCTGGTTTTTTGGGAACAACCAAAACTGGGGAGTTATGGGGAGAATTACATGGTTGAATTATTTTATTTTCTAGTAATTTGGTGATTTCGTTTTTTTTTATATCATCGCGGAATTAATGAAGATATCGGTAATTTTTCGAATAAATAGGTTCCTCTGTTTTCGTTTTAATTTTATGTTCCAAAATATGCAGACAATTTGTCTTTGTCCGTTTTAAAAATGGAGGGATATTTTCTTAGTAGAAATATAAGTGTTTCTCTGTCTTTAGGAGTCATATGATCTCCATGAATTAAATTTGGAATCTGTTCAGAAATGTTTTCCGAACTGGGTTAGGTTTCATCAACCTCTTCGCCAAGAAGATCACGGAAATTTACTTCTAACATTTTATTATTTTTACTAATTATATTTAAAGTGTTCTCGGTTTTTAAATCAATATAAAAAATTCCTTCTTTGTTTATTGGGACCGAATTAACTCCTTTTAAATTTACTTTGCGGTTTTCATCACGTAAGCGAAATTTAAATGAACCATATTTTGTTGTTAGAAGATCTTTAAATTCAATTTTAGATTCTATATCGTCCATGGTTTGATTGCCGATTAATAAATCATAATTTGGACTAAGCTTGTAAATAAAAATTTTTAGTTTTTCTGGGTTTTTCAAAAACGTGGTATCACAAGAGGTGTATAATACTTCGTCGCCATATTTTTCCCCTGTTGCTGTTTTAACAACGAATTTTTCTTTTACTCGCGGTACTTCCTTTGGAATGATATCGGAAAATTACTTTTCGATCCTGTATCTATAAGCCATTTCCTATCATTATGGTCGATAACGTAAGGGAGCTGATCAAAATTTATTGTATGAAATTCTAACACTAAGGATCGCCCGTTTCGTTCTGGTGGTTTCCTAAAAACTGAGTGAGTTGAGATTCGAGTTCTCTTATTCTCGCGTCTCTCGGATCTTCCTGTGTTTCTTCGATATCAAAAACTGGTTGTTTCGGAGGTTGAGAGTTACCACTTCTCATCGAAACCGTTTGACCTGTTGTGCCGTTATAGGGTCGCTGATAATTATTATGGAATTGTTTTTGATTATTTTGCCTGTATTGTCCGGAATTAGGTTTATTAAAACATTTACGTTGATCTTGAGGACTCCAGTCTCGATTGTGGACCTCTCTAAGTTGGTGATGATTATAATTCGGGTTATAATCGTATAGGGGATTATTATAGTGAGGATTATAATGGTGGTTATTATAGTGTACGTTGTTATGATGATTGTTATGGTGTTTTTTATGATTTTTATGGTGATCAAATTTTTTCTTTTGAAAATGTTCGGTTTTATCACCGGCTCGATTCATTGATCCGGATGAAATTAAATCGTCAAATAGGAGATGATTCTCATTTTGAATAAGATTCCTTAACTCATCTAAATTCTTAAGTTTCTCGGTTTTAGTCATCAAGTAGGTTCTAACGTGCAAAGGCATATTGGTAAAGAAGTGATAAAGTAATTGGGTTTCTAAATGAGCAATCACGGTTTCCCTATTATAAGTTTTGTCTATTCTATGCCGAGAAATTATTAGAGTACGGTTCTTATATAATCTCTGTAGAAAATCTAGATGATGTTCTTTATGTTTTATATTGGTATTAAACAATTCAAAAGTTAATTGTTCGATTGATCTCGAATCGCGGAAAGTTCTTTCTAAATAATTTAGGAGTTCGTCTATTGTTGCAAACTCACATGTTGTATTAATATAATCTGCATCAGCAGTTAAACGCGCGAGGACTTTGCTAAGTAATCTTTTTTCATTTAATTCTTTAAAGGTACTATTGCTAGCACAAACAATGGTTTGAACTTGCCTAACAACACTTACAAATTTTAATAAATTTAATAAATACCATCAAATTGAGGAATATGGTCGTAGTCTGCACTTTTAATTTGAAATGATTCCATCTTTTTTAATTTATCAAGTTGTTCAGTAATACGACTTAGCGCAGGGTCGGTATTCATAAAAATTTAACAAAGTAATATAAAATGCAATACAAATAAAATTAAATACAATGAAATAAAATGAATTAAAAATAAAAGAAAATACAACAAAGTTAATCTTAAATTTTAACTATTGGAGAGCCGAGAAGTTCTACTGGATACCTGCGACCAGTGAGTCCAGTGAACTGCAACTTAGGAGACCTCGGGTGAGTGATGTCCTTGGTTGAATCGTCCAAAATCGTCAGAATCCTCTGGTACCTCGGGTAGAGTGGGCCAAAAGCAGTGATACTAAAGATACCTCGGTTGAGTGGGTCTTCAATATTAAAGTTTTTCAGAGTTTGAGCTGCGAAGACAAATCAAGATACCTGGCAACAGCGATTTCTTGATGATTGCAGTCCCTGTTTTCGGACACCAGTTAACGTGCTGACCAAATAGTGAACTTAAAAAATAAACTTTATTGCTCAAAAGTACAAAAGTTACATATAGATAGATCCTTACTGCTTGCTGCTACGACTAAGAATGATCTAAGATGTCACATGGATAGCCCAAGTGGAAGGGAAAAAGGAGGGGATTTCTGATTATGCTGCTGGAGAAGCACCTGACTAAGGGAAAAGGTTTAAAAGACTTTTATTGTTTATGGCTCGTTAACTTATCGTGAACTTTCAATCTAAATCCTTGATGTAATCCTCTTTCCCAATCTGAGCATTAAAATCTCCCAGGATCAGAACGGTATCATATTTAGAGAATAGATCAAAGATCCTAGATAGTTTATCATAGAATTCATCCTTTATTTCCTCACTTTTATCTTCTGTGGGCGCGTGCACAGAGACAAGAGATATATTTCTGAATCTTCCCTTAATCCTTACTTTGCAGATTCTATCGTTTACAGGCGTATAATCAATTAAACAGGCTCTGAGTTTCTTGCTTATTATAAAACCTGTCCCAAAGTGACCATTCCTTTCGTCTGATCCACTGTAAATAAGAGAGTAGTCCTTTTTATCGATACGACCCTTTCCCTTCAATCGTATTTCCTGTAAAGCAGCTATATCGATGTTAAATTTCTTTATTTCGTCGGAAATTTCCTTCATCTTACCTGGCTGGAGCATGGTTCTTACGTTCCATCCTTTCCTGTTGTTTATTTTTCTTTTCTCGCCAGGGTCGTTTCCGTTTCGTATCCGTCCGGCTTTCTTTTGATCGTTGGTTTCGTAACCGTGAGTGTTTTAAAAGATGGGGGGGTTGGCCCCATTCTAAACCCCCATGCCAGGAGGACCGGTGACTTTGATTTTGGGGTGCCCTTCCCTAGGAAGTTGCCTTCACTTCGGCTCTAGAGCTCTTCCTGCCCTTTCGCAGTAAACAAACTAACTATGTCTTGGAGGCTACCGTTGACTCGTGTAGAGTTCATCCGCTACCATTCCTTTGATGCATGCCCTGCTACCGACTTGCAAAATCCTGACTTTTTGCCAGGACCTCCATCTATCGTTTGTTCACTGCCATCGACCGAAGCGGTTGGTTGCCACAACCTCAGTTTCGGTCGCTGGAACTCAGCTTAACAGGGTCCACCGCGAGAAGGTGAGAGAGGAGTTGGAATGAAGAGGCTGTACGAGACGCTTTACACCCCCTTGGACCCCTTTTAGGTATTATAGTTTTGTGTAATTGATATCTATTATCTTGTTGTATATTTGTATTAATAAAATGTTATTTTTAGCATGAGATTAACTCCAATTAGTTAAAAGATTAGATATATATAAGAAATAAGATTAGATATACGACTGAATATATATATATATATATATATATATATATATATATATATACATAAATTTTACTTTGAAATGATTCATTAAAAATTATTTAAAACCAATTTTGAACAATGGAGCTGATATGTTTTTAATATATCAACAGTTTAAAGTTAACTACACTGCAATCATTAACGGATCCAGGGGGGGGGGGGTGTGTGGGGGCTGCAGCCCCTTCCTTTGGAAATTTTTTCGTCATTAAAAGATAGAATTTGACTTTTCTTAAAGTAAGGAAGCAAGATAAAGAACAAATAATATGCAGAGCAAGTAGAATTTTAGTTGTGGGAAAGAAACATTAAGGTAAAAAAGCTGATTAGCAGATCCAAATGAAGGGCTGTGGGGCTGCAGCCCCCCCCCCTTTAGCACTGCAGCCCCCCCTTTTCAGTCGGCTGGATTCGCCCATGACTGCAATGCAAATGGTTTCAAATGAAGCATATCCAATAGTAAGTTCATTAATAGAATTAAATTATAATTTTATAAAACATTGGTTTCAAAAATAGCTTTCATCAGTGGTATTTTTCTTAATAAATCTTTTCAGAGGAATATTTCATTCTATTATTACTTTTCAAATAATGTAGAAAATGTGTAAATGAAATATATTTAATTATTTTAAATCCATTGCAATTCTTCACATTCAATTACTTTAATAAGTGCTGCATTAAACATTCAAATAACTGTATTAAAAGTGTTGCTATATTACATGTTCTATTTCGTGTAAAATTATATATATATATTAGGGTGTCCCTTATACAAGTGAAAAAAATTTTTTTTAGATATCGAAATGCATACCTCCTATTTCTTTTTAAACTACCCAGACTTACTTAAATACAATATTTCATCTTCCTACGTCAACGTTAACCCGTGCCGACAGAATTCTGAAGATTTTGAAAATTGCTGTTTTTAACCCTTTCCGTTATATAGCTAAATCAATTCAAATATTAAATTTTTTATGAAATATTTCTTAAAAGAAGATAAAATTACTGATCAGGCACATACACGATACACGATACACATTTTCTCAAATATTTTTTTCTCTTCATTCAATTTCCTTTGTCTTGCCCTTTCTTCTTTTTCAGCTAACTTTTTGTCTACACCCGCTAAACACCCTGGACGCCCTATGTAAAAATATTATATCTTATTCAATTTTCATCCGTTCAAAAGCATCAGCGTGTGCTATACCAAATAAATTATCTAAATTGTTCTTAAGATCCTCCTCACGGCGTTTGTAAATATCTTGTATTTTTTTAGAATTTTTTCGCAACTTCCTCCAAGCCTGGTGAAGATCCACAAGTTTTTTACACAGTTAGGTAAAGCCCTGGTAGGGATTCTAGCTTTTTCCCAAAATACAATACACTCCTGAATGACGAGATTAGTACTTTCACTGACAGTCAATTTAACTTCGCGAATTTTAAAAAAAGTACTGCAAGAAAACACATTTTTTATTGCTTCTTAATTCTACTGCCATATTTTAAAAGTAAAACAATACGTGTTAATCGCGAGAAAAAATGACAAATGCCGTGAAAACGCAGCGCTACTGCCGCGCAACATGTGTGAACATGATTCACTGCAAGTCGGCTCGGGTTATCGTACTCCGATTAAGGTAAAAATTAATTTCCGAGTGTTTTAGAGGCAAATGAACAAAACTAACACCTATGCGTTAGAAATTTAAAACTTTGAAAAATAAGGGACACCTGTGGCGGCATCAGCCACAAGTAATTATTTTGTTGTAAAAAAACAAAAAAAAAACAGATGTTTTAAAAAAATAGAATAATGTCTGGTCATGTTTTGTGAATTGTTTTTCAATAAAAGTTCTTATTTTGTTGTAGTGAGTTTTAATTAATGTTAATGTTTAAATAACCACTACAATTGGTGACCCCTGACTTGTTTGTGAGTTATTTCTTAAATTAATCATGACAGAAGAAAATAATGGTGAAATTTTGATGAAGAATGTTGATAAGGTTAGTATCAAACTTCCACCTTTTTGGAAAGACAAACCCGAAATTTGGTTTTGCCAGGCCGAAGCCCAGTTTGATCTTGGGGGGATCACAAAAGAAGGTACAAAATTTAATTACCTAGTTGCACAATTAGACCTTAAGATAGTAGAAAATATATATGATATTGTCTCATCTACTGAGGGCAACAAATATACCATTGCCAAAGGTAGACTTTTAAGTATATTTCGAGAAAGTGAGGACAGAAAAATTAAAAAAGTCGTTAGTGAATTAGAGATAGGAGATCAAAAACCCAGTCAATTACTTCGAAAAATGAAAGGATTAGCAGGTGACGATTTTTCAGATAAACTTTTGAAAACATTGTGGCTTGATAAACTTCCAACGGAAATAAGAAGTATGTTGGCTATTTCGGATGGAAATTTGGATAAATTGGCTGAAATTGGTGATAAAATATGGGATATCAAACCCTATCATGCACGGGTATTGTTAATTCTAAAGGGTCCACATTTGATTCGACACTGGAGGAACTGAATAAAAGACTATCTGCACTTGAGTCTAGGATATCCAGAAGTTCAAGTAGAGACAACGCGTCCGTTCGTTCTCGTAGTAAGAGTCGAAATAAACGTTTTAACCCAAAAGGAAAGTATTGTTATGGCCATTATCGTTTTGGAAAGAACTGTATACCGGCAAAGTGCACACCTGAATGTAAATGGGATACAGGGAAGGGAAACTCCTCACGGCAGACACAGAACTGACCAGCTGTGCTGCTGTAAATATTCCAGGTCAACAACATCGTTTATTCTTACGAGATAAGAATACAGGTATTCGCTTTTTGGTTGATAGTGGGACTGATGTTTCCATCATACCAGCGAATAAACTAAAAGTAAATCAAGAAACAGGTATTAGGTTATTTGTTGCTAACAATACAGAGATTCCTACATTTGGAACTCGAGTTCTTCAAATTGACCTGGGACTAAGACGACAAATGGAGTGGACATTCTTTTTAGTTAAAACCGATAAAGGTATTTTAGGAGCTGATTTTCTTCACAATTTTGGGTTATTAATTGATTTAAAAAACAAAAAGCTTATTGATAACAATACACAGCTGACTGTTTTGGGTGAGTTAGTTGCAATAGAGGAAATGGAATCATTGAGTTCTCTCAAAGCCACTTGTCAATTCTCACATCTGTTAACTAATTTTCCAGATTTAACGAAAACATTTTCATTGAAAGTAAATGCCAATCATGATGTGAAGCACCACATTGTCACTAGTGATGGACCGCCTGTTTTTAGCAAGCCGAGAAGATTAGATCCAGAGAAACTTCGAGCTGCTAAACAAGAATTTCAGAGCATGCTTAACAATGGAATTATTCGAGCTTCCAGTTAAAAATGGGCAAGCCCTTTACACATGGTGACATAGAAAAATGATCAATGGCGAGTATGTGGAGACTATAGAAGATTAAATGACAGGACTCTACCCGATAGGTACCCCATTCCAAGGATAGAGGATATAAGTCAAATTCTTCTAAATAAAACAATTTTCTCCAAGCTAGATCTTTGCCAAGCTTATTACCAAATACCTATTAATGAAGAAGATAGACAAAAAACAGCTATTATAACTACTTTTGGATTGTATGAATTTAATGTAATGCCATTTGGACTGCGCAATGCGCCTAGTACTTTCCAACGTTTTATTAATGAAGTTTTACGAGGACTGGATTTCTGTTTCTCATACTTGGACGATTTACTAATTGCCTCTGCAAATGCTGAAGAACATAATCATCACTTATCACAAGTATTTAAACGACTCAGCGATTACGGTCTCCGGATTAACATCAGTAAATCAGAGTTTGGTGTAGAAAATATAATTTTTCTAGGTTACCTTATTTCGTCAAATGGTACAAAACCTGATCCTGACAGAGTGAGTGCCATTGTCAATCATAAATTACCAATAACTATAAAACACCTAAGATCTTACCTAGGAATGCTGAACTTTTACAGAAGACATCTACATCATGCTGCAGGTAATTTAGCAAATCTCACTAATTTTCTTAAGGGTGCTAAGAAAAATGATAAAACTAAGATTGAATGGACGCCAGAAACTATTGAAGATTTTGAACAGAGCAAACAAGCCTTAAGTAATGCAGCTCTCTTAACATACCCAAATCCTGATTGTGAACCGCACTGTTTGTAGTTGCATCTGACTTGGCAGCTGGAGCTGCTCTGCAACAATGGGAAAACAATTCATGGAAACCTATTGGATTTTTCTCCAAAAAGTTTTCTGAAATACAGCGCAAGTACTCTACCTATGATCGAGAATTGACAGCTATTTATATGTCGATCAAGTACTTTAAATATTTGTTGGAAGGAAGATCGTTTGTAATATACACAGATCATAAGCCTTTGACTTATGCATTCAAACAAAAGAACGACAAAGCATCCCCTCAACAACTTCGACAATTGCAATACATTTCCCAGTTCACAACAAATTTGGTTCATGTTTTAGGAAAAAACAATTTGATTGCAGACCATATGTCTCGGTTAGAGGAATGCTCTGCAATTGATTTCACCAAAATAGCAGAAGCTCAAAAACATGATGAAGAACTACAACAACTGCGTACTTCTGCTAATAGTGGATTGGTTTTCAAATCCTACCCTCTTGAAAACGGAAGCCAATTATGGTGTGATGTTTCAACAAAGGAAATTAGACCATATATCCCAGAAAATTACCGTTATAATATATATTCAAACATTATCATAATATGTCACACCCTGGAATCAGAGCTACGGTCAAGTTAATATGTTCTAAGACAGTTTGGACTAATATGAAAAATAATTTGCGCTCCTGGACAAATGCCTGTATCCCATGCCAGAAAAGCAAAGTTTCCAGACATGTGAGAACACCGCTTCAGAAATATCCGAATGCAGACGAAAGATTTGCCACTGTTCATATAGATCTGATTGGACCCATGCCACCGTCTGAAGAATACACCCATTGCTTAACGTGTATCGACCGATTTACTGGATGGACTGAAGTTATACCCTTGAAAGAGACATCAGCCGAAAACGTTGCACAGAATTTCTACCAACATTGGATCTGTAGGTTTGGAACACCTGCTACCATAATTACTGATCAAGGCAAACAATTTAAATGTAAATTATTCAAATCCTTGACATCAATCTGTGGAACAAAACTAAATCACACAACTGCTTACCACCCCCAATCGAATGGAAAGATCGAGCGTTTTCACCGAGTGCTGAAATCAGCCATCAAAGCTCACGGAAAACAACAGTGGACACAAGTAATTCCAACTATTCTTTTAGGCATAAGAACTTGTTTAAATGAAGATGCCTCAGCGACCATAGCAGAGATGGTATACGGAGTACCTTTGAGACTTCCAGGTGACTTCATTGAGACTCCCAGACCCAATTCGGATGTACCAACATTCATCAGCATGTTGCGCCAGCAAATGGATCGCCTGCGTCCAAGACCAGTGGAACATCAAAACAGGACTACTACCTTTATCCATAAAGGTTTAGCTAATGCCACACACGTCTTTGTTAGAGTGGATCGTGTAAAAGCAAGTTTGGAAAAGCCCTATGAAGGTCCATTTGTTGTCATTCAACGCGCAGAAAAATATTACACCTTAAATATCAAGGGTAAAGAAGTGAATGTGTCGCTTGACCGCTTAAAGCCAGCACACCTGTTGTGCGAAGACAATGATTCAACTCAGGAGCAATCAAGTGGACCACCTGCTGTTAAACCGGGGGATCCTGAGCAGCCTGAAGCAACTGTGAAGAAGACGCGTTCAGGAAGAGCAGTGCGTTTTGTGGCGGCGTCATGGCACGTGAGAGTGATGTGGCGGCATCAGCCACAAGTAATTATTTTGTTTGTTAAAATTAAACATTATTTAAAAATTAAAACAAAATCAAAAGTTATTTATTTAATATAAATGTTGCAATATTGCCTACAAACATGTGTTTAATATATATAATTGTTGTAATAAAAAAACAGATGTTTTAAAAAAATAGAATAATGTCTGGTCATGTTTTGTGAATTGTTTTTCAATAAAAGTTCTTATTTTGTTGTAGTGAGTTTTAATTAATGTTAATGTTTAAATAACCATTACACACCCTAATATATATATATATATATATATATATATATATATATATATATATATATATATGTATATATATATATATACATATATTGTAATGGCTCTTTGGCCAATGAGGGCTGTCCTACCTCTTTGGACTGCTGTCTGGCCAGAGAGTAGAGAGAGGTTACTTTCCCACCGCATGCTACTAGCTTTTGTATTGTGCATTACTCAATGCACTTGTATGCTGTAAATTTATGAGTAATTATTATAACCATGTGCTACATGGTTATAATAATTAAGAAGCCTTTTTTTTTTATACATCCAACACATTTCCATTCTAATTGTCATCTTTATTTTTCTTACATTTGTACAACGTTTCGGACTTGTTTGTCCATTTTCTAGTACATATCTAAAAACATTTTTCATTCCATTAAAACACAATATATAAACATTATATTACACTCTAAAACAATTTTACCTCATACAGAACTTTTTATTTTTAAATTTAACTTTTAAAAACCTTCATTCAGTGTTAAAAATCATTCTAAAAATATTTTATAAATAATTAGCCAATATCACAAATAAGAGTTATAAAATGGACATACCTTAACTTCCTACTATATTAACACTTTGAAATGTCTCGTCATTATATTTAAAAAACTACGAGTATCTCCTCACTATTCACCCGCTCATCGCTTTGTTGTTGACCAGTCCCCACTTTTTTCCTCCCTTCCTTCTTCATCTAAACCCTTATCTTTATCCCCACTCTTTTATATTTTAATTTTATTAATAATTTCTGCATAATGGGTTCCTATTCCCCCTATATCGCTTTTATAATTTACTGTTTATTAAGTTTTTAGTTATGTGGATTGTTTCTTTTAACTTTCTTATTTTATTATTTTGTTCTCTATCTATTATTTTTACATCATCAAATTCAAATTCATGGTTTTGTGTTATGGCATGTTTAGCCAAAGCTGATTTATTTATGTTTTTTGGGTTGCTGGTGCTATTTTTATGTTGTGATATTCTCGTTTTTAAATTTTGTAATCTTTCCCCAATATAGTATTTATCTTTACAATTCTTACAGTTTATTTTATAAACTATATTGGGGTTATCTAAATTTTTTATTTTATCCTTTGTATTCGTTAAATGTTTTTCTATTTTGTTATTATTGTACAAACCTAATTTGAGAATATCATGTTCGTATTTTTTAAAGATCTGTTTTATCTTATTTGTTAGTCTAGGGATATATTTTAATTTTTGATAATTGTAATTGTTTTGTTTATTTTTTTCATATTTTCCTCTTATCTCTTCATTTTTGTTATTTTCTTTATTAGATGGTTCGAAAAAATCTGTTATTTTGTTTTTTGTTTTTTCTTTTGTTGCATTTATAACTTTTGTTACTATATTGTTATTAACTTTATTAGAGTTTATTGGATTATTTATCTCTGCTATTTTATTGATTTTGTTTATTGTTGTGAACCATAAATTGTTGATTATTCTTTTCGGATAAAAATTATTTTGTAATATACTATATATTTTGTTTTTTATTTCTTTGAGGTGTTCATCTTGTGTTAGAGATATGGCTTTTTTGATGAGATTTTTGGCAGTATTTTCTATTTGATGCTTAGGGTTGTTGGAAAAATAATTTAATATAATATCGCTGCAATCTTTTTTTTGGGTCCATTTAGTTGTTATTTTATTATTATCGAATACTATTTCCATATCTAAATATCTTGTCTTCTTGTTATTAGGTTTTTCTGTTGTGAATTTTATTCTTTTATTTACATTATTTAATAGCTGTAAAAGTTTTTCATGCGTATCCTTTGCTGCAATAATCAGTAAATCGTCTATATATTTTATTATTAATTTTGGTTTATTCGTTAGTTTTTCTATTTCTTCATTTATTATCTTATTTAGATATAAACCACTTATTATCACTGCCAATCTACTTCCCATCGGTAACCCTCCTACTTGTCTGTAGTACATTTCTTCGTATTTAAAATAATTGTATGTTATGCATAATTTAATCCCTTCCATAAATATTTTTTTGTTTTTTATTTTTGTGTTATTTTTAATTATCTCCCAGTTTTCTTCTATTATTTTTAGGGTGTCTCCAATTGGTATGTTAGTAAATAAATTTGCTCGAACTCGAAACTTATTATCTCATAATTTTTATTATCTGCTAAATTTATTTTTTCTAGTAATGTTTTAACTTCATGGGCATTTTTTATGTCAAAATTGTATTTATTATTAATTGTATCTATGGCTGGATTTAAGAATTGTGATAATTTATCGGTTGGTCCATTTATATTGTTGATAATTGGCCTTAGGTTTTTTTGTGTTTTATGTAATTTAATTAACCCGTGAATTCTTGGATCTGTGTAATGGTTGGCTGCTATTTTATTCTTAGTGTATTTATCAATATAATTTAGTTTTCGTAAATTATCTACATATTTGTTAATTTTTTTGGCCAATTCAATTCCTGGATTTATTCTGACCTTCTTATATATATCTTTGTCATCCAATAAATTTAATATTTTATTTTTATATTCATTTTTTTCCATTATTACCAGTTTCTTTGTTTTGTCTGACTTAATTACTATAATGTTTTTATTTTTGTTTAAAAAGTCTTTGAATTGTTTTATATCTTTATTAATTTGAGTGTTTAATTTACTAATTTTTGGATTTTTCTTAAATTTGGTTATATAATTATTTATCGTATAGCAGATTTTATTTCTTGTTACATTAATATGACTTTCGGCCGTGTCCAAACTATCAAGTATATTTTCTATATCTCCTATTAATTGCACTATGTCTTTATCTATTTTTTTATTGTCAAAACTAAATTTTATTCCCAATGATAATACATTTTTTATTTGATCTGGTATATTTATATTGGTAAGATTTTCTATTCTATTGGTGTGTTTATGCAGATTGTTGTATTTATTTAGTATTAAAGTTTCATCTTTATTGTCTATTATCTTATCATTGATCCTTACATTTTCTTGAATGTTAATCCCTTTTATTGTTGTTATATAATCATATTCATGATTTAATTTTTTTTTTTATGATTTTTTTTTATGAATTTTTTATTTTTATGAATTTTTTTTTTTTTTATGATTTAATTTTTTTTTTTTAGAACATCCAACGAAATTAGAAGAAGAAAGAAGAAGAAGAAAAAGGAAAAATTAAGAAGCCGTTGTTTAGTAATTTATGGTGGGTTATTGATCATGTCGTAATGTACATGATCCGGGCCGGGAGAGGAACCTTTTAAACTGTTTAATGTACTATTTAGTTCCCACATAATGAAATCTATATTATAATGAGGGTTTGAAACCTCGGTACTATTTGGAATTTCTATTTCATGTGAAGAACAATTTCTATTGGTGTTATATATTTCTGAAAAGTAATTTGCAAAGGAGTTTGAAACGGTTATTGGGTCATCGGAGAGCTGTCCGTTGACTAATATGGTAAGACGGGGGTAAACGGGTTTACAAGTAATTTTTCGGATTTTGTTCCAGACAATAGTGGAGCTAGTGGAGGTATATACCGTTTATGTTTTTTTTCCATGATTCTGCTTTAGAGTTGTTGAAAATTTTCCTTCATATAGCTCTATGTTTTTTGTAGTCAGTGAGGTTTTCGGTAGTCATGTATGTTTTAAATTTTTTATAGGCCTTCCGACGATCCTTTAGAGCCTCTTTACATTTTTCATCGAACCATGGGACAGATGGCCATTTTGGATTGCCAGATGTCATCGGTATTGACATCTTTGCCGCTTTCATAATTGTTTCAGTAATGGCTTTGCAGCCTTTTTCGATGTTCAAATCAAATGGTGAAATGTCTGGGGGGGGGTGGCTAATTATTTAAATTCAATCCAGTCGGCTTTATCAAGGATCCATCTAGGTTTATATTTAGGAATTTTATTTCAATTGGAAAGTGATCGCTGCCGTGAAGATCAGTAAGGACCTTCCAATCTAGATTATTGTAAATTGACTGCAGAAGGCAAGATCAAGAGCGGAAAATGAACCGTGGGTTGAACTGAGAAAGGTGTGTTAGTTACTATATAATAAGATTAGCTCTGATAGTTCCATAAAATGTTCAATTTTTTTACCTCGCGCGTTTAGGTCTTTAGAACCCCATAAAGGGGTATGACCGTTCAGGTCACCGACTAAAAGTATAGGCTTAGGTAATTATTTAAATATTTCTAAAAGATGTTCAGTTTCTATTGTAGCGTCATGCGGCAAATATATATTGCATATGAAAAAGGTATAGTTTAAATGAATTTTTACTGCTATTGCTTGGAGGTGTGTGTTTAATGGTATAGATTCGGAATATATGGATTCGTGTATGGCAAGTAGAACCCCATGGCAGCCATAAGTTGGGTTCGGGCCATCTTTTCTGTAGATTGTAAAATTGTTTAATGAACGGAATTCATGATTTAATAAATTTGTCTCTTGTAGGGACACACAGAATGGGCTTAACTCGTTAATTAGAATTTTTAGATCATTCAAATGGGTTTTTAGTCCATTGCAGTTCCATTGTAGGACTGACATATTTAGGGATATAAAGATAGAATAAAAATTTGGATAGATGTAATGAAAATATGAACGAGCGTAAGTTAAGAGGGGTTGATATCTATAATAAATCGGTGAATGTAAATAAAAAATAACAGATAAGTTAGAACGAGGATTATTTTATTATTTATTTATTTTATTTTACGATTTTTTCTGTGTTTTTTTTGTTTGATTTCACTTTTGTAAATCCCTCCGCATCTTCAGACTGGCCCGCATCGTCTACAGACATGCCTACAGTCTCGGTGCCCACTGAGGAGGCGCGCGGCCTAGGGACAGAGGACATGGGGTGACCAGTCAAGGCAACGTCGGCTTTGGCAGCCGGTAATGGAGTGACTGGGAGAGGAGGGGTGGGGAGGAGAGCGCTCGGAGCAGCTCGGGTGTTTCCGGAGCTAGTCCGCGAACGAGCCGGCCGAGGCTGGCTTGGTGTATTTGTTTTTAAGTTGTTAGAATTATTTTGATCTTCGCTGTCAACATTTATGTTTTTATTTTAATTTCTCCAAAAACAAAAGATATATCAACTTGTATACCTTTTTCTTTTTTTCAGTTTTATTTGTTTTTTCTTAGAGTATATTAGCAAACAATTTATTTTGAAAAGAGGGGTACCTCTCTTTGTAAATTTTCTTTGAAAATGAAAAAAAAATGAAAAATAATTTTATTATCCTGGGACTATGTCCCTTTAGAATAAGTTAAACATACATAATACATAGATCAAACCAGTGTGGCCGTATGTGAATGATACTAAATATTCACAAGATGGTTTACAGAAGATATTTACAAAAAAGCAGAAAATAAAAAATAAATATAAACAAAACAAAAGACAGAAACAAATATAATGCTTTCCTACATGACATTATTCTTTAAGTATAGAAGGCGGAAGAGGAACAAGGGAAGGAGAGAATACCGATATATGAAGACAACGAAGTTAGAACGAAACTGCTTGAATAGATTACTTATTTTCTAGTGGGGATAGTGATAAAGAGAGTTGTTTCTAAAGCTCCATTGTGTCCCTTCGGAGATCAGTTGAGTTGAGAGTTGAATAAGAACTCGAAGAGGAGGGATTTGAAGGTAGAAGTCGATGGAGCGTGTCGGATGTTGGAAGGGATGGAGTTCCAGAGGGATATGGCTTGCATTATGAAGGATTTTACGTCAGTATCAGTTCGATGGGGTGGAGGATAAAGATCGGATGTGCGGGATCTGGTTGGGCGGGATTGGATGGAGGATTTGAATTTTAGGCTCTGTAGGATATAGGAAGGTCGTTTAGTTCTTATGGCCTGGTATAGGAAGGAAGCCAGTAGATACTGACGGCGATAGGAGGGGTAGAACCACTTCAACTCGGCGTAATACTCGGTTATATGCGTATCTCTGGAGATCCCAAAGACAATACGTATTGCGCAGTTCATTAGGCGTTTAAGTTTGGCTTCGAGTTCCCCGGACAGTCCGCCATACACCATAAAGCCGTAGTCAAAGTGGGGAAAGATAAGGGAGGAGACTAGGAGTTGGCGGGTTTTGAAAGGAAGGAGATATCGTAGACGGTTGAACTGTTTTAGGGTAGAGACAGTATGACGGGAAATTTGTGAGATGTGTGGTTTCCAAGAGAGGGATTGATCAAAGGTAACGCCTAGGTTTTTAACGGAATTGTGGAAAGAGATAGGTGAGTTGTTCAGGACTAGGTTTGGTGCAACAGGGAATGATTTGAGGAGAGAGGGAGATCCAATCAAGATGGCTTTCGTCTTCTCGGCGTTCAAGGTGAGTTTGTTAAGGTTTGCCCAAGCACATATTCTGTCGATATCTTCCTGGAGTTTTAGGATGGCGTCGGAGGAATCGTCGGGATCAAAGGAAAGGTAGATCTGGACATCATCGGTGTACATGTGGTATTGACTGTTTCGGCTTCCCGAAAGGTCTTACAAATTGCAGAAGCAGGGGTGGGCAAATCACATGGCGGGACCGCCAAGATTTGAATGCCCCACCGGCGAACTCTGCTGGGGGCAGAGGCTGAGACGGAACTTGGTGAGACATAGATTCCTGAAAGAGACCAGGCCTGGCACATCCATTTCTTTTTTTTCTCTTCAATCAATTACTCAAGACATGAGTGAGCAAAGAGAGGAGCCGGTTCCCCGGCTGGAGGCGATGAAGAGTAGAAGAGAGGGATCTTCTGGAAGAATTACAGAGCCAATATGGAGAAGATAGGGCATGTTAGAAAACTAATTAGTGAGTCAGCCTGGCCATGTCATTAAAATATATTAAAATACCTACTAACACACAATTTAGTTTGTTTTCTGTTTCTCAATAAATTCATGCAAATTGTTAACTTTATTTCATTTTTAACATCTCTAACCTTCGAATACAGTCCACTTAATTCCCAAAATGTGATCTTGTGCCACACCATTAAGTTGGAGGTATAAACCATACAAATTGGTCCTACCGTGCCTGGATATGAACCATAAAATTTTGGTCCTACCCTGCCTGGATATGAACCATAAAATTTTATCCCACTTGCTTGATATTAAACTATAAAATTGGTTCAGCACGGTCTCATGATTCATTATTAATTAGAGATGTTAAAAATAAAATAATAATAGTGTTGAAGTTTCTGTTAATTTTGCAAAAGATATAACCTGTAAATGCTACAGTCATATATCAATGTTTATTGCAGTATAAGCAGCCTGCTCGAACAAATCTGCCATTCCCTTATTGTTAGAGAAAATTTATGTTATTATAATGTAAAGTAACAATCTAGGAATTCCATAAGATTTAATAGTTCTTTGTACAAATAATTTCAATTGAGCGCAGATGAACAGGTAAAGGATTGATAATGTATTCATTAAAATAAATGTAATTCTCAATTATGTAGCATGCTTTATTCACAGAGACTGCATTAAAGTAAATTTATTAAATTTAATTGCAACAGACTTTAATTATGGTTAATAAAAAGCAGCATATATCATAAACTTAACCTAACCTATTTCATACAAGTCTTTATTGGTATTATTACATTCTGTCTCTTTTGAGACACTGGTAATATTGCTGATAGAATGCATTCACACTTATTTACAAAAAAAAAATATATATATATATATATATATATATATATATATATAATAATAAAATAAAAAAAATAATAAAATAAATAAATAAATAAAATAAAAATAAACAACTCGAGTAAGAAAAAAAAAAAAAGCATTTTAAGCTCATTTATACACTATTTACAACCTGCTAGAGAACCCCGAGGCAGGCTTTTCCCACCACGGAGGAGAGAAAAGTAAGCCTCAAGAGGTTCCCGCGCTTCTCTCTCAGCCGCATCACTGGTATTTAAGCCAGTGGAGACTGAGCGAGGGCGCAAAAGCCACAAGCACACCTGACTTGAGCGGAGAATCTGGCCATTGCCAGAACTCCGGTTTATTCATATTTACAAAAGGTCACGTGGCCACTGCCGCTTTAACCTTCGAGGAGGGTTGTAGGGATGAATGGAGCTAGAAAGGGATTGAACAGTAGGATTAGGATGATGGGTAAGGTTACTGTGAAATTTGGAGAATTTCTTTGGGATTAGTTCTTGAACGAACGAGATATTAATGTCATGGTGTAGGGTTTTGTTGGATACATAGAAATGAGCATTGACTATTGTTCGGAGGATTTTGGACTGGAAGGATTGGATGCGTTTGATGTTAGAAGGTTTAGCTGTTCCCCAAAGTTCGATGCCGTAGGTCCAAATAGGTTTCAAAATGGTTTTGTAGATAAGTAGTTTGTTGTCAATTGAAAGTTGTGATTTTCTGTTCAGAAGTCTATAAAGTTGGCCAAATCGTCGGTTAAGCTCTTATCGTTTTAGTCTGGTATGTGGGTTCCACGTCAGTCTTCTGTCTAACATAAGGCCCAGATACCGTACCGTGTCTGTGAATGGAAGTTGAACACAGTTGAAATAAACTGGTGGGCAGCATCTGCGTCGAAGGGTGAACGTTATATGCTTGCACTTTGCTTCGTTTACTTTGATGCGCCAGTTTTACACCAGTGTTCAATTAGGGAAAGGTGCCTTTGTAGGTTAGAGGATGCTATTCCAGGGTCTGTGTTGGAGGATAGGATGGCCGTATCATCAGCGAATGTTGCCAGGAGGGTGTCAGGATCAGTAGGAATGTCAGATGTAAAGAGGATGTAAAGGACGGGACCCAAGACACTGCCTTGTGGAACACCGGCCTCTACTTGATAACAATCGGAATATTCTGTGCCACAGCGAACTCGGAAGGATCGATTTGACAGGTAGGATCGGAGGACTAAGTATAAGGACTGGGGTAAAATGGATTTAAGCTTGAAGAGCAATCCGGCGTGCCATACCCGGTCAAAAGCTTGCGCTATGTCCAGAAACGCGCCGGAGCAATATTGCTTGCATTCTAGGGTTGCAGAAATGTGGTCAACAACTCGGAGCCCTTGTTGGGCAGTGGAATGCATTGAACGGAATCCGAATTGATGGGTGGGGATGTTTTGGGATTCTATAATCGGAAGGATTCGTTTTAAAAGGATCTTTTCAAAGATTTTTGAAAGAATGGGAAGTAGGCTGATTGGTCTGTAGGATGTCATATTGTTGGGAGGCTTGCCCGGTTTTAGGAAAAGGATAATGGTGGAATGTTTCCACAGTATTGGGAAGTGGGTGGTTCTTAGGATGCAATTGTAAATGTATGTGAGAAATAGGATCGCTTTGGGAGGGAGTTGTCTAAGAATTTGTGGAGTGAGGAGATCATATCCTGGAGATTTACGAGGTGTAAGTTTACGGAGAAGGTATTTGACCTCAGAGGGATTTACTGCTTGAGGAGGTAAAGCGAGTGGGATTGGAGAAGAAAGGAATTCTTGGACTATTGCGGTGTTGGTAGGATGAGATTCCGGATGAGGCGTGAATGTAGAGGACAGGTGTTTGGCGAACTCTTCGGCTTTCTCCTCATCAGAGATTGCCCAGGAGTCATCATCCAGCCTGAGGGGATGGGAAATGGAGTGGGTCTTAAGGATCTTTTTAGTAATATTCCATAGGGAATTATCTTTAGCGGATAAGGATGTAAGGTAAGTGTTGAAGGAAAGGGATCTGAATTAAGCCAATTCTCTCTTTAGCTGTTTACAATAATGATTGTAGGAACGGTCGGAAGGATGTCTGGACTGTTGCCAATAATGATCGGGCACGGCGCTTGATTTGAATTAGGTCTTGGAGGTATTGAGGTAAATTATTGGTGTTAGGAGGTCGAGAGGAGTGATTTGGGGAGGAAGCAGTCCAGACCGCTTGTTGGACTGTGGTGGTAAAAGATTGTACGGCATTATCTAGGTCTTCTGGGGTTTTTAGGGATACTCTGAGGTCAATTTTATCGGAAAGGATTTGATGAAAGAGTTTCCAGTTAACCGGGCCTCTGATGAAGGAGGGGAGAGAGGGTTTAGGGATAGGGGTCAGAGATACTTGGAAAATTAAGGGACTATGATCGGATGAAAGTTCGTCAAGACGTGTGATGGAACAATTGAGGGGACCCAAGCCGCTGTGGATGAAGAAATCCAGGATATCAGGGTTGCGGTTGGGATCTGTAGGCCAGTAGGTGGGAGAGTTGGGTGAAAGAAGTGTATATCGGTGGGAGTTGAGTGCAGATAGCAATGTTCGTCCACGAGAATTCGTGGTTCTAGAACCCCACTGTTGGCTTGGCATTTAGGTCTGCACCCAGGATGAAGTGATGCCCCAAGGAATCAAAGAGGGAAGTGAACTGGGTATTGGATATAGATTTGTTAGGAGGGCAGTATCCTGATGCTATTGTGACCGGAAAGGAAAACGTTTTGACTACTATTGCGGTGGATTGTAGGAAGTCCAGGGTAGGCAAAGGAAGAAGGTGATGAGAAAGGGATTGGTGAACAACGACGGCAGTACCGGCATGTGCCCTACCGTCAGGGTGGTCAGTACGGTACGTATGGTACTGCGGTATTTTGAAACTTTGTTTAGTGGTTAGTCGAGTTTCTGTAATGAGTGCTACATCAATTTTTTTGTCATGTAATAATGCAGTTAGTTCGTTTGTGTGATTTTTTGGAAGACATTTAGGGATTTCTCAGAGGAGGAATGAGATGGGATACGAGATTCGTGAGGAGTGATATCAGTGGAGTAACAAGAGATTTGAAGTCGGATAGGAAGGATGATAATAGGGAGGTAAGGTCTGTAGCATTAGATGGAGGAGGGATGTGAGAAATTGGGTGTTGATAGGATTGTTGAGGATAGGGAGTATTTTGAGGAATAGTAGGTCCAGGTTGGGGTTGAGATGTGCTTTGTTGTTGTGGTTGCGGCAGGGCCTCACAATTATCGTTTCCACTTCCACCTCCTAATTATTGTGCAAACGAAACAGACGAGTCCACTGTCTTTGAGGGTCCTCTTGTGGTTTTATTTTCTTCGTCTTGACCTTGGGGTTTCCTGTAATAGCGAGACTTGAGTTTCTTGTAGATTTGACACCCTTTGTAGTTGGCCTGGTGATTTTCCATGCATAGGGCACACACCGCAGCAATTTCTTTAGGCTTAGTGCACTCATCTGATTTGTGTTGGCCACCGCATTTCACGCAACGCGGTATGTGGTGACAATAAGTTTTTGTGTGGCCGTATGACTGGCAATTGTGGCACTGGATTATTTCCTTTTTTGTATAAGGTTGTGTCACGATTGTGTGGTAGATCCTGTTTACGTCGTATATTTTTTCAACCCCAGGTGACTTCTCTAAGTCCACGAAGAATAGTGGCAGTGGGATTTTATTTTTTATTCCTAGCTCTTCTTTATTATCTTTTAGAACATTAACTATTTGACGTACCTTAAATCCCTGCGTCGTCAATTCTTCTTTTATCACCTCAACTGGGGTGGAAGGGTGTAAATTCCTTATCACTACCCTTAGTGACCTTTCTTGGCGTAATTGGTAGGTGTGGAAATCCGCTTTAGTTTCGGATAAGTATTTTACAATTTTTTTATAAGTTTCCGGAGTGTCGGGTGATATTTTTGTGTCGTATGTCCTATTTAGGCACGAGTAATCGCCTGGACAAATTTTATTTAGGTGGGTACATAGAAGATGGAAATTTTTAATATTTTTGACAAAAATAGGAGGAGGTCGTGGTTCTCCAGGTGTATGGGCTGTTTCCATTTCTTCATTAGCATTTTGTAAGACCTCGTAGCGGTTAGGAGTGAAGAAAGGAGATTCTTCTATCGTGTTAGATGGTCCCGGTTGAGGTTCAGGTTGTGAACGAATAGCAGGGGTTGCTGGTGGTGTCTTTCGTTGATTACGGCGAGGCTTCTGTTTTTGAGGAGAAGAACGCGGCGTGGAGCCGACAGATCGAGACCTTTTAGAAGACATGAGTTGGTGAAAATATCTCATAGGTCATAAATGAGATATACACGGAAGAAATAAAACAAAAAAATAGCACCTTGATGTATTTTGATAATTACGTAATTTTACGTAAAATTGAGTGACGTGGACCTGCTCCCGTCAGAAGCCTAACGGCTACTGAAGAGATTATGGCTGTCCTACCTACTCCACTAGCCACTCGGTTGTTTATAGTGTTCACTTTTAACGTAATAAACAAGTGATTACTCACACTGTTTGTGTTCCTCACCGTGCTTAGTAGTTAATAAAACTATGTACACTGTTTTTTAAACTCACACTGCACTTTTTCTCTACTAAAATAGTAACTTAAAACAGAGCGATCTTACGTGGGTTATAATTAGGCCTAGCGCATGCGCAGAACTCACCTATTTCAAATGCCCGAACTGAACACAATACTTTAGTTATAACTGTTTTTAATCATGGTTTACTCATTTACTAGAATATACTTAATCATTTATTCATAAACTATTGATAAAATTACAGTATTCTAATTAACAATAGCAAGTAACATCACACCATAAGGCATGCACTAGTAAAATTCACACATATCTACATCAGTATTACACAGTACAGTATACTCTCACATCTCCGAATATTATTCCCAGCAAAGTTTCCTTTTTCCGAATTTTCGAAGACAGTACCTGCTCGGCTCCTTCCTCTTCCAAACCCTAAGAGCAAAAAAACCCACATACATTCTTGACCTCCTTACCCCACGTTCGTCCATCCATCAGCTAAATACAAGATCCCAACCTACAGACTTGTATATCCCCACTCACAGAACCGCCTGTTTCGATAAATCCTTCGTTGTTCGTGCCACCCAGTTTTGGAATTCCTTACCCGGATCCGTTCGTCAAGCTTCCTCCCTAGCCTCGTTCAAACACCTCTTATTTCTCCATCTCCTGGAACATCAATCTTCCCTGCAGATGTAAAAATCATTATTTTCTTTGATGTAGTCTTGAAGGTTTGTACAAATACTTTAGTTTTATTATTTATTTATTTTAATAATGGCACTCTTCTTTTTGTTATTTATATTTTTTACAAAGCACGTGAATACTGAAGTTACGATTTACTTTCATTTATTATTAAAGTGTATATTTTTAGTTTTTAATTTCAACAATTGTATATAGTACAGCCAGATAAAAATGCTGCCTGAACAAATTGTTAACAATGTTATTCTTAGGGGACTAAATGTCCCAGAATAAAGTAAAAATTTTTCATTTCATTTCATTTCAGTATTTAATATATTCTTTAGTTGCAGCACTATTGAGTAATAGATAGATAATTAGACAATATTATTCCTTTCCACCAGCCCAAATTTCTAAAATATTGAAGGGAAAATCCGTCCCTTGCAATTTCTTAGCTAGAAGTAGTGATGGTTCGGAAATACTGGACCTGTTATTTCATAACAGGTATGTGCAAACTCAACTTTGTACCTGTTATCGATTTTCAAAAATAACAGGTACGGCTTATATGCCAAACGATATAGACTAATCTACTGGCCGCCACGCGGGGACAAGACTAGTATATGAGTATTTTGCACCTGATAACTAATAGGTTCGTTCCAAGCTCATTTTTTTAGCTGTTTTCTGGTAATTCGCTGATAGGTTAGTGCGCATGTCTGGTAAGATAACCATCAGAAATTTTAAGCTCACTTGGAACGCTTTTCTTACGACTTTCTGATAGACGTGCGCGCCGCCACGCCGCGCCGCCGCCGCCGGATGATTTTAACTGCGCCGAGCCGCCGCCGCCGGATGATTTTAACTGCGCCGAGCCGCCGCCGATGAAGGTGGCACGCCGCATGTACAACACTCTCAGAGCAGGGTGTTTTTGTGCTTGGCGTTGATATTATTGGCAACAGAGTTTTTCTTTAAGGCCTATTTGCAGACCTTCATAAAGCTACTAGAAAAATTGATAAGCGGATATGAAACGTTGTTAGGACATATCAAGTCATTCCTCGACCGCCGCATCGTACCAGCAAGAATTGGTTGCAACCAGTTGTTTCTATTTTTCTGCGGTATAATTACCCTAATCGAATTATTACCAGTCCTTGTTATTGTTTAAAGGACAGATAAAGAATTCCATTATTTCTTTTATCTTCATTCATTTTCCCCCTCAAAATATAGTAAAACTTTGATTTTATTTATTATTAATTTTTTAACGACTGTTACCACTTATGCTTTCTACTTAAACAATCTTTCTATTTCATCAGTACTGTTGTATTCCATCTCAGTGACCCAGTATGTTTCAGATGAATCCTATAATACTTCACCATTTAATCACTTCCCTTCTTTCCCCCACTTCCCTTTCCACGCACATTGAATACCTGTTTGCTGAAATATCCACCTCCCCACATCCGTACTCTTTGGTTTCATCTACCTGCCTCCGAAAGTTACCTTTGATGAAACATTGGAAGCCATCCATTACAACACGATCCCTTCATATTCCAACATTGTTCTCTCCGGAGACCTTAACAACAATCTCCAGATACCTTCTCCTAACCAAGCCTATCTTTCAAATATCCTCTATTCCCTTTATTTATTTATAGTCCCTTACGATCCGACTCTTAACACCCAGCATTCCATCACTTGGCTTGTCTTTTATGATCTCGATTCCCTAAAAAACTCCTCGCCTTATCACAGCATCCGGTTCCTTTACAGTCTTCCCACGACCTCATACAATTATATAACCTTCCCCTCCTGCTGTATTCCCCCACAACTAAATCCTTTCGAAACCTTGATTCCTTATCACCTGCAATCCTAGCGCCTGATCTTGAGATGATCCAATGGGACCCCATATACACCTCAAACGCCATTGACTTAACACCTAAGCTAAGGAATTTTATGAAACTAAGAGACGCAGCTAGAAGAAGATTTTAGGGCACCTGACTTTCTGAAGATTACCATCAAGCTCCTCCGAAATAGCACTCAATCCTTAATATACCGCGCCAAATCCAACTACTTCCAGCAATCCTTATCCAGTACCCCCGACTCCAAAGCAAAATAGGTGATTCTCAGCAAACTGTCCAATCAATTCAATCAATTCAAACTGTCCAATCAAAACCAATCAATTCCTTTTTCAGCTGATGCACTCAATTTGTCTTTAACATCTCCAATCTAAAGGTGTTCCTCTTTGTCCCCCACGTTTTTTTCTATCTGTATCAATGAACTTCCATCCTCCACCCATCGCTGTCAATACCATCTGTATGCCGATGACGCCCAGCTAATTCTCTCCTTTGCCCCGCTGATTCCTCCGACGATATCCTAAAATTATAGGAAGATATCGACAGAATATGTGCTTGGGCAAACCTCAACGAATTTACTCTGAACGCGAAGCAGACGAAAGCCACCTTGATTTGATCTCCCTTTCTCCTCAAATCAACTCCTGTCGCTCCAAATCTAGTCCTAAAAAACTCATCTATCTCATTCCACAATTTTTTCAAAAACCTTGGCGTTACCTTCGATCAATCCCCCTCTTGGAAACCACATATCTCACAAATTTCCCGTCGCACTATCTCTACCCGGAAACAGTTCAACCGTCCTCTCTCATCTCTCCCCACTTTGACTACGGCTGTATGGTGTACAGCGGACTGTCTGAGGTACTCGAAGCCAAACTTAAACGCCTAATGAAATATTCAATACGTTTTGTCTTTAGGATCCCAAGAGATACGCATATAACCCAGTACTATGCCGAGATGAAGTGTCTCTGCCAGTCCTACCGCTGTCGGTATCTACTGGCTTTATTCTTATACTAGACCATCAGAACTCAACGACCCTCCTATATCTTGCAGAGCCTACAATTTAAATCCTCCATCCAATCCCGCCAAACCAGATCCCGTACGTCCGATATATATCCTCCACCCCATCGAACTTATACATGAACAAATCCTTCATAATGCAAGCAACATCCCTCTGGAACTCTATTCCCTCCGTTATCCGACACGCTCCATTAACTTCCACTTTCAAATCACTCCTCTTCGAGATCCTATTCAACTTTCAAATCAACTGATCACTGAAGGAACACGATGGATCTTTAAAAGTACGAGGGGGGTAAAGAAAGTTCTAAGCCTGATATACATATATATAAAAATATATTTTCAACTTACATATTTTTATTTTTCAATATAGTCCCCCAAAACAGCAACGCACTTATTCCACCGCTTCCCTAACATCTGTAACCCGGCCAAAATTTTTTTTTTCGAAACCTTCCAAAACGACTTTGAGAGCTGAGATCACCTCATCGTCTGACGAAAACACTCTCCCACACAAATGTTTTTCATATTAGGAAGAGGTAGAAGTCTGAGGGGGCCAGGTCTGGCGAGTAGGGTGGGTGCGGGAGCAGCTTGGCCGTCTCCGTGGTATCTCTTGATTTGTGGAGGGGAGTGTTGTCCTGCAGTAGCAGCACACCTATGGTGATCTTTCCTCGGCGTTTCTCTTTGATGGCCTCTCGGAGTTTTACGAGAAGATCTGCATAGTATTGCCCAGTTATTGTCATGCCATGCTGCAGAAAATCGACCAGCAAAACTCCTTCCGAGACTAACGTCGCCCAGATCGGTCATCATCTTCGAGGTTTCCTCGGCCAGCTTTGAAGAGTGCGGTCCACCTTTTGATAGTGGCATACGATGGGACAGAGTCCCACAAAGTTGCAAATATGTCTTCAAATATTTCCTTCGGCCCCATTCCATTTTTTAAAAAATATTTTATCACTGCACGGTGCTCAAAATTAGACATTTTTAAATCGACCAATAACTCACAACAGTCGGAAAGAAACTGAGCTGAATTGAAAGGTGGAATTAGAGAGATAAGAACTTGTTATAAGTAAACAATGACCTTTAACCCCATTTAGCTTATCTGTTTTCATTTCAAAAACTAGTTATCTATGTCACAAGATTGTAAAGTATGTTTTTTACAAGTGAAACTCCTTTAATGTACGGCCTTAACATTAACAATCCAATTCAACAAATAAAATAATAAACGAGTACTCCCAGGTGCATCCGCAGGATTTCCTCTGGGGGGGGGGGGGCAGGGTGATAAAATTTTCGAAAGGGTCGAGGTATTCTGACCTTGTAAGGCTCAATTAATTGTCAAAATAAAACTTGCTGATATTTAAATGTTATAATAAGTGTTTATGTAATGCTTTATAAATATATTATATGAATCCGAATTTATTTATTGGTTGTTTTTGTTTCTCAAAATTTGTAGAGGGGGCAGCTGCCTTCGCCTGCGTACGCCCATGATACAAAAATCTCGCGAGCATCGGCGCGCCGGTATGCGCCGCCGCCGCCGGTTAAAAATCATCGGCGGCCCGCCGCCGAAGATTTTTCTGTGGCGCGCATGTCTACTTTCTGATAGATAGGTTCTCCTCCATCGGGCAAGGTTATCTCTCCTGCTAACCTAGTGGCTTAACTATAGTCATTTTCAAGTATTTAAGCATTATTCCGGAATATTTGATTCATCAATGTAATTTAGATTGGGTGGGGAAAGGTTTGTTCTAAGTTCATTAAATTCTCTAGTAATTGGAATCATTTACTATCTTCATTGGGTTCATGATTTTTGACATTTCTTTACGTTTTATTGATTGACACATCATTTACTGCATCCGATATCTTAATTTTTAATCAAATAAAATGTTTTGATTTAGGGTTAGCCATTGTATCATGCAGTGATATTCAATAAACACAAAACTCTGGTAGTTGATTTTAGACACATTTCCCAACAAAAAGTTAATTTGATGCCTAATCATGTTGTTATTGAAAAATATATAAAATCCATTATTGTGTTTTCTTAAGAGGGTTTAGGTTCTTATTGAATATTTAAAGGCTGCTTAAATTTTTGAAAGATTATTGAAGTTTTAGTCTAATATCATAAAATAGTCATAAAACAGATATTAATTCTACTCATTGTTAAAAGAGACATTCTGGATATCTAATTAAGTTGAGATGTGATACTCAATATCTTAAGAGGTTTATAATTCCTCAGTAACCTGATGGAATCTATATTCCATCCTCTTAGTGAGACTTATTCTTATTTAGCATTAAATCTCTGCAAAAAAAGTGGATATTTATTGAAGAATTTATTATATGATTGACTATTTGGCCAAAAATGTGAAATGAAGTTTTGTTACTCTAATTTTTTACATTTTTTGGGATTTAGTTCATAATGTCCCAACTCTGTGAATTAATTGCATTTTTCAAATAAATAACTATTTACACCTAATTAACTAATCTATTCATAAAGATTATCCACCTCTTGATAAAATTCTTGTTACCATTTAATTTTATGTCATATAGCTTATACTTAGGTGCATTAACTTTTAATTAGTAATGTACATTGATTCTAGTCATGGAAGCACTGCTAATCTTAGGTCTCCATTTTAATAATGGAAACTAGGAACCTATTGAATGTTAAGATATATACCTATCACTACTGTGGAAGAAGATTGCCACAATTCTCACAACTGAAATTTTATAGAAGTACATGTTATGATCTCACAACCCATGGAAGACTGCTATCCAGCATTAAATATTGGATTTAAAAATTATTTTTTTCTAGATAATATTATTTTATATATCTTAAGCAAAGACAAAAAATTTTGTACAGTGGCAGTCTTCATCCAAAGGAGTGATATATTTGTAATATGAAGGGAGAAATATATGAATAGAAAAAACCTTCTTTAATGAATAGAAAACACCTTTCATTTAATAAGCATTAAATTGCTGTATAGAATTGAATACAAAATACATGAGTACAACTTAAAATTAATAATTACTAAGCATTTTATCTAATTTGACAACAAAAAGATATATGGGTGATTCTAAAATTATGGTTGTATTTGTGTCACAACATGATTAGTTGACAACCGCCTGAAGGATTTTAAAATTTTTTTTTCTATTTATTACCTCATTGGTTAAGAAAACTGCTAACTAATTTTCAAGTGCCTAAAGACAGGATTACATTCACTATAATCAACAACAAAACTCTTTTTGTCACTCCCTAGCCTGTCACAAAGTAGTGGTCATGTACTTTGAAAAATAATTAAACCCTTTTCCGTCACAATAATTCTGAAAACTCAGGCACCAATCTTATCAGCAAACTTTCAGGATGCAAAAGAAAATTGAGCCAACACTCCAAAGGGTACAGGCAAAGTACAACAGCTTTTCTTTGTCACATAGTTGTGAGGTCACTCACTAGCTAGTTTTTTATAAACCCACCAATCCCTCAGAAAAGGAAATTTCGTGATGGGAACATTTGGCTATGAACCTGACTATAAGTCAAATCACATCATTTTTCCTAAATTTACTTCAGTTGCTTTCAGGACGTGGAGGAAGGTGTAAAGCTAAACAATATTTTTATAGTTAGTCACTCCCTATACCTTATCAACATGATTATAGTTAACTATATATATACTTAACTATAAGCATGTTGATATATACAAACTATATATATACTTTATTTGTTACAGTTAGCTGTTAGTTATTTGTTAGTTATACAGCTTGTTAGTTATTTGTTACAGTTAATTTTCATTAACTAATTACTATGGGTTTTTTTTTCCCAAGCTAATTACCTCTCGCAAAGGTAAATATTCAAAAAGTCCTTATTATGTGGTGAAATGGCGGGGGAGGGCGGGCGGGGTTTTACCCCCCCCCCTCCTGGCTACCGCGACCAACGTTTTCAATGCGATCTCTTGTCAGTTCTCGCGAACTAAAATTTTAAAAACCGTAATTAATACGGCTTTTTTTTTTCTCGACTAGTTACCTCTCGCATAGGTAATTAGTCCAAAAATCTTTATTAGGTAAGACTATAGATAAGGGCGGGAGGGAGGGTTTTCCCCGACGCCACCAGGAACCACCACCGTCGCCAACTAGTGTTCCCCGCGCTTCAGTTAGCTCTCGCACTCGTTAATTTTCATTAACTAATTACTATGGGTTTTTTTTTTTTTCCCAAGCTAATTACCTCTCGCAAAGGTAAATATTCAAAAAGTCCTTATTATGTGGTGAAGCGGCGGGGGAGGGCGGGTGGGGTTTTACGATTACAATTACGATTACTTCTCATAATCTATTTGGCATGGTGTGAACTAGTTTTTTGTAGTTTCTTGAGTAATTTTACCCCACAATTCCTTTAGTACTCTTTTTAAGTGGTCTTTGTTCTTTATTTTAATTTTTACTTTCTGACGGCCTAGTTGATCCCACGAATGTTGTATTGGATTAAGATTAGGAGATTGGGGAGGTGTTTTAAGTTGCTGTGGAGCATTGTAGAGCAACCATTGTTGAACTTTCCGCGCTGTCATTATCTTGTTGAAAAATGAATTTTTCCTGGAGATCAAACTTCATTAAACTTTCCGGTAAATTACTCCTCAAAATATTTATATAAACGTGTTGGTCCATTATTCCGTCGATAAATTTCAAATTACCAACTCCAGCAGCACACATACACCCCCAAACCAAAACGCTCCCTCCATCATGTTTCACAGTACCAACTATGTTTTTTTTCAGGGGCTCTTTGTTAGGTTTTCTCAAAACTTTTCCCCTTCCATCTGATCCATGAATGTTAAATTTACTCTCGTCAATAAATAAAAGACGTTCCCAGAACTATAAGGGCTTGTTTACATGTTCCTTTGCGAACTGCAGTTTCAATATCCGGTTCGTTTACTAATGAATGGCTTACACCTAGGCTTACGCACATTACAGCCAGCTTTCTTTAGGGTTCTTCTAATCGTTTGTGCAGATACCCCAATCTTGTAATTTTTTTACACCATATCTGTTAAAGGAGTCATTTAGAGCACTTTTGTGGGGTTCTTCGGCCAAAGTCCTTATGATAGCCTTCTTGTGGTGAGCTTGGAGTACCAGGGGGCGGCCAGAGCGGTATCAACTTTCCATTGTACCCAGTTCTTCATACCGTTTTAGGACATAACTTACCATAATATAGCCCCTGTTGAAGATTTGTCCTATTTACCTGTATGAGTCGTATGAGTTTCCTCAAATTTACAATTTTGACTAGCCAGAGGATAAATGGGATAATGTGCAAACTGTATACATATCAGTCTAATTCAACTGCGTGCAGAGACTTTTGGCGCATCAATATTTTGACATTTTATGTAATTTTCCTCATAAATTATAAGTTAAATAAATTATATTAAATGTAATTGTTGGTCATTAAAATAGATTAAAATATGTAAAAAATATGTGAGTTTCATTGCCCATATCTGGCTCATAAGGTATCTTTAGGTAATATAAAAAAAAAGCTTGAGGGTGTGCAGAGACTTTTGTTAGTAAGTGTATATACTTTATTTGTTACAGTTTTATAGACCTTTCAAATCTCTTTGCAGCCATATCCTCCTTTTAGTAAATTTTGTACCAGTTTTGCCGAAATCAATGATAAATGGCCAATTTGTCACTTCCTAGCCTGATAGTGATTTTGTTTTAGCTAGGGAGTGACCATGTTGGTCGGGGAGAGACTTGTGATTAAATTTGTAACTTTGTTATGTTGATTAATAATCATTGATTAAGTATGCATATCTTATAGCTCCCCCACCCCCCCTTAAACCACCAAATAAACTTTTGTTTCAATAGTTAACTTTTGGTTCTTTAACTCTTTTGATGGTAGGGATCAAACTGCAACCAGAAAAATAAGAAAAGATGACTTTGAAATTCCAAAAAAATTAAGAGCCAAATACTACCAAAATTTTAGAATCACCCATATCACACCTTAAAAAAATTCAATTATCTGTTCTGAATTTCATTGAGAAAAATATAATGCATAAAGTGTTGGCATCGATAAGAATACCATTTCAATATTTAAAAAAAATTACTTTAATTTGTGAAAATAAATTAGTGAAGGTGTGCAGTGAAGAACAAGATCTCAAAATAAACCAAGCCTTTAGGAAAAAAATGATCTTTTATTAACAAACAAATTTATACATATACATTTTTATGTATATATACATGTAACCTGTAAATGGACCTGAAAGAAAAACATATATGACATCATTTAGTTGCATTAAATGGAAATTGGTCAAAATACTTCCTAGAGATGACTCCTATTAATAAGTTAGTAGTATCGCCATGTTACTTCTGGGCGTAGCTTATATGGCACCATTAAAGAGTTGCCCTGATCTCAACTCAAAAGGACTCCTTTGGGGGTTTATTTATCATTGAAAAGCAACTGGGGGTCGAAAGCTGTGATCAAACAAAGTACTTGAAATAAAATACAAAATCCTGGTGTTTTCCTTGGTAGAATCTGTCTGTTGAGCTTTCCACAGTGGATATATATATAAAATATTAAAAAAAAATTATATATGCATATATATAATTGTTGTAACTTACATCATTTAGTTAAAACACTTAATTAGTTAAGTCTTTGAAATTAAAGAATATACATTTTAACAAAAAGTTTAAAGAACATAATAGCAACTTTATTATCTTTTCAATCACATGTTCACTGGAATATATGTTAATCTAATTAGCATAAAAAGAAGGCTGCTTAATTTAAAACATATGGAATATTGCTCGTATAAATGCAGTGCCTTATATATTACCACTTGCCTTATATATTACAACTTGTTTAATTTAAAACATATGGAATATTGCTCGTAAAAATGCAGTGCCTCTTATATTAGATGTGTGAAGCACATAATCTTGTAGGTATCGAGGCCGTTGGCGGGGTCGATCAGAGCGTCTCAATTCCTCGGTAACGTTTTGGTCTGGCGATGGATTAGTATCTTGTTCTTCTCTCCTAGGTTTTTCAGGTTCTTGCAGGGGCGTTCGATGACTTGGAAAATTAAGGTATGGTAGAAGTCCATGTTCATCTAGGGAGTGCTTTCCTTCCTGGTTCGAACTAGGTACTGGTAGAGCTGGTGCCAACGTATCTGTCTTCTATGGTATGTCGGTTAGAATCAATTGGTTAAAATGGCGCTTGTAGATGAACCCATCGTCGAGTTTCACAAGATAATGAAGTCGTCCATACTTCTTTAAGATTGTGCCAAAGCGCCATTGGGGCTTAGAATTTGAGTAATATCTTGATTGAACGCGAGTTCCTATTTCGAGCTGTCATGTTTTTAAATTGAAAATTGATCTTGGATTTTCTTTGTAGGGTTTTATAGCATCCAACCGAATTCTAATAGACCTTTTTAGATACTTTTCGGCTGGGGACTGTCGAAAAAATATAAAATCGAAGCGAAAATGTTCAAAATTGAATGTAACTCACCGAGTCATAGAATCAACTTCACCTCGTCGCCAGTTTGTTGTAACTTACATCATTTAGTTAAAACACTTAATTAGTTAAGTCTTTGAAATTAAAGAATATACATTTTAACAAAACGTTTAAAGAACATAATAGCAACTTTATTATCTTTTCAATCACATGTACACTGGAATATATGTTAATCTAATTAGCATAAAAAGAAGGCTGCTTAATTTAAAACATATGGAATATTGCTCGTATAAATGCAGTGCCTTATATATTACCACTTGCCTTATATATTACAACTTGTTTAATTTAAAACATATGGAATATTGCTCGTAAAAATGCAGTGCCTCTTATATTAGATGTGTGAAGCACATAATCTTGTAGGTATCGAGGCCGTTGGCGGGGTCGATCAGAGCGTCTCAATTCCTCGGTAACGTTTTGGTCTGGCGATGGATTAGTATCTTGTTCTTCTCTCCTAGGTTTTTCAGGTTCTTGCGGGGGCGTTCGATGACTTGGAAAATTAAGGTATGGCAGAAGTCCATGTTCATCTAGGGAGTGCTTTCCTTCCTGGTTCGAACTAGGTACTGGTAGAGCTGGTGCCAACGTATCTGTTTTCTATGGTATGTCGGTTTGAATCAATTGGTTAATATGGCGCTTGTAGATGAACCCATCGTCGAGTTTCACAAGATAATGAAGTCGTCCATACTTCTTTAAGATTGTGCCAAAGCGCCATTGGGGCTTAGAATTTGAGTAATATCTTGATTGAACGCGAGTTCCTATTTCGAGCTGTCTTGTTTTTAAATTGAAAATTGATCTTGGATTTTCTTTGTAGGGTTTTATAGCATCCAACCGAATTCTAATAGACCTTTTTAGATACTTTTCGGCTGGGGATTGTCGAAAAAATAGAAAATCGAAGCGAAAATGTTCAAAATTGAATGTAACTTACCGAGTCATAGAATCAACTTCACCTCGTCGCCAGTTTGTTGTAACTTACATCATTTAGTTAAAACACTTAATTAGTTAAGTCTTTGAAATTAAAGAATATACATTTTAACAAAACGTTTAAAGAACATAATAGCAACTTTATTATCTTTTCAATCACATGTACACTGGAATATATGTTAATCTAATTAGCATAAAAAGAAGGCTGCTTAATTTAAAACATATGGAATATTGCTCGTATAAATGCAGTGCCTTATATATTACCACTTGCCTTATATATTACAACTTGTTTAATTTAAAACATATGGAATATTGCTCGTAAAAATGCAGTGCCTCTTATATTAGATGTGTGAAGCACATAATCTTGTAGGTATCGAGGCCGTTGGCGGGGTCGATCAGAGCGTCTCAATTCCTCGGTAACGTTTTGGTCTGGCGATGGATTAGTATCTTGTTCTTCTCTCCTAGGTTTCAGGTTCTTGCGGGGGCGTTCGATGACTTGGAAAATTAAGGTATGGCAGAAGTCCATGTTCATCTAGGGAGTGCTTTCCTTCCTGGTTCGAACTAGGTACTGGTAGAGCTGGTGCCAACGTATCTGTCTTCTATGGTATGTCGGTTAGAATCAATTGGTTAAAATGGCGCTTGTAGATGAACCCATCGTTGAGTTTCACAAGATAATGAAGTCGTCCATACTTCTTTAAGATTGTGCCAAAGCGCCATTGGGGCTTAGAATTTGAGTAATATCTTGATTGAACGCGAGTTCCTATTTCGAGCTCTCTTGTTTTTAAATTGAAAATTGATCTTGGATTTTCTTTGTAGGGTTTTATAGCATCCAACCGAATTCTAATAGACCTTTTTAGATACTTTTCGGCTGGGGACTGTCGAAAAAATATAAAATCGAAGCGAAAATGTTCAAAATTGAATGTAACTCACCGAGTCATAGAATCAACTTCACCTCGTCGCCAGTTTGTTGTAACTTACATCATTTAGTTAAAACAATTAATTAGTTAAGTCTTTGAAATTAAAGAATATACATTTTAACAAAACGTTTAAAGAACATAATAGCAACTTTATTATCTTTTCAATCACATGTACACTGGAATATATGTTAATCTAATTAGCATAAAAAGAAGGCTGCTTAATTTAAAACATATGGAATATTGCTCGTATAAATGCAGTGCCTTATATATTACCACTTGCCTTATATATTACAACTTGTTTAATTTAAAACATATGGAATATTGCTCGTAAAAATGCAGTGCCTCTTATATTAGATGTGTGAAGCACATAATCTTGTAGGTATCGAGGCCGTTGGCGGGGTCGATCAGAGCGTCTCAATTCCTCGGTAACGTTTTGGTCTGGCGATGGATTAGTATCTTGTTCTTCTCTCCTAGGTTTTTCAGGTTCTTGCGGGGGCGTTCGATGACTTGGAAAATTAAGGTATGGCAGAAGTCCATGTTCATCTAGGGAGTGCTTTCCTTCCTGGTTCGAACTAGGTACTGGTAGAGCTGGTGCCAACGTATCTGTCTTCTATGGTATGTCGGTTTGAATCAATTGGTTAATATGGCGCTTGTAGATGAACCCATCGTCGAGTTTCACAAGATAATGAAGTCGTCCATACTTCTTTAAGATTGTGCCAAAGCGCCATTGGGGCTTAGAATTTGAGTAATATCTTGATTGAACGCGAGTTCCTATTTCGAGCTGTCTTGTTTTTAAATTGAAAATTGATCTTGGATTTTCTTTGTAGGGTTTTATAGCATCCAACCGAATTCTAATAGACCTTTTTAGATACTTTTCGGCTGGGGACTGTCGAAAAAATATAAAATCGAAGCGAAAATGTTCAAAATTGAATGTAACTCACCGAGTCATAGAATCAACTTCACCTCGTCGCCAGTTTGTTGTAACTTACATCATTTAGTTAAAACACTTAATTAGTTAAGTCTTTGAAATTAAAAAATATACATTTTAACAAAAAGTTTAAAGAACATAATAGCAACTTTATTATCTTTTCAATCACATGTTCACTGGAATATATGTTAATCTAATTAGCATAAAAAGAAGGCTGCTTAATTTAAAACATATGGAATATTGCTCGTATAAATGCAGTGCCTTATATATTACCACTTGCCTTATATATTACAACTTGTTTAATTTAAAACATATGGAATATTGCTCGTAAAAATGCAGTGCCTCTTATATTAGATGTGTGAAGCACATAATCTTGTAGGTATCGAGGCCGTTGGCGGGGTCGATCAGAGCGTCTCAATTCCTCGGTAACGTTTTGGTCTGGCGATGGATTAGTATCTTGTTCTTCTCTCCTAGGTTTTTCAGGTTCTTGCGGGGGCGTTCGATGACTTGGAAAATTAAGGTATGGCAGAAGTCCATGTTCATCTAGGGAGTGCTTTCCTTCCTGGTTCGAACTAGGTACTGGTAGAGCTGGTGCCAACGTATCTGTCTTCTATGGTATGTCGGTTTGAATCAATTGGTTAATATGGCGCTTGTAGATGAACCCATCGTCGAGTTTCACAAGATAATGAAGTCGTCCATACTTCTTTAAGATTGTGCCAAAGCGCCATTGGGGCTTAGAATTTGAGTAATATCTTGATTGAACGCGAGTTCCTATTTCGAGCTGTCTTGTTTTTAAATTGAAAATTGATCTTGGATTTTCTTTGTAGGGTTTTATAGCATCCAACCGAATTCTAATAGACCTTTTTAGATACTTTTCGGCTGGGGACTGTCGAAAAAATAGAAAATCGAAGCGAAAATGTTCAAAATTGAATGTAACTCACCGAGTCATAGAATCAACTTCACCTCGTCGCCAGTTTGTTGTAACTTACATCATTTAGTTAAAACACTTAATTAGTTAAGTCTTTGAAATTAAAGAATATACATTTTAACAAAAAGTTTAAAGAACATAATAGCAACTTTATTATCTTTTCAATCACATGTTCACTGGAATATATGTTAATCTAATTAGCATAAAAAGAAGGCTGCTTAATTTAAAACATATGGAATATTGCTCGTATAAATGCAGTGCCTTATATATTACCACTTGCCTTATATATTACAACTTGTTTAATTTAAAACATATGGAATATTGCTCGTAAAAATGCAGTGCCTCTTATATTAGATGTGTGAAGCACATAATCCTGTAGGTATCGAGGCCGTTGGCGGGGTCGATCAGAGCGTCTCAATTCCTCGGTAACGTTTTGGTCTGGCGATGGATTAGTATCTTGTTCTTCTCTCCTAGGTTTCAGGTTCTTGCGGGGGCGTTCGATGACTTGGAAAATTAAGGTATGGCAGAAGTCCATGTTCATCTAGGGAGTGCTTTCCTTCCTGGTTCGAACTAGGTACTGGTAGAGCTGGTGCCAACGTATCTGTCTTCTATGGTATGTCGGTTAGAATCAATTGGTTAAAATGGCGCTTGTAGATGAACCCATCGTTGAGTTTCACAAGATAATGAAGTCGTCCATACTTCTTTAAGATTGTGCCAAAGCGCCATTGGGGCTTAGAATTTGAGTAATATCTTGATTGAACGCGAGTTCCTATTTCGAGCTCTCTTGTTTTTAAATTGAAAATTGATCTTGGATTTTCTTTGTAGGGTTTTATAGCATCCAACCGAATTCTAATAGACCTTTTTAGATACTTTTCGGCTGGGGACTGTCGAAAAAATATAAAATCGAAGCGAAAATGTTCAAAATTGAATGTAACTCACCGAGTCATAGAATCAACTTCACCTCGTCGCCAGTTTGTTGTAACTTACATCATTTAGTTAAAACAATTAATTAGTTAAGTCTTTGAAATTAAAGAATATACATTTTAACAAAACGTTTAAAGAACATAATAGCAACTTTATTATCTTTTCAATCACATGTACACTGGAATATATGTTAATCTAATTAGCATAAAAAGAAGGCTGCTTAATTTAAAACATATGGAATATTGCTCGTATAAATGCAGTGCCTTATATATTACCACTTGCCTTATATATTACAACTTGTTTAATTTAAAACATATGGAATATTGCTCGTAAAAATGCAGTGCCTCTTATATTAGATGTGTGAAGCACATAATCTTGTAGGTATCGAGGCCGTTGGCGGGGTCGATCAGAGCGTCTCAATTCCTCGGTAACGTTTTGGTCTGGCGATGGATTAGTATCTTGTTCTTCTCTCCTAGGTTTTTCAGGTTCTTGCGGGGGCGTTCGATGACTTGGAAAATTAAGGTATGGCAGAAGTCCATGTTCATCTAGGGAGTGCTTTCCTTCCTGGTTCGAACTAGGTACTGGTAGAGCTGGTGCCAACGTATCTGTCTTCTATGGTATGTCGGTTTGAATCAATTGGTTAATATGGCGCTTGTAGATGAACCCATCGTCGAGTTTCACAAGATAATGAAGTCGTCCATACTTCTTTAAGATTGTGCCAAAGCGCCATTGGGGCTTAGAATTTGAGTAATATCTTGATTGAACGCGAGTTCCTATTTCGAGCTGTCTTGTTTTTAAATTGAAAATTGATCTTGGATTTTCTTTGTAGGGTTTTATAGCATCCAACCGAATTCTAATAGACCTTTTTAGATACTTTTCGGCTGGGGACTGTCGAAAAAATATAAAATCGAAGCGAAAATGTTCAAAATTGAATGTAACTCACCGAGTCATAGAATCAACTTCACCTCGTCGCCAGTTTGTTGTAACTTACATCATTTAGTTAAAACAATTAATTAGTTAAGTCTTTGAAATTAAAGAATATACATTTTAACAAAACGTTTAAAGAACATAATAGCAACTTTATTATCTTTTCAATCACATGTACACTGGAATATATGTTAATCTAATTAGCATAAAAAGAAGGCTGCTTAATTTAAAACATATGGAATATTGCTCGTATAAATGCAGTGCCTTATATATTACCACTTGCCTTATATATTACAACTTGTTTAATTTAAAACATATGGAATATTGCTCGTAAAAATGCAGTGCCTCTTATATTAGATGTGTGAAGCACATAATCTTGTAGGTATCGAGGCCGTTGGCGGGGTCGATCAGAGCGTCTCAATTCCTCGGTAACGTTTTGGTCTGGCGATGGATTAGTATCTTGTTCTTCTCTCCTAGGTTTTTCAGGTTCTTGCGGGGGCGTTCGATGACTTGGAAAATTAAGGTATGGCAGAAGTCCATGTTCATCTAGGGAGTGCTTTCCTTCCTGGTTCGAACTAGGTACTGGTAGAGCTGGTGCCAACGTATCTGTCTTCTATGGTATGTCGGTTTGAATCAATTGGTTAATATGGCGCTTGTAGATGAACCCATCGTCGAGTTTCACAAGATAATGAAGTCGTCCATACTTCTTTAAGATTGTGCCAAAGCGCCATTGGGGCTTAGAATTTGAGTAATATCTTGATTGAACGCGAGTTCCTATTTCGAGCTGTCTTGTTTTTAAATTGAAAATTGATCTTGGATTTTCTTTGTAGGGTTTTATAGCATCCAACCGAATTCTAATAGACCTTTTTAGATACTTTTCGGCTGGGGACTGTCGAAAAAATATAAAATCGAAGCGAAAATGTTCAAAATTGAATGTAACTCACCGAGTCATAGAATCAACTTCACCTCGTCGCCAGTTTGTTGTAACTTACATCATTTAGTTAAAACACTTAATTAGTTAAGTCTTTGAAATTAAAAAATATACATTTTAACAAAAAGTTTAAAGAACATAATAGCAACTTTATTATCTTTTCAATCACATGTTCACTGGAATATATGTTAATCTAATTAGCATAAAAAGAAGGCTGCTTAATTTAAAACATATGGAATATTGCTCGTATAAATGCAGTGCCTTATATATTACCACTTGCCTTATATATTACAACTTGTTTAATTTAAAACATATGGAATATTGCTCGTAAAAATGCAGTGCCTCTTATATTAGATGTGTGAAGCACATAATCTTGTAGGTATCGAGGCCGTTGGCGGGGTCGATCAGAGCGTCTCAATTCCTCGGTAACGTTTTGGTCTGGCGATGGATTAGTATCTTGTTCTTCTCTCCTAGGTTTTTCAGGTTCTTGCGGGGGCGTTCGATGACTTGGAAAATTAAGGTATGGCAGAAGTCCATGTTCATCTAGGGAGTGCTTTCCTTCCTGGTTCGAACTAGGTACTGGTAGAGCTGGTGCCAACGTATCTGTCTTCTATGGTATGTCGGTTTGAATCAATTGGTTAATATGGCGCTTGTAGATGAACCCATCGTCGAGTTTCACAAGATAATGAAGTCGTCCATACTTCTTTAAGATTGTGCCAAAGCGCCATTGGGGCTTAGAATTTGAGTAATATCTTGATTGAACGCGAGTTCCTATTTCGAGCTGTCTTGTTTTTAAATTGAAAATTGATCTTGGATTTTCTTTGTAGGGTTTTATAGCATCCAACCGAATTCTAATAGACCTTTTTAGATACTTTTCGGCTGGGGACTGTCGAAAAAATAGAAAATCGAAGCGAAAATGTTCAAAATTGAATGTAACTCACCGAGTCATAGAATCAACTTCACCTCGTCGCCAGTTTGTTGTAACTTACATCATTTAGTTAAAACACTTAATTAGTTAAGTCTTTGAAATTAAAGAATATACATTTTAACAAAAAGTTTAAAGAACATAATAGCAACTTTATTATCTTTTCAATCACATGTTCACTGGAATATATGTTAATCTAATTAGCATAAAAAGAAGGCTGCTTAATTTAAAACATATGGAATATTGCTCGTATAAATGCAGTGCCTTATATATTACCACTTGCCTTATATATTACAACTTGTTTAATTTAAAACATATGGAATATTGCTCGTAAAAATGCAGTGCCTCTTATATTAGATGTGTGAAGCACATAATCCTGTAGGTATCGAGGCCGTTGGCGGGGTCGATCAGAGCGTCTCAATTCCTCGGTAACGTTTTGGTCTGGCGATGGATTAGTATCTTGTTCTTCTCTCCTAGGTTTCAGGTTCTTGCGGGGGCGTTCGATGACTTGGAAAATTAAGTTATGGCAGAAGTCCATGTTCATCTAGGGAGTGCTTTCCTTCCTGGTTCGAACTAGGTACTGGTAGAGCTGGTGCCAACGTATCTGTCTTCTATGGTATGTCGGTTAGAATCAATTGGTTAAAATGGCGCTTGTAGATGAACCCATCGTTGAGTTTCACAAGATAATGAAGTCGTCCATACTTCTTTAAGATTGTGCCAAAGCGCCATTGGGGCTTAGAATTTGAGTAATATCTTGATTGAACGCGAGTTCCTATTTCGAGCTCTCTTGTTTTTAAATTGAAAATTGATCTTGGATTTTCTTTGTAGGGTTTTATAGCATCCAACCGAATTCTAATAGACCTTTTTAGATACTTTTCGGCTGGGGACTGTCGAAAAAATATAAAATCGAAGCGAAAATGTTCAAAATTGAATGTAACTCACCGAGTCATAGAATCAACTTCACCTCGTCGCCAGTTTGTTGTAACTTACATCATTTAGTTAAAACAATTAATTAGTTAAGTCTTTGAAATTAAAGAATATACATTTTAACAAAACGTTTAAAGAACATAATAGCAACTTTATTATCTTTTCAATCACATGTACACTGGAATATATGTTAATCTAATTAGCATAAAAAGAAGGCTGCTTAATTTAAAACATATGGAATATTGCTCGTATAAATGCAGTGCCTTATATATTACCACTTGCCTTATATATTACAACTTGTTTAATTTAAAACATATGGAATATTGCTCGTAAAAATGCAGTGCCTCTTATATTAGATGTGTGAAGCACATAATCTTGTAGGTATCGAGGCCGTTGGCGGGGTCGATCAGAGCGTCTCAATTCCTCGGTAACGTTTTGGTCTGGCGATGGATTAGTATCTTGTTCTTCTCTCCTAGGTTTTTCAGGTTCTTGCGGGGGCGTTCGATGACTTGGAAAATTAAGGTATGGCAGAAGTCCATGTTCATCTAGGGAGTGCTTTCCTTCCTGGTTCGAACTAGGTACTGGTAGAGCTGGTGCCAACGTATCTGTCTTCTATGGTATGTCGGTTTGAATCAATTGGTTAATATGGCGCTTGTAGATGAACCCATCGTCGAGTTTCACAAGATAATGAAGTCGTCCATACTTCTTTAAGATTGTGCCAAAGCGCCATTGGGGCTTAGAATTTGAGTAATATCTTGATTGAACGCGAGTTCCTATTTCGAGCTGTCTTGTTTTTAAATTGAAAATTGATCTTGGATTTTCTTTGTAGGGTTTTATAGCATCCAACCGAATTCTAATAGACCTTTTTAGATACTTTTCGGCTGGGGACTGTCGAAAAAATAGAAAATCGAAGCGAAAATGTTCAAAATTGAATGTAACTCACCGAGTCATAGAATCAACTTCACCTCGTCGCCAGTTTGTTGTAACTTACATCATTTAGTTAAAACACTTAATTAGTTAAGTCTTTGAAATTAAAAAATATACATTTTAACAAAAAGTTTAAAGAACATAATAGCAACTTTATTATCTTTTCAATCACATGTTCACTGGAATATATGTTAATCTAATTAGCATAAAAAGAAGGCTGCTTAATTTAAAACATATGGAATATTGCTCGTATAAATGCAGTGCCTTATATATTACCACTTGCCTTATATATTACAACTTGTTTAATTTAAAACATATGGAATATTGCTCGTAAAAATGCAGTGCCTCTTATATTAGATGTGTGAAGCACATAATCTTGTAGGTATCGAGGCCGTTGGCGGGGTCGATCAGAGCGTCTCAATTCCTCGGTAACGTTTTGGTCTGGCGATGGATTAGTATCTTGTTCTTCTCTCCTAGGTTTTTCAGGTTCTTGCGGGGGCGTTCGATGACTTGGAAAATTAAGGTATGGCAGAAGTCCATGTTCATCTAGGGAGTGCTTTCCTTCCTGGTTCGAACTAGGTACTGGTAGAGCTGGTGCCAACGTATCTGTCTTCTATGGTATGTCGGTTTGAATCAATTGGTTAATATGGCGCTTGTAGATGAACCCATCGTCGAGTTTCACAAGATAATGAAGTCGTCCATACTTCTTTAAGATTGTGCCAAAGCGCCATTGGGGCTTAGAATTTGAGTAATATCTTGATTGAACGCGAGTTCCTATTTCGAGCTGTCTTGTTTTTAAATTGAAAATTGATCTTGGATTTTCTTTGTAGGGTTTTATAGCATCCAACCGAATTCTAATAGACCTTTTTAGATACTTTTCGGCTGGGGACTGTCGAAAAAATAGAAAATCGAAGCGAAAATGTTCAAAATTGAATGTAACTCACCGAGTCATAGAATCAACTTCACCTCGTCGCCAGTTTGTTGTAACTTACATCATTTAGTTAAAACACTTAATTAGTTAAGTCTTTGAAATTAAAGAATATACATTTTAACAAAAAGTTTAAAGAACATAATAGCAACTTTATTATCTTTTCAATCACATGTTCACTGGAATATATGTTAATCTAATTAGCATAAAAAGAAGGCTGCTTAATTTAAAACATATGGAATATTGCTCGTATAAATGCAGTGCCTTATATATTACCACTTGCCTTATATATTACAACTTGTTTAATTTAAAACATATGGAATATTGCTCGTAAAAATGCAGTGCCTCTTATATTAGATGTGTGAAGCACATAATCCTGTAGGTATCGAGGCCGTTGGCGGGGTCGATCAGAGCGTCTCAATTCCTCGGTAACGTTTTGGTCTGGCGATGGATTAGTATCTTGTTCTTCTCTCCTAGGTTTTTCAGGTTCTTGCAGGGGCGTTCGATGACTTGGAAAATTAAGGTATGGTAGAAGTCCATGTTCATCTAGGGAGTGCTTTCCTTCCTGGTTCGAACTAGGTACTGGTAGAGCTGGTGCCAACGTATCTGTCTTCTATGGTATGTCGGTTAGAATCAATTGGTTAAAATGGCGCTTGTAGATGAACCCATCGTCGAGTTTCACAAGATAATGAAGTCGTCCATACTTCTTTAAGATTGTGCCAAAGCGCCATTGGGGCTTAGAATTTGAGTAATATCTTGATTGAACGCGAGTTCCTATTTCGAGCTGTCTTGTTTTTAAATTGAAAATTGATCTTGGATTTTCTTTGTAGGGTTTTATAGCATCCAACCGAATTCTAATAGACCTTTTTAGATACTTTTCGGCTGGGGACTGTCGAAAAAATATAAAATCGAAGCGAAAATGTTCAAAATTGAATGTAACTCACCGAGTCATAGAATCAACTTCACCTCGTCGCCAGTTTGTTGTAACTTACATCATTTAGTTAAAACACTTAATTAGTTAAGTCTTTGAAATTAAAGAATATACATTTTAACAAAACGTTTAAAGAACATAATAGCAACTTTATTATCTTTTCAATCACATGTACACTGGAATATATGTTAATCTAATTAGCATAAAAAGAAGGCTGCTTAATTTAAAACATATGGAATATTGCTCGTATAAATGCAGTGCCTTATATATTACCACTTGCCTTATATATTACAACTTGTTTAATTTAAAACATATGGAATATTGCTCGTAAAAATGCAGTGCCTCTTATATTAGATGTGTGAAGCACATAATCTTGTAGGTATCGAGGCCGTTGGCGGGGTCGATCAGAGCGTCTCAATTCCTCGGTAACGTTTTGGTCTGGCGATGGATTAGTATCTTGTTCTTCTCTCCTAGGTTTTTCAGGTTCTTGCGGGGGCGTTCGATGACTTGGAAAATTAAGGTATGGCAGAAGTCCATGTTCATCTAGGGAGTGCTTTCCTTCCTGGTTCGAACTAGGTACTGGTAGAGCTGGTGCCAACGTATCTGTCTTCTATGGTATGTCGGTTTGAATCAATTGGTTAATATGGCGCTTGTAGATGAACCCATCGTCGAGTTTCACAAGATAATGAAGTCGTCCATACTTCTTTAAGATTGTGCCAAAGCGCCATTGGGGCTTAGAATTTGAGTAATATCTTGATTGAACGCGAGTTCCTATTTCGAGCTGTCTTGTTTTTAAATTGAAAATTGATCTTGGATTTTCTTTGTAGGGTTTTATAGCATCCAACCGAATTCTAATAGACCTTTTTAGATACTTTTCGGCTGGGGACTGTCGAAAAAATAGAAAATCGAAGCGAAAATGTTCAAAATTGAATGTAACTCACCGAGTCATAGAATCAACTTCACCTCGTCGCCAGTTTGTTGTAACTTACATCATTTAGTTAAAACACTTAATTAGTTAAGTCTTTGAAATTAAAGAATATACATTTTAACAAAACGTTTAAAGAACATAATAGCAACTTTATTATCTTTTCAATCACATGTACACTGGAATATATGTTAATCTAATTAGCATAAAAAGAAGGCTGCTTAATTTAAAACATATGGAATATTGCTCGTATAAATGCAGTGCCTTATATATTACCACTTGCCTTATATATTACAACTTGTTTAATTTAAAACATATGGAATATTGCTCGTAAAAATGCAGTGCCTCTTATATTAGATGTGTGAAGCACATAATCTTGTAGGTATCGAGGCCGTTGGCGGGGTCGATCAGAGCGTCTCAATTCCTCGGTAACGTTTTGGTCTGGCGATGGATTAGTATCTTGTTCTTCTCTCCTAGGTTTTTCAGGTTCTTGCGGGGGCGTTCGATGACTTGGAAAATTAAGGTATGGCAGAAGTCCATGTTCATCTAGGGAGTGCTTTCCTTCCTGGTTCGAACTAGGTACTGGTAGAGCTGGTGCCAACGTATCTGTCTTCTATGGTATGTCGGTTTGAATCAATTGGTTAATATGGCGCTTGTAGATGAACCCATCGTCGAGTTTCACAAGATAATGAAGTCGTCCATACTTCTTTAAGATTGTGCCAAAGCGCCATTGGGGCTTAGAATTTGAGTAATATCTTGATTGAACGCGAGTTCCTATTTCGAGCTGTCTTGTTTTTAAATTGAAAATTGATCTTGGATTTTCTTTGTAGGGTTTTATAGCATCCAACCGAATTCTAATAGACCTTTTTAGATACTTTTCGGCTGGGGACTGTCGAAAAAATATAAAATCGAAGCGAAAATGTTCAAAATTGAATGTAACTCACCGAGTCATAGAATCAACTTCACCTCGTCGCCAGTTTGTTGTAACTTACATCATTTAGTTAAAACACTTAATTAGTTAAGTCTTTGAAATTAAAGAATATACATTTTAACAAAACGTTTAAAGAACATAATAGCAACTTTATTATCTTTTCAATCACATGTACACTGGAATATATGTTAATCTAATTAGCATAAAAAGAAGGCTGCTTAATTTAAAACATATGGAATATTGCTCGTATAAATGCAGTGCCTTATATATTACCACTTGCCTTATATATTACAACTTGTTTAATTTAAAACATATGGAATATTGCTCGTAAAAATGCAGTGCCTCTTATATTAGATGTGTGAAGCACATAATCTTGTAGGTATCGAGGCCGTTGGCGGGGTCGATCAGAGCGTCTCAATTCCTCGGTAACGTTTTGGTCTGGCGATGGATTAGTATCTTGTTCTTCTCTCCTAGGTTTTTCAGGTTCTTGCGGGGGCGTTCGATGACTTGGAAAATTAAGGTATGGCAGAAGTCCATGTTCATCTAGGGAGTGCTTTCCTTCCTGGTTCGAACTAGGTACTGGTAGAGCTGGTGCCAACGTATCTGTCTTCTATGGTATGTCGGTTTGAATCAATTGGTTAATATGGCGCTTGTAGATGAACCCATCGTCGAGTTTCACAAGATAATGAAGTCGTCCATACTTCTTTAAGATTGTGCCAAAGCGCCATTGGGGCTTAGAATTTGAGTAATATCTTGATTGAACGCGAGTTCCTATTTCGAGCTGTCTTGTTTTTAAATTGAAAATTGATCTTGGATTTTCTTTGTAGGGTTTTATAGCATCCAACCGAATTCTAATAGACCTTTTTAGATACTTTTCGGCTGGGGACTGTCGAAAAAATATAAAATCGAAGCGAAAATGTTCAAAATTGAATGTAACTCACCGAGTCATAGAATCAACTTCACCTCGTCGCCAGTTTGTTGTAACTTACATCATTTAGTTAAAACACTTAATTAGTTAAGTCTTTGAAATTAAAGAATATACATTTTAACAAAACGTTTAAAGAACATAATAGCAACTTTATTATCTTTTCAATCACATGTACACTGGAATATATGTTAATCTAATTAGCATAAAAAGAAGGCTGCTTAATTTAAAACATATGGAATATTGCTCGTATAAATGCAGTGCCTTATTTATTACCACTTGCCTTATATATTACAACTTGTTTAATTTAAAACATATGGAATATTGCTCGTAAAAATGCAGTGCCTCATATATTACATAATTTTTTTAACCTTAATTGATCCCATTCAATGTTTATTTTTGACTATATTTTTTGCCTTATGAAACCATTCTTCATTGTTTTCTGGCTAGTTGGATGAATAAATAAGAAAGTCTTCTAGCTCTGGAAATAAAAATATTTGTTTAAATTTTAGGAAAGAGATCAAAATTACAGTCAATCAGCATTAAGGCCTCACCTGTTATTTTCTCAGGAGGAAGCGACCTGGATTCCACAAAATTTTGATTTCAATATTTCAGAGATCCTAAAATAAATTAATTTTAAAATTATTAAGAAATAAAATGAAAACTATCTTATATACCTTTGACAAATATTTTTAGTGAAAATTATGAAATTAAAATAAAATACAACCTGTTGGATCAAATAGTTTTCTGGTTCAATATTTTTATATTGTCACTTATATTTTCAAAATAAGAACAAGCTGAGAAAGGAATATTACACTATCAGGAAAATATATTTGACAATATATAAAATCACTAAAAAAATTGACAGATAAAAGATCATCAGGATGGGAAATATTTGAAGAAACAAAATAAAAGCAAATATTGAGAAATCTATTTAAAAGAGGTTGAAAATGAGTATGTAAAAGTTCATCCTCAGGATAAAAATTATATAAAATAATGGAAAACAGGACTTTATTCCTTTAAACTTCACCAAGAAATTTCTGGAATGCATTATATTTAATTTATAAAATTTAAATAATTATTTATGCAAGAACTAAATCTAAATATTATGTAAGAGAAAAATAAAATGATTACCTTCAAGTTTATTTTATTGGGAAGACAAGTTGTCAAAATTGTAGCCTTCTCCACCAAGGTTAGCTGGGCTGGAAAAAAAAATTCATTGCGCATGTCACTGACAGGCTGTAAGAGAAAAATACGCTGATAGCTCTGGTAGGAAGCAAGTGGTTATCTTACGGAATTCTGGCAGGGTGGGAACAGCTTACTAGTAATAAGCTAACTGTAAGCGACAGGGTGGGAACGCTAAAATCGTACTGCGCATGTTTCTAGCAGTTATCTTATGGTTATCTGGCTGGGTGGAAACGAAGCTAATACCTGTTATTTCACATATCTTATTTCACACCAGACCTGTTATATCCTACTTCTTCACTAGTACTGCGTATCGCCGCCAGGCAGCGCTGGACCACTACGAGTATTTTGGACCTGTTATTTCGTACTTGTTTACACCAGATCGAGTATTTCGGACCAGATCAAGTACGAGTATTTTGTACTTGTTGACATCAGATCGAGTATTTTACACCAGACCTGTTATTTCGTACTTCTTCACTGGTACTGCGTATCCGCAGTGCCGCCAGGCAGTGCTGGACCACTACGAGTATTTTGGCACTGTTATTTCGTACTTGTTCACCCCAGATCGAGTATTTCGGCTCAGATCGAGTACGAGTATTTCGTACTTGTTGACATCTGATCGAGTATTTCACACCGTACCTGTTATTTCGTACTTGTTCACATCAGATTCAGTATTTTAGACCAGATCGAGTATTTCGTACTTGTTCAGATCCAATCGAGTATTTCGTACTTGTTCAGATCCAATCGAGTATTTCCCACCGTACCTGTTATTTCGTACTTGTTTACTAGTACTGCTTATCTCCGCCAGATAGGGCTGGACGACTTTGAGTATTTTTTAACTGTTATCTAATATCTCTTTTGTCCCGCATCTGCATGCCATCCCGGGGGCCGGGGGGCCTGGCGGCGAATTGACATGCTCTTTTACCTTTATTTTATTTTCTCACTACTGCTATGCTACTCTATCTCTATATATAATATCTAATATAATAAATACATTATTTATATTTAAGCTTGCTTGCATTTATTAAATTTAAATGCCGCCGGTAAATAATAAAACAATCCCTTCCTTGGATCCGCTTATGATAGAAATCAGAGTATTTCTTTTTATTCAGATGTTTCCCATCTCTTTATCAGATAATATGTGTTTAATAATTTTTTCACCCTTGTTATTAACAATAACTTTCCAATAACATTGAGTGAAACTAAATTCTATCTGATCGATCTTACTCCTTCATTTTAATTCATTATTATTATTAAATACACTCAAATACATTTATAAAAATATACTTTCATTTGTTTTGAATTATTGTAATAACATAATTTTTTAAGGTTAATTTTGTTTGTAAAATCCACTAATTATTCATTACAATATTGTGTTTTATGAAAGGTGTAAAAATTGTATTCATTCACTTATCAAGATTTTGTGGATTAAAGGGTGATAAAAAACAACGTCTTTTGGAAAAACATGTATGGGTCATTCTCCCAATACACACAAATTTATGTCCCAATGAGATTATATTATTTGTGTGAAATTACTAATAATTCAATTGCATCCAATGGTTAATAGAAGACCTCAGCTTGTTGTTCAAGAATTTTTATCTCAGTAACAATTTGTTTATAGGACTAAATTTAAACTTAAAATGTCAATATCTATCTCCCTCACCTGTCCCAAAGCTCAAGTTGCTGACTTTGATGGCGGAAAAGAGATATATATTCTTTTATTTATAACCTAGTTTTTTTTCACACTTGTTAGAAGGTCTTAATTATTTGGTTTTACGGTATATTGCTATTTTCGTATTATAGAAAAAAAGTTATGATCCATAATCTATCTGTCCCATAGATGCAACCTATCTCCCTCACATTATTTTGAATCGGGCCTCAAAACTTTGGAAACCTTTATTTCATTATAATTCATTGCTGGCAACATTGTAACAGATTCCCGTCTCAACAAGGATAAACTTTTTCACAGAAGTTCTGCTCTCGTTTACTCGTGAGGGTGTTTTTTTCGGTTAAAACAGTGAGTGTCGTTTCATTTCCTATCTCCCTCACCCACAGATATTTCCTAAAAGGTGAGTTTGATTCACATTATATTACGGTTAATTTGTAGGTTTACAAGGGATTTCAATAACCCATAAATGTTGTTCATAAGAGACCGACATGGAATGGTCTACTTTAATATAACCTCAAAAACCTATCTCCCTCACATCTATCTCCCTCACTCATGTGGAAAGAGGGAGATAGACTTTGAGTTGAGTTTAGTAAAACCTGAACTCTAAACTTATTTAAAATTCAAGGGAAATTGTTTTTCAGGTTTGTTTTGAGCACTTTTAAATAATATTTAGAGATTACAAAGACTTAATTAGTTGACACGTATTTGTTTGTTTACCGTCCCTTTGTGCAACTTAGGCTAGCCGGATGATGCTACAGTGGGAGTCCTAAATTTTGCATATCCAGGTATAATTAGGATAGGGATCTTTAACCGTACCGAGTACCGGACATCGCACAGGCTCGGGTCCTATATTTTTCGTCCTATCCGAGGGACGCTTTTCGCTTACAACTCGCAAACAAAGGGATTAATCGAAAAAATGTATATAACCGAAAATGTTCTCCTTGAAAACCTGAAAAGATTGACACCATTTAGAAACCTCTACGACCATTTTTTTTTTCCGCAAAAAACGTGGTTATAACTCGCAATCGAAGGCGAAATGGGTGATTCGTATATTTTTCCGGTATAGCGGTTAAGGAAAGCTTAAAAATGATGCCTTATTCATGAAATTTGATAAGTTATTAAGGAAGTTATGGCGTACCGACAAAAAAAAGGCCTTGAGAAATAATATATATATATGTTTCTATGAAGGCAGTTTTTGTAAACACCATTAGCAGCCTACCTTCTAACAATTTGTGGAAAAAAATCATTGAAAAATGTAATTTTTTCGCATTGAAATTAGAACAATGAAATTTGAATGAAATGGGAGAATGACCCGTATATTTTTGAGAAATCACGTGAAAGTATGTATATTTTATATTAATATTATTTTTATACTCAGATTTTACGGTGAATATATAATTTTTTTCTTGTGAATATATTTTTGTTTATAGGAAAAATTGTACTCGCATTTACAAATAACGTCGTGTGAACAATTTGTTTCATATTCACATAAAAATAATTTAATAATAAATTCTTATTCGTATTTATAAAAACATGGCGTAGGGAAGTGTCGGCCCCATCGCCCAGCCATTAGGCTGCAATCAGCCACTGGTCCTCCAGGTTGGGGGGACACTTACACATAAACACACACACAGTACACAATTCACAGCATACTACAAGAGCCTTCAATATAGACAAAGGTCAACTACAGTACACACCCTAGGGTCACCTTCCCTAGGTAGCCGCCTCGGATGAGGGAGTGCGTCAGGGCGCTCTGAGGAGGCAGCCCCTCCATCTGACTCGGTGGCAGTCGGCTAATAACCCATTCCCCTTAAATTTAACTATTAGGAAACCTCTACAAAGTAATGAAGCCGGACTGATTATTAGGAATAGACCCAGGAACCGTAATAATGACTTACGAATTGCCTATTGGAACGTTTTATGATTGTACAGACTAGGAGCCCTTCGGGCACTCCTTACAGAACTTGACAATTATAGAGTTGACATTGCAGCAATCCAGGAAGTCCGCTGGCTTGGATGTGGATCGCTTGAAAAGAGGCACCATACCCTATACTACAGCTGTCATGAGAAGCAACACACGTTTGGAACCGGATTTATGGTCAGAGGAAGAGCACGTCAGCTGGTCTTGAGGTTCACACCTATCTCTCCCCGATTATGTTACCTGCGTATCAAGGGAAAATTCTTCAACTATTCTCTCATCAACTGCCACGCCCCAACAGAAGTTGCACCTGACGAGGATAAGGACATATTTTACGATGCATTAAGAGACACCTTCAGAAGTTGCCCCGAAAGTGACATCAAGATTGTCTTAGGAGACTTCAATGCCCAAGTTGGCCAGGAAAATGCCTACCGCCCAACAATAGGAGCATTCAGCTTGCATGAAAACACAAATGGGAATGGTCAGAGGCTCATCGACTTTTCAGCAGCACATGGCCTAGTCGTCGGGAGCACATTATTTCCAGGGAAAAGAATTCATAAAGCTACCTGGAGATCACCAAATCAGACCGTCACAAACCAAATAGACCACATTCTAATAAGCTCACGCCATAGATCTAATCTTATTGGTGTAAGAGTCTACAGGGGAGCCAACGTAGATTCAGATCACTTCATGAGCATCGCGAGGATCCGTTCAAGGATATCAACGAAAAGAAGAACATCAGGCCCAATACCACAGAAATACGATGTCTCAAAGCTGAAGAACGTTGAGCAAAATGCAGCTTACCGGCATTGTTTGGAAACTAAACTGGCGGAAGAGTTGAGAAGCAGAGACGATTCATTAGAGGAACACTGGACAGGTATAGCCGAAGCCCTCAAACATGCAGCGGAGGAGACACTTGGACGTCAACCAAGAATCAAGAGATCCCCGTGGTTTGACAATGAATGCCTTGCTCTCACAACCAGGAAGAATGAAGCCTACAGGAAGATGATCCAGCGTCACACAAGGAGATCCCAAGAAGAATACAGACTCAGAAGGAAAGAAGAAAAGAAATTCCATCGAAAGAAAAAAAGGATATGGGAGAACAAAAGAATGGAGGATATCGAGAGGCACAGGACTCTACATGAAAGTCGGCTGTTCTTTCAAAAAGTTAAGGAAGGGAGATCTGTATTCCAACCTAGGGTCACTTCATGAAAGGATGAAGATGGAAATCTGCTAACAGAAAAGCATGACATCTTGGAGAGATAGAGGAAGCACTTCAAGTACACCCTTTATAGAGAAGACGTAGAAGAGAGGGCCAACGCCGACTCGAGGGCAGATCTCTCAAATGGCTCGGAGCCGCCTGATGAGGATGAAGTCGAGATGGCCGTTATGAAATTAAAGAACAACAAGGCTCCAGGAATAGATGGCATACAGGCCGAGATGCTACGCTACGGAGGCGAAAGACTCACAAAGGAGCTTCACAACCTCATCCTCACAGTATGGGAGGAAGAAAGGATGCCTGATGTTTGGAAAAGAGGAGTTATTTGTCCACTTCACAAAAAAGGCGAAGGTGAGAATTATCGAGGCATTGTTCTTCTGCCGACTGCCTACAAAATTTTATCAAACATCCTTTTTGAGAGACTCGCCCCACATGCGGAAAGGGAGATAGGTGGATACCAGGCTGGGTTCAGGAGGGGTAGGTCATCGATAGACCAAATTTTCTCCTTGAGATGCATACTGGAAAAAGCTAAGGAGTATAAAATAGTCACACATCACCTTTTCCTTGACTTCAAGTCAGCGTACGATAGTGTGAACCGACCGGAGCTATACCAGGCATTAGAGGAAATGAATGTGCCCCAAAAGTTGATTCGTCTGGTGCAGATGACTATGCTGGGCTCGAACAGTGTGATTCGCATTGGATCCGACTTCTCTGGTCCCATTGTGACCAACTGCGGTGTGAGACAGGGAGATGCCCTCGCATGCCTTCTTTTTAATTTTGCCGTGGAACGAGCAGTGCGCCGCTCAGGCATCCAAACCCGGGCAACACTTTTTGACAGCACAGTGCAGTTGCTGGGGTATGCAGACGACTTTGACATAGCTGCCAGATCTGAACGTGCCCTTAGAGAAGCTTTCCTATCTCTCGAAGAAGAAGCCAGAAAACTTGGCTTGATCATCAATGAAACAAAGACGAAGTATTTGAGAGTAGGAGGAACAGGAACAGCAGCTGAATTGTTTGAGGTTGGACCCTACAAATTTGAGAAGGTGCAAAGCTTTATATACCTGGGTTCGGAGGTCAATGCACTAAATAACATCTCCCAGGAAATCAATAGGAGAATCGCTGCAGCTAACCGGAGCTACTTTGGCCTGGCCAAACACTTTAGGAGCAGGTACCTGTCGAACAGAACCAAGATAAACCTTTATAAGACCCTGATCCGTCCTGTCCTTACGTATGGGTCGGAAGCCTGGGCCTTCACCAGAGCTGATGAGGCCATGCTACTGGTATTTGAAAGGCAATTACTGAGAAGAATTTTTGGTCCAGTTCGTGAGGGAGACATATGGAAAAGGAGGAAGAATTCGGAGCTCTTAGAGCTGTATGGTGACATCGACGTGGTTAAATTCATCAGGCTCGGGAGACTTAGATGGGCAGGACACGTGGTTAGGATGGAGGAGAGCATGATTCCGAAGAAGATGCTGAACGGGGAGCTCCATGGCAAGCGGAGAGTGGGACGGCCTAATGTAAGGTGGGTCGACTCCGTTGCAGCGGTTGCACGGGTTCTTCTGGGCACCCGAAACTGGAGAGCTGCCGCAAGAGACCGAACCAACTGGCGGAAGCTTTTGGAGGAGGCCCAGACTCGGTGACGGGTTGTTGCGCCACCAATGATGATGATGATGATTTATAATTAAAATTGATGATGATGATGATTTATAAAACAAATATGCCCTACACAGCTGTGAACACTCGGTAAATGAGTATCTAGAGGAGAAAAATTAAATTGTATTAGTAACAAGTATTTTGTAACAGGTATTTGGAACAGGTATTTCTTTGGAACAGGTCAGGTTGTACCTGTTATTGTAAAATACTAGTTTTTGGCATCACTAGCTAGAAGCCTTCCTCTATAGATAACCTCACCAGGCTGCTTGTTCTGTTATCTCATTCCAAGGAGGTCGGCTTAGATACGTTGGCGCGCTGGTTTCAACTTCCACTTTAATTTCTCATGGTGACGTCACTACACTTTTCTTTTGTTGATGCTTCACCGTATTTCACTCATTTAAATATTGCTGCAATTTTAATTTATGTGATCTACGATTTTATAAGCTGCAAGTAATTCCTACTTGCTATTTATTTTTTTCTATGGTTCAGTTCTAGTCATGGTTTTCTTTTCTCTTTCATATTTGACTTCTTATTTGTTCACATTCTTGTATTAAGTGTTCTGTTAGCTCATTTAATGCCTTATTAAGTTAACCATGGTATTTATCTCTACTGATGAAAATCATTTTAATTTAAATATTTTGTTCATTTCGATGTTCAATATTTTGTTCTGGTCATGTTTCTTGTTTTGTTTTTTTACTGCTTTGGCCTTTAATATCTCTCTCTCTCTTTCTTTCTCTCTCTCTCTCTCTCTCTCTAACTCTCTCCATGTTCGGGGGGACTTCCTCCTAAAAAACTATCATTAATGATTGATCGTCAGAAAATTATGACAACTGTAGAATTATCTTCACGTGCCGCAATGTTGGAGCGGCGTATGCGAGGAACTAGGCGAAATTTTAGCGGCCTATCTTCTATTGATCTAGATGCATTCAGCGACACTGATGCGGCAATCTTTGAAGCAAGGGTAGCCAAAGCTAAGGTTGAGTGGAAGGAATTCCGCGACTCCTCGAACGAGCGAGAGGAGATTGCAATTCAAGTAGGAGCTAGTGATGCATTTCCTAATGACGCATGGTACCAGGTTTATGATGCAATAAAGGAGGAACTAGTGAAAGCCAATGGAAATCTCCTTCTTATAAAAGAGCGCAAAGCAAGATCCAGGATGCATGACACGAGTACACTCCCTGCTTGCTCCACCATCAACAACAGTGGAAGTTACTCCTTAAAGACCCATCTTCCGAAAATCGACATTCCCACGTTTTATGGCGATATGCGCAAATGGTCGCATTTTAGAGATACCTTCGAATCATTAATTCATAATGAAACAGCATTATCCCAAGTGGAAAAGTTCCACTATCTTATAGGGGCCTTGAAGGGTGAAGCCGCTGCCGTAATTTCCAGATTCCCCGTTGATGAACAATCATACCAGCTCGAATGGAAAAGAGTCATCGAGACGTACCAGAACCCGAGAGTCCTAGCCAATATTCTTGTGCATCAAATTATTGACTTTGACTTCAAGCAGTTAAAAGGCGAACTCCAAAGGTACGAGTGCTTCCTGACCGGTGTAGCAGATAGTATTGATGCCTTCCTTGCACTGAAGCTTGAAGACCCCGCGGACTTCTTATTAAGCACTCTTGCGCTAAGGGCATTGGACCCGGAAACGAGGAGACAATTTGGGCTATCGCTGAAATCTAATAAGGAATTTTCGACGGTAGACAATGTTCTCGATTTTGTCCGCCAGAGAAAGACTGCCATCAGGATGTCTCAGGATGTTGACAATTCGACTAGAAAAGCACCTCCTCGTCCCACTCGGAATACAGTAAAGCACAACTCTGTTTCCTTAAATGCCACTAGTGATTCGAGTTCCTCTTCAACTAAATTCATGCGGTAATTGTAAAGGTCGGAGAGCCAATAACAAGCAGCAGAGTAGTGGTAACCGCAATTTCATAGTTTAATGTTACATTTGCAAAGGGGATCACTTCATTGCAAAATGTGAGAGCTTCCGATCCCTAACACCTGAAAAGAGGTTAGAACAAGTCCGCAAGCTTCAACTCAGTCGGAATTGTCTTCGAAAAGGACATTTGGTTTCAACCTGCATCTCAAGATTTTGCTGTCGCACTTGCAATCGGAGACACCACACCCTCGTGCATGCTCTAGGGGAAACCAAGGAGACCACGACCCTTGAGTCAACACCAGCGCCAACTGCGGACACATTCATCGGCTTTGGAGCGACGCCGCAATCCCCTTCTTCTTCTTCAGATAGCACTACAGTACTTTTGGGTACTGTACGTGCACTTATAAGGCCTACAGGGGGAGCGTAACATTCTGTCCGCGCTTTATAAGATTCAGGGAGCCAGCACACTTTCATCACGAGCGCTCTAGCCCGCAAGATTGGTGCTAAAATCACCCCATTCAGCGGGAGCATCACAGGTCTCGGCGAGACAGCCGTTCCAATGTCGCATCTTCAGGGTTCCTCTTCCTGCATCTTAAGTCCGTGTGCTAAAGATCACGAATACAATATTTCACCCGTCGTCGTTGACCGCATTACCTCTTCGCTGCCTACACGCGATCTTCCTGCCTCTGTCATAAACGAGATGATGCGTCATTCACTTGCTGATCAGCAATTCGGAGAGTCGACATCCATCGACCTGCTGATCGGGGGAGATATTTTCCCTCACGTCCTAACCGGAGTTCCTTATCCCACAGGAGTACAAGGTTTGTACTTTACTCCGACGGCATTTGGGTTGGTAGTGTCCGGAGTCCTTCATGACAAGACCCCAAGTAATTCGTGTTCTTTTCTGGCGGTGTCCATGAACAATACCGAACCGCGGTCAAAACCATCTTGGGATCTGGAAGAACCCGCATCCGTGGACAGATTGCAACCTGACGATATTCAGTGCAAACAGCTCTACGTTAATACTCACGGTCGCATAGAAGAAGGAAAATTCCCATTGAGGTTGCCTTTTAAGACTCAGCATCAAGATCCGGATTGCAAGCGGTCAATAGCGCTTCGACGATATCGTTTTTAAAATCAAAATTCCGAACGGATCAGGGACTTTCGGTAAAAGTATAAGCACTTCATGTCGAACCATAGCGAACTGGCACCTATGTCCAGTTCCCCATCAAAGTCATCGGATCTGATTCTCATCACGAGAAATGCTTGACCGAACACGTCGTGCGACACAAAAAGACGTACTTCATACCGGTTCTAAGCTGCAAGGAGGAGTTATGTTAAGAAGGGGAGATCGAACATTTCAAAGGTATTAAAATACTTCGGTGAACTACTTAAGTTGGTTGGACTTGTTGGGTATTTTCACGGTGGGCGGACGTTGGGAAGAGTCTTTCCTGCCTTGTGCTATGAAGCAACCCATTCCTCGTTTCGGCGAACTCACAATTATCGCTTAGCATTACGCCTACGACCTCAAGCAACTTACTCACCTGAGTGGTTACCTCTTTCGTTTTAACTTCGGGGGTTGCAGAAAAATAGTTATTTTTTTTGGTTATTTTTCATCATTCTTAAGTTCGTTTCTTCACCTGGAGACTTCTTTTGTTTTGTTCTTTTTTCCTCTAAATGCTAGTGAGGTTAAAATTTAATTTCCCCAACATTCTTTGTTGGTTATTTCTTATCATAGTTTCACATTCTCTACACACATTGTTTACCACATGTGACTGTGTGACTGATGTTTATCTTTTTTTTTTTTTTTTTTAACAAAGAGTAATTTTCTTTTTTTTTTTCGAACACTCTGTGAATAGAGTTCATAGATGTATGCATTTTCTTTTTTTTTTTCGAACACTCTGTGAATAGAGTTCATAGATGTATGTATTTTCTTTTTTTTTTCGAACACTCTGTGAATAGAGTTCATAGATGTATGTATTTTCTTTTTTTTTTTTTTGTTATATATTGTAATGTTTACTAACACCCTTATCTTCGTTTAATATTGCTCTCACAATTCATCCAAATCCTGAGCACTTCTAGCTTCACGTTCTTGAAGATTAAATCATTCACAGCTGATTTAGGTGGGCGGTATGTTTCGGCTTCCCGAAAGGTCATACAAATTGCAGAAGCAGGGGTGGGCAAATCACATGGCGGGACCGCCAAGATTTGAATGCCCCACCGGCGAACTCTGCTGGGGGCAGAGGCTGAGACGGAACTTGGTGAGACATAGATTCCTGAAAGAGACCAGGCCTGGCACATCCATTTCTTTTTTTTCTCTTCAATCAAAATTACTCAAGACATGAGTGAGCAAAGAGAGGAGCCGGTTCCCCGGCTGGAGGCGATGAAGAGTAGAAGAGAGGGATCTTCTGGAAGAATTACAGAGCCAATATGGAGAAGATAGGGCATGTTAGAAAACTAATTAGTGAGTCAGCCTGGTTATGTCATTAAAATACATTAAAATACCTACTAACACACAATTTTGTTAGTTTTCTGTTTCTCAATAAATCCATGCAAATTGTTAACTTTATTTCATTTTTAACATCTCTAACCTTCAAACTTTACAGTCCACTTAATTCCCAAAATTTGGTCTTGTGCCACACCATTAAGTTGGAGGTATAAACCATACATCCAGTGAAGGATGGAGGATGGGAGGTCGTTGACATAGATAGAAAAAAGGGTGGGGGATAGAGAGGAACCCTGAGGTACGCCTTTAGACAATGGTTAAGGCTTTGACGGGGGTTTGGAAGGGACTATAACACATTGGGAGCGACAAGTGAGGAAAGATTGGAACCAAGGAGGGCATTAGAGGACATGTGGAAGTTTTTAAGTTTGCTTAGAAGGATATTATGATCCAATGAGTCAAAGGCTTTGGTGAAGTCGAGGAGAATAAGGATGGTGAGTTTCTTTTGGTCTATTGCTGTGTGGAGGTCTTGGGAAATTTTAATGAGTGGAATGATAATCATTGAGGGTTTCTGGATTGAAGGTTTTTTTCAGTGGGCGTACAAGAGCGGTTTTCCAGGCACTGGGAAAGGTGGCACTTTGTAGGGAAAAGTTATGGATATGATACTGGACGGGAAGGATGAAAGGAATTGAGGCTTTAATCAATTTAACTGGGATGTTATCTGGTCCGAAATAGTTTGTTTGGGATTTTCGTTTGGATTTGAGCAGGTCGTCAGGGGTAATATGGGAGAAATAAAAGTTGTCGGAGTTGAAGGGGGCGGAAACAGGAATCGGTATTGGTGCTTGGTGAGGATGGGAGGTGTTGGAGACAAAGTGAGAGTTAAGTTCATCGGCTGAAATAGAAATGGATTGGGTTTGAGTGGGTTTACCTATGGACAGTTTACGGAGAATTGCCCATTTTGCTTTGGAGTCGTGGGTACTGGATAAGGATTGCTGGAAGTAGTTGGATTTGGTTTGGCGTATTAAGGATTGGGTGCTGTTTCGAAAGAGCTTGAAGGAGGTATAATATTCAGGAAGTCGGGTGCGCTTGAATCTTCGTCTTGCTGCGTCTCTTCGTTTCATTGAACCAGGGTGCTGGAGGATGCTTAAAGGTCTTGGACTTGAGAGGAACGTGACGGTCTAGGATGGTGTGAAGTTGGTTGGTAAGGGTTTCCACCATTTGTTGTTGTTGTTTGTAGAGTATATGAGGTCCCATTGTGACATCTCAAGATCAGGCGCTAGGATTGTAGGTGATAGGGAGTCAAGGTTTCGAAAGGATACAGTTCTGGGGGAAAATAGTGGGATAGGAAGGTTATAAGATATTTTTTTGACGTCGTGAGAAGACAGAAAAGGTACCGGATGCTGTGATGAGGCGAGGAGTTTTTTGGGTGAATCGATGACATATAGATCAAGCCAAGTGCTGGAGTACTGGTTATTTTGGGTCGGGTTGTAAGGGACTATAAATAAATTAAGAGAGTATAGGAGGTTTGATAGATAGGATTGGTCAGGAGAAGGTATCTGGAGATTGGTGTTGAGGTCTCCGGAGAGAACAATGTTGGAATATGAAGGGATCAGGTTGTAAAGGATGGATTCGAATGTTTCATCGAAGGTAACTTTCGGAGGCCGGTAGATGACACCATAGAGAAACGGATGTGTGGAGGTGGATATTTCGGCGAACAGATATTCAATGCGTGGAGAAGGGGAAATGGGGGAAAAAAGGAGAATTTTTGATTTTAGGCTGTCGTGGACAAAGAGACCTACTCCCCCACCAGTTCTATCCACTCTATCATGACGGAGGAGGGTGTAGTTAGGGAGGCTAACTTGGAATGATAGGATGGTGGGTCTCAGCCATGTTTCGGAGACAGCAATTATATGATAAAAGTTGTGGAGGAAAAAATCTTAGAATTCATCAATATGGGCTAGAAGGGACTGGGCGTTAACATGACAGGTTAGAAGGACATTGGTCATATGGGATTGGAGATTGCGATAGGACGGAGGGAGGGGATAAATGGTGGAATATTATTGGATTGTTCTGAACCATCCGGGATCACTGAAATGGAGTAAAATGAATAAAATAAAAAGATTATTTATGTAGAGAGCGTAATAGGTAATCATTAAGAAATTAATAATAAACAAAGTTAAAGTTGGGCAGGCCGAAACTATAATGTGCGCTTGAATTATGGCCGGGGATAAATAATTAATAGGTAAATAAAAATTAATGGATAAATCAAAGTTATAAGTGAAAGAAAAAGGAAAAAGAAGATAACTGGATAAAGCTTCCTGGATGTGAAGGGCCGAGATCAGAGAACCAGCATTGCGGAGTCATATGAAAACGTCAAGGTCGGCGGGTGAGTTGATGACCACGGGCTGACCGTCACTTCGCCAGCCGCCATTAAACCAGACATGCTTTTTTTTGGCGCGCCAACCAGTACAGGTGTCTATTGGTCGTGGTCATTGCTTCGCCGAGGTAAATCTTATGGGCGTCATTTTCCTGCCAGCCCAGGTGACGGTTAGAGAAGTCTCTGATTACCTTACGCTTTTGGATGAGTTCGTCCCTAAGAGATTGGCGAACGAATCTTGTCACCAGTGGACCGGGTGCATCATCCTTCCTCATCCGAATTCTCTCTTCGTGATCCACGTCCTCCACTCTCAGGTTCAGCCCCAGGGCAGTACTTACGTTCATTAAAAGGCCCATTGGTGTTTCTCCTGGCCTAACCGATATACCCCTTATCTCGACGGTCCTCACTAGGTGCTGCTGGTCGGATCTGTTTAGTTTCGATTCCAGCTCGGAGATTCGGGATTTTAAGGTTGTGTTTTCCTGAGCTAGGCCGTCTATTTTTGAATTTTGGGACTCTAGAAGCGTCTCGATAGTTTTCAAGTGCTCCGAGTTCTGGAATGTCATAGTGGCCTGCGTTTCCATTGATTGATCTTTGCTTCAAATAGGTATATTTTATTTTTAATTTGAATATATTTTATTTCTTTTTGCATCTGGAATAGTGGGCAGGACCGATCTAGTGCGTGGTGAGGCCCATTACAATTTATACAATTTGGAGGATTTTCAAATGTTGTGTTTTCCCCATGTTTGGCTTTGCCACACTGAATACAAATGGACTCTTTTTAATTTTTGGCCTCATCCAATTTCCATCACCGATAATTAGCTTCTACCCTTAGAGCCGCGGCTACGCTCGATTTTTTTTTTTTTTTTTTTTTATTATTATTAAGATTCAAGTAGTCCTTCATCCTCTTTCGATCTAATTGGCAATTTGTATACTGCCTAACACTCCGCTCTCGTTCAATTTGTATGCTTTCGAGGTATGATAACTCAAGCCATAAATTAGGGTTTAGGGGGTGGGTAGGAGCGGTTATACCGATTTTTAATATTATTCCCGCAACTACCCCCCTATTTTTGGCCTCATCCAATTTCCATCACCGATATTTAGCCTCTACCCTTGGAGCCGAGGACTACGCTCGATTTTAATTTATTTTTTTTAAATTTTATTAATATTTCGATTGAATTACTCCTTTTTACTATTTCGATTTAATTAGAAATTTTTATACTGCCTAAGACACCGTTCCCGTGCAATTTGTATGCTCTCGAGGTACGAAATTGCTGTCTAGCCGAGGGGCGGAGGACGGTGGGTGGTGGGAGGGTCCTGCACCTACCCCCTATTTTTGGCCTCATCCAATTTCCATCACCGATAATTAGCTTCTACCCTTAGAGCCGTGGCTACGCTCGATTTTTTTATTTTTTTTTTTTTTATTATTAAGATTCAAGTAGTCCTTCATCCTCTTTCGATCTAATTGGCAATTTTTATACTGCCTAACACTCCGCTCTCGTTCAATTTGTATGCTTACGAGGTATGATCGGTGTAACGATTTTTAATATTATTCCCGCAACTACCCCCCTATTTTTGGCCTCATCCAATTTCCATCACCGATATTTAGCCTCTACCCTTGGAGCCGAGGACTACGCTCGATTTAATTAGAAATTTTTATACTGCCTAAGACACCGTTCCCGTGCAATTTGTATGCTTTCGAGGTACGAAATTGCTGTCTAGCCGAGGGGCGGAGGACGGTGGGTGGTGGGAGGGTCCTGCACCTACCCTCTATTTTTGGCCTCATCCAATTTCCATCACCGATAATTAGGGTTATTTGAGGAGATGAATATAAAAATGTTATTGATTTCGAGATTCCGTTGTCGGGTATCGATTTATCTTAACTTATCTATATCGAGTTATCAACTTACATCAATTTACTACTAACGCGATATAATTAATCTTGGAGTCGACTATAGCTTTATCTGAGGGGCTGAATATGAAAATGAAATCGATTTTTAGATTCCGCTGTCAGGTGCCAATTTTTTTACAACTTACGCGATAAAATTGATCTTGGGGTCGACCTTAGGGTCATCTGAAAGGATGAATATAAATATGATATCGATTTTGAGATTCCCCCATCGGGTATCGATTTATAACAACTTACGCGATATAATTGATCTTGGGGTAGAATTTAGGGTTATCTTAGGTGCTGAATATAAAAATGATATCGAGTTTAGAATCCGCCATAGGGTATCGATTTATTACAACTTATGCGATATAATTGATCTTGGGGTCGACCCTACGATTATATGAGGGGCTGAATATGAAAATGATATCGATTTTGTGATTCCGTTATCGGGTATCGATTTATTACTACTTACGCGATATAATTGATCTTGGTGTTGACTTTAGGGTTATCTAAGGTGCTGAATATAAAAATGATATTGAGTTTTAGAATCCGCCATCGGGTATCGATTTATTACAACTTACGCGATATAATTGATCTTGGGGACGACTATAGGGTTATCTGAGGGGCTGAATATGAAAATGATATCGATTTTTAGATTCCGGCATGGGGTATCGATTTATTACAACTTACGCGATATAATTGATCTTGGGGTCGACTTTAGGGTTATCTAAGATGCTGAATATATAAATGATATGGAGTTGGAGAATCCGTTATCGGGTATCGATTTATCACAACTTACACGATATAATTGATCTTGGGGTCGACTTTAGGGTTATCTAAGGTGCTGAATATAAAAATGATATCGAGTTTTAGAATCCGCCATCGGGTATCGATTTATTACAACTTACGCGATATAATTGATCTTGGGGTCGACTATAGAGTTATCTAATGTGCTGAATATAAAAATGATATCGAGTTTTAGAATCCGCTATCGGGTATCGATTTATTACAACTTACGCGATATAATTGATCTTGGGGCCGACTATGGGGTTATCTGAGGGGCTGAATATGGAAATGATATCAATTTTGAGATTCCGCTGTCAGTTGCCAATGTTTTACAACTTACGCGATAAAATTGATCTTGGGGTCGACTTTAGGGTTATCTGAGGTGCTGCTGAATATAAAAGTGATTTCGATTATGAGAATCAGATATCGGGTATCGATTTATTACAACTTATGCGATATAATTGATCTTGGGGTCGACCCTACGATTATATGAGGGGCTGAATATGAAAATGATATCGATTTTGTGATTCCGTTATCGGGTATCGATTTATTACTACTTACGCGATATAATTGATCTTGGTGTTGACTTTAGGGTTATCTAAGGTGCTGAATATAAAAATGATATCGAGTTTTAGAATCCGCCATCGGGTATCGATTTATTACAACTTACGCGATATAATTGATCTTGGGGACGACTATAGGGTTATCTGAGGGGCTGAATATGAAAATGATATCGATTTTTAGATTCCGCCATCAGGTATCGATTTATTACAACTGAAGTGATAAAATTGGTCTTGGGGTCGACTTTAGGGTCATCTGAGGGGCTGAATATGAAAATGACATCGATTTTGAGGTAACATTCCCATGCATGTCCTGTCTCCTTTTCCTTTATATATCCGGTGTCCTCTTAGACCGAGACATTCATTCATTGTAATTATTAGCTAGTTATTATGTCCTAGTAGTAGTCCATAGTCTATAAGTTGTATTTTTCCAATTAAGTTCTTTTAAAAAAGTGATTCATTGATGAAGATTATTAAACTGGCGCCCAAATAGGGACTTGAGGGCTTAATTCGTGAAGATTGAGACTTAGAACTTCAATCAAGAAATCATAGAAGATTCTCTTAATCAAGAAGACTAAGGTATTATAACACTTACTATTCAGTAACTGTTTTAGAAATTCTTCAACTTTATTTCAAGAAACGAGGTAGTCACTGAGGAACTTGTTCATCAAACACATCCTGGGAATAAAGGAATCTAGCTGGTCTTTCTAGATCTAACTCAAGTCAAGATTCTTGAATACATCTCATCCTGAATAAAACTTATCAAGGACCTCTTAGAAGAAAAATACAGGTTAGAATTTAAGATAGTTTATTTAAGATTTAATTTAATTTAAGAATTTAAGATTTTACTTTTATAATTCTATGTTTCATATTAATAGATTTATTATTTAAAATTTACTTACTACTTATAATTTAAGATTTTACTTTTATAATTTTATGCCTCTTAGTGATATACTAAATAGAAATAGAAATATTCCTGAACTCACAATGAACCCAAACGTTCGAATCACACCTAGCGAATTTAAAATAGTCCCCATCTATGATGGAAATCCACAAAAACTTATTAAATATATTTCTAATATAGAATATTTAGTGGAAGAATATTGTCAGAGTAATAATGCTTATAGGCTAATTAATGAAAAATCTATTTTAATACAAGCTCAATCTAAACTTATTGGTGAACCGGAAGATTTTTGTTATGACAAACAAATTGAAAATGTAAAACAGCTTTTAGATTATCTAAAGAAACAATTTTATGATTCTAGAGGTACGGAACTTATTCTTAAAGAAATTTTAGATTCAAAAAGTTATCATAACGAACATCCAGTAGATTATCAACAGGCTTATTGAAAAACGTAGAGATTTAGTAACTAAACTTTACACGGAAGATGAAAGTAATAATTTAACAATATATGATAAGACAATTGCTACCACTGCAGTACTTAACTTACATCCGGACTAGACAATTTACGCATATAATCTATAGGAACTTAGAGGATATTAAAAATTCACTTAAAAATACATTTTCTACAGTCGTTTATCAGTTATATGGAGTTCGAAAAGAAAAACGAAATTTTAATAATCATAAACCACAACAGCAACAATATAGACTTAAACAACAACAGCCGCAACATAAATCAGACCAACGGCAGTTTACTCAATATAAAAATCCGTAATATCATAATCAACATCCGCAATATCATAATCAACATTACCAACCGCGACAAGAACATCAACGCCCCTATAATAATTATCAACCCCAAAATAATTATCAAAAACCTATATACAACCAACAATGGAGTCCGCAAGCTCAACATCAATATTTTAACAAACCTAATTCAGGCCAATTTAGACAACAACATAATTTTGAAAAACCAGAAACGGTTTCAACGAGAACTATGTCCGACAAAGCACATCACACTGAAAACGAGGAACTTTTGCAATTAAGACAAGAGAACCAACAGTTAAGAGAAGAAATTCATAATTTAACAACTCGCTTTGATAATTTTTTTAGACTTAGGTCAGAACGACAACGAATCGCCTCCGATACAAACGTACGAGGAGGAACTAGAACAATAAATCCTGTTTATCAACTACCTGACACATCTAAACTTCCCAGTATAAAAGACTTTACGCATAAAATTTGGTTAATAGACACAGGAGCGTCTACAAACTATGTTCACCCCAGAATAATCGAACAATATAATATAAAAACAACTGAACAACCTTTTGCTATTTCAACACCAACCGGAATAGATAATGGAAAATATTCAGTAAATTTAAACATGACAGGATCTTTAGGGCTTTAAAAGAAAATTGAATTTTTAGTGTATCCGGTTAATGATAAGTATGATTTCCTCTTAGGTTATGAAACGATGAAAGAATTGAACATTTCAGTGAATTGCAAAGATAATCACATAGTGATCGGCAATACAGTGTTTAAATTCGATCATTCCAATTACAAAAAAACTAGTGAATGTCACTTAATGACGAATTTAGAAGAAATCAAAAGTGTTATAAGACATGATCACATTGATAACGAAACTACCAATAAATTAGTTAAATTAATATCGGAAAACGGAGAGGTTATAAAAAAAGAAAATGAAAAACTAAAACCGACTGATTTGTTGAAACATAAGATTGTGACAAAAAACGAAAATCCTATTTACACTCGGAACTACAGGTATCCCGAGCAATTTAAGAAACAAATAAATGAGGAAGTCACAAAATTATTAAAAGATGGTATTATTCAGCCTAGTAACTCGCCTTACAATTCGCCACTGTGGATAGTGCCGAAAAAAATGGACGCGAGCGGCATGAAAAAGGTGCGGATGGTCATAGACTATCGCAAACTAAACCAAGAAACGGTAAAAGATAAATTTCCCCTGCCCAATATTGAGGATGATTTAAACAGACTCAAAGGTGCAAAATATTTTAGCACCATAGATCTCACGTCAGGATTCCATCAAATCTTAATGGATCAAGACTCCATTGCAAAAACAGCCTTCAGCACAGAAAACGGTCACTACGAGTTTTTAAGAATGCCTTTCGGACTTTGTAATGCCCCACCGACATTTCAAAGGATGATGAACATGGCAATAGCCAATTTACCGAGGACAATGGCTTATGTGGATGACTTAATCATTTACTCAAAAAATGAAAAAGAACATCTTAAAGACATTGAACTGGTATTACAACATTTAAAAAAAAACACAATTTGAGCATTCAATTAGATAAGACGGAGTTTTTCAAGACCGAACTAAAATTTTTAGGATATATAGTAACACAAAATGGCTTAAAAACGGATCCAAAGAAAATAGAAGATATTTTAAACATGAGAATTCCCAATGATGAAAAATCACTTCGAAGATTCTTGGGTATGACAGGCTACTATCGCAAATTTATAAAGAATTATACAAAAATTACTAGACCCTTGTCAGCCGCTATTAACACTAAGGAATATGATACTCCAGAATTCAAAAGTGCCTTTGAAAACTTAATAAACATGATGTCGAATACGCCTATACTGGCCTATCCTGACTGGAATAGACAATTCATTTTAACTACAGATGCGAGTAATCTAGCCATCGGAAGTGTACTTAGCCAAATTATAGATGGAGTAGATCATCCAATCGCTTATGGTTCAAGAGTTCTCTCAAAAACGGAAGAAAAGTACTCAACCATAGAAAAAGAATTATTAAGTATTGTATATTTCACACAATTATTCAAACCTTACTTATATGGATCTAAATTTATACTACAAGCAGATCATAAACCCTTAACATGGGTTTTCTCGATGAAAAATGGAAACTCAAGGATTATGAAATGGATCTGGAAATTACAGGAATTTGAGTTTGACATCAAGCACATAGATGGAAAGATAAATCATGTCGCTGATGCGCTTTCCAGAAGAAATGAAATCAATCATCTGGAAGGAGAATCTATCGAAACGGAACCAATCGAAATTCATATACCAGACTCACAATCCCCAGAGTATGAAGCTTTTATAGAGAGTTTATTACAGGAAGGTATAGGAAATAATAATGGAAGTGGACCAGAAGCAGATCTTCAATTACCAAATGTTGAAAATGATGATAAGCAAAGCATCATGACTCAACATTCACAACTCAGTAGTAACGAACAATTTTGGATTGTTAATGACGATAAATGTTTAAAAACGGCAAATAGTAATAAAAAAAGCATCAATAAATAAGGTCAATTTTGAAAAGATATTCGAAAAAACACGATACACAATTGAAATTAAGGATACAAATAAAATTCATGATTTACTATTACAAATATTAGAACCTAATAAAACATACGGAATTTATTGCCGATCTTATTTCGCAGCAACAACCCGAATATTAGAATCTTATTTTGACGAAATTAGGAAGATAATTGAAAAAGAATTCAAGACCATAAGAATTAAGAAATATTAATTACTATGTAAGTCGACCCCAAGATGTAAGCCAAAGTCGACCCCAAGATCATTTATATCGCGTAAGTTGTAATAAATCGATACCCCATATCGGAATCTCAAAATCGATATCATTTTCATATTCAGCCCCTCAGATAACCCTCAAGTCGACCCCAAGATCAATTTTATCGCGAAAGTAGTAATAAATCGATACCCTATGGCGGAATCTCAAACTCGATATCATTTTCATATTCAGCCCCTCAGATAACCCAAAAGTCGACCCCAAGATCAATTTTATCGTGTAAGTTGTGATAAATCGATACCCGATCATGGATTCTCAAACTCGATATCATTTTAATATTCAGCATCTTAGATAACCCTAAAGTCGATCCCAAGATCAATTTCATCACTTAAGTTGTAATAAATCGATACCCGATGGCGGAATTTCAAAATCGATAACATTTTCATATTCAGCTACTCAAATAACACTAATATCGACCCCAATAGCGTTAATATTAGACAATCTGTCATAAATCGATACCCGACAACGGAATCTCAAAATCGATAACATTTTCATATTCAGTTCCTCAAATAAACCTAAAATCGACCCCAAAAGCGTTAATATTAGACAAGCTGTGATAAATCGATACCCGATAACGGATTCTCAAACTCGATATCATTTATATATTCAGCATCTTAGATAACCCTAAAGTCGACCCCAAGATCAATTATATCGCGTAAGTTGTAATAAATCGATACCCGATGGCGGATTCTAAAACTCGATATCATTTTTATATTCAGCACCTTAGATAACCCTAAAGTCGACCCCAAGATCAATTATATCGTGTAAGTTGTGATAAATCGATACTCGATAACGGATTCTCCAACTCCATATCATTTATATATTCAGCATCTTAGATAACCCTAAAGTCGACCCCAAGATCAATTATATCGCGTAAGTTGTAATAAATCGATACCCCATGGCGGAATCTCAAAATCGATATCATTTTCATATTCAGCCCCTCAGATAACGATCAAGTCGACCCCAAGATCAATTTCATCACTTAAGTTGTAAAAAATCGATACCTGATGGCGGGATTTTTAAAATCGATAACATTTTCATATTCAGCTCCTCAAATAACCCTAATATCAACCCCAATAGCGTTAATATTAGACAATCTGTCATAAATCAATACCCGACAACAGAATCTCAAAATCAATATCATTTTAATATTCAGCTCCTCAAATAAACCTAAAATCGACCCCAATAGCGTTAATATTAGACAAGCTGAGATAAATCGATACCAGGGAATGTTATCTCAAAATCGATATCATTTTCATATTCAGCCCCTCAGATAACCCTATAGTCGACCCCAAGATCAATTATATCGCGTAAGTTGTAATAAATCGATACCCGATAACGGATTCTCAAACTCGATATCATTTATATATTCAGCATCTTAGATAACCCTAAAGTCGACCCCAAGATCAATTATATCGCGTAAGCTGTAATAATTCGATACCCGATAGCGGAATCTCAAACTCGATATCATTTTTATATTCAGCACCTTAGATAACCCTAAGGTCGATCCCAAGATCAATTTCATCACTTAAGTTGTAAAAAATCGATACCTGATGGCGGGATTTTTAAAATCGATAACATTTTCATATTCAGCTCCTCAAATAACCCTAATATCAACCCCAATAGCGTTAATATTAGACAATCTGTCATAAATCAATACCCGACAACAGAATCTCAAAATCAATATCATTTTCATATTCAGCTCCTCAAATAAACCTAAAATCGACCCCAATAGCGTTAATATTAGACAAGCTGTTATAAATCGATACCAGGGAATGTTATCTCAAAATCGATATCATTTTCATATTCAGCCCCTCAGATAACCCTATAGTCGACCCCAAGATCAATTATATCGCGTAAGTTGTAATAAATCGATACCCGATGGCGGATTCTAAAACTCGATATCATTTTTATATTCAGCACCTTAGATAACCCTAAAGTCGACCCCAAGATCAATTATATCGTGTAAGTTGTGATAAATCGATACTCGATAACGGATTCTCAAAATCGATATCATTTTCATATTCAGCCCCTCAGATAACCCTATAGTCGACCCCAAGATCAATTATATCGCGTAAGTTGTAATAAATCGATACCCGATGGCGGATTCTAAAACTCGATATCATTTTTATATTCAGCACCTTAGATAACCCTAAAGTCGACCCCAAGATCAATTATATCGTGTAAGTTGTGATAAATCGATACTCGATAACGGATTCTCCAACTCCATATCATTTATATATTCAGCATCTTAGATAACCCTAAAGTCGACCCCAAGATCAATTATATCGCGTAAGTTGTAATAAATCGATACCCCATGGCGGAATCTCAAAATCGATATCATTTTCATATTCATCATTTCAGATGACCCTAAAGTCGACCCCAAGATCAATTTTATCGCGAAAGTTGTAAAAAATTGGCACCTGACGGCGGAATCTCAAAATCGATACTATTTTCATATTCAGCCTCTCAGATAACCCTCTTATGTTCTTATTATAATTATACATTTCATGTATTTATACGATTGCCTACTCATGAGCAATCCTATAATGGATTTTTAATAATTCCAGTACCAATGTACATAAATAATACCTTTAAACAGTTAAAATTAGATCAACAACTAGTTATTAAGAAAAATGATAATTATTTTCATGCAGATTGCATATTTAACAATGAATACTATTGTAAAAATATAAGAGAAACATCGAATAAATGTATTCTAAATATTATTAATAATTCTAGTTTTAATTATTGTACTTATGCCAATTGTACTACTAATATTATATTTAATGATTATATAAAAATGTATATTACTTATAATATTTCTAAAATTAATAACTGTAACAATGATTTTATATTTTTACCACAAGTAGCTCTTATTAGCGTAAGTAATGATGATTGTATTTATAATTTTCCTAAAACCTATATTCACAATTTCTACTTTAAATTTAAACCTTTGTATAAATCTTTTAGACTAGAACTAATGCAAACTGTAAATATTACTTCATCTCCCTTTATTGAAACATCCTATGTTCCCTTTATTTCTACTGAATGGTTTTATAGTTTATTTATTGTACCCTTTTTAATATTTTGTTTATTTGGATATTGTCACTGGTATGAAAAGAAAAAGGTCATAAATCACAGAGCGCCTGAAATGGTTGTATCCTACTCTAATGTACCGAAACTATCACCAGTTGTAACTAATTATGAGGTAAAATACCAACCATGCTCAAAATATTATAAATCTAGCAATCCAGGAGTATTGCAAGATCTTCCCCCAGGAGGAGTTAAAGGAATTACAGGAGTTCATTGATGCACCTTTAATGCTGACGTATGTCCTGTCTCCTTTTCCTTTATATATCCGGTGTCCTCTTAGACCGAGACATTCATTCATTGTAATTATTAGCTAGTTATTATGTCCTAGTAGTAGTCCATAGTCTATAAGTTGTATTTTTCCAATTAAGTTCATTTTAAAAAGTGATTCATTGATGAAGATTAATAAACTATATAAATGATATCGAGTTTGAGAATCCGTTATCGGGTATCGATTTATCACAACTTACACGATATAATTGATCTTGGGGTCGACTATAGGGTTATCTGAGGTGCTGAATATAAAAATGATATCGAGTTTTAGAATCCGCCGTAAGGTGTCAATTGATTACAACTTACGAGATAAAATTGATCTTGGGGTCGACTATAGGGTTATCTGAGGGGCTGAATATGAAAATGGTATCGATTTTGAGATAACATTCCCTGGTATCGATTTATCACAGCTTGTCTAATATTAACGCTATTGGGGTCGATTTTAGGTTTATTTGAGGAGCTGAATATGAAAATGATATTGATTTTGAGATTCTGTTATCGGGTATTGATTTATGACCGATTGTCTAATATTAACGCTATTGGGGTTGATATTAGGGTTATTTGAGGAGCTGAATATGAAAATGTTATCGATTTTAAAAATCCCGCCATCAGGTATCGATTTTTTACAACTTAAGTGATGAAATTGATCTTGGGATCGACTTTAGGGTTATCTAAGGTGCTGAATATAAAAATGATATCGAGTTTGAGATTCCGCCATCGGGTATCGAATTATTACAGCTTACGCGATATAATTGATCTTGGGGTCGACTTTAGGGTTATCTAAGATGCTGAATATATAAATGATATCGAGTTGGAGAATCCGTTATCGGGTATCGATTTATCACAGCTTGTCTAATATTAACGCTTTTGGGGTCGATTTTAGGTTTATTTGAGGAACTGAATATGAAAATGTTATCGATTTTGAGATTCCGTTGTCGGGTATCGATTTATGACAGATTGTCTAATATTAACGCTATTGGGGTTGATATTTGGGTTATTTGAGGAGCTGAATTTGAAAATGTTATCGATTTTAAAAATCCCGCCATCGGGTATCGATTTTTTACAACTTACGCGATATAACTGATCTTGGGGTCGACTATAGGGTGATCTGAGGGGCTGAATATGAAAATGATAACGATTTTGAGATTACGCCGTCAGGTGCCAATTTTTTACAACTTTCGCGATAAAATTGATCTTGGGGTCGACTATAGGGTTATCTGAGGGGCTGAATATGAAAATGATATCGAGTTTGAGATTCCGTTATCGGGTATCGAATTATTAAAACCTACGCGATAAAATTTATCTTGGTTTCGACTTTAGGCTTATCTAAGGTGCTGAATATTAAAATGATATCGAGTTTAAGAATCCGCCATCGGGTATCGAATTATTACAGCTTACGCGAGTTAGCTAATAATTCACAAGTCTAATAATTATTTTTATTAGTCTTTGTTATAAACAATAACATTAACATTAGTGAATGGTCCCAGGTCATTATTTCCGCCTTACCCTTTCCTAAGGTCCAGTTCCCACGTCAAGTTGCATTGGGTTATGTCACCCACATAGTTTACACCACCTTAGGGCCTTCTGCCAGTGGTCGAGCCGAACCCTTTTTCCTAGAACACTTGCCCGTGCTGCATCCTTCCTTTAGCATGCCGTCCTCAGATTTACGGGTCCTAATTTATCTTTATTTATGGTATCATAAATATGACTCATTCATTGTATCATTTATATGGCTCATTTATGGTATCATTTATCTTGATGTCCAACGGCCGCCCCCCGCCGGCATACCAGGAGACACGGACAAAGATTTTATCCCCTCTCCTCACAAAATGTCCTCATCCCCACTTCTGCTCTTTAGATATATAAGGGTCTGTGAACTTAGTAATAGGCAATTCTAGTTAGTAAACTCTAAGTATAATGTTCATGTAATAATTCTGTACTAAATAAAAGTCTTTTTAGTAAGCTTCACTGTTGTCAGTTCATTAATTCGCGATATAATTGTTCTTGGGGTCGGCTTTAGGGTTATCTAAGATGCTGAATATATAAATGATATTGTTCAGTGCACTCTGAACAAATCATATGAACTAAGAGCCTAATTTAGCGCCACCTAGTGGCCAATCAAGTCAAACTGTGACCCCCCTGGGTGAACAGGGTACAGTGACCCATCACATAAGTTTCTTCATTTTTCTTTCTTTTCACTCAACAATGTCCGGCTAAGGACTCAGTAAGGGGACCCAGGGAGCCGGGATGGCAGGCAGAGAAGCAGGCGGCACATAATGAACTTCAAATATGAGCAAGGCAAATGTTCATTTTATTTCTTATCTTGTTTTTCATTATTCAGCAGAAACTGTACTACCAATAGAAAAATAAAACTGTTGTTTTCTTTCATTATATCAAAATTATGTTGATCACTAAAATTTCCCACTTTACTTACAAACTACTAATGAGCGAGGGCATACTCCCCCCTAACAGGGAATTGGGAATGCTCGAATTCAACATATGGTGACCCCGACGTGATGTCAACACTAATTTAAACAGAATATTAACAAAAAAGTTCAGTGATCAACACAGTATGCAACAGGTCCTGTGACCTTTACTCAATGCCAGTTTTTTCATGTTGGTCAAGTCAACTGGCCATTCAACTAAAAATAAAATTTTATTTACTTAATAATAGCAGCTAAATTGGTTTATTAAATGTCAAGACATTTAAATTGCTCAATGTCCACACAGTCCAATTGCTTGAAGTGAAACAGCTAATTCTCAGGATCTCTGTATAATTTTAATAATTTTTACACCTACTTGTATTTGTTTTCACTCTCAATCGAAATCATTTTCTTTTCTTTTATTTTTTGTAATTTATTGAAACAGTTTTCTAAAAGAACAAATGCTAAATGTATTGTTTATTTTTAAAATGAGATCTGAAATGTGTTCATAGTTAAAAAGCTGAATTGATAAAATCATTCATTTTATGGAATTATAAATATTAAGTACATTTATTACAATTATCTGTATCATCTAAGGCCAAGTCAAAACATTTCAGTAAATAACCTTAATTTTAATTAATCTAATCTTAATTTGTGGCTGACCACCATTTTTAAATTATTTTTAAATAATTTATTTTTTGAAGAGAAAAGATTTGGCTCCGCCGGGAGTCGAACCCGGGTTAAGTTAACCCGGGTAAGTTTATTAAGGGTTAACCGGTTTAATTGACTTAAGTCAATAAAATATCATAAATTGGACATAATTTGTCCACCTCCCGCTACTACTCGCAAAACTTGTGAGATAGGGGGAGTAGGTATCAGTGAAGAGGAAGGATTTGCTCTGCCTTGAGCCGAGCTCTGTGGTGTAGCGGTTAGCATCCTCGCATGTAACGCAGGAGACCCGGGTTCGACTCCCGGCGGAGCCAAATCTTTTCTCTTCAAAAAATAAATTATTTAAAAATAATTTAAAAATGGTGGTCAGCCACAAATTAAGATTAGATTAATTAAAATAATTTAAAAAATTGACTTAAGTCAATAAAATATCATAAATTGGACATAATTTGTCCACCTCCCGCTACTACTCGCAAAACTTGTGAGATAGGGGGAGTAGGTATCAGTGAAGAGGAAGGATTTGCTCTGCCTTAAGCCGAGCTCTGTGGTGTAGCGGTTAGCATCCTCGCATGTAACGCAGGAGACCCGGGTTCGACTCCCGGCGGAGCCAAATCTTTTCTCTTCAAAAAATAAATTATTTAAAAATAATTTAAAAATGGTGGTCAGCTACAAATTAAGATTAGATTAATTAAAATAATTTAAAAAATTGACTTAAGTCAATAAAATATCATAAATTGGACATAATTTGTCCACCTCCCGCTACTACTCGCAAAACTTGTGAGATAGGGGGAGTAGGTATCAGTGAAGAGGAAGGATTTGCTCTGCCTTGAGCCGAGCTCTGTGGTGTAGCGGTTAGCATCCTCGCATGTAACGCAGGAGACCCGGGTTCGACTCCCGGCGGAGCCAAATCTTTTCTCTTCAAAAAATAAATTATTTAAAAATAATTTAAAAATGGTGGTCAGCCACAAATTAAGATTAGATTAATTAAAATAATTTAAAAAATTGACTTAAGTCAATAAAATATCATAAATTGGAAATAATTTGTCCACCTCCCGCTACTACTCGCAAAAGTTGTGAAATAGGGGGAGTAGGTATCAGTGAAGAGGAAGGATTTGCTCTGCCTTGAGCCGAGCTCTGTGGTGTAGCGGTTAGCATCCTCGCATGTAACGCAGGAGACCCGGGTTCGACTCCCGGCGGAGCCAAATCTTTTCTCTTCAAAAAATAAATTATTTAAAAATAATTTAAAAATGGTGGTCAGCCACAAATTAAGATTAGATTAATTAAAATAATTTAAAAAATTGACTTAAGTCAATAAAATATCATAAATTGGACATAATTTGTCCACCTCCCGCTACTACTCGCAAAACTTGTGAGATAGGGGGAGTAGGTATCAGTGAAGAGGAAGGATTTGCTCTGCCTTGAGCCGAGCTCTGTGGTGTAGCGGTTAGCATCCTCGCATGTAACGCAGGAGACCCGGGTTCGACTCCCGGCGGAGCCAAATCTTTTCTCTTCAAAAAATAAATTATTTAAAAATAATTTAAAAATGGTGGTCAGCCACAAATTAAGATTAGATTAATTAAAATAATTTAAAAAATTGACTTAAGTCAATAAAATATCATAAATTGGACATAATTTGTCCACCTCCCGCTACTACTCGCAAAACTTGTGAAATAGGGGGAGTAGGTATCAGTGAAGAGGAAGGATTTGCTCTGCCTTGAGCCGAGCTCTGTGGTGTAGCGGTTAGCATCCTCGCATGTAACGCAGGAGACCCGGGTTCGACTCCCGGCGGAGCCAAATCTTTTCTCTTCAAAAAATAAATTATTTAACCTTTTTTTTGTTTTGCTTTTCTGGCCGCAATATTTTACTATCACTGTTATTTAAATTTTATTTAAATGTTGTGCTTACATTTCAATTATTTATACTTTGGAAGTATAATTACATTTGTTTAGTTACTTTTATTTCTTTTGCATCATATTTAAATTTTATACTTACATTGCAATGAATATGCTTTGAAAGCATAATTACATATACTTCGAATTCATTTTGTTCAGTTACTTTTATTTCTTTTGTATCAAATTTAACTGTTATACTTACATTTTAATTATATATACTCTGAAAGTATAATCACATATACTTTGAATTCATTTTGTTTAGTTACTTTTATTTCTTTTGTATCAAATTGTAGGAAAATGATTTTCTAAAACAAGGTATTGACATTGCAAAAATATTTATTGATCACTTTGTTACAATTCAATAGTTTAGCTGATTAACTGTAAACGTTCACCTTAAACAATTTCTTGATGAAAACTAATAATTTTTTGAGCAAAAGAATGAACTCAGTTCTTAGCTTGTAAAACATTGAATCATTTGAAACAGTACACAATTCATTTACCATTGATAACAAATCAATCTAAACACATTTAATGTAAAATTTGTTTCACTAAATCAATTAACTAAGAACATTCATCATCAATTAAACACTATTTGTCTCAAGCCCACACACACAGATAAGAGATCCATGAGGGAACAGCGCGCGTAGAAGTAGGTTTCACTGCTGTTTACTACCGCCATAGAGGTTCCAGCATAAGCGCTAGGAGATCGATTCTTCAAACTTCAAAGTTGCACAATAGATTCATTTCATCACAAGTAACTAATGTTAGGTTATCATAACCATTACCATTTCATTTTACTATTTTGTCTATAACACTATCAATATATCATTATATCAATGTATCAATATATCATTTCTTTCAGGTGCACACACTGCGTCATACATTGACCGTGCTCACTAATCATTTTATTTCTAATTTTCATTAACAATTTTCGCCATCGATTGGCACTAGTTAATGAGCACACTTAGTCAAACATTGACCACGCTCATTACACACTAATCATTTCGCCATCAATCGGCGCTATAAATATTACAGCTGTTATTTATGTTTAGCTCTTTTGTTTTTCAGTTCTTAGTGCAACATACATTTACTTTGTTTTTATTGAACAGGATGATCTATTTGCAGTCCTCTATTCATCATCCGCTCATTTCTCATGGCGGTTTCTATTTTTACAAGATTACTGTCTTAACCAATTGAACTTTTGCTGAACTTGCTTTGTTTGTTTATTTGATTTTCTTTTTCTCGTTGGTATTTCTTATACCAGTCCGCCCTCATTTATTGTCGCCCTGTCCTCTTTTCTGCCATTCTTGCCACCCTAGTCCCTTACTAATCTTCATGATGCCACGATCAGTTGTTGATTTTAATCAATATATTAAATCCCTGCAGCGTAAACTACGCCGCAACATATTGGGCACTTCAGAAGCTGGACGCAATGCCATCGTTGACCCAAACCAGAGACTTCTCTTTGAAGCAACGTTGGAGTCTGCCCACACTGATTGGCTAGAATTCAAAAGATATTATGATGACCTCGCCGACTCTTACCTCGAGCAAGGTCGAGAAGAAGCATTTCCCAATGAACAGTGGGACGCCATCTATGACGAACTCTTGAAGGAAATCAGAACCTCAAAGAGTTACCTTATGCAACTTCAAAGGTCAGACAAGGAGGAGAAACCCCCTCAAAACGACTTGACTCGATTACTAGGCAGTCTTAGCACGAATGCCACTAACAGCAAAGCACACCTGCCAAAAATACAAATCCCAGAATTTTCTGGTGATTTGTGGAAGTGGACTCATTTCCGGGACACATTTATGTAACTGGTCCATGACGTCGATGGACTCACAAATGTGGAAAAATTCCATTATTTGCTGGGCGCCCTTAAGGGAGAAGCAGCCTCTTTGGTCTCCAGGTTTCCCGTAGAAGAGCGATCTTACATCCTTGCATGGGAAAAGCTTGTTTCCACCTACGACGATCCAAGGGTTTTGGCCACCGTATTTGTCCAACGCATTCTAGACACAAGCGTGAAAGACATCTCCGATGAACGACGTCGCTATGAGCAGTTTTTATTTAGAGTTGCGGACAGCATCGACGCCTTCAAGGGACTACGCCTGACGGACCCTGCTGAGTTCCTGCTCGCTACGCTCGACGGTGTAACCCGGAGGAACTTTGAGCTATCCCGCAATGGGGATCAGCAGTTTCCAACGTGCGAAGAAGTTATCGGATTCGTCCGAAAGCGCCTCACCGCCTTGAAACTATCTTTCATTTGAAACCATCTTTCAAACTCATAACAAAGGAAGAAATTCTTTGGGATCCAAGGGTCCAAGTTTAAACCAAAGAAAATACCAATCGGCGTCCTTTCATATGACCGACGTAGTTGCAGGTCGCCTTACTCACAATCAACAGAAGCAGCGCTACAAACGTAACCAGTCTCCCGCTACAGTATGTCATTCCTATCCCACCACAAAAAGCTGCTTTTTATGCAAGGGAGGACATTTATTAGGGTACTGTCCCAAATTTGTCGCTATGCAACCAGCACAACGCCAGGAGTTCATACGCGCGTGGAAAGGTTGTGTAAATTGCCTCCGTGAAGACCACAAAGTAAAGGAATGCCCTTCAAAGTGGAACTGCCGGTTTTGTAATCAAAGGCACCACAGCCTGATTCATCACACTGATGGGAAGAACAATCTCGCCGTTGACCAGACGACGAGTGGTTCGCATCAAGATGCCGCTTTAAGCGAAAACGGACCAAAGGCATTCATCGGGTTTGGTTGCTCACCTCACCAAGAGGAAACACAGCACGAAGTTATACTTCTGGGCACAGTCAAAGCTCTTGTGCAGGACGTTCGAGGCCGTTTTCTGCCGTGCCGAGCACTATTGGATTGTGGTAGCCAGCGGACCTTCATATCCAAGAAACTGGCCCTCCAGTTGGGTACAACCATCAGCCCTTGCTCAGGAGCTATTACTGGACTAGGCGGTGACTCCATAACGCATCCCTTGGGATCAATGTCTGTCATCATCACCCCACATCCATCGGCCGAACAACTCAACGCCCAATGTCTAGTGGTTGATAAAATATCTTCCAACTTGCCAAGCTCCGCCATTAACAACGTAGACCTTCGTCCTCTTCAACAACAGTGGTTAGCTGATGACGAATTCTTTGTTCCAAAGCAGGTAGACCTACTCATAGGATGTGACCTATACCCTCGACTCATAACAGGGGCTCCATACCCTTCGGGTATAGACGATGTTCATCTCCTTCCAAGTGTTTTTGGATTGGTCGTTATTGGAAGATTGGGTAATCAAGATCTCACAGAAGTTCCTTCTTCACCGAATCCCATTGCTCCATCGAAAAGCAACTACGAGCATTTTGGGAAATTGAGGAACCAAAAGTTATGATAAGGTCCTCCCCGCAGGACGCATATTGTGAAGAGCAATTTGATAAAAATCACTTTCGGACTGCAGAAGGACGCTACTGTGTCCAACTCCCTTTAGCCGATAATTCCAGCTCTCTTGGTAACAACCGAGAAACTGCTTCTAAGCGATTTTTCGCTCTTGAGCGCAAAATGAACAAGGATCCTCATCTATCACAACATTACAGAGGATTTATGGAAGAATACGCCCAACTGAGCCACATGTCACCTGCAAGTGGACCTGCTTCTTACATCATTCCACATCACCCAGTCTGGCAGCAAGGTCCAACTGGGCCCAAGCTAAGAGTCGTATTCGACGCCTCGTGCCCTTCGACGTCGAAAAGCCTTAATGACATTCTTCTCACTGGCCCCAAGCTCCAAAAGGATTTGTCGAATATTTTGGTTTTGTTTAGACTCTATTCAATTCCAATATGTGCTGATTTGGTCAAAATGTATCGCCAAATATTGGTGCATCCTGATCACCGTTACTTACAACACGTGTTTTGGAGAGACAGCCCTCTTAGCAAACTTGAGGAGTTCGAGCTTAACACGGTAACATATGGATTAAAGCCCAGTGCCTTTCTGGCGATGCGCACTATTCAACAGTTAGTTAGCGATGAAGGACATCAGTTTCCTCTCGCTTCAAGCAAGATAGCCAGCTCAATGTACGTCGATGACATTGTCACTGGCGCAGACTCGATCCAGGAGGCTATTACTCTGTGCCAAGAACTCAGCGGATTATTCGCCAAGGGTGGCTTCACTCTTGGAAAGTGGGCAACGACTAAACCAGAGGTGATGTTTGGTTTAGAAGGCGCGGTCGCTGACTCGCTTGAACTCAATGGTGATACCAACACTCTGAAGATTCTGGGCATGGGATGGAGTACAAGTGATGACATGTTCTTCTTTACTGTTCGTCAACCACCTTTTGAAGCTGCAACTAAGCGATCAATCCTATCTTCAGTTGCCAGGATCTTCGACCCTCTCGGTTTACTGGCCCCTGGAGGAGCTCCTCCTCGATTTATTACAACTTACGGGATATAATTGATCTTGGGATCGACCATAGGGTTATCTGTGGGGCTGAATATAATTGATTTTTAGATTCCGCCGTCAGGTGTCAATAAATTGCAATTTACGCGATATAATTGTTCTTGGGGTCGACTTTAGGGTTATCTGTGGGGCTGAATATAATTGATTTTTAGATTCCGCCGTCAGGTGTCAATAAATTGCAATTTACGCGATATAATTGTTCTTGGGGTCGACTTTAGGGTTAGCTAAGGTGTTGAATATATTAGTATTACTGAGGTTGAGAATTCGTTATCGGGTATAGATTTATCACAACTTACACGATATAATTAATCTTGGGGTCGACTTTAGGGTTATCTAAGGTGCTGAATATGAAAATGTTATCGATTTCGAGATAACTTTCTCTGTTATCGATTTATCACAGCTTCTCTAATATTAACGCTATTGGGGTTGATTTTAGGGTTATTTGAGGTGCTGAATATGAAAATGTTATCGATTTTAAAATTCCGCCATCGGGTATCGATTTATTACAACTTACGCGATATAACTTGATCTTGGGGTCGATTTTAGGGTAATCTGTGGTGCTGAATATAAAACTGATATCAAGGTTGAGAATTCGTTATCGGGTATCAATTTATCACAACTTACACGATATAATTGATCTTGGGGTTGACTTTAGGGTTATCTAAGGTGCTGAATATGAAAATGATATCGATTTTGAGATTCCGCAATCGAGAATCTATTTATTACAACTTACGGGATATAATTGTTCTTGGGGTCGACCATAGGGTTATCTGTGGGGCTGAATTATATTCATATTATATTCATTATATTGATTTTTAGATTCCGCCGTCAGGTGTCAATTAATTGCAACTTACACGATATAATTGATCTTGGGGTCGACTTTAGTGGGTTATCTAAGGTGCTGAATATGAAAATGTTATCGATTTCAAGATAACTTTCTCTGCTATCGATTTATCACAGCTTCTCTAATATTAACGCTATTGGGGTAGATTTTAGGGTTATTTGAGGTGCTGAATATGAAAATGTTATCGATTTAGAGATTCCGCCATCGGGTATCGATTTATTACAACTTACGCGATATAATTGATCTTGGGGTCGACTTTATGGTTATCTAAGGAGCTGAATATAAAAATGATATCGAGTTTAAAATTCCGCCATCAGGTATAGATTTTTTATAACTTACGCGATATAATTGATCTTGGGGTCGATTTTTGGGGTAATCTGTGGTGCTGAATATAAAACTGATATCAAGGTTGAAAATTTGTTATCGGGTATCGATTTATTACAACTTACGCGATATAATTTATCTTTAAGTCGACTTTAGGGTTATATAAGGCGCTGAATATGAAAATGGTATCGGTTTTGAGATTCTGCAATCGAGTATCGATTTATTACAACTTACGCGATATAATTGATCTCGGGGTCGATTTTAGGGTTATTTGAGGAGCTGAATAGAAAAATGCTATCGAGTTTGAGATCCGCCATCGGGTATCGATATATTACAACTTACACGATATAATTGATCTTGGGGTCGACTTTAGGGTTATCTAAGGTGCCGAATATGAAAATGATATCGATTTTGAGATTCCGCAATCGAGTAACGATTTATTACAACTTACGCGATATAATTGATCTTGGGGTCGATTTTAGGGTTATCTAATGTGGTGAATATAAAAATGATATCGAGTTTGAGAATCAGTTATCGGGTATCGATTTATTACAACTTACGCGATATAATTGATCTTGGGGTCGACTTTATGGTTATCTAAGGAGCTGAATATAAAAATGATATCGAGTTTGAGATTCCGCCAACAGGTATAGATTTATTGCAACTTACGCGATATAACTTGATCTTGGGGTCGATTTTTGGGGTAATCTGTGGTGCTGAATATAAAACTGATATCAAGGTTGAGAATTCGTTATCGGGTATCGATTTATCACAACTTACACGATATAATTGATCTTGGGGTCGACTTTAGGGTTATCTAAGGTGCTGAATATGAAAAAAATATCGATTTTGAGATTCCGCAATCGAGAATCTATTTATTACAACTTACGGGATATAATTGTTCTTGGGGTCGACCATAGGGTTATCTGTGGGGCTGAATTATATTCATATTATATTCATTATATTGATTTTTAGATTCCGCCGTCAGGAGTCAATTAATTGCAACTTACACGATATAATTGATCTTGGGGTCGACTTTAGTGGGTTATCTAAGGTGCTGAATATGAAAATGTTATCGATTTCGAGATAACTTTCTCTGCTATCGATTTATCACAGCTTCTCTAATATTAACGCTATTGGGGTAGATTTTAGGGTTATTTGAGGTGCTGAATATGAAAATGTTATCGATTTTGAGATTCCGCCATCGGGTATCGATTTATTACAACTTACGCGATATAATTGATCTTGGGGTCGACTTTATGGTTATCTAAGGAGCTGAATTAAAAAAAGATATCGAGTTTAAAATTCCGCCATCAGGTATAGATTTTTTATAACTTACGCGATATAATTGATCTTGGGGTCGATTTTTGGGGTAATCTGTGGTGCTGAATATAAAACTGATATCAAGGTTGAAAATTTGTTATCGGGTATCGATTTATTACAACTTTACCGCGATATA